>CM035132.1:121909676-123109676 GCA_020205605.1 Panax ginseng | reverse complement strand
CTCCCTTGAACTACCAGTTTTTTCTTGTTTTGGACACCCTTTGATGCCACCATCCCAGCTGGACTTGACTTTGGTGCACGACAAAATCGGGCTAGGTGACCTTCTTTTCCACAATTGTAACACGCTTTGGACTGCATCGCGCAGTTTGGACTGATGTGTCCTTCCCCTCCACATTTGTAACGCATCTGATAGTGGGTCGTTCTCCTTCCTTAACAACAAGTCTTTGGTCTTGATGTCTTTCCATCATTGTTGAATCTCCTCTTCTTGAAATGTCCACTCTTATTGTCATGGCCATGATTACCACCGAAGTGATTACCATTTCTGGCATGTTGATTCCCTCCACGCTTGTTGTCACCACTTCGATGACTGCTACCGTTGGTGTTATCGACTTGTCGACTGCTCTCTCTTGGTTGGGTTGACTCATTATCGCACTCCAATAACTGAGCCCTATTCACAACATCCGAATACAAACACAGTTTGTGAGAAATTAGGTATTGACGTATCTCGGGTTTCAAACCTCTTAGAAACATCCGCGTCATTCTCTCCTCATTATCAACCAAATGGGATGCAAACTGAGACAACTCGGCAAACTTAGCTTCGTACTGCGCCACAGTCATATTGTTTTGCTCAAGCTTGATGAACTCTACCTCCTTCATGTGACGAATACTTTCAGGAAAGTACTTTTCGTTGAACAGTTCTTTGAACTTCTCCCAAGACATCTTAAGTGCGGCAGGTTGAGTACGCTTTAAAGATTCCCACCAGTAATCTGCCTATGCTCGCAACATGAAGGTGGCAAAGGGAACCTTTTGCTCCTCGGAGCATCCCAATACATCAAATATCTTATTGATCTACTTTATCCACGTCTCCGCCTTAAGTGGTTTTGGCTCTCCAAAAAACACTGGTGGTCCCAGCTTCTTGAACTGCTTAGCGGTGACAGTCCGAGAGTTGTCAGTGTTTCCACCTGCATTTTGGACAGGAGCCGCCCTCGCCTGATGTTGCATGAATTGCATAAAGCCTCTGAACATTCCATCGTTCATCATTTGATCATTGTTGTTTACCTGAGGATTATTGTCTTCCTGTTGCACATTATCCTGGGTATTAATCTGTGGTGACTCAACAGTCTCATGTGCTTCATTGCTTATCTCAACATTTTCGGATGCATTTTCAAATACTGCCACAAAACAAGGATTAATTAACATATCACATATTATCCTTATACTCTGACCGACCAATTAAATACCAAATAAACTTAGGTAGGTCATACTAGCGAAGAAATTCCCCGTCTCTCCCCTCCTAGTTCTTGTCTCACATCTCAGCCAGGGATCATATCCCTAAGCTTTGATACCAACTATGATGCCCCCAAAACAGGTATACATCACCCATCTTGAGTCGCCAAATACATGGTACAAAATTCAAATACAACTTAATTATACAACGATTAAATGTAAAATACGACAAAACATAATCTAAGAGTTTTAATAAGAATATTGTCATCTAGACAATATCCACACTTAATGGAGTCCTCATTACATTTATTGTCACACTATTTAACAGAATAGTGAGGACTACTAATGCTATCATCTGGACTGTCACTCCGTCCCCCGACTAGTCCCGACTACGTTCTCATTTCCTAGAGAGAACAGTGAAAGAAAGGGTGAGCTCAACTAGCCCAGTAAGAAATATTATTACTAAGATAATGCAGAATAAATTATCATTAGCCTTCAACTATGTTAAACTGATAGAATATAATAGACAACAAGCTTAACTGCAGCGGAACAAGCAATCCATTAAAAGAGTCAAGTAGAGCATAAAATCTACTATCTTCTATGATTTAAAAAGTTTTTCATCAAATTTATCGCTGAGACTCAGCTTAATAAATAAAATCGAATCATCGCTGCATCACGACCAAGGATATTCATGTAATCATCAATGGTCATGACTATACCGAATAATCCCTGGTCATAATCACACCAACAACTCTCCATCAATGAACTACAGGCCAATGAGGACTTTTACCACATCATTCGTCACATTACGGTCATGATTATACCGAATAATCCCTGGTCATAATCATACCAAGTCCATCTATGCACGTAAGCCAAAGATGACTTTCATCACAATATAAGCATGAGGATGATGACAATGACATAATAATTCAATAAAACAAGTTCAAGGATAAATTTTAAAGATTTATAATTTTAATTTATCCAGAAATCAACAACGTCCAAATTGTCAACATGATACTTCTTTGTGGAGTAAAATTCAAGAATGCTCAGAAGAATATTTCAATGAAAAGATACTGGATGAAGTGCAAATATCAAGGATATTCCACTAATTTCATGGAGTATAGAAGCCAAAACTTTAACCAACTTAGTATAATAGAATATATGAAATCACAAATGGATTTTTGCCCGCTATGCGGTAATCCACGTAGACAGATCATTTTTCATAATTTAATAAGGAATGAATACGAAGGATCATTCACCATGCATGCGATAATCCACATAGACAGGTTATTCCAACAGAATAATAAAGAATGGAATAACAGAAGAATTCACCAGGCGTGCGTAATCCGCTCAAACAGTTTATTCCAACGAAATAATAAAGAATGGAACCAGTCATGCGTAACCCTTACAGATGCATATTCAACGTAATAATAAAGAATGGAATACCAACAGAATTCACCAGGCATGCGATAGACCGCACAGACAGGATATTCCAATAGAATAATAAAGAATGGAACCAGTTCATGCGTAATCCGCACAGACATGATTTTCCAACAGAATAATAAAGAATGGAATAACAACAGAATTCACCAGGCATGCGATAGAGTGCACAGACAGGTTATTCCAACAAAATAGTAAAGAATGGAATAACAGAAGAACTTCACCATGTATGCGGTACTTCGCATAGACAGGTTATTCCAACATAATAATAAAGAATTGAATAACAACCCTTACGAGTATTGAAAGAACATAACTCTCTTCATGAATACGAAAGAATAATACCTCTTACCTTAGAAGAAGACTGGATACTGGAATAGTGAGGTAGCAGACTTCTCTTCTTCTTTCTCTTTATAATTTCTCTCTATAATAATTGCTCTATAGCTTTAGTGAATTGGTGAGAAATGAAGGAAGAATGAGCTTCTATTTATAGGAAAATATAGTTTCGATAATTGCACGTTTTGGGGCTCAAAATATTACAGTATAATACCTTCCTCTTTTTCTTCAATTTTAATTTAGTCCTACAAGTATTATCAAACTTTCACCACCTCCCCTAATAGTAAATAATGTGAATCAATAGTTCAATCATGTGAAAATACAAATTATATTATAGTACCTTCAACTATACCTCCATTTTTAACTTAGTCATGCAAGTATTATCAATCTTGCACCACTTTCCCTAATAGTACAAGAATGTGAATCAATAGTACACACATGTGAACAAATAGTTATAATCATGTGAATTAATAGAAATTAATTGCTCATTTATCCGGTTAATTACCCGATTGGTCAATATAACCTCCAGACATCAATTATTATCGAAATAAATGTCGATTTTCACTAACACTAATAATTCCAACACAATGGAACTATCCAATTCATCTTTAATCAACACGAACTTATTCATCATTAATATTATAATTCACAATATTTAACAACCAGGTCGTACCTAGGAAAGAGGGGGCTTTCCGATAAGGATTTCTCCTTATTGGCGCCCAATTAGGTGACCAAACCTCTCCTTAATAGAACTTCTAGACATTGTCAATATTGTAAATAATAATATGAATAACTTTGCCGTCTCAATTATTGATTTAATAATATATATTATACAGATGATACTATGATAATAATTGAATCAATAATATGAGAGATATGATGCAGCAATTACTATAGCAATAATTGAGTATAACTGAGTGACTTCTCACGTAAGCATCAATAATCAATACCGTGTGCTACTATACAACCACGTGTATTACTGTACTATTACTACCGGGTAGTTCAACAGTTTTAACGGTAATACTTTCGCCGTTATTTTTATAAAAAGATAATTATGTCGTTTTCTAACTACGACAATACTTCTGTTGTGGGGTCCACCAATGATTGTGCCGTAGTACAAATATTCCTTGTTAAAAAGAATATTCCCTGACCAATCGAATATTATATAACCACTTGCTTACTCTGTAAAATTTTTAAATATTACCCACAACTATAACATTATATCAAATCCACACCATAATATTCAAAAATATATTTCGAGAAAATTATTCTTTATTCATAAAAGTTGGGGTCTTACAACAAATTAGTGAAAAATGGTAACTGTCTAGTATCTACTGATTCTTTATATTAGCATTTACTTGTGTGCCTGTCATTCAAACAGTTGCATTTCAAAGTGCAATCTATTTGCACAAGCTTAGATGCACATATTGCCTTCTCAGTGGCTTCTTGATTGACATATATTGCCAAGTGAGCTCGTGATGATTGTTAATATTGTTCAAGAATATATGAATAACCTAAATCACAACCCTACACTTTCCACATTAGGCTACCGCAGTCCGTTGTATAGAACAAACTCACAGTCTCTGTCTCTCTTTCTCACAAATAAACACAATGCCTGCAGATGCACAAGCAGCATACAAAAACCAAAGCAGCATTAAAGATTGTAACATGTTAAGCATAAAACACAATTAAAACCAATAACAACATGTTTGTCCCCATTACTATGGATATCTAAACTTTCTCAAAAGAGAAAGGCAAGTTATGGGTACAAGCAGCAATTTCGTGACTTATACCCAACAATGAATGCACAGTGCATACTAACCGTGATTGCTTAACAGTTAACACTGCAAGTCAACAACACAAGGAACTCTGCCAAGGTCTCCTCAGCAATAGATAGAAGTCTGCCAAAAAATGAAAATAAAAAAGATAATAATCAACTATCCATATAGGAGTTTTCACCATTGGAGAAGGGAGAGAAACAGAAAGAGCTCATGAAATTGGCGCAAATAGCATGAACATACCTTTCTTATCAATATATCATTTAGCATGGGCTTCCAAATCCTTTTAACAAAGCCTTAACAAATGCAAATTAGAACTGCATAAAACACAACTCACTATGTCATTTAGGTATACTAAGAGTAACCTCCAACAAGTGTGAAACAAATTGTCTAAATATCAGATCTGTTCAAGAGTGCAAGAGAGGAGGAATATATGTTGTCAGGCAGTATAGACAAGTGTATTGTCTAAATTGGTTGTGCAATGATCTCAGTCACTACAGGATGTTATACAATTAAGACCTATGAATAATCCCTATCATACACAAAATAAAAGAGAAAAAAGTTACATTTCACCACCAAGTAAGTACAGATGTTCAATATATCTTAAGCTCCCTTGCATGTTCAAATGATTAAATTATGTTCATAATTGCAAATGATGGTACATTAGCCTTTCCTACTCTCACAATAATCTATTCGATAATGACATTCTCAATCAAATCTCAGTAGTATCCCTCAACAAAATGAGTTTTAAAATTGGTGCCCAACTTCTCATTTTTTTCATCTTTAATATAACCAGTATAATGATGCAAAGCAATCAAAATAGATATATTACAACTTAGTTCCAGACATTAAAAAATCCTCAACTGCTTATATATTTCTCGTCAACAAAATAGGTCCCCAATTTTAGAACACATGACAAGTGACATTTTTGCTTCAAAACAGATCTTTTGGTTTACATGATTACTTAGTTCATATGGAACCAAAAGAAATGGAAATGGAAATAGGAAAACAAGTATATACGTAAAAAGGGAAAAAAGACCAACTTATATTGATCAATTCATTACGAGCTTCCTGCAACTCGTCGTTACTTTTTCTCTCTTTTATAATGAGAGCTTGACTTAGATCTTCAAGATCCTCAAGATTCTTCCTTTTCCTTCAGACTTTCTTCTATGAACTTCATCTTTTTCATCACTTCTGAATCCCCATTCTCACTCATATATTTCATGACTTCTACAGCCCCCTTCATTTGTCATATCTCTAATTCTAACCGCTGCTTGTCATCAAGTTTCTTCTCGAGCTCCATAATACGTAGGCGAAGTTCATGCTTTTCTCTCTGCCATTGAATTTACATGCAACAGATGTTAGATCCCTAATATTATTACAAGTCTATACTTTAACTTTAGAAATCTAACACACCTTTTGAACTTCTGCCAACTTTAACATACTTTCTTCAACCTTCTTCTCCTCCTCGATTGCTATCTCATTCTACAAACATTAAAGCTTATATTACCACTTCGCAAGAATAGTTCTGACTTTTGGTTGAGATAAAATTATATCAATTGAAGCACCAGAATCCAATCTAAATTATCTTTAACAATGGTATCCATGGATAGGAAAGCAAAGTTGAACGAATTGATCAATGAGATACCAATTACTATAGCATATTAATTGGAACAAACCAGTACTGAGTTATTAGAAAGCTCAACATATAAAGATCTCTGAATTGTTAGATCAACAGATCATGCATTTGTTAAGGCATGGGCTTCCAAAGCCTTTTAATTGATCCAATCATGTCTCATGGACACATCCTGCATCACCAATCCTTTATTCTCTTTTTATATATTTTGAAGATGAATAAGTATAGGATGGAAATCTCAACTATATATGATATGACCTATCAGGTATTTAGTTCAAATATCAATCCACGAAATAGAGTAATGCTAGCGTATGTATGGGCACAATTGAATTGAAATATCAAATATTGATGGGTGAAGTTGAGTCAAGTTCCAAATAAAGAAATAAAGAAATAACTTTCAAGCAGCTAGAATATATCAGCAAAGAAATGGACTGCATCAAGGTAGGAGGCCTGGTCTACTCACTTCCCTATACAAGTTATGACCCAAAAAAATTATATATCACCCAAAATTAAGTGTAACAATGAAAAGAAATGTAAAAACACAACAAATTATATTTAATGCAATAAATAACAAAAAATTAATGTTAATCTGGTATTGGAAGACTTCAATTCATACATACTCTTGTTTCAGGTTGAGTAAGTTCTCCTTTACGGCTTCCATAGTAGCTCTAAGTCGTCTTTGTGTCACCACTTGAAGTTGCATCCATATCTACAATTTTAACTCTCTCTCTCAGTAACCAATTTACGATTAAAAAATGCATGTTCACCAATATTATTTTGATCAATCCAAAATTCAAAGAACACCCAAAAGCTTCGCATATATAAGCTATCTTCTTTGAGATAAAAGTCTATAGCATGAAGCAATGGTATAGAATGTACGAAGTACAAACCCATTAGGGAGATTGTATACAAGTATACAAGGAACTAAAAGTTGAGCAACAAGGTAAGTATGAGCTTATGACACTACTACAATCTCCATTTATTCCTGAAGCAATAAGAAAATAAACCTTGTGACAGTTCATTCATACCTACAGAGAAGAGATTTTTTGGGTTGCTTTGTTTCTACAGAGCCATCGCCGTCGGATTCCCGCCAAATCCATCGGCTTCTCCACTT
Organism: Panax ginseng; assembly: GCA_020205605.1. NCBI lineage: Eukaryota > Viridiplantae > Streptophyta > Magnoliopsida > Apiales > Araliaceae > Panax > Panax ginseng. The sequence continues at coordinate 123,102,149 of CM035132.1, read as the reverse complement.
CCATCACCGTTGGCGATCCCCAATCCGTCAAAGAAATCAGCATCGACGGAGAGGCTCCTGAAATAGGAACTGGGGCCCAATTGTCTGGACCTTTTGGGATTATTTGCACCGTTGGATGAATCCGACTCGATGATCATCTGGGTTTCGGAGGATATAGAAGGGACGGTTGTAAGACCCCGAATTTTATGAAATGAAAGTATTTAATTTTCTTATAATTATTATTTTATTTGTAAATGGTTAAATTGATAAAAGGTTAAAGTTAAGGGTGATATGCGAATTTTTTTGCAAAGTAAGCAAGTTGTTATAAAATATTCGTTTGGTCGGGGAATATTCTTTTTGTCGGGGAATATCCGTACGACTGTACAATCATTGGTGGACCCCATAACGGAAGTATTGTCATAGTAAGAAAATGATGAAATTATCATTTTATAAAAATAACGGCGAAAGTGTTACCGTTAAAAGTGTTGAACTACCCGATAGTAAAAGTACAGTAATACGCGTGGTTGCATAGTAGCACACGGTATTGATTATTGATGCTTACATAAGAAGTCACTCGCTTATACTCAATTATTGCTACAAAGAATTGTTTGCATCACATCTCTCATATTATTGATTCAATTATTGTCACAAAGATCATCTCATATAATATGTTATATTATTAAATCAATAATTGAGACGACAAAGTTATTCATATTATTATTTGCAATATTGACAATGTCTAGAAGTTCTGTCAAAGAGAGTTAGATAATCTAATTGCGCACCAATAGGGAGAAATCCTTATTGGAAAGCCCCCTCTTTCCTGGGAACGACGTAGTTGTTAAATATTGTGAGTTATAATATTAATGATGAATAAGTTCGTGCTAATTAAAGATGAAATTGATAGTTCCATTGTCTGGGAATTATTAATGTTAGTGAAAATTGACATTTATTTCGATAATAATTGATGTCTTGAGGTTATATTGACCAATTGGGTAATTAACCGGATAAATGAGAAATTAAATGCTATTAATGCACATGCTTATAACTATGAGTTCACATGTGTGTACTATTGATTCACATGATTTACTATTAGGGGAGTTGGTGCAAGATTGATAATACTTGCATGACTAAATTAAAAATGAAGGTATAGATGAAGGTACTATACTGTAATTATTTTTTTTCACATGTATAGAACTATTGAGTCACTTAATTTACTATTGATTCACATGATTTACTATTAGGGGAGGTGGTGCAAGTTTGATAATACTTGCAGGACTAAATTAAAAATGAAGAAAAAGAGGAAGGTATTATACTGTAATATTTCGAGCCCCAAAATGTGCAATTATTGAAACTATATTTTCCTATAAATAGAAGCTCATTCTTCCTTCATTTCTCACCAATTCACTAAGTTTCACAAGAGCAATTATTATAGAGAAAGAAGAAGAGAAGTCTGTTACCTCACTATTCCAGTATCCAGTTTTATTCTAAGGTAAGGGGTATTATTTCTTTCATATTCATGAAGAGAGTTATTTTCTTTCAATACTCGTAAGGGTTGTTATTCCATTCATTAATATTCTGTTGGAATAACCTGTCTACGCGGACTATCGCATGCCTGGTGAATTCTTCTGTTATTCCATTCTTTAATATTATGTTGGAATAACCTATCTACGCGGACTACCGCATGCATGGTGAATTCTTTTGTTATTCCATTCTTTAATATTCTGCTTGGAATAACTCGCTCACGCGACTCACCGCATGCATGGTGAATTCTTCATTATTTCATTCTTTATTATTCTCATTGGAATAACTTTGCATCTACACACGGACTACTAGCATGCATGGTGAATTCTTCTGTTATTCCATTCTTTATTATTCTGTTGGAATAACCTGTCTACGTGAACTACCACATACATGGTGAATGACCCTTTGTATTCATTTCTGGAAATGATCTGTCTATGTGGATTACCAAATGGCGGGTGAAAATCCATTTGCAGTTTTATATATTCTATTATACTCATTTGGTTAAAGTTTTGGCTTCTATACTCCATGAAATTAGTAGAGTATCCTTGATATTTGCGCTTCATCCAGTATCTTTTCATGGAAATATTCTTCTGAGCATTCTTGAGTTTTACTCCACAAAGCAGTATCATGTTGACAATCTGAACGTTATTGAATTCTGGATAAATTAAATTATAAATCATTAAAATTTATCCTTGAACTTGTTTTATTGAATTATTATGTCATTGTCATCATCCTCATGCTTATATTGTGATGAAAGTCATCTTTGGCTTACGTGCATAGATGGACTTGGTATGATTATGACCAGGGATTGTTCGGTATAATCATGACCGTAATGTAATGAATGATGTGGTAAAAGTCCTCATTGGCCTGTAGTTCATTGATGGACAGTTGTTGGTATGATTATGACCAGGGATTATTCGGTATAATCATGACCATTGATGATTACATGAATATCCTTGGCCGTGGTGCAGGAATGATTCGATTTTATTTATTAAGCTGAGTCTCGGCGATAAAGTTGATGAAAAACTTTTAAATCATAGAAGATAGTAGATTTTATGCTCTATTTAACTCTTCTAATGGATTGCTTATTCCACTGCATTTGTTGATCTAAAACTTGTTGTCTATTGTATTCTATCAGTTGTTATACTGTTGAAGGCTAAGGATAATTTATTCTGCATTATATTAGTTATAATATTTCTTACTAGGCTAGTTGAGCTCACCCTTTTCTTTCATTGTTCTCTTCAGGAAATGAGAATATAGCTGGGACGAGTCGGGGAACGGATTGACGGTCCAGATGGTTGTTTTAGTAGTCCTCACTATTCTGTGAAATAGTGTGATAATAATTGTAATGAGGACTCCATTAAGAGTGGATATTGTCTAGAAGGAAATATTCTTGTTTAAGCTCTCAGCTATATTTTGTCGTATATTACCCGATAATTGTATACTTAAGTTTGTATTTGATTTTTGTACCATGTATTTGGCGACTCAAGATGGGTGATATACACCTATTTTGGGGGTGTCACAACTGTGACGCCCCCAAATCCAGGTTCTCTAACCTCAGATTCAGTGCTCACGATCCTATCATCATCATAAGCATTCTATAACTATTTCGAAATAATAAACATACATTGTTCATTATACAAAAGTCTCAAAACATGGTCCCAAGGTCTCTCTAACCTTGACTTTAAATACACCATTTATAATACAAACAGTTTACTCAAGAAATTCCATTAGATAATAACTAATTTAACATTCATTCTAGAATTACTCCTGGATCTTGCCCTTGCCCTTGTCCTTGTCCTTCGCATTAGATCCTTCGGGCTTAACTGAAAATAGAGGTCATGATATAGCAAGAGTAAGCAACTAATTTGCTTCACAAGTTTATAAAGACAAAGGAGATATATCCTGACTTAGAAAGAAATATTGCCTTCAATGTTCAACAATAATATAAGATTGTGAAGGAACATGAATTAATAATCAACAATTGAATATTCGATAATTGAATAACATGAACCGAGTGGTTTTGAATAACCATGAACATTTGCCAAGGTGCTCGATGATTTAAATCGACCTTTTAATAAGTTTTGGTATTCAAGGATCACCTTTCATACCCCGTGATTTATGCATAAACACTTAATAATCCGACATTGATATCATGCCTTAATCAAATTTGTTCATTTCTCGACCAAGAGTTCTTACCATATCAATTAATAAGAACGAGTTATTTAAAATCCATTTGATTTAACAAATTTAGACATGCTTGATCTAGTGATACAATTAGCATAGATCTATCCCATAAACAGTTCATAAATGAAGAACTTTAATTTAATTCACGGCCTCAATGGCGATAGAACGAATTCAATTGCACAAAGTGCTAATTTCAATAATCAATAAAGACGTGAATAATCATCAATAATTATTCACTAATATGCTTTTGAAAATAATAACTCAAGTTGAGTTAGGAAACTTGCCTCGATCGTGAGGTTACATGTTCTACGAAATAAATTTCTATCCACTATGTAGTTAAATTATCTTCCTTTGAGAGACCTATAATTAGTCTTTCAATTAGTCAATGCATAACATCGATTATGTAATCACATAGATATCATACATTACAATAAGTTCTTATAAACATTATCATGCCTAGATAGTGTTATTATTAATTAACGACTACCTTTAATTCACATAATATTATTAACTTAGATAATATTAATTCACCTTCTAGTATTATTGGTTCACTAATAATACTTTAAATCATTACCAACATTTTATTCACTTACTAATATTATTAATCATTTAATAATATTTTATCCCTTACTAATATTATTAATCATTTAATAATATTTTATTCACTTACTAATATTATTAATCATTTAATAATATTTTATTTAATCTCGAATATTATTATTTAATAATAATACTCTAATCTAATATTTTTATTTACATAACAACATCATATTATAATATTATTAGTATTATAATAATTTTCCAATGATTTATTAAATTAATAAACAATTTATTCTAATTGTTCATCCTTTAATAACCTCTTATTTAATATCCATAAAAGGTCATAAGTAATATTTATTATTATAAATTACCAAAATGCCCTAAGATAGTCATGATATAATATATTATGAGCATTCAAGCATAAAAATGATATTTTTCTCATTAAAGACATCATTTAACTATTTATTTCCTTTTATTTACAACCTAATCATTTTTAGGAAAAATAGCAAACTGATTCCAAAAATTCTCAGCTTCTGGATTTTAACAGAATATGAACCAACAATGATCCTCTAATTTTTCTAGAATTTTAGAAAATGATTTACTATTTTTAAAGTGCTCCAAACACTCGAGATCTTGCTCTATTTTTAAAAATTGAGTTTTGCTCAGAAAAATCTGAAATTTTCAGGGTATGCTCTCTTAATATATATGAAGCTACTGTAAAATTTTGGAATTTTCCAAAGTATACACAATGATATATTAAGTAGGATAATATTTATGGAGTCCTTTACTGGAAATAGTCATTACGCACAATATATAACTCAAACGTGTCCGTTCTTTTTTCCTCTGCCGTAGATAACTTCATAAGGTACCTCTTTAATATTTTTCCAGATTTTTACAAGATAAGGAACTAGCCGAAACAGCCTCATGAAAAACAAGTCAAGAGCTGATTTTGGATTTCAAGGCTTTAGCATATAAAGTGGACTGCTTTTTGTAAAAAAAAATCTCAAAGGATTCAAAACATGCTATATTTGTGATCTACCACTTGGGTTTACTAGATAACTCATGTATCTAGCACCCCCCTTCGACGGATCATAATTCCAAGTTGTAGAACTTGAGTTACACAAGATTTAGTGGAAGAAAAACAAGAGTTTTCACCCTTGGAGAACATATGCTCATTTTCTTCCTCTAAGTCTTTGATCTAACACTCAAGATACTTAGTTCCATGCATGATGGTATGTATAACTAGTGTATCTTGAGTAGTTGTACATAACCCCATCAAAACTCAAGCTATCAAAACAAGGTAAGAGAAGAAGATGAAGGTACATTATACCTTGACTTAGTGGCTACCTTCCTTGATTTTCCAAAGTAACTAAAAAATTTAGGGGGCATAAACCACTAGAACTCCTATAATTCTTCTTCCTATGGCTGAAATTCTCTCTTTCTTTTCTCTCTTTGAAGTTGGCTAGCTTGGGAGCAAGAGGTAGAAGAAGAAGATGAAGAAGATGGAGAGAAAATGAGATGTTGGAAGAATGAGATGTGAATTCAAAATGTAATGGGCAATTCATTATTAATTCTCCCACAATCATTTTGTTGCCCATTAGGTAAAACACTTTGTTTATTACTTACCTTAGGTTAAACATGATTAAATGTGCATAATGGAGTGGCAACCAATGGGAGCCTTACAACATTGTCCTTATGTTTATTCATGTCTACTAATGGACAAGCTAGATTAATTATTCCACTTAGGATCCTCATAATATCCACCATTTAGCTTTTATTTTAAATGCCCAATTTTGATTAATCAAATGTCTAGAATACCCCCAATCAAGTGGGCTAAGTATTGGATTACAATTTATTTTCCTTGGGCTTTTCTTTTAATTGATTTGGGCTAGATAAAACATAGTCCAACACTTTTAATAATGTTACCCAATTTGATAATTTAGGGCTTTCATCTCCAATCATATGAAGTTTAATTACTTATACATATGATTTTATCTCATAACCTAATTAGATTTACAAGAATTAGGTTTAAAATTATTAGTCACTTGAAATACTAAGTTTACCCACTTAAGTTAGTATAATGATAAAATACTAACTTTTTTGTGTTACCATAACCCTTAGGTTATTTAATATCCTTACCTAATGTATAATTAGGTCACAAGGCTTTCATTTTTAATGAAATCAATAAATGTATGTATCCATATATAATACAAAGTTTTTAAAAAATGTACATACATACATGGTGACTTAAGATTCACGGTTATTACATCCTCCCCCCCTATAAGAATTCCATCCCCGGAATTACATATAAGGTTACTCAAAAGGTGTGGGTAATTTTCTCTTATCCTTTCTTCAAGTTCCCACGTAGCTTCTTGAAGATTGTGGTTCCTCCAAAGAACTTTTCTGGAATGTATAACCTTATTTCGCAATTTACATTCCTTTCTATCTAAAACTTCAATCGGAATTTCCTCGTCGATAAATCTTTTTAGACCGCTGAATTGGCTCGTCACGATATCACATGCTTGTAATCGGGCTTATATGGTCGTAGATCGACACATGAAACACATTATGAATATGTTCCGATTCAGAGGTAGAGCTACCTCGTGCCGCCACTTCGCCTATCTTCTTCAAGATCTCAAAAGGTCCAATAAATCTCGGACTCGACTTACCTTTCTTTCCAAACCTTATCTTTCCTTTCCAAGGAGATACTTTCAAAAATGCATGGCTTCCCACCTCAAAATCTCGCTTACAGCGATGTAAGTCTCATACTTCTTACGGCGATCTTGAGTCGCTACCACGGAGCTCTAATCACCTTAATGGTCTCTACTGATTCTGCTTTGCACAGCTCTGGTCCCAATAGTTGACGTTCACCCACTTCATCCCAAAGATACTGGCGTTCTACATTTCCTCCCATACAAATTGCTTCATACTGGCGGCATTCGATCTTTGTCGTGGTATCTATTGTTGTATCACGAACTCTACCAATGGAAGATGATCCTCCCAACTACCCTTGAAGTCCATCACACAAGCTCGAGCATGTCTTCAAGTGTTTGAATCGTTCTCTCACTTTGCCCATCGGCATGGATGATACGCGGTGCTCATCCGTAGTCAAGCTGCCCCATTCTTTCTTGAAGACTCTTCCGGAAGTTTGACGTGAAACGCGGATCCCCATCGGACACAATAGATATCTTTGTACGCCATGTCTCGATATAATTTCTTTGATGTATAGTTTGGCTAGTGGTCCGGACTATACCGATCTTGATCGGCAAAAGTGAGCCGACTTCGTAAGACGATCTCTACGATCACCCATATGGCATCGTGTCCCTTTTCCGCTCTTTGAAGTCCCACCACAAAATCCATCGTGATGTGCTCCCATTTCCACTCTGGAATCTCTAAAGGTCAGTAATAGTCCACTCGGTGCGTTGATGTTCGCCTTGACTCTCTACGACAAGTTAGACATTTATCTTGACATTCTCGCAACATCTCTCTTCATGTTTGGCCACCAAAAGTGTTGACGTAAGTCTTGATACATTTTTGTGCTTCCTGGGTGTATCGAGTACCTCATATTATGTGCTTCTTGCAGAATCTCTTCTCTTAGTTCTGGTATTAACGGTACCCAAATTCGTCCTTCAAATCTTAGCGATCCAAGGCCATCAATCTTGTATTTCAATTCATCCCCTTCAGCTAACCGCTTCTTGATGCTTTGTCACAATCTTCGTCCTTCTCTTGAGCCTCTTTAATCTTATCTAATAAAGTAGGGCTCGCTGCCACAATAAATAATTTCTCATTGACCTCCGTCGGGTACTTAACCTCTAAGTCAAGTCGTTCGAAATCCTTCACCAATTCCTCTTGAATGGTTAACTTCAATAACTTCTCTCGCCTTTTCTGCTCAGTGCATCAGCCACTACATTTGCTTTGCCTGGATGGTACAGAATCTCACAATCATAATCCTTGATCAATTCTAGACATCGGCGCTGCCTCATATTTAGCTCCTTCTGGGTGAAGATATACTTTAGACTCTTATGATCCGTATATATCTCACACTTCTCTCCATACAAATAGTGCCTCCAAATTTTCAAGGCAAAACTATCACTTGCTAACTCCAGGTCATGAGTCGAATAACCCTTCTCATAGTCCTTTAGCTGACGTGAAGCGTACGCAATGACCTTGCCATGCTGCATCAGTACACAGCCAAGACCCTTGTGTGACGCATCACTATACACTACAAATCCTCCGTGTTGTCCAAAGAAAGCCAACACGGTGCTTGATCGAGCCTCTTCTTCAATTGCATGAAACTCTGTTCACATTTTTCCGTCCAAACGAACTTCACCGCCTTTCTAGTAAGGTTGGTCAATGGCGATGCTACCTTTGAAAATCTTGGATGAATCTTCGATAGTATCCTCGCTAATCCCAAGAAACTCCTAATTTACATCAATGTCTTTGGTTGTTCCCGCTTGATAACCGCTTCTACTTTTCTTTGGATCTACCAAAACACCATCTTTGTCGATAACGTGACCCAAAAATTGCACTCTCCGCAACTAAAATTCACACTTGGAGAACTTTGCATACAACTTCTCCTCCTTAACGCCTCCAACACATTCCTTAGATGTTCAACAGATCTTCCTCTCGTCTCGGAATATACCGTAATGTCGTCGATGAACACGACAACAAACTTATCCAAATCTCGCTTAAACACTGTTCATCAAATCCATGAATGTCATTTGGTGCATTAGTTAACCCAAAAGACATTACCGAAACTCAAAGTGTCCATACCGGAGTTCGAATGCCGCCTTTGGAACATCCTCATGTCTCACCTTCAGGTTGGTGATAACCACCCTCAAGTCAATTTTGAAAAGTATTTTGCCCCTTCAACCGATCAAACAAATCATCGATCCCGGCAATGGGTATTTATTCTTAATGGTGACCTTGTTTAACTCTCGATAGTCGATACAAAGTCTTAATGACCCATCCTTCTTCTTTTCTGAATAAGACCGGTGCTCCCCATGGTGATACGCTTGGTCGAATGTATCCCTTATCTAACAACTCTTGTAGTTGAACCATCGGTTCCTTCATTTCTCACAGAGCCATACGATACGGCGCTTTGGATACCGGTGATGTCCCTCAGTGCCAAATCGATAACAAACTCTATCTCTCTATCCGGTGGCAATCCGGAATTTCATCCGGGAAAACGTCAACGAATTCTTACAATAGGTATTTGACCCGCCACCCTCGATTCTGCGGGTATCCACAACGTGAGCCAAATAACCTATACAACCCTTCCTAAGCAACTTCCTTGCTTGCATCATCGTCGAACAACAAGATTGTCTTGGCGATTCTTCGCCATAAAATACCACCTTTGACTTATTCGAGTCTTTAGGTGTACACACTTTTTCTTACAGTCAATGACCACTCCATGACTTGATAACCAATGCATCCCAAGGATTACATCAAACTCTCCAAGACGAATCGGTATCAAATCCACGTTAAGCTTAAAACCTCTTACATTAGCACAACAGTTCCTATAGATGTAGTCTACAGGGATAATTTCTTTGTTTTCTACTTCTACATTCATTGGGTGTTCTAATAGTTCATGAGGTAAACTTAATCTTTGAGCAAATTCATCAGATACAAAAGAACATGAAGCTCCCGAATCGAATAACACATAGGCATTTATATCATTGATCAGAATTACCTGACACCACCTCCCTGGATGCCACAACACCTTACACTGTCATATTGAATGTCCGTGTTGTTGGCTTGTTTGGCTGGGCTGGTCCTCCACTGGTTGTCTTTGTGTTATTGCCCCTGCTGCCATTTCCGCCATCCATGCTTTTCTTCTTCGGGCAATCCTTGATCCGATGTCCCACTTCACCACAATTAAAGCAACCTCCTTTCTTCACCTTAGTACAATTGGGTGAGGTATGCCCTTCTTGTCCACATGTATAACATATCATTTTTCCTTTCCAAAGACTTCCCAGTGACCCTTTCCACAGCTTCCACACAATCGACTTCTTTTGTTGCACGCTTCCTTCTTTGCATCTCATTACTACCCCCCCTCGCCTCCATTTCCGCTTCTTATTGTTGCTACTACCGCCATCACGACATTTTGATTCCCACCTTCTGATTTCTTCTTATTCTTCTCCCAATTGTATCTTGAGACCGCTTCGCTTCCTCCTTCCGCTATAAGAGCTTTTTCCAACAGAGTTGAGAATGATGGGATTTGTAAAACCGCTACCTTACTATAAATCCATGGCTTTAGTCCATTTTCAAACCTTCTCGCTTTCCTCACCTCTGTGTCCACCTGATGTGGAGCGAATCTGGCCAATTCATTAAATTTCGCAGCATACTCTGATACTGACATATTCTCCTGTTTTAGTTCCAAGAACTTGATCTCCATTCTTGCTTGAATGCTCTCAGGGAAGTAGTTCTCGAAGAACAACTTCTTGAATGCTTCCCAAGTCACGATTCCAGTTCCGGCTTTGTTCTGGTTGGCATCCCACCAACAGCTAGCCTCCCCCTTCATTAAGTAGGTAGCAAAAATTGTCTTCTGTTCTTCTGCTACTCTAGCAATAACGAAGGCCTTCTCAATCTCCTTTACCCACATTTGGGCTTCTATCGGTCTGTTGTTCCTCACGAACTCTGGCGGTCCCACTTGCCTTGAAGTCCTTAAAGTTTACTATTTGGGTGCTCCTGATTTCCTGCAGTTGAGCTTGATTCCTCATGGCTTCAACCATCATGTTAATAAAATCTTGCATTGGGTTTTGTTGAGATCCCATTTGCATTATTAACTGACTCTTCAATATCTTGGTTCCTGAGTCCGCGTCTGCGCGCCATTATCTAGTGAAACAAAAATTCTAACACGTTACTCGGATTTATTATCATATGATTACTTAGTATGTAATACGCTATTTATTTAAACAATCAGATGATCATTATGTGAGAGTTTTAAGTTACTGAGAGATTTGGAAGTCTTTCTCCCGCTTAGTGGGTTAAGTTTTTTTTAAAGAACATTTTCCAAATCGGTCTCTTTGGATTCACATAACATTAAATAGAAAATTTACTATTTAAAATTTTCTAACACATATCATAATAATACTGCGTTTATATTCATACACCAATCTTCAGTGACTTACACGATTAATACAGGTATATTTTATAAATGCTACTATCCCATTTTAACACAAAAGATGGGATTAACTCATAATGATACCTCCCTACAAACACAATTAGGGAAAGTACATAACCATTTACTACCTCACACCTGCTGAGGTTTACATCAACATAAAACCTTATTACACAACAAGAAAAGTACTAATGCATCTATCTACAACTGGGCCATCACATCATCACCACTGGTGGCCTCGCCAGTCACACTGCAGACAGCTCCTGAGGGAAGCAACTCTCGGGGACTCTCGTCGAATCGGATCGACTAGACTCTCCTATCTCAGAGTGGACCCTCCTAGCCCCTCTGCGCTGGCCCTCATACGCTGCATCAAGGGCCAGTCCTAAAGTTTCTACTCTGACCTTTACGGCCTGCAGTTCGATCTTTAATTGGCCCACCAGCTCATCCGACTCATGGAGTGCCTCTTCCACCCGCATCTTATCGGCAATTTCTCATCAAACTCAAATTTGCATCTCCAGATGCTTCATGCTCAGCTCTCCAAACTTTGCCTTTTCATTCTCTAGCTGTACCATCAGTATCCCAACTTGCAACTGGGACTCATCAAATTTTTCCTTCTGTTCGACTTTCTCCATCTGGGCTTGATGAGCCTCATCCTTGTATTGTTCTTCAGTAAATTGGAGGGTGTGGTTTTCTATTTCTAATTCTTCCACTCTGCCTTCTAATTGACTGATTCTCCTCAACAAGTCCCCTACCGGAGGACCATGAGGGACATCTTGGGTGGCCTCATGCTCAATGGGTTCCTGCTCAACTGAGTAACTACCTTGGCGCTCGTCAGACATCCTACAAACACCATAAAGTCAACGTCAGTACCATAATAAAATATATTCATTGATGAAATGAAATAATATTTTATTAAGTACAACACAAACTTGATGAATTTCCATAATCCATCTCCTAACATACTCCATAAGAGTTTTCTACTAAGGTTATAACCTAGGTTTCGCATTCCTAATGTTTATAACCTACAGCTTTGATACCAACCTGTGACTCCCCCAAATCCAGGTTCTCTAACCTCAGATTCAGTGCTCACGATCCTATCATCATCATAAGCATTCTATAACTATTTCGAAATAATAAACATACATTGTTCATTATACAAAAGTCTCAAAACATGGTCCCAAGGTCTCTCTAACCTTAACTTTAAATACACCATTTATAATACAAACAGTTTACTCAAGAAATTCCATTAGATAATAACTAATTTAACATTCATTCTAGAATTACTCCTGGATCTTGCCCTTGCCCTTGTCCTTCGCATTAGATCCTTCGGGCTTAACTGAAAATAGAGGTCATGATATAGCAAGAGTAAGCAACTAATTTGCTTCACAAGTTTATAAAGACAAAGGAGATATATCCTTACTTAGAAAGAAATATTGCCTTCAATGTTCAACAATAATATAAGATTGTGAAGGAACATGAATTAATAATCAACAATTGAATATTCGATAATTGAATAACATGAACCGAGTGGTTTTGAATAACCATGAACATTTGCCAAGGTGCTCAAATGATTTAAATCGGACCTTTTAATAAGTTTTGGTATTCAAGGGATCGACCTTTTCATACCCCGTGATTTATGCATAAACACTTAATAATCCGACATTGATATCATGCCTTAATCAAATTTGTTCATTTCTCGATCAAGAGTTCTTACCATATCAATTAATAAGAATGTTATTTAAAATCCATTTGATTTAACAAATTTAGACATGCTTGATCTAGTGATACAATTAGCATAGATCTATCCCATAAATAGCTCATAAATGAAGAACTTTAATTTAATTCACGATTCAATGGCGGTAGAATCTAATTCAATTGCACAAAGTGCTAATTTCAATAATCAATAAAGACGTGAATAATCATCAATAATTATTCACTAATATGCTTTGAAAATAATAACTCAAGTTGAGTTAGGAAACTTGCCTCGATCGTAGGGTTACATTTCACGTAAATAAATTTCTATCCACTATGTAGTTAAATTATCTTCCTTTGAGAGACCTATAATTAGTCTTTCAATTAGTCAATGCATAACATCGATTATGTAATCACATAGATATCATACATTACAATAAGTTCTTATAAACATTATCATGCCTAGATAGTGTTATTATTAATTAACGACTACCTTTAATTCACATAATATTATTAACTTAGATAATATTAATTCACCTTCTAGTATTATTGGTTCACTAATAATACTTTAAATCATTTACCAACATTTTATTCACTTACTAATATTATTAATCATTTAATAATATTTTATCCCTTTACTAATATTATTAATCATTTAATAATATTTTATTCACTTACTAATATTATTAATCATTTAATAATATTTTATTTAATCTCGAATATTATTATTTAATAATAATACTCTAATCTAATATTTTTATTTACATAACAACATCATATTATAATATTATTAGTATTATAATAATTTTCCAATGATTTATTAAATTAATAAACAATTTATTCTAATTGTTCATCCTTTAATAACCTCTTATTTAATATCCATAAAAGGTCATAAGTAATATTTATTATTATAAATTATCAAAATGCCCTAAGATAGTCATGATATAATATATTATGAGCATTCAAGCATAAAAATATATTTTTTCTCATTAAAGACATCATTTAACTATTTATTTCCTTTTATTTACAACCTAATCATTTTTAGGAAAAATAGCAAACTGATTCCAAAAATTCTCAGCTTCTGGATTTTAACAGAATATGAACCAACAATGATCCTCTAATTTTTCTAGAATTTTAGAAAATGATTTACTATTTTTAAAGTGCTCCAAACACTCAGATCTTGCTCTATTTTTAAAAAATTGAGTTTTGCTCAGAAAAATCTGAAATTTTCAGGGTATGCTCTCTTAACATATATGAAGCTACTGTAAAAATTTTGGAATTTTCCAGTGTATACACAGTGATATATTCGTAGGATAATATTTATGGAGTCCTTTACGGAAATAGTCATTACGCACAATATATAACTCGAAACGTGTCCGTTCTTTTTCCTACGCGTAGATAACTTCATAAGGTACCTCTTTAATATTTTTCCAGATTTTTACAAGACAAGGAACTAGCCGAAACAGCCTCATGAAAAACAAGTCAGTAGCTGATTTTGGATTTCAAGGCTTTAGCATATAAAGTGGACTGTTTTTGTAAAAAAAAATCAAAGGTTTCAAAACATGCTATATTTGTGATCTACCACTTGGGTTTACTAGATAACTCATGTATCTAGAACCCCCCTTCGACGGATCATAATTCCAAGTTGTAGAACTTGAGTTACACAAGATTTAGTGGAAGAAAAACAAGAGTTTTCACCCTTGGAGAACATATGCTCATTTTCTTCCTCTAAGTCTTTGATCTAACACTCAAGATACTTAGTTCCATGCATGATGGTATGTATAATTAGTGTATCTTGAGTAGTTGTACATAACCCCATCAAAACTCAAGCTATCAAAACAAGGTAAGAGAAGAAGATGAAGGTACATTATACCTTGACTTAGTGGCTACCTTCCTTGATTTTCCAAAGTAACTAATAAACTTAGGGGGCATAAACCACTAGACCTCCTATAATTCTTCTTCCTATGGCTGAAATTCTCTCTTTCTTTTCTCTCTTTGAAGTTGGCTAGCTTGGGAGCAAGAGGTAGAAGAAGAAGATGAAGAAGATGGAGAGAAAATGAGATGTTGGAAGAATGAGATGTGAATTCAAAATGTAATGGGCAATTCATTATTAATTCTCCCACAATCATTTTGTTGCCCATTAGGTAAAACACTTTGTTTATTACTTACCTTAGGTTAAACATGATTAAATGTGCATAATGGAGTGGCAACCAATGGGAGCCTTACAACATTGTCCTTATGTTTATTCATGTCTACTAATGGACAAGCTAGATTAATTATTCCACTTAGGATCCTTATAATATCCACCATTTAGCTTTTATTTTAAATGCCCAATTTTGATTAATCAAATGTCTAGAATACCCCCAATCAAGTGGGTTAAGTATTGGATTACAATTTATTTTCCTTGGGCTTTTCTTTTAATTGATTTGGGCTAGATAAAAACACAGTCCAACACTTTTAATAATGTTACCCAATTTGATAATTTAGGGCTTTCATCTCCAATCATATGAAGTTTAATTACTTATACATATGATTTTATCTCATAACCTAATTAGATTTACAAGAATTAGGTTTAAAATTATTAGTCACTTGAAATACTAAGTTTACCCACTTAAGTTAGTATACGTATAAAATACTAACTTTTTCGTGTTACCATAACCCTTAGGTTATTTAATATCCTTACCTAATGTATAATTAGGTCACAAGGCTTTCATTTTTAATGAAATCCATAAATGTATGTATCCATATATAATACAAAGTTTTTAAAAAATGTACATACATACATGGTGACTTAAGATTCACGGTTATTACAACAACAGTCATCGGGGTTACACCAGATTCTTAGGGCAAAAAAAGTTACCCAAAGAAGATAACACATGCGATTCCCACAAATACGACGAAAAAATATTACAAGAGTTCTAAATCGAGGACATACCAATTAGGGGTTTCTTAGATTAATCCTCCGTTCGACTGATTTGAGGGCAAAAGTCGATCGATTTGGCTTCCACCATGAGACAATCAAGAGGGCGGAAGAGAGAAGTTTGACCTAAGAACTTCTGATTCGTGCTTCAGCAGTTTTGAAAATGCTCAAGATCTTCTCCGTTTGGATCGTAGGAGAGGAGGGCACTCGCTTCCTTTTCTCGTAGAGAGAGAAAGTATAGAGATAAGAGAGAAAGCAGTCTTGTTTTAATTTCAAATTTTCGCTTCCTATTTTTTTTTACTCTGTGTTTTTTAGATTGATAACATTTTTTTAAAAAAAATGTTATCTATTTAAAATCAAAAATTGCCCTTATAAAATACCTAACGTTTTTTCATATGTATCTACAACGTTTTGTTTAAAAATGTTATTAAAAAAAAATACCACAACGTTTTTTTATAAAAACTTTGTACTAGTGTCTGCTATCTCCCTCTTCATGTGTGGCCACCAAAAGTTCTTTAGAAGGTCTTGATACATCTTAGTACTTCCAGGATGTATCGATTACCTCGAACTATGGGCCTCACCCATTATCTCCTCTTTTAACTTAGAATTATTTGGAACCCAAATTCTTCCTTCAAAATGAAGCAATCCCTCTTTGTCGAGGTTATACTTAGTCTTATCTTCATCTTCCATCCTCTTCTTCATTCGTTCGCATTCCTCATTGTTTAATTGCACTTCCTTAACCCGTTCCACTATGGTCGATTGAGTCTCCATTGAGAATAGCATTTCCATCGTTTCATTCGATAATTTAACTTCTAACTTCATCCTTTCCATCTCCGTTACTAACTCATTTTGAGTCGTTAACATTGACAACTTTTCTCTTCCCTTCCTTCTTAGCGCATCGGCTACAACATTTGCTTTCCTCGGATTATATAAGATATCACAATCATAATCTTTTATCAATTCTAACCACCTTCTCTGCCTCATATTCAACTCCTTCTGTGTGAAGATATATTTTAGACTTTTATGGTCCGTATATATCTCACGCTTCTCCCCATATAAATAATGTCTCCATATTTTTAAGGCTAAAACTATAGCTGCCAATTCTAGGTCATGAGTAGGATAGGCCTTCTCATAATTCTTTAACTGACGTAACGCATACGCAATGACCTTGCCATGCTGCATGAGCACGCAACCTAGTCCTCTATGCGAAGCATCACTATACACTACAAAATTCCCCGTATCATCAGGCAAAAACAATATAGGTGCCTCACTTAATCAACCAATCCATACCAAGAATTACATCAAATTCTTTCAACCTTATCGGTACCAAATCTACCGATAATTTATTACCTCTAATATCTACGCAACTGTAACAACCCGATATTTTCTATACAAATAAATTAGAAATTTTGCATATAAATTTTTTTATTATTATTTTAAATATGGGGAATATGTGCCAAGATAATGTGTATATGTATTTATGTGATAAATAAAAATATGAATATTTACAAATAATTTTATTTTAGAATTATTGATCATTATAATTATATTCTTATCATAATTAATTTTATAGTAGAAATATTTTATTAATTATTTTCCATGAAAATATAATCATATATTATTTATATAATATGAGCAGGATCAAGTAGTATACCCTTATCTTACTTTACTTCATTGCTCACCCCCTTTAGCGATGGACCCGAAGACGGTTTGGTTAAATACAACTGTTGTCTATACTTTTAGCGACGAACATACATATAAGCGTCATTAAAAGTATGAGCGACGGTTGTATGACCGAACGAATCATGTACATACATCGCTAAAGGGGGGTGAGCACGGGTGAGTAAGATAAGGGGTATGCACTTGATATGGACCGTATATAATATATGAAATGATTTTTAGAATTAATATAATAATTATTTTATTATATGAATTTTTTTAGATTATTAAGTTAATTATTGTTACTTAATTAATAATATTAAGTATGACAGATAAATCAAATATGGAATCCAAACCCTAATTTTTGGATTTTGATCAAAGCATGAGAATAATAATATAATATTAATTATATTTTGATTTTTCAGTGCTATAAATATGTACTGTATATGTGCACCGATAAGGGTTGGTCAATTATGGTGTTATGTGACAAACCCTTGTATTACTGTATGAAACCATAATTTAAAATACAAATTGGAGTTCAAAATTGTTAGGTAATCGTGATAATGTGATCAATGTCTGATATTATAAATATAAATGCTAATTAGGTAAACCCTAATCATTGTCTTGAAACCCTAATGTTCATGCAAAATGTGAATAGAAACCCTAATTATTAATTCTAAACCCTAATTGATAAATTCGGCACCTTAATTGCTAAATTTGAACGCTTAATATATAATAATTAGTAAATGTTAAATCCTATTATGCAAGACCTAGGTGGTTAGGTAACCTAACTTAATTAGGAAACCCTAATTATAAATTTTAGAAACTAATTTTAATTTATTTTAAACCCTAAATGAAAGCTTGGTAACCTAATTATACATTAGGTAAGACAATTAAATAACCTAAGGGTTATGGTAATAAGGAAGGGTTAGTATTTAATATGTATACTAACTTAAGTGGATAATCTTGTTATTTCAAGTGACTAATAATTTTAAACCTATTTCTAGTAAACCTAATTAGGTTATGAGCTAAAGTCACATGTATAAGTAATTAAATTTCATAAGATTAGGAATGGAAATCCTAAATAAACAATTTGGGTAGCATATATTAAAATTGTTTGACTATGTTCATTACACCACCCAAAAACAATTAAAGGAGAAGCCCAAAAGAAATAAAATGCAAGCCCAAACTTAGTCCACTTGATTAAGGATATTTTAGACCTTTGATTTATCTAATTTATGCATTAAAATAAAGGCTAAATGAAGGAATTAGTGGGCATATATATAAATGGGACACATTATCCTTTTTAAGGCAAGAATATTAAGCTAATCAAGTTCCATAAGTAGAAGTCTTACATCAAGTACAAGTTTGTCCATCTCCCATTGGTGGAAAATCTACTTAGCACCCTTAATCACATGATTAGGCTCAATTGAAAGAGATAAGGTGAATCCTTTTATCCAAGAGACAACAAAAGTATGGGGGATATTAGTTAATCACCACATTCATTTGCTAGATCATTTTATTTCTCCTATTATCCTTCTTCTATTTTTCTCCCAACCCAAATTCTTCCTTCAAAATGAAGCAATCCCTCTTTGTCGAGGTTATACTTAGTCTTATCTTCATCTTCCATCCTCTTCTTCATTCGTTCGCATTCCTCATTGTTTAATTGCACTTCCTTAACCCGTTCCACTATGGTCGATTGAGTCTCCATTGAGAATAGCATTTCCATCGTTTCATTCGATAATTTAACTTCTAACTTCATCCTTTCCATCTCCGTTACTAACTCATTTTGAGTCGTTAACATTGACAACTTTTCTCTTCCTTCCTTCTTAGCGCGCCGGCTACAACATTTGCTTTCCTCGGATGATATAAGATATCACAATCATAATCTTTTATCAATTCTAACCACCTTCTCTGCCTCATATTCAACTCCTTCTGTGTGAAGATATATTTTAGACTTTTATGGTCCGTATATATCTCACGCTTCTCCCCATATAAATAATGTCTCCATATTTTTAAGGCTAAAACTATAGCTGCCAATTCTAGGTCATGAGTAGGATAGGCCTTCTCATAATTCTTTAACTGATGTAACGCATACGCAATGACCTTGCCATGCTGCATGAGCACGCAACCTAGTCCTCTATGCGAAGCATCACTATACACTACAAAATTCCCCGTATCATCAGGCAAAAACAATATAGGTGCCTCACTTAATCAACCAATCCATACCAAGAATTACATCAAATTCTTTCAACCTTATCGGTACCAAATCTACCGATAATTTATTACCTCTAATATCTACATAAATCAGAATAACCCGATATTTTCTATACAAATAAATTAGAAATTTTGCATATAAATTTTTTTTATTATTATTTTAAATATGGGGAATATGTGCCAAGATAATGTGTATATGTATTTATGTGATAAATAAAAATATGAATATTTACAAATAATTTTATTTTAGAATTATTGATCATTATAATTATATTCTTATCATAATTAATTTTATAGTAGAAATATTTTATTAATTATTTTCCATGAAAATATAATCATATATTATTTATATAATATGAGCAAGGATCAAGTGCATACCCTTATCTTACTCACTCATAGCCACCCCCTTTTTAGCGATGGACCCAAAGACAGCGTTTGATTCATACAATCAGTAAATCATACTTTTAGCGACGGACAACAACATATAGCGTCATAAAAGTATGAGCGACGGCCATATGACCGAACCGTCACGCCGCACATCGCTAAAAGTGGTGAGCACTGTGAGTAAGATAAGGGTATGCTGACTGATATGACCGTATATAATATATGAAATGATTTTTAGAATTAATATAATAATTATTTTATTATATGAATTTTTTTAGATTATTAAGTTAATTATTGTTACTTAATTAATAATATTAAGTATGATGAGATAAATCAAATATGGAATCCAAACCCTAATTTTTGGATTTTGATCAAAACATGAGAATAATAATATAATATTAATTATATTTTGATTTTTCAATCTATAAATATGTCTTCAGATATATGTGCCTGATAAGGGTTGGTCAATTATGGTGTTATGTGACAAACCCTTGTATTCTTGTATGAAACCATAATTTAAAATACAAATTGGAGTTCAAAATTGTTAGGTAATCGTGATAATGTGATCAATATCTCGATATTATAAATATAAATGCTAATTAGGTAAACCCTAATCATTGTCTTGAAACCCTAATGTTCATGCAAAATGTGAATAGAAACCCTAATTATTAATTTTAAACCCTAATTGATAAATTCGGCACCTTAATTGCTAAATTTGAACGCTTAATATATAATAATTAGTAAATGTTAAATCCTATTATGCAAGACCTAGGTGGTTAGGTAACCTAACTTAATTAGGAAACCCCTAATTATAAATTTTAGAAACTAATTTTAATTTATTTTAAACCCTAAATGAAAGCTTGGTAACCTAATTATACATTAGGTAAGACAATTAAATAACCTAAGGGTTATGGTAATAAGGAAGGGTTAGTATTTAATATGTATACTAACTTAAGTGGATAATCTTGTTATTTCAAGTGACTAATAATTTTAAACCTATTTCTAGTAAACCTAATTAGGTTATGAGCTAAAGTCACATGTATAAGTAATTAAATTTCATAAGATTAGGAATGGAAATCCTAAATAAACAATTTGGGTAGCATATATTAAAATTGTTTGACTATGTTCATTACACGACCCAAAACAATTAAAGGAGAAGCCCAAAAGAAATAAAATGCAAGCCCAAACTTAGTCCACTTGATTAAGGATATTTTAGACCTTTGATTTATCTAATTTATGCATTAAAATAAAGGCTAAATGAAGGAATTAGTGGGCATATATATAGCTGGACACATTATCCTTTTTAAGGCAAGAATATTAAGCTAATCAAGTTCCATAAGTAGAAGTCTTACATCAAGTACAAGTTTGTCCATCTCCCATTGGTGGAAAATCTACTTAGCACCCTTAATCACATGATTAGGCTCAATTGAAAGAGATAAGGTGAATCCTTTTATCCAAGAGACAACAAAAGTATGGGGGATATTAGTTAATCACCACATTCATTTGCTAGATCATTTTATTTCTCCTATTATCCTTCTTCTATTTTTCTCCCAACCCAAATTCTTCCTTCAAAATGAAGCAATCCCTCTTTGTCGAGGTTATACTTAGTCTTATCTTCATCTTCCATCCTCTTCTTCATTCGTTCGCATTCCTCATTGTTTAATTGCACTTCCTTAACCCGTTCCACTATGGTCGATTGAGTCTCCATTGAGAATAGCATTTCCATCGTTTCATTCGATAATTTAACTTCTAACTTCATCCTTTCCATCTCCGTTACTAACTCATTTTGAGTCGTTAACATTGACAACTTTTCTCTTCCCTTCCTTCTTAGCGCATCGGCTACAACATTTGCAAAGAAAAGAGAGAGAGGGTTCGGTTTTCTAGAGAGGGAGAGGAGTAATGTTCATGCATCCTAAATTCATAACCCAATTTGGAAGAACAAAAAGGATAGCAAAGAAAACTAGGCGAGGTTCTCTTCCATTCTTTTTCTTATTCTTTTTCTATTTTCGGTTTTTACCTCAACATATATGGGGGTTATGGTCTAATACTCAAAGTACCCTAGTTCTACATGTCTCATGTGTAGGACTAAGTATTTTGTGTATTAGAATATAGATTTAGAGGAAGGAAATGAGCATATGTTCTCCAAGGGGTGAAACTCTTATTTTTTTCTTCCACTAAATCTTGTGTAACTCAAGTTTTACAACTTGGATTTGTGATCCGTCAAAGAGGGGTGCTAGATACATGAGTTATCTAGTAAACCCAAGTAGTAGAACACAAATCTAGCAAGTATTGAAGCCATGGGGGCTGTTTTCCCCAAAACGGTCCACATAGTGTATTAAGGTTTTAAAACCCTAAAAAGCTATTTGTCCCCGTTTTTCTTAGGGCTGTTTCGGATAGTTTCAAGTCTTTTAAAAATCTGGGAAAAATCACAGAGGTACCTTAAGAAGTTATCTACGTGTAGGAAAAACAATGGACATGTTTCAATTTATAGGTTGTGCGTAATGGCTATTTTCGTAAAGGACTCCCAAATATTAACACCCGCATTTCTCACAGTGTATACATGGAAAACAATGAGTGTTTTGGGCACTTTAAATTTAGTAAATCATTTTCTAAAATTTCAGAAACATTTGGGGATCATTGTTGGGTCATATACAATCTAAACCCAGAAAAGAAGAATATTTGGAATCAGTTTGGTGTTTTTCCTAAAAATGATGAAGTTATGAATAAAAGGAAATAAATAGTTAAATGATGTCTTAAATAAGAAAAATATGATTTTAATGTTTGAATACTCCTAATATATAATATTATGACTATTTTAGGATATTTTGGTAATTTATAATAAGAAATATTATTTATGACATTTTATGGATATTAAATAAGTGGTTTTGTAAAGGGTGAACAATTAGAATAAATTGTTTATTGATCAAACAAATTATTAAAATATTATTATGATATTAATAATATTAGAATATAATATTGTTAAGTAAATAAAAATATTAAGATTAAAGCTTCATTAAAATATTATTAAATAATTAATCTTAGATTAAAATATTATTAAAAGATTAATAATATTAAATTAAAGTATTATTGGATGATTAAAATATTATTAAGTAAATAATAATATTTGAGATTTAATAAAATATTATTAAAATGTAATAACAATAGTAAAGGAATAAAATATTATTAAATAATTAATAATATTAGTAAATAAATAAAATATAAATACGATTGGTAAATGAATAAAAGTATTATTAATTGATTAATGATACTAAAGCATAAGCAAGATATTATTAAAGAAATAATATTAATGCATGATTAAAATATTATTAAGAGGATTAATAATATTAGTAAAGTATTAAAATATTATTAAGATGTTAATAATATTATCAAGATTAATAATATTAAGTGAATTAAAAATATTTTAAGTTATACTTAATGACTTTTAATATTTTAAGAAATAGTACATTAATATTTTAATATTATTGGTAATCATTTAAAAATAATTTTAAATATTTTTAAAATCATTTAAGGGTAATATAAATGTTTGAAAAATATTTTGAGTTATTATAAATAACTTTAATATTTTGGCAATGATTTCATTAATAGTTAAATAATAATTAAATGATAACAGAATTATTTGATATTTGAATCATTTAATAATGATTTCGGTGTTTGAAAATTCATGATAAATTAATTGAGTCATTTAAAATAATATGACTAATATTTATAGATATTGAGTTACAGAATAGTCTTAGACTCGATAATTACCCGATACACCGACATGTTTCAGAAATTGATCTAGAATTTGATATTTTGACTGTATTAATGTTTGTTTGTGATGCAATAACTGTTGAACATGTGTGATAATGTGATTAGGTTATGTGCTGACTGCAAAATGCAATACTATATGTTATAGTATATTGTTCTAATAGAACGAATGATCTGATTAATGATAGGTCGTGATATAAAAGATAAAACTATGTTGCGTATTGTAAGCAGCGCATCAGGCAAGTATCCTACTTTGCATTTTCTTTATGCAATGGACATGAGTAATAATGTTTCAGAATTATATTATTACTGTACAGATTATTAATCCTATATTATATACGCTCATTGATTGTCAACATGTTAGTATATGGTAATTCAGATATATATTCTGTTCGTTAATTTCTATAAATGGTTATACAAGTGTCCCCACTTGAATAATCATTGCATTTAATCACATGTTGATACACCTTTGTTAATTACAGTATATATATATATATATATATATATATATATATATATATATATATATATATATATATTATTGTTGAACAAGATAAAACCTTATTATTATCTAACCGAATTGTCTTGGTTTGGAACCCCGACAAGTATGAACATCCCTTACACGGAAAAAACTTTTATGCACCCAAGGTGGACAGAGTGAACGATAATATCGTTCTTGCATGTAGTATTGATCAATACAGGGTACAACAGGATGATCACCCCCGTGCCGGTAAGTTATGACGGTTTACAGATGAAGTTCTGTTTAACCTTTTCAAAAATGAAAACAATGTTCATAGTATGTCCCCTTAACCCTATTTATAGTCAGTACGTAGTTTCAAAAATTTGAAAGAGGGTTGTTATATTATTATTATCGGTTCAGATTACTTCACAACTCTTGAATTATTGTAAAAGGGTAGTATAAAGAAAACATTTAAATTCTTTCAGCTTATATATATATACATATATATATATATATAATTGTTATTACTTGCTGGGAACTCAAATGCTCATCCTTGCTTAATTTAAATGTTTTCAGCTAAGTATGAATAACCTGAAGGCTCTGCTAGAAACAAGGGAAAGGGAAATGTTGCTGAATGATTTCAATGTTATCTTATGTAATAGTTAAATATTATTAAGACAACGTTATATATTTATTATCATGTATTGTAAGGAATGATTAAAGGTTACGTACTTGGGAGCTAGACTCTGATAATTATGTAAATTAAGTTTAATATTTATATCATTGTTATTATTATTAGTATTATTTCGCTCATAGAAATGGTATCGTGAAGCACTGAATGCGGGTTTCAAGTACCTGAATTTTGGGGCTTTATAGGTTGGTATTAGAGCTTTAGGGTTAGAAACCTTAGGTGGGATAGACCTTAGGCTATAACCTTAGAACAGAGGGAACCGTTGAAAATGTAAATAACTCATATAGAGTTTATAAAGAGATTAATTGACTAAATTCATCGTCAAACAAAATCAAAGATAACTTATATAAAACTATTATTTCTTTGTGTGTATATACTATATGCTAATTAGGATAATCTATGTGTGTAGATGTCTGGTGGAAAAGGCTTGTTATATGCTTATAGCATGAAGAAGGATCAAATCCATACCCCCGAGCTAATATCGAAGCCAATAGCTGAAATAGAGGCTCACAATGAAAAAAACTCAGACGACGTGGTTATTATAGAAAACGTAGTACCAGATCCGGAGATGGTAG
This sequence comes from Panax ginseng, assembly GCA_020205605.1. Classification (NCBI taxonomy): domain Eukaryota; kingdom Viridiplantae; phylum Streptophyta; class Magnoliopsida; order Apiales; family Araliaceae; genus Panax; species Panax ginseng. Next base: position 123,076,433 of record CM035132.1, on the reverse strand, counting down.
AGCTGACAGATAGTGATTCGGACATTAAAGTTGAAGCTGAACAAGCATCAACAGAGGTGCAGGATCTGAGGAGCAAGGTTTCTTCTATGGAAAAGCTATGGAAAATAGAAAAGTTGTTAAATAGTCAACTGCATCAGGCGTTAATAGAAACAATGGAAGAATAAGATAAGCTTAAAATTCAAATTGATCAGATGGGAGCCACAAGCAACACATCGTGTGCAGCTCCGAGCAAGAAGGGGAAAAGAAAGATAGAAGACCATGACTTAGAAAAATCCGATACGAAAAAAGTGAAAAGAATATGTTACCTTTGTGGCTATGAGGGACATACCACTCTATATTGTCCCGACTATAAATCAGGAGCATGTTTTATCTGTGGGATAGAATGTCATCAGGCGAAAGGTTGTCCAAGAAAAAGGCATAGTGAATAGGTAGTATAGGTTCTGTTGTGTAGGTCTGTTTAATGTTAAGTATGTTTATGTAATGTAATGTTCCCAACTTTTGGTATTAGTCAAGGCTGTAAATTCTGACTTTTGTAGTCACAAAGGGATGGATGATGTTTAAAGCAGTATGTGCTATGCTATGTAAAGTATTCGCTAAATGAATATGAATCTAAGTTTGAGTAATGAAATGAGTTAATATACCAAACTTATATGATAAGATTTAGAATGTAAAGAATAATATATGGTTTTACTTAACGATAATGCCGCCAAGACGCCAAACTTCGAAACCAAAGGGCGTAAGAGTCTCATCGATAACGTTGAGGACAACAACAAGCGCAATTGATGCAATAATTTGTAAACATGGTAGGACAAGCTATGCAAAGAAGGAATGCCATCATAGGAAACCAAATAGGACAACGGTTTGGCAAACTTTAAAGATTTCAAGGCTATGGGACCGCCCGAATTCAAAGGGATAACTGACCCTGTTGAAGCGCAGACTTGGGTAAAGAGATTGAAAAAGCATTCGTGGTAGTTAGGGTAGCTGAGGGGCAAAAGACCGCTTTTGCCACCTACATGATGAAGGGTGAGGCAAATTTTTGGTGGGAAGCGAATCAGGCGAGGGCAGGAGATGGTGTTGTTACTTGGGATAGGTTTAAGACACTGTTTTTCAAAAACAATTTTTCATCTAGTATGCAGGCTAGGATGGAGGTAAAATTTTTATAGTTGAAGCAGGAGAATATGACAGTGTCCGAATACGCCGTAAAATTCAATGAGTTGGCTAGATTTGCTCTGCATCAAGTTGATACGGAGGCTAGAAAAGCTAGAAGGTTTGAGCTGGGATTAAAAACCTGGCTCTACAACAAGGTGGCGGGGTTGCAGATCCCTACATTTGCAGCACTCATGGAGAAGGCTATTATTGCTGAGGAGGGAAGTGAGGCCATCATCCTCTACAACAAAGAGAAAAAGAACAAGAGTAAGGTCGAAAGAACTGGGAAGGTGGAAGTTAATAGTGGGAGTAGCGGTGGTAGTAGCAAAAGGAAGGGACGAAATTTTGGAAGTTTATAGGTAAAACATGAAGGAGTTAAGAAGCAATCTGTGCAGTGTAGAAACTGTGGAAAGAACCACTCTGGAGAATATTTGAAGGGGAAGTTCGTGTGCTACAAGTGCGGGCAGGAGGGCCATATCTCTCCCAACTGCCCCAATCCTAGGATGAACAATGGGTGTTTTCTGTGCGGATCGACTGAACACAAGGTGAAGGATTGTTCGAAGAGGAGGACGGAGGCAGGGAGTGTGAATACTGGTCAAGGGCAGTGGAACTCTGGCAATCACGGGACCAACGCCATCCAAAGAAGTTTAATAAATTAACATCAAGGATTTACAACATGATGGTCTAGGATACCATAGCAGCTGGTGGTGCAATTCCAGGTATTATTCGTATAACTTTTATTTTCGTATGCATGATTTTCATATATATAGTAAATTATTTTATAAAGAAATTTTGAAGAAGGAATTTGAGTTCTTTTAGAAATCAAATTTTCGTTTAATTAGATAGACAAGCTTTACGTGAATAAGTTAAAGATCAGTACGATCATTTATGATCAAGATCTACTTTGTATATGCCACGTACACTTGTATGTGTAGGTTTTAAAACGATGATTCCGGGCGGAATCTTTATAAGGAGGTGAATGTAATGACTAGATATTTTCTATACAAATAAATTAGAAATTTTATGTATAATTTTATTTTTATTTTATTTTAAATATATGGGGAATATGTGCCAATATAATGTGTATATGTATTTATGTGATAAATAAAAATATGAATATTTATAAATAATTTTATTTTAGAATTTTTGATCATTATAAATTATATTCTTATCATAATTAATTTTATAGTAGAAATATTTTATTAATTATTTTACATAAAATATAATCATATATTATTTATATAATATATGAAATGATTTTTAGAATTATTATAATAATTATTTTATTATATTAATTTTGTCCAGATTATTAAGTTAATTATTTTTACTTAATTAATAATGTTAAGTATGACAGATAAATCATATATGGAATCCAAACTCTACTTTTTGGATTTTGATTAAGGCATGAGAATAATAATATAATATTAATTATATTTCGATTTTTTAGTGCTATAAATATGTACTGTATATGTGGACCGATAAGGGTTGGTCAATTATGGTGTCATGTGACAAACCCTTGTATTAATGTGTGAAATCCTAATTTAAAATACAAATTGGAGTTCAAAATTTTTAGGTAATCGTGATAATGTGATTAATTTATGATATTATAAATATAAATGCTAATTAGGTAAACCTTAATCATTGACTCGAAACCCTAATGTTCATGCATAATGTGATTAGAAACCCTAATTATTAATTTTAAACCCTAATTGATAAATTCGGCACCTTAATTACTAAATTTGAACGCTTAATATATAATAATTAGTAAATGTTAAATCCTATTATGCAAGACCTAGGTGGTTAGGTAACCTAACTTAATTAGGAAACCCTAATTACAAATTTTAGAAACTAATTTTATTTAATTTTAAACCCTAAATAAAAGCTTCGTAACCTAATTATACATTAGATGAGACAATTAAATAACCTAAGGGTTATGGTAATAAGGAAGGGTTAGTATTTAATATGTATACTAACTTAAGTGGATAATCTTGTTATTTCAAGTGACTAATAATTTTAAACCTATTTCTAGTAAACCTAATTAGGTTATGAGCTAAAGTCACATGTATAAGTAATTAAATTTCATAAGATTGAGAATGGAAACCCTAAATAAACAATTTGGGTAGCATATATTAAAATTGTTAGACTATATTCATTACATGGCCCAAGACAATTAAAGGAGAAGCCCAAAAGAAATAAAATGCAAGCCCAACCTTAGTCCACTTGATTAAGGGTATTTTAGACCTTTGATTTATCTAATTTATGCATTAAAATAAAGGCTAAATGAAGGAATTAGTGGGCATATATATAGTTATTACATTAGCCTTTTTAAGGCAAGAATATTAAGCTAATCAAGTTCCATAAGTAGAAGTCTTACATCAAGTACAAGTGTGTCCATCTCCCATTGGTGGAAAATCTACTTAGCACCCTTAATCACATGATTAGGCTCAATTGAAAGAGATAAGGTGAAGCCTTTTATCCAAGGGACAACAAAAGTATGGGGGATATTAGTTAATCACCACATTCATTTGCTAGATCATTTCATTTCTCCTATTCTCCTTCTTCTATTTTTCTCCCAAGCTAGCATGATACAAGAGAGAAAAGAGAGAGAGAGGGTTCGATTTTCTAGAGAGGGAGAGGAGTAATGTTCATGCATCCTAAATTCATAACCTAATTTGGAAGAACAAGAAGGATAGCAAAGAAAACTAGGTGAGGTTCTCTTCCATTCTTTTTCTTATTCTTTTTCTATTTTCGGTTTTTACCTCAACATATATGGGGGTTATGGTCTAATACTCAAAGTACCCTAGTTCTACATGTCTCATGTGTAGGACTAAGTATTTTGTGTATTAGAATATAGATTTAGAGGAAGGAAATGAGCATATGTTCTTCAAGGGGTGAAACTCTTGTTTTTTTCTTCCACTAAATCTTGTGTAACTCAAGTTTTACAACTTGGATTTGTGATCTGTCAAAGGGGGGTGCTAGATACATGAGTTATCTAGTAAACCCAAGTAGTAGAACACAAATCTAGCAAGTATTGAAGCCATGGGGGCTGTTTTCCCCAAAACAGTCCACATAGTGTATTAAGGTTTTAAAACCCTAAAAAGCTATTTGTCCCCGTTTTCTTAGGGCTGTTTCGGATAGTTTCAAGTCTTTTAAAAATCTGGGAAAAATCACAGAGGTACCTTAAGAAGTTATCTACGTGTAGGAAAAACAATGGACATGTTTCAATTTATAGGTTGTGCGTAATGGCTATTTTTGTAAAGGACTCCCAAAAATTAACACTCGCATTTCTCACAGTGTATACAAGGAAAAAATCTAAAATTTTTACAGTATGTTTATATATGCTATGGGAGTATACCCTGAAAATTTCAGAAGTTTCTGATTAAAACTCTATTTATGAAAAATGAAGCAAGATCCGAGTGTTTTGGGCACTTTAAATTTAGTAAATCATTTTCTAAAATTCCAGAAATATTTGGGGATCATTGTTGGGTCATATACAATCTAAACCCAGAAAAGAAGAATATTTGGAATCAGTTTGGTGTTTTTCCTAAAAATGATGAAGTTATGAATAAAAGGAAATAAATAGTTAAATGATGTCTTAAATAAGAAAAATATGATTTTAATGCTTGAATACTCCTAATATATAATATTATGACTATTTTAGGATATTTTGGTAATTTATAATAAGAAATATTATTTATGACCTTTTATGGATATTAAATAAGTGGTTTTGTAAAGGGTGAACAATTAGAATAAATTGTTTATTGATCAAACAAATTATTAAAATATTATTATGATATTAATAATATTAGAATATAATATTGTTAAGTAAATAAAAATATTAAGATTAAAGCTTTATTAAAATATTATTAAATAATTAATCTTAGATTAAAATATTATTAAAAGATTAATAATATTAAATTAAAGTATTATTGGATGATTAAAATATTATTAAGTAAATAATAATATTTGAGATTTAATAAAATATTATTAAAATGTAATAACAATAGTAAAGGAATAAAATATTATTAAATAATTAATAATATTAGTAAATAAATAAAATATAAATACGATTGGTAAATGAATAAAAGTATTATTAATTGATTAATGATACTAAAGCTTAAGTAAGATATTATTAAAGTAATAATATTAATGCATGATTAAAATATTATTAAGAGGATTAATAATATTAGTAAATTATTAAAATATTATTAAGATGTTAATAATATTATCAAGATTAATAATATTAAGTGAATTAAAAATATTTTAAGTTATACTTAATGACTTTTAATATTTTAAGAAATAGTACATTAATATTTTAATATTATTGGTAATCATTTAAAAATAATTTTAAATATTTTAAAAATCATTTAAGGGTAATATAAATGTTTTAAAAATATTTTGAGTTATTATAAATAACTTTAATATTTTGGCAATGATTTCATTAATAGTTAAATAATAATTAAATGATAATGTAATTATTTGATATTTGAATCATTTAATAATGATTTGGTGTTTGAAAATTCATGATAAATTAATTGAGTCATTTAAAATAATATGACTGATATTTATAGATATTGAGTTACAGAATAGTCTTAGACTCGATAATTACCCGATACACCGACATGTTTCAGAAATTGATCTAGAATTTGATATTTTGACTGTATTAATGTTTGTTTGTGATGCAATAATAAGCTGCTTGAACATGTGTGATAATGTGATTAGGTTATGTCTTGTCGCAAAAAATGCAAGATTTATATGTTATAGTATATTGTTCTAATAGAACGAATGATCTGATTAATGATAGGTCGTGATATAAAAGATAAAACTAAGTTGCGTATTGTAAGCAGCGCATTAGGTAAGTATCCTACTTTGCATTTTCTTTATGCAATGGACATGAGTAAGAATGTTTCAGAATTATATTATTACTGTACAAATTATTAATCCTATATTATATACGCTCATTGATTGTCAACATGTTAGTATATGGTAATTCAGATATATATTCTGTTCGTTAATTTCTATAAATGGTTATACAAGTGTCCCCACTTGAATAATCATTGCTTTTAATCACATGTTGATACACCTTTGTTAATTACCCGTATATATATATATATATATATATATTATTGTTGAACAAGATAAAACCTTATTATTATCCAACCAATCGCCTTGGTTTGGAACCCCGACAAGTATGAACATCCCTTACACTTAAAAACTTTTATGCACCCAAGGTGGGCCGAGTGAACGATAATATCGTTCTTGCATGTAGTATTGATCAATACAGGTACAACAGATGATCACTCCCGCGTTTAAGTAAGTTATTATGGCGGTTTCTGATGATGAAGTTCTGCTTTAACCTTTTCAAAAATGAAAACAATGTTCATAGTATGTCCCTTAACCCTATTTATAGTCGAGACGTAGTTTCAAAAATTTGAAAGAGGGTTGTTATATTATTATTATCGGTTCCTCGTATTACTTCACAACTCTTGAATTATTGTAAAAGGGTAGTATAAAGAAAACATTTAAATTCTTTTCACTTATATATATATATATATATATATATATATATTGTTATTACTTCTTGGGGACTCAAATGCTCATCCTTGCTTAATTTAAATGTTTTCAACTAAAGTATGAATAACTCAAGGCTCTGCTAGAAACAAGGGAAAGGGAAATGTTGCTGAATGATTTCAATGTTATCTTATGTAATAGTTAAATATTATTAAGACAACGTTATATATTTATTATCATGTATTGTAAGGAATGATTAAAGGTTACGTACTTGGGAGCTAGACTCTGATAATTATGTAAATTAAGTTTAATATTTATATCATTGTTATTATTATTAGTATTATTTCGCTCATAGAAATGGTATCGTGAAGCACTGAATGCGGGTTTCAAGTACCTGAATTTTGGGGCTTTATAGGTTGGTATTAGAGCTTTAGGGTTAGAAACCTTAGGTGGGATAGACCTTAGGCTATAACCTTAGAACAGAGGGAACCGTTGAAAATGTAAATAACTCATATAGAGTTTATAAAGAGATGAATTGACTAAATTCATCGTCAAACAAAATCAAAGATAACTTATATAAAACTATTATTTACTGTGTGTATATACTATATGCTAATCAGGATAATCTATGTGTGTAGATGTCTGGTGGAAAAGGCTTGTTATATGCTTATAGCATGAAGAAGGATCAAATCCATACCCCCGAGCTAATATCGAAGCCAATAGCTGAAATAGAGGCTCACAATGAAAACAACTCAGACGACGTGGTTATTATAGAAAACGTAGTACCAGATCCGGAGATGGTAGAGCTGACAGATAGTGATTCGGACACTAAAGTTGAAGCTGAACAAGCATCAACAGAGGTGCAAGATCTGAGGAGCAAGGTTTCTTCTATGGAAAAGTTATGGGAAATAGAAAAGTTGTTAAATAGTCAACTGCGTCAGGCGTTAATAGAAACAATGGAAGAATAAGATAAGCTTAAAATTCAAATTGATCAGATGGGAGCCACAAGCAACACATCGTGTGCAGCTCCGAGCAAGAAGGGGAAAAGAAAGATAGAAGACCATGACTTAGAAAAATCCGATACGAAAAAAGTGAAAAGAATATGTTACCTTTGTGGCTATGAGGGACATACCACTCTATATTGTCCCGACTATAAATCAGGAGCATGTTTTATCTGTGGGATAGAATGTCATCAGGCGAAAGGTTGTCCAAGAAAAAGGCATAGTGAATAGGTAGTATAGGTTCTGTTGTGCAGGTCTGTTTAATGTTAAGTATGTTTATGTAATGTAATGTTCCCAACTTTTGGTATTAGTCAAGGCTGTAAATTCTGACTTTTGTAGTCACAAAGGGATGGATGATGTTTAAAGCAGTATGTGCTATGCTATGTAAAGTATTCGCTAAATGAATATGAATCTAAGTTTGAGTAATGAAATGAGTTAATATACCAAACTTATATGATAAGATTTAGAATGTAAAGAATAATATATGGTTTTACTTAACCAGATAATGCTGCCAAGACGTCAAACTCGAAACCAAAGGGCAGAAGAGTCTGTCAATAACGTTGAGGGACAACAACAAGCAGACCCGATGCAGTAATTTGTAAACATGGTAGGACAAGCTATGCAGCAAGGAATGCCAGTCGCAGGGAACCAGCCGGACAACGGTTTGGCAAACTTTAAAGATTTCAAGGCTATGGGACCGCCCGAATTCAAAGGGATAACTGACCCTGTTGAAGCGCAGACTTGGGTAAAGAGATTGAAAAAGCATTCGTGGTAGTTAGGGTAGCTGAGGGGCAAAAGACCGCTTTTGCCACCTACATGATGAAGGGTGAGGCAAATTTTTGGTGGGAAGCGAATCAGGCGAGGGCAGGAGATGGTGTTGTTACTTGGGATAGGTTTAAGACACTGTTTTTCAAAAACAATTTTTCATCTAGTATGCAAGGCTAGGATGGAGGTAAAATTTTATAGTTGAAGCGGAGAATATGACAAAGGTCCTAATACGCCGTAAAATTCAATGAGTTGGCTAGATTTGCTCTGCATCAAGTTGATACGGAGGCTAGAAAAGCTAGAAGGTTTGAGCTGGGATTAAAAACCTGGCTCTACAACAAGGTGGCGGGGTTGCAGATCCCTACATTTAAAAAGACTCATGGAGAAGGCTATTATTGCTTTGAGGGGAAGTGAGGCCATCATCCTCTACAACAAAGAGAAAAAGAACAAGAGTAAGGTCGAAAGAACTGGGAAGGTGGAAGTTAATAGTGGGAGTAGCGGTGGTAGTAGCAAAAGGAAGGGACGAAATTTTGGAAGTTTATAGGTAAAACATGAAGGAGTTAAGAAGCAATCATGGTAAAGCAGAAACTGTGGAAAGAACCACTCTGGAGAATATTTGAAGGGAAGTTCGTGTGCTACTACAGTGCGGGCGGAGGGCCATATCTCTCCCAATCGCCCCAATCCTAGGATGAACAATGGGTGTTTTCACGTGTGGATCGATCGAACACAAGGTGAAGGATTGTTCAAGAGGAGGACGGAGGCAGGGAGTGTGAATACTGGTCAAGGGCAGTGGAACTCTGGCAATCACGGGACCAACGTCATCTAGCAAGCCGACGAAATTAACATCAAGGATTTACAACATGATGGTCTAGGATACCATAGCAGCTGGTGGTGCAATTCCAGGTATTATTCGTATAACTTTTATTTTCGTATGCATGATTTTCATATATATAGTAAATTATTTTATAAAGAAATTTTGAAGAAGGAATTTGAGTTCTTTTAGAAATCAAATTTTCGTTTAATTAGATAGACAAGCTTTACGTGAATAAGTTAAAGATCAGTACGATCATTTATGATCAAGATCTACTTTGTATATGCCACGTACACTTGTATGTGTAGGTTTTAAAACGATGATTCCGGGGACGGAATCTTTATAAGGGAGGGTGAATGTAACAGCCCGATATTTTCTATACAAATAAATTAGAAATTTTGCGTATAATTTTTATTTTATTTTATTTTAAATATGGGGAATATGTGCCAATATAATGTGTATATGTATTTATGTGATAAATAAAAATATGAATATTTATAAATAATTTTATTTTAGAATTTTTGATCATTATAAATTATATTCTTATCATAATTAATTTTATAGTAGAAATATTTTATTAATTATTTTCCATGAAAATATAATCATATATTATTTATATAATATATGAAATGATTTTAAATTATTATAATAATTATTTTATTATATTAATTTTGTCCAGTTATTAAGTTAATTATTTTACTTAATTAATAATGTTAAGTATTGACGATAAATCATATATGGAATCCAAACTCTACTTTTAGATTTTGATTAAGGCATGAGAATAATAATATAATATTAATTATATTTCAATTTTTCATCTTTATAAATATGTATCAGATATGTGGACCGATAAGGGTTGGTCAATTATGGTGTCATGTGACAAACCCTTGTATTAATGTGTGAAATCCTAATTTAAAATACAAATTGGAGTTCAAAATTTTTTAGGTAATCGTGATAATGTGATTAATTTCTCGATATTATAAATATAAATGCTAATTAGGTAAACCTTAATCATTGACTCGAAACCCTAATGTTCATGCATAATGTGATTAGAAACCCTAATTATTAATTTTAAACCCTAATTGATAAATTCGGCACCTTAATTACTAAATTTGAACGCTTAATATATAATAATTAGTAAATGTTAAATCCTATTATGCAAGACCTAGGTGGTTAGGTAACCTAACTTAATTAGGAAACCCTAATTACAAATTTTAGAAACTAATTTTATTTAATTTTAAACCCTAAATAAAAGCTTCGTAACCTAATTATACATTAGATGAGACAATTAAATAACCTAAGGGTTATGGTAATAAGGAAGGGTTAGTATTTAATATGTATACTAACTTAAGTGGATAATCTTGTTATTTCAAGTGACTAATAATTTTAAACCTATTTCTAGTAAACCTAATTAGGTTATGAGCTAAAGTCACATGTATAAGCAATTAAATTTCATAAGATTGAGAATGGAAACCCTAAAAAAACAATTTGGGTAGCATATATTAAAATTGTTAGACTATATTCATTACATGGCCCAAAACAATTAAAGGAGAAGCCCAAAAGAAATAAAATGCAAGCTCAACCTTAGTCCACTTGATTAAGAGTATTTTAGACCTTTGATTTATCTAATTTATGCATTAAAATAAAGGCTAAATGAAGGAATTAGTGGGCATATATATAGTTGGCCACATTAGCCTTTTTAAGGCAAGAATATTAAGCTCATCAAGTTCCATAAGTAGAAGTCTTACATCAAGTACAAGTGTGTCCATCTCCCATTGGTGGAAAATCTACTTAGCACCCTTAATCACATGATTAGGCTCAATTGAAAGAGACAAGGTGAAGCCTTTTATCCAAGGGACAACAAAAGTATGGGGGATATTAGTTAATCACCACATTCATTTGCTAGATCATTTCATTTCTCCTATTCTCCTTCTTCTATTTTTTTCCCAAGCTAGCATGATACAAGAGAGAAAAGAGAGAGAGAGGGTTCGGTTTTCTAGAGAGGGAGAGGAGTAATGTTCATGCATCCTAAATTCATAACCTACTTTGGAAGAACAAGAAGGATAACAAAGAAAACTAGGTGAGGTTCTCTTCCATTCTTTTTCTTATTCTTCTTCTATTTTCGATTTTTACCTCAACATATATGGGGGTTATGGTCTAATAATCAAAGTACCCTAGTTCTACATGTCTCATGTGTAGGACTAACTATCCTGTGTATTAGAATATAGATTTAGAGGAAGGAAATGAGCATATGTTCTCCGAGGGGTAAAACTCTTGTTTTTTCTTTCACTAAATCTTGTGAAACTCAAGTTTTACAACTTGGATTTGTGATCCGTCAAAGGGGGGTGCTAGATACATGAGTTATCTAGCAAACCCAAGTGGTAGAACAAAAATATAGCAAGTATTGAAGCCATGGGGGCTATTTTTCCTGAAACAATCCACATAGTGTATTAAGGTTTTAAAACTGTAAAAAGCTATTGTCCCCATTTTTCTTAGGGCTATTTCGGATAGTTTCATGTCTTTTAAAAATCAGGAAAAAATCACAGAGGTACCGTAAGAAGTTATCTACGTGTAGGAAAAACAACGGACATGTTTTGATTTATAGGTTGTGCGTAATGGCTATTTCCGTAAAGGACTCCTAAATATTAACACCCGCATTTCTCATAGTGTATACATGGGAAAAATCCGAAATGTTTACAGTATGTTTATATATGCTATGGGAGTATACCCTGAAAAGTTTAGTATTTTCTGAGCAAAACTCGATTTATGAAAAATGAAGCAAGATCCGAGTGTTTTGGGCACTTTAAAATTAGTAAATCATTTTCTAAAATTCCAGAAAAAATTGGGGATCATTGTTGGGTCATATACTGTCTAAACCCAGAAAAGAAGAATATTTGGAATCAGTTTGGTATTTTTTCTAAAAATGATGAAGTTATGAATAAAATGAAATAAATAGTTAAATGATGTCTTAAATAAGAAAAATATGATTTTAATGCTTGAATTGTAAGACCCCAAATAATTAATAAATGAAATTTAATTTTCTCTAATTATTATTTTGAAATAGTAAGGGTTGATGTGATTAATATGGATAGTTATGGGTAAAATACTCAAATATTTCAAATAAGCATGTGGTTATAAAATATTTATGGAATATTACTACTGTCGGGGAATATTCGTACGACAGCGCAGCCATATGTGGGCCCCATAATAGAAAGTGATTGGATGAAGAAAATGACAAATATAAGTTGTTTAAAAATAACGGCGTAGTTGTTACCATTAATACTGTTAAAATACTCCGTGGTTAAAACACAAGAAGAAGACACTCAGATTACACCAATTATTGATTCTTACGTAAAAGGCACTACTCAATAATGGTTACGATAATTCTTATTCTCAAGATTTTATTTTATTGATTTAATAATTGTTTGCGTTGATATTTTATATTCTTTGTTGTTTCAATAATTGTCATTACACAATTTTTCATTATCGAAGCAATAATTCATATTATCTGAATAATATTATTAGATAACATTATTGGCAATGTCTAGAAAGTTACATCTAAGGAGAGGTTTGGTCACCTAATTGTGCGCCAAAGAAGGAGAAATTCTTATTGAAAACCCCTCTTTCCTCGGAACTTTGGGTTGCCAAGATCTTTGTGATTCTCATAATATTATTTGTGAATAATTAATTATTGATTTATATGACGAGGAAAATATTCATTTTATGTGGATATAGATGGAGAAAATTTTAAAAGTGACAATTGTTGAAAATCGATATTTTATCTTTTGTGATAAAATAATATTTTATTATATTATTATAATATAATAATGATGATATTTTTACAATGAATGTGGGATATATGAGTATATGAGGAGGAAGAGTATTTTTGTTGCAAAAGTTGTTTAAAACATGTTAAACATGTCTCATGGGCTCATTTCTTGACCGAAATTTGATTATATCTCAGAAAATTGCCCGCTTATGGATTTCTTACCAATTTCTCGCTTTGGAATTTGGAAAACTTTCTTCCGCAAAGTTGTAGAGAATTGAATTTCCTATAAAATTCGCGAGATTTGAATTTTCTGACAAAAGGGTTATTTATTATGAATTATTGAAGTTCCGAAGTTCCGAAATAATTGATTTTTGGAAGTTTTAATTGTTTTAATTATCAAAAATGTTTTTTGTGTTTGGTTAGCCTCATTAAACACATGCAAGTTGCTGAATTCAGATGGTTCTAGGTGCGTAGACAAATTTGTATATATATATATTATTATTATATTAAATTTTCTACTTTGGTGTTCTAAGCATTTTTCTATAAATAGGGTGCTTAGGTTAGAATTGAAAATCACACCAGAAACTGAAGTTTTCTCTCTCTATATCATCGAGCGTATTCTTGTGAGTATTTTGAGTATACTTTGAGTCTTTGTTGCTATACTGATTACAAAGTTCAAGTCATAGCTTATATCTGGTGTTTCAACTAGAAGTACTGTCTTTGTGAGGTAAGGGATATTATTTTTTTCGTAATGATATTATTTCTTTAATATCATTATGCTGAAATATTGATCTGAAGTTTTTATCAAATTTTGAACTTTTGGTGTCGGAGTTACTATTCACGTATACGACACTATTCAAGAATACGACACTATTCATCGAAAAATAAAAATTTTCCCTTTTCGTCTAAAATATCTATTGTGGATACTAGCTTTGATTGTATCCATGTTTTGATAATTCTTGAATTTTACACCACTATGATTATTTTTGAGGTATTTTTTGGACATGGATAAAACAAAGTACTAATCCTTAATCCTTGTCATTTTGTTTCAATCGGATTCGCTTTCTTTAAAAATATTTTCATCATCCTCGCCTTAAATGATGATATTATTGAATATCTTTGGTCTCGTAGTGCAAAGATGAATGATTTCTCGATGAATATCTTTGGCCCAGAGTGCAAAGATGAACAGTGTTTAGATGAACATGACCAATCGATGAATATCTTTGATCTCAGAGGTAAAGATGAATATTTGATTCCGGATATATATTGATTGATGTTACAGGGATAAAAGATAGACGATGAACTTTTAAATTCATACATAAAAGATAATAGTTTGCATTCTCTACTTAACTCTTCTAATGGATAATTATTTCCACTGCGAATATTGATTTAAAACTTGTTGTCTATTGTATTCTATTAGATTTTTTCCCTGTTGAAGACTAATGATAATTTGTTGTATATTATCTTAGTCATAATATTCTTTACTGGGCTAGTTGAGCTCACCCTTTTCCTTTTTGTTCCATTTTTCTTCTCAAGAGGCGAGAATATAGCGAGTACGAGTCGGGGTATGGAATGAAGGTTCTAGAGAGAGTTGTTTAGTAGTCCTCACCATTTTTGTAAAATAATGTATCAATAAATATGATGAGGATTTATTTGAGTATAGATATTGTATAGAAGATAATATTTGTATTCAAACTCACAGCTTCTTTCGTTGTAATAATAAAGTTGTAGTTGTTTACGTACCATGTATTGACAACTCGTAATGGGTGATGTATACCTATTTTGGGGGCGTCACAAAGTTGGTATCGAGCTTAGGATTTGATCTCCCGGCGGAGATAGGGGAATAGAACTAGGAGGGAGAGACGAGTAAATCCTTCGCTAGTGTGTCCTACCTAAGCTTATTTGTTAGTTGGTCAAGATATAGGGATATTATGTGATATATTGATTTCTTTAATTAACCCTTGTTTTATGGCGATGATTTGAGAATGTCGACTGAGAATATTAACAGTGGAAATGAGACCGTGGAGACGCCTGTACTCACCAACGAGGAGAACGTGCAACAGGCTGGCAATGTTCCTCCTGTGAACAACACCACTGAGTAGATGATGAACGAGGGGATGTTTAGAAGCTTTTTGCATTTCATGCAAAATCAGACGAGGGAGACTCGTGTTCAAAATACAGGAGGAAATGATAGCAATTCACGGGTTGTCACAGCCAAACAGTTCAAAGAGTTTGGACCACCAGAATTTAAGGGAAAGCCAGATCCGATCATGGTGGAAACATGGGTCAAGCAAATTACCAAGATATTCGATGTCTTGGGATGCACGGAGGAACAGAAGGTTCCATTTGCCACCTTTATACCCATCCAGCCGCACTTAGCATGTCTTGGGAGACATTTCAGAAACTATTTAATGACAAATACTTTCCTGAAAGTGTTCGTCATATGAAGGAAGTGGAGTTCATCAGATTAGAATAAAACAACATGACGGTGTCTCAGTACGAGGCAAAGTTTGCAGAGTTATCCAGGTTTGCGCCTCATTTGGTGGAGAATGAGGAACGTATGACGCGGATGTTTCTGAGATGTTTAAAACCCGACATACGACAATATCTCATTTCTCATAAATTTTCTCTCTATCCAGATGTTGTAAAATGTGCTCAATTATTAGAAAGCGAGATAACGAAATACACGTCCAACCGAGGGACCACAATCGAGGATCATACCTGAGATAGCGATCCAACAAAACAACGATAACCAGCGGAGAAAGAAAAAGACAAACAAAAATGGTAACCACTCTGGTGGTAATCATGGCCATGAAAATAGAAGAAGAGAGTCAGGAAGAGATTTTAAAAAGAGGAGATTTAACAACGACCATGTGAAGACGATAGTGCCGGCAGCAACTAGTTCTAAGGGAGGAGAACGACCACCGGTCGTATGCTACAAATGCGGAAAAGAGGGACATATCAGTCCAAACTGCCCACAACAGTTTAAGGTATGCTATAATTGTGGAAAGGAAGGACATATCGCTCGAGATTGTACGGTAGCGAAACCTAGTTCAAAGAGGGCGGTGACTCAAAAACCCCGTCCCCTGTAAAAGTTAAAGTCAACTGTTCTTGGAAGAGCGTTTGTTGTGATTGGTCAAAATGCAAGGAACCCAAACGAGGTGATCACGGGTAAGCTATTTATAAATTCTTGCGAAGTTTATACCTTACTTAATACCGGTGCTACCCATTCATTTATCTCTCCCTTGTGCTCAACGTTTAAACTTGACTCGGAGAAATTAGACTTTGACCTATCTGTGGAAACTCCGTTAGAGAAACTTTCATCACATCCACTGTTTATAAATCTTGTTTTATTCAAGTTGGCACCATCACCTTACCTGTTGACCTTATATCTTTAAAGATACTTGCTTTTGATGTGATTTTAGGGATTAATTGGTTAACTACTCATCATGCCAAAATTGATTGTTTTTGTAAGGTTGTTAGCTTTCATATTCCTAAACAACTTTGTTATGCAATTCAAGCAACTAAACCATTAAAATCAATCACTGTCATATCTAATCATAAAGCTATTCGTTTATTGAAAAACGGATGTCAAGCTTTCTTAGCCCATGTTATGGACTTGAATAAAGACACATCAAATTTGAATAATATTCCTGTTGTTATTAACTTTCTTGGCGTATTTCAAAGAACTTCCTTGGTCTACCCCGTAACGTGAAGTTGAATTCTTTATTGATCTTGAACTGGCACAAAGCCCATTTCTAAAACCCCATATCGAATGGCTCCTATTGAACTTCAGAGTTAAAGGTCCAACTACGGTGAGTTGTTGGACATCGGTTTCATTAAATCTTAGTACATCTCATTGGGGTGCTCTGTTTTTTATTCAGTAAAGAAGAAAGACGGGAGTATGCGACTTTGTATTGACTATCGGGAATTGAACCATGTCACCATCAAGAATAGGTATCCTCTACCTCGTATTGATGACCTGTTTGACCAGTTGCAAGGAGCACAATTCTTTTCAAAGATCGATCTTCGTTCTTGATATCATCAGCTGAAGATTAGAACTGAGGATATTCCAAAGACTGCCTTCAGAACTCGGTACGGGCATTATGAATTCTTAGTCATGTCTTTCGGATTGACTAATGCTCATACGACTTTTATGGATATGATGAACCGAGTATTCAAGGAATATTTGGATCAGTTCGTTGTTGTTTTTATTGATGACATCATCATATATTCCAAAAGTCGTGAAGATCATGAGCACCATTTGAAGCTGGTACTCCAAAGGCTTCGTGAAAACAAACTATATGCCAAATTGAAGAAATGCGAGTTCGCTTGAGGAAGTAGCATTCCTTGGGCACGCAGTGTCGAAAAACATGGAGTATCTGTGGACCCTGCCAAGATTGAAGCAATACAAAGTTAGAGCAACCAAAGTCGGTGGCCAAGTATGTAGCTTTACGGGCTTAGTTTGGTTATTATCGGAGATTCATAAGGATTTTCTCGAATCGCTACTCCATTAACTCAGCTGACTCGGAAAGATATAAAATTCGTTTGGAGCGAAGAATGCGAGAAGAGTTTCCAAGAGCTTAAGAGGAGACTCATTTCTAAGACTGTTCTAACAATACCATCCGATACGGATGGATTTGTTATCTCACAATGATGCTTGAGGCAAAGGGTTATGATGTGTTCTCATGCAACATGGGAAACTCATAGCCTATGCCTCGCGACAACTTAAAGAGTATGAGAGGAATTATCCTACTCATGATCTAGAGTTGGCAGCAGTCGTTTTCGCCCTAAAGATCTGGAGGCACTATCTATATGGGGAGAAAGTGGAGATATATTCAGACCATAAAAGCCTCAAATATTTCTTCACGCAAAAGGAACTCAACATGCGGCAACGACGTTGGCTTGAGTTGTTGAAAGATTACGACCACACTATTCAATACCATCCTGGAAAAGCGAACGTGGTAGCTGACGCGTTAAGTAGAAGATCATATGCAGGAATGAGTGTGATGATGTCAAGTATACGCATAGAGCAAACTTTAATAGAAAAGTTAAGGTTGCTCAAGCCACCGACTTGAGTGATGCGTATGAAGAAGAAAGTACAAGAAGGTGCTATTCCTAAGCGAGAATTAATGAAGAAGGAATACTTGAGTCCACCTGCACTTTGTGTTCTTAACGACTCTGATTTAAAGTACAAGATTATGATGGAGGCACACAATACACCATTTGCAATCCATCCTGGAAGTACTAAAATGTATCGTGATCTTCGACATACATTTTGGTGGAACAATATGAAAAGAGAGATTGCAAAGTTTATCTCGATGTGTTTAACTTGTCAACGTGTAAAGGCGGAGCATCTAGTACCTAAGGGTCCATTGCAACCACTTGAGATTCCGAAATGGAAGTGGGAACACATTATCATGGATTTTGTTACGGGTCTTCCTACGGTTTCTCAAGGAATCAATGCCATTTGGGTTATTGTTGATAGATTAACCAAGTCTGCTCATTTCTTGCCGATACGGGAGACTTATTCCCTTGAACGTCTTGCTAGTATATATGTAAATGAGATTGTGAGGTTGCATGGCATGCCAGTATCCATAGTTTTGGATTGTGACCCAAGATTCACTTCAAGATTTTGGGTTAGCTTGCAAAAAGCTATGGGCACGGATTTACGATTCAGTTCGGCATACCATCCTCAAACGGATGGATAATCAGAGAGGACTATTCAAACTCTTGAAGATCTATTAAGACTCTGTGTCCTAGACTTCAAGGGCGCTTTGGATAAGTATTTACCATTGGTGGAATTCTCCTACAACAACAGCTTATCGTGCAAGTATAGGTGTGGCTCCATTTGAAGCATTATATGGACGAAAAGTGTCGCTCTCAATATGTTGGGATGAGGTGGGTGAAGCAACGTTGTTGGGACCCGAGTTAGTACGTATGACTACCGAAAAGATCCAAATGATTCGACAACGATATACAAACGCGACACAAGATCGACAAAAGAGTAATGCGGATCTTCATCGAAAGGACGTGGAATTTAGTATAGGGGATCATGTATTGTTTCGAGTTGCTCCATGGAAGGGAGTTACAAGATTTGGGAAGAGAGGAAAGCTCAATCCACGATTTATTGGTCCATTTCAAATTCTTGACCGAGTAGGAAATGTAGCCTATAGACTCGCGTTACCTCAAGTATATGTCTCGTGTTCATAATGTGTTTCATATATCTCAGACTTCATAAATATGTGAAAGACCCGAACCACGTTATAGAGTTAGAACCGGACGAGATAGCCGAAGACTTAACGTACGAAGAGGTACCTGTCAAGATCTTGGATAGGAAGGAGTATGTCCTACGTACGAAGGTCATACCACAAGTTAAAGTTTTATGGAGGAATCATGCTATAGAGGAAATGACCTGGGAGTTGGAAACGGAAATGAAAGCAAGGTATCCTCATCTTTTCGAAACACCAGGTACGTATGTCAATTTCGAGGACGAAATTTCATAAGGAGGGGAGGTTGTAAGACCCCAAATAATTAATAAATGAAATTTAATTTCCTTTAATTATTATTTTGAAATAGTAAGGGTTGATGTGATTAATATGGATAGTTATGGGTAAAATACGCAAATATTTTAAATAAGCAGGTGGTTATAAAATATTTGTGGAATATTCATCTTGTCGGGGGAATATTAAATGACGGCGCAAACCATGTGTGGGCCCCATAACTAAAGCGATTGGATGAAGAAAGCGACAAATATAAGTTGTTTAAAAATAACAGGCGTAGTTATTACCAATTATCACCGTTAAAATACTCGGTGGTTAAAACACAGTAGCACACAGTATTGCACCAATTATTGATTCTTACGTAAGAAGGCACTACTCAACAATGGTTACAGTAATTACTGTTCAGTATTTTATTTTATTGATTTAATAATTGCTGCGTTGATATTTTATATTGTTATTGTTTCAATAATTGTCATTACACAATATTTTTCATTATCGAAGCAATAATTCATATTATCTGAATAATATTATTAGATAACATTATTGGCAATGTCTAGAAAGTTCTGTCTAAGGAGAGGTTTGGTCACCTAATTGCGCGCCAGTAAGGAGAAATTCTTATTGGAAAGCCCCCTTTTTCCTGGAAACGGCCCAGTTGCCAATACTGTGATTCTGTAATATTATTTGTGAATAATTAATTATTGATTTATATGATGAGGAAAATATTCATTTTATGTGGATATAGATGGAAAAAGATTTTAAAGTGACAATTGTTGAAAATTGATATTTTATCTTTTGTGATAAAATAATATTTTATTATATTATTATAATATAATAATGATGATATTTTTACAATGAATGTGGGATATATGAGTATATGAGGAGGAAGAGTATTTTTGTTGAAAAAGTTGTTTAAAACATGTTAAACATGTCTGTGGGCTCATTTCTTGACTGAAATTTGATTATATCCTGTAAAATCGCCCGTTTATGGATTTTGGTTAATTTTTGTTTGGAATTTGGAAAAACTTTCTTCTGCAAAGTTGTAGAGAATTGAATTTCCTATAAAATTCGCCAGATTTGAATTTTCTGACAAAAGGGCTATTTATTATGAATTATTGAAGTTCCGAAGTTCCGAAATAATTAATTTTTGGAAGTTTTAATTGTTTTAATTATCAAAAAAGTTTTTTGGGTTTGGTTAGCCTCATTAAACACATGCAAGTTGCTGAATTCAGATGGTTCTAGGTGCGTAGAAAAATTTGTACATATATATTATTATTATATTAAATTTTCTATTTTGGTGTTCTAAGCATTTTCCTATAAATAGGGTGCTTAGGTTAGAATTGACAATCACACCAGAAACTGAAGTTTTCTCTCTCTATATTATCGAGCGTATTCTTGTGAGTATTTTGAGTATACTTTAGTACTTTGTTGCTATATGACTGCGAGTTCAAGTCATAGCTTATATCCTGTGTTTCAACTAAATTCTTGCCTTTGTGAGGTAAGAGATATTATTTTTTTCGTAATGATATTATTTCTTCAATATCATTATCTTTGAAATATTAATCAAGTTTTTATCAAATTTGGAACTTTTGGTGTCTGAGTTACTATTCACGATACTGGCACTATTCACGTATAATGGACAATTATTCACGAATACAAGACTATTCATCGAAAAATGAAAATTTTCCTTTTAAATCTAAAATATCTATTGTGGATACTAGCTTTGATTGTATCCATATTTTGATCATTCTTGAATTTTACACCACTATGATTATTTTTGAGGTATTTTTTGGACATGGATAAAACAAAGTACGAATCTTTAATCCTTAATCCTTGTCATTTTGTTTCACTGGATTCGTTTCTTTGAAAATATTTTTTATCATCCTCAGTCTTAAATGATGATATTATTGAATATCGTTGGCCTGTAGTGCAAAGATGAATATTTGATTCCAGATATATATTGATTGATGTTACAGGGATATAAGATAGACGATGAACTTTTAAATTCATACATAGAAGATAGTAGTTTGCATTCTCTACTTAACTCTTCTAATGAATTATTATTTCCGCTGTGAATATTGATTTAAAACATGTTGTCTATTGTATTCTATTAGATTTTTTCCCTGTTGAAGACTAATGATAATTTGTTGTATATTATCTTAGTCATAATATTCTTTACTGGACTAGTTGAGCTCACCATTTTCCTTTTTGTTCCATTTTTCTTCTTAGGAGGCGAGAATATAACGAGTACGAGTCGGGGTATGGAATGAAGGTTCTAGAGAGAGTTGTTTAGTAGTCCTCGCCATTTTTTGTAAAATAATGTATCAATAAATATGATGAGGATTTATTTGAGTATAGATATTGTCTAGAAGATAATATTTGTATTCAAACTCACAGTTTTACTGTTGTAATAATAAAGTTGTAGTTGTTTCTGTACCATGTATTGACAACTCAGAATGGGTGATGTATACCTATTTTGGGGGCGTCACATGAATACTCCTAATATATAATATTATGACTATTTTAGGGCATTTTGGTAATTTATAATAAGAAATATTATTTATGACATTTTATGGATATTAAATAAGTTGTTTTGTAAAGGATGAACAATTAGAATAAATTATTTATTGATCAAACAAATTATTAAAATGTTATTATGATATTAATAATATTAGATTATGATATTGTTAAGTAAATAAAATATTAAGATCAAAGCTTCATTAAAATATTATTAAATAATTAATCTCGATTAACATATTATTAAAAGATTAATAATATTAAATTAAAGTATCATTGGATGATTAAAATATTATTAAGTAAATAATAATATTTGAGATTTAATAAAATATTATTAAAAATATAATAACATTAGTAAATAAGTAAAATATTATTAAATGATTAATAATATTAGTAAATAAATAAAATATTAATACGATTGGTAAATGAATAAAAGTATTATTAATTGATTAATGATACTAAAGCTTAAGCAAGATATTATTAAAGTAATAATATTAATGCATGATTAAAATATTATTAAGAGGATTAATAATATTATTAAAGTATTAAAATATTATTAAGATGTTAATAATATTAGTAAGCGAATAAAAGTATTATTAGTGAACTAATAATACTAAGAGGTGAATTAAATATTATCAAGATTAACAATATTAAGTGAATAAAAATATTTTAAGTTATACTAATGACTTTTAATATTTTAAGAAATAGTACATTAATGTTTTAATATTAATGGTAATTATTGAAAAATAATTTTAAATGTTTTAAAAATCATTTAAGGGTAATATAAATGTTTTAAAAATATTTTGAGTTATTATAAATAACTTTAATATTTTGGCAATGGTTTCATTAATAGTTAAATAATAATTTAATGATAATGTAATTATTTAATATTTGAATCATTTAATAATGATTTCGGTGTTTGAAAATTCGTGATAAATTAATTGAGTCATTTAAAATAATATGACTGATATTTACAGATATTTAGTTACAGAATAGAGTCTTAGACTCGATAATTACCCGATAAAGTTGTTGGTACACCGATATGTTTCAGAAATTGATCTAGAATTAGATATTTTGACAGTATTAATATTTGTTTGTGATGCATTAACTGTTGAACATGTGTGATAATGTGATTAGGTTATGTGCTGACTGCGAAATGCAGTACTATATGTTATAGTATATTGTTCTAATAGAATGAATGATCTGATTAATGATAGGTCGTGATATAAAAGATAAAACTAAGTTGCATATTGTAAGCAGCGCATCAGGCAAGTATCCTACTTTGCATTTTCTTTATGAAATGGACATGAGTAAGAAAGTTTCAGAATTATATTATTACTATACAGATTATTAATCCAATATTATATACACTCATTGATTGTCAACATGTTAGTATATGGTAATTCAAATTTATATTCTGTTCGTTAATTTCCATAAATGGTTATACAAGTGTCCCCACTTGGATAATCATTGCATTTAATCACATGTTGATACACCTTTGTTAATTACCCGTATATATATATATATATATGTTGAATTATAGATTATTGTTGAACAAGATAAAACCTTATTATTATCCAACCGAATTGCCTTGGTTTGGAACCCCGACAAGTATGAACATCCCTTACACGAGAAAAACTTTTATGCACCCAAGGTGGACTGAGTGAACGATAATATCGTTCTTGCATGTAGTATTGATCAATCTGAGGTACAACAGTCGATCACCCCGTGTCGTAAGTTATGACGGTTCTGACGATGAAGTTCTCATTTAACCATTTCAAAAATGAAAATAATGTTCATAGTATGTCCCTTAACCCTATTTATAGTCAGTACGTAGTTTCAAAAATTTGAAAGAGGGTTGTTATGTTATTATTATCGGTTCAGATTACTTCACAACTCTTGAATTGTTGTAGAAGGGTAGTATAAAGAAAACATTTAAATTCTTTTACATAGTTTCAAAAATTTGAAAGAGGGTTGTTATGTTATTATTATCGGTTCAGATTACTTCACAACTCTTGAATTGTTGTAGAAGGGTAGTATAAAGAAAACATTTAAATTCTTTCAACTTATATATATATATATATATATATATATAATTGTTATTACTTGCTGGGCACTCAAATGTTCATCCTTGCTTAATTTAAATGTTTTCAGCTAAGTGTGAACAACCTGAAGGTTCTGCTAGAAACAAGGGAAAGGGAAAGGTTGCTGAATGATTTCAATGTTATCTTATGTAATAGTTAAATATTATTAAGACAATGTTATATATTTATTATCATGTATTGTAAGGAATGATTAAAGGTTACGTACTTGGGAGCTAGACTCTGATAATTATGTAAATTAAGTTTAATATTTATATTATTGTTATTATTATTAGTATTATCCCGCTCATAGAAATGGTATCGTGAAGCACTGAATTTGGGTTTCAAGTACCTGGATTCGGGGGCTTTACAGCAACAATCCCTATGAATATGTTCAATGGGAATTATCTCTTCGTTTGCTACCTTAACGTCTAAAGGTATTTCTAACTTTTCAGGGATTAAACCTAATTGCTTAGCAAATCCACATGCTATAAAAGAACAAGTAGCACCCGAGTCAAATTACACATAAGAATTTATTTCATTGACTGGAATGATACCTGCTACTACATCCGCTGATGCAACCGCATCTTGGACAGTCATATTAAAAGTAAGGGCTGAGGGTCTACGCGCCGATGGTGTTAGCCTAGTAATGGCTAACTTACCACTACCAGAACCCTTACTACCCTCTGACCCTTTCTTCGAGTAATTTCTTGTCATGTGGTCCATCAACCCACAAACAAAACAACCATGGTTTTTCTTAGGATTAGGACAGTTGGGTGATATATGTCTCTCCTGCCCACAGTTATAACAAACTAATTTTCCCTTCAGACAGACTCCTAGATGAGTCTTTCCGCATGTCTTGCATGGCTCCATCCTACGTTTAGGATCCCCTTATTTCACCCCAGTATTCTCGGAGTTAAAACTCTTTCTTTTTGGCATACTGCCACTACCACTGACACTCTCTTCCTTGGTTCCTCCCTCTCCCTTACTCTTATTCTTTCTTTCTTTGTGGTATTGGGTCAACGCCTCACTACCACCTTCTGCTATAATCTCCTTTTCCAGAATGGTCACATAGGAAGCACATTGGAACACAAAAATCCTACTGTAGAGCCAGGGTTTCAGGTCCTGCTCAAACCTATGAGCCTTCCTTTCTTCAGTGTCCACTTGATGTGGAGCAAACCTTGGCAATTCATTGAATTTGGCCGCGTACTAGGGAACCGTCATGTTCCCTTGCTTAAGTTCTAGGAACTTAATCTCCATCCTCCCCTGCATGCTAGTAGGAAAGTAGTTCTCAAAGAATAACTTCTTGAACTGTTCCCATGTAATCGCATCAGTTCTAGCCCCACCCTGGTGAGCCTCCCACCAAAAGTTGGCTTCCCCTTTCATCATGTAAGTCACAAAAGAAGTCTTTTGCGCCTCAGCTACGTTTGTAATAACAAACGCCTTCTCTATTTCTTTCACCCATGTCTAGGCCTCTATTGGGTCTGTCGTTCCCTTGAATTCCGGAGGACCAACGTTCTTAAACTCTTTAAAGGTAGTCGTTCTGGCTACCCTAGGTCCCGCGGGTGCTCTACCCCCGGTTTGGTTAAATACAGTCGTTAATAAATTAACGAACTCTTGCATAGGGTTATTCTGACCCCTTGATTATCGTTATGTGATTACGCTGTCTTCTTCCTGATTCCATTGCCTTCTTCTTGGCAGCATTATTCTAATTAAATAAATAAAGTTTCATTATTATCTATTTACTTACTTAGTTACCATTCCACAATAATAACTCATACCACAACAAGCACATTTAATAAAAACTTCATTATATTAATATGTTTCTTCATAGTCAAAACTATTTACAATTTGCTTCCATAGCCAAAAGCTATTTCATTACTATCCCTCGATTGACTTACAAAAAGACTACCCTTTAATTATACAAAAGAGGGTTTTACGTCACTACACATATACAAAAAGATCTATCGATCTACTAACACTACCTCACGGCATTCTCATGTTTTTGATTCATTAGAATCAAAACAATATCCTGACTAATAGTATGTCGAGTCTGCCCTGACTCAATGGAATTACAAGTAATTTTTATCTTGAAATCCTCATGAGCACTGTTATGGATGTAGGTCATCTGTGCTATCTTCTGGTCTTTCTCAACCAGTTTCTTACGAAGCTCTACGGCCTCATCCTTATAGTCTCTAGCCTTTTCTGTCATAAGCACCTTTTCATCGTGCTCTGACTCAAAATCTGCTTCTGCAGACTCCTTCGCTTCATAAAGAGCACTAATCTCTTCATTCTGATTCTTCACAACTGTGCGCAGTTGCACATTCCTGTTAAGCACTGCCAGATATAATTCTCTTATTGCATCTGCAGGTGTTGACTCTTGTGTAGGTACCACTGTATTAATCGATGTTACCTCCATATCTTCCTCCACATCGATCATCATATCAAGGTATGATGCTAAATCCATATCTTCCTTGTAGTAGTCCTCCTCAGAAAAATACTCCTCTGCCTCCGACTCTTCTAAAATCACTAATGGTACCTCCACCACTGGCATAGGTACTGGCTCTACTCTGTTCACAAACTCTTCGCTCACCACGTGTATATCTCTATACATCAAGCTATCAATCGACATCTACAATAACATATAACATGTTGATTAGTACATAATACACAATAATATAAGCACAAATCACATTTAATTTATTTAGGGTTAGTTTCCATCTTTTAAATCTTTCGGTACTAAGTTTCCTCAATACCTTATTAACTCGTTTGACTCGAGTTTACTTCCTTCGAACTTTTCCTTCCATAATGAGGTTATTAGCCTAAGGTTCTTCCCCCCTTAAGTTTTATAACCTAATGCTTTGATACCAACCTGTGATGCCCCCAAATATGGGTATCTTCCAACCTGACAGATGGTGCTACACGGTACTCATAATAATACATTCATTCCATTGAAACAACAACACAATGAGTGTATTAACTATATTATTATTACATTCATAATAAATCCTTTCCCAGGTTCATAAACCGAATACATTATTCGTTGTTCATAAGTTTAATACATACAAACATACTAGACTATTACAGGATAACTAACTATCCATCTTAGCCTTACCTTTATCTTTCTTAGAACCCTCAGTTAGTTCGGCCTTAGCTGCAATCATATAATTCAAGCAAGAAGTGAGCATAACTAGCTCAACAAGTCTAACAAAGGATAATATCAATACCACGTCAAGAATTATATGATTATCTTCCATACCTGAAAAAATAACTATTAAGTACTATGAAACATTGACTAGCACTTCTCATTTCATAACAAAAATTCCAAAGTATATATAATAGCTTAGGAATTCTAAACCGGTCGAAAGACCATGAACATACTCTTTTTTTTTCAGACATGAAAAGGACATCTCGGCACTAAGGTCGTACATCCGATATTTCTTATAAGCACTTCTAGGTGATCAGCCTATAGTACTTTATGTTGTTCAACACTCATCTGTTAAACGTATTTACATTTAAGTCTTGGCAACCTCGCGTGCCCATCGAATAATCGATGAAAAATACATTTGTTTGTTTATATACAAACTTACCTTGAATCGGTACCAAATAATTGGCATAGGATAACGTTAATAGTTCTATATCGAAAGACTTGTAAACAAATAAATCTATCTCTTAAGAATAGTCTAGCCGAGTTAAATCTGGCATCGACCCTTTCATAAAACAATTCATGCATCTTAGAACATGAATCACAGAAAACTTGGCTAACACGGAGGTTAGACAAGCGTTAAAAAAACTTGCTTTCAAGCGTCTTTGAATACAATATTCAACGGTTCTCAGTCTTTACAGAATCTACATGATATATTCATATAGCACACTATAATTAGCTACCAAACAATCTAATCACATTGTTATTTCCAACTTCTTTCTCTTCTATGTCTTAATTGAATTTATTTCATTAATAATGTTAATTCGACTTACTATCCTTCATTACAGCTTTTTAACGTTCTTACGTTACTAATCGAGACTTGCTCATCATCGGTTAAGTATACTTATCAAATACCATTCACGGTTTACTTACTTACACTTTGCGTTCTTCATTTAATCACTATTAAACCCTACTTAATTTTCTAACGTTATCACTATATAAGTAAATTAAGATTGATCTTTCCCATGTATATTAAGTACATACATGTTCTACTATTCATTTCCAATCAATTAGGATTACAAACCTAACTTATCTATCAAAATCCTACTATCGGTACTGCAATCAGCTGGACACCTTAACATACCAATTGGTATTGCATGGCACATGAAAGTTAGCAGATGGCTAAAGTCTAGTCTCTTGTCTTTGCGGCATGAGATCTAAGCATACCAGTGGTGCTGCGGTGCCACTCTTCCGTAACTAATTCCTTTATACCCGGTATTGCATGCGCTGAGTTTAATCTTGGGGTTGGCCATTTGTGGCCTCCCCGAGCCTCGAATAGTTTTGTCAGTTTGATTTTTCTACGAAATTCCCGGGCTCATAACTTATTCGTTTTACATCCAAATTGGCTCATTCAAAAGCCATTAGCTTCTAAATCTTGTGCACTATGATTTCATCAGAAAATATTTCATTTCCAAATATTTTAACATAGAATTCACTAATTAGTTCATTATCGAGCGTTCGTTTATCGTTCGTGAGCGTTCATAGCTTTTTTTCTTCGTTCTAAGTCGGAATTTGACATTTCTTAAGTCCACGACTCTTGAATACCTTATCTCGTGTGATGACATCGAAAACCAAAGTTTCCAACTTATACGTCAACTTTTGACTACTAATCCGAGATTTCTACGTTTTTAACATTTAACGCCGAATCTTAGAAATTTTTCCATAACTTCGTTACTTGTGTTCTATATGCCAAATCAAATGGAAAAACTCCATTGATTCATCATCTACATCGTAACCAAGAAATATGCACATACCCTAACAATGATGGTTTTAAATTTGTCCATTAATAACCAAATTAACGTTCAAAGGTTTCTTCGGTTTAAACTTACGTAACTACTTATGATTTCTACTTATACATGACTTATCAATGTTTTAGTCATTAATATCCATCCTTATTCCTCCGAAAGATACATGCTACACCAATCTATGATTCTCTACGAAAAATAAATCGAAAAGGTCGAAGACTAATGATTTACGAATTATTACCTTTTCGTTCTTCACGTTATTGCTAAAAACTCTTATGCTTTACTTCAAGGTAGATTGATTACTTATTTCTAGCTATTTCTTTCTCTCAATATATGTTGGACAAAGTTTGTAAAATAACAAATGAACAACCTAAGCTTCTTTATATAGGCAAACCAAATAGAGGGCAAAATGGTCATCCTATCCAACTTCCTTACTATTCATGGCTTAGCCACCAAGTAACCACTTTACTTTGTGGCCAATTGGCTGACCCATATGGTCCATGGGTCTCCCACATGTGTTGCCCCATGGTTTTTACCCATTCGGTGACCCATCATTTCGATCCGCGGTTCAGTTTCTTGGATCGGGCTTGATTAAACCTAACATTGGGCCTTAACTTGGGCTTGATTACACCATTCATTGGGCTTGATATAATCCGAGTTCAATTGGATTCTACAAAGTCCTTAAACTCAAAGTCCATTAAAACTAATTGTATTCTACGCATTCAATTCTCGTATTCTCTTCGTTTAGTATTCATACGATATTCGTATTATACGTCATAATATTCTTCATACTATACTCGTATTCTAACTAGTATCATACTCGTATATCGTACGTATAATAACCCTAATCATTATACGCATTACATTTCCTTCTCGGAAATCACTTTTCCTAACTCTTAGGATTTAAGTCCGTAGGCGAAAACTTTGTTTTCCATAACTGAAATATTATTGGATATTCCATCTCGTCTTAGAATTCTATCATTACTCGTTTTTTGAAATTTCAAACTTAATTCCCGAGCAGAAATGGATGAATAGTATTTTTAGGAAAATTTCTTAGAAAACTTTTATTTTCGTCTTAGAAATTCAAAACAATTAATTCTAGCACATAACCAGAATCCTAACCACATCCACACATTCTAGGTCATAGAACGACCTTCAAATAGTTTACTCACATAAATAATCAATTAAATTCATTTAATCCACATAATCAAATAAAAATTTAATTCATTTAAAATCTAATTTTCCTGGGCGTTATAAATAATGTTTAGGGGTAAAGAACTTGCTCAAATAAAGTTTAGGGGTAAAGAATTTGCTCAAATAAAGTTTAGGGGTAAAGAACTTGCCTCGTGCGTAAGCTATAATTTACAACTCACGCTCACCTACACATATTATTAGAATCACAACATCTATTAGATATAATAACATCCACTTTCCAAATTAAATCTCATTTTTAGTTGAACTTGTTACTTTAGTATAATTTTCAAATCATACCATATACACTTCAAAATCATAAGTCTTAAAAATTACATCACTTAGTCACCAACTCTAGATTTTAATAAATCACAACGTATGGTTTTCACGACTTAATAATTTTTACAACTTTGAAATTACCACATACATGATAAAAATCTGTTATAGTATCTCTATTACATGCTCATCACATTAACACTTTCATTAGAATAGGTTACAATAAGTTTTTAAGGTCTGCATAACCAACATGCATTCGCCATGGTGCGGGTATGGCACCGTTGCTGCACTGCTTTTAAACCACAGATACAAGAATCAGATCACGTCGTTTCGACCTTGACACCAAATAAGTAATTTGCATTGGTGCGTGCGAGATGAAAACTACACAAATTATTATATACTCAGTTCAACCCAACTATCACGAATTTCATCCATTAAACAACAAATTATACATACCCAAATGATATAACTTTCATATAAACATTACCCATCACATAAATACTGATTTGGAACAATTAAACAACAACTACAAATAATTTAAATCCTTTGAATTCCTTGTTTTTACAAAACTCCATGTAAGACCCCGAATTTTATGAAATAAAAGTATTCAATTTTTCTTATAATTATTATTCAATAAATGGTTAATTTGATAAAAGTTTAAAGTTAAGGGTGACATATATAAATTTTCAAAATACGCAAGTGGTTATAAAATACTCATTTTTGTCGGGGAATATTCGTTTGGTCGTGGAATATTCTTGTTGTCGGGGAATATTCGTATTTACGAAGCCAGTACAACCATTTATGGGTCCCATAACAAAATAACTGTTTATGAAGAAAATGACAAGTATGAGTTTTTATAAATAATTGGCGTAGTTGTTACAATTAACACTTTGTTGAATAATGGTGGGTTAAAATACAAGATGTCTGGCGTGGTTGCACGAGAAAGCACACTGTATTACGAGCATGATTTTTTTGAATTATTGATTCTTACGTAAGAATGCACTACTCAATAATTTTTACAGTAATTACTGTTCAATATTTTATGTTATTGATTCAATAATTGCGGTTTTGATATTTTATATTATTGTTGTTTCAATAATTGTCATTGCACAGTATTTCCCATTATCAGATCAATAATTCATATTATTTGAATAATATTATTAGATAGCATTATTGGCAATGTCTAAAGTTCATCGAGGAGAGGTTTGGTCACCTAATTACGCTACCAAGAAGAGGAGAAATCCTTATCAGAAAGCCCCCTCTTTCTTGGGAACTGCCTGGTTGTCATTATTGTGATTCTGTAATATTATTTGTGAATAATTAATTATTGATTTATATAATAAGAAAATATTTATTTGATACGGATATAAATGATGGATTTATTTATGTGGTTATAAATAAAGGAATTAGTGTTGAGGGGTTTTATCAGTATTTTGTCGGAATGGAGGTATTAAAAGATCAAATCGGTGTTCTTAAAGCTCTATTGTGTGAGTTATAAGTTGAGTATATGTCCACAAATTTTGAACCGCTAAAAATTAACGTATGATTTGTTATGAATTTTAAAAGGTGTTGAAAATCGTCCGTTTGTGAATTTCGGATATTTTTTGTCTGAAATTTGGAAAAACTTAGAGCTACAAAGTTGTAAAGAATTTGATTTTGTGTGGAATGGATATAAAATTCGTATTTTTCTGATAAACGGGCTATTTTCTATGAATTAATGAAGTTTCGGAAAATAAAATAATTTTTATTAAATTTTGGTGGGACCCATTTTTGTTGTTTAAGACATGTGGGCTACTATTATTTTTTCAAGGTTGGCATGCTTGATGGCTGGATTGACTTAAATGGTTGGTACGTGGAAGAAAAAAATAAAATAATAATATTTTATTATTTTAATCTCCTTTGGCGTTCTAGCATTTTCCTATAAAATAGGTGCTTATGTTAGAATTGAAAATCACACCAGAAACATAAGTTTTCTCTCTCTATATTATCGAGCGTATTTTTGTGAGTATTTAGATACTTTTAGAGTTACTATTCGGTGCAAGGTTCCTTGACTTTACATCCAATATTCCAATCGAGACGTCTTTCTTTTTTTTGGTAAGGGATTTTAAGGGTTATTATGTTTTTCAGTTTCATAATTTTTCCGAACCCTCAAAAATTCTGGAAAAATTTGAAATGATAATTTGATGAGTTTTCTTGATTGTGTCCAAAAATGGTGATTTTTGGATGTATAGATTAAGAGTTATGAATTTTATGAGAAAATACTATTTTAAAAGTAAACCCTTATAACTCCTTTTGGTTAACTCCAAAATTAATAAAATTTTTATTGGGAGTACATCTATATAATATCAGTATACCCTGTAAATTTTGGAATTTTCGAATAAAAGTACAATTTATGATAAAATGTCTAAATATTCGGCAATTTTGGCTATATAAAAAATAGTAAATGAATTTTAAAAATTCCAAGAAAAATATATGTTCAATATGGGACTATGTTCTGCTAAATCCTAGAAAAGAAAATTTGTTTGTACTGATTAGGTATTTTTCGTGAAAATGGACTAGTTATAAGTAAATGAATTCAATATGTTATGTGAAGTAAGAAAATTGGAAAATATGATTTTATGGCTTGAGAATCATATATGAGGTATATACAGATTTTTGATGAGGGTTTTGGTTATTGGTGATAAAATCTTATGAGTTTGGCATTTTAGGATGATTAAATGCATTAATTAGTAAAGTGTAAACAATTAAAATAAATTGTTTATTCATGAGTTACTATTCACGAATTACTATTCATGAGTTACTATTCATGAGTTACTATTCACGACAAAATTGGTTTCTTTTTCTGAGAAAATTATCGTTGATTTATGAATCTTACTCTTGAAATTAAATTCATATTTTGATCATATTGTTTTATTATCATATATAACATTTTTATAAGTATGGTGAAGAAATTTCTCTTTGACTTGAGTGTAAAGATGGGTAGATTATTGGTATGATCGTGACTATGGGTTCTCTTTGGCCAGTAGTGCAAAGTTGAATTATTGACTGGTATGATCATGACCATTAAATTTACAATTGAATGTTTTTAACTTAAGTGCAAAGGTGATTGATCAACATGGTTATAATTATTGTTTATATAAATTTTGAAATGATTATATATTTCTTTGAGATATTATTATCTTTGGCCCGTAGTGTAAAGATGACATGTTGTTGAATATCTTTGGCATGTAGTGCAAAGATGAATTATTGATGAATATCTTTAGCTTGTAGTGCAAAGATGACCTGTTGTTGAATATCTTTGGCATGTAGTGCAAAGATGACCTGTTGCTGAATATCTTTGGCATGTAGTGCAAAGATGAACTGTTAATGAATATCTTTGGCCCGTAGTGCAAAGATGAATATATTAGTATGATTATGAACAGGAACTGTGATTTGGTATAACCATGATCTTTGATGTTTCAGGTAAAGACATGTGATATAAATTATCTTTGTCCTGGATGAGAAGAGGAATTTAGAATTACAATTATGATTATGAGTTATTCATATGATTGTGGAAAGGAACCTGTTGATTGATGTTACGAGGATAAAACATTGTTGGTGGACTTTTAATGTGGAGAAGATAATAGACTTTATAGTCTATTTGACTCTTCTAATGGATTGCTTTCGTTCACCGCAACTATGGTTGAAAAGTTTTATCATCTACCATATGTTCTAAATCTCTAATTTATTACTGATGAAGGCTATTGACAATTTAATTATCTCTAGTTATGATATTCTTTACTGGGCTATTTGTGCTCACCCTTTTGCTTCACAATTCCTTTCAGGTAATAAGAGTGTAGCTAGGTCGAACGGGGATAACAGGGGAATAGAACGGTGGTATATAGCTGTTGAGGTTCTCCCTAAATAGTATGGAAATAATTTTATTGAGAACTTTAGATAAGTGTGTCATATTGTATACGTCATTTGATATTTAATTTTGGTGAACCGAATAGGGTGAGGCGAACCCAACTTTTGAAGGGTGTTTTGTCACTATCATACAAGATGTCTAATGATATACAACCTCGTGTTATCATAAGACAGGGTTGTGCACATCCACTTACTGAGTATATCTACGAGCACTACCTATATGATCTCGGAGTTTGGTTGAAACATAACGTTCAATTGCAGACGATGGAGATAGTTATATGTCAAGAGAAGACTCACCATTGGAAGGAACATGATAGTAATCTTCTCATTTTTCTTTGGGGTCTATTGAATCAACCAAGGATAATTCTCTGGACATATGATATCTATCATAACTTAGATTCATGGCCTCCTATATACGAAGGTTTCCTTGAGCATTTCTCAAAAATTTTAATTTTTAAAAAAATTATTGATTGTACCTTTATGTAAGGTATCACTGTGAGGTGTTGTCCACGGTTGGGACATGAGTTACAGTTGGTATATATTTGTATCAAAACTCATAACATATGTGTTGTTGTAGTAATAGAGTTGTAGTTATTTTCTGTACCATGTATTTGGCGACTCAGAATAGGTTGGATGGATTGGACGTATTTTGGGGGCGTCACAGTTGGTATCAGAGCTTAGGGATATGATCTCTGGCGGAGATCGGGGAATAGAACTAGGAGGGGAGAGATGAGTAAGTCCTTCG
Source organism: Panax ginseng (assembly GCA_020205605.1). NCBI lineage: Eukaryota > Viridiplantae > Streptophyta > Magnoliopsida > Apiales > Araliaceae > Panax > Panax ginseng. Next base: position 123,041,264 of record CM035132.1, on the reverse strand, counting down.
CTAGTGTGTCCTACCTAAGCTTATTTGTTGGTCAGTCATAATATCGGGATATTATGTGATATGTTAATTTGTTCAATTAACCCTTGTTTTGAAGTTGTATTCTAGAATGATATCTGAAATACAGGAGATGAGCAATGGAGAAATCATGAGAACAGGGAAGATGAAATCTGAAATGAAAGCAAGGTATTCTCAACTCTTTGAAATACTAGGTACGTAAATTTTGAGGACAAAATTTCATAAGGATGGGAGATTGTAAGACCCCGAATTTTATGAAATAAAAGTATTCAATTTTTCTTATAATTATTATTCAGTAAATGGTTAAATTGATAAAAGTTTAAAGTTAAGGGTGATATATATAAAATTTTCAAAATACGCAAGTGGTTATAAAATACTCATTTTTATCGGGGAATATTCGTTTAGTTGTGGAATATTCTTGTTGTCGGGGAATATTTGTACGACGACGCAACCATTTGTGGGCCCCATAACAAAATAACTGTCGGATGAAGAAAACGAAAAGTATGAGTTTTTATAATAAATGGTAAGTAGTTATTACAGATTAACCTTTGTTGGAATACCGGTGGTTAAAATACTGATGTCTGGCGTGGTTGCACAAGAGTAGCTTTGCAGTATTGCATAATATATTTTTGAATTATTAATTCTTACGTATGAAGGCACTACTCAATAATTGTTACAGTAATTACTGTTCAATATTTTATGTTATTGATTCAATAATTGCGGCGTTGATATTTTATATTATTGTTGTTTCAATAATTGTCATTGCATAGTATTTCCCATTATCAGATCAATAATTCATATTATTTGAATAATATTATTAGATAGCATTATTGGCAATGTCTAGAAAGTTATGTCAAGGAGGGGTTTGGTCACCTAATTACGCGTCAGTAAGGAGAAATCCTTATTGAAAAGCCCCCTCTTCCCTGAGAACTGCCTGGTTGTCATTATTGTGATTCTGTAATATTATTTGTGAATAATTAATTATTGATTTATATGATAAGAAAATATTTATTTGATACAGATATAAATGATGGATTTATTTATGTGGTTATAAATGAAGGAATTAGTGTTGAGGGGTTTTATCAGTATTTTGTCGGAATGGAGGTATTAAAAAATCAAATCAGTGTTCTTAAAGCTCTATTACGTGAGTTATAATTTTAATCCGACCGTTGGATCATTGTGATTTTTGGGTATGTTATACATATATAAGTTGAGTATATGTCCACAAATTTTGAACCGCTAAAAATTAACGTATGATTTGTTATGAATTTTAAAAGGTGTTGAAAATCGTCCGTTTGTGGATTTCAGATATTTTTTGTCTGAAATTTGGAAAAACTTAGAGCTACAAAGTTGTAAAGAATTTGATTTTGTGTGGAATGGATATAAAATTCGTATTTTTCTGATAAACGAGCTATTTTTTATGAATTAATGAAGTTTCGGAAAATAAAATAATTTTTATTAAATTTTGGTGGGACCCATTTTTGTTGTTTAAGACATGTGGGTTTATTTATTATTTTTTCAAGGTTGGCATGCTTGATGGCTGGATTGACTTAAATGGTTGGTACGTGGAAGAAAAAAATAAAATAATAATATTTTATTATTTTAATCTCCTTTGGCGTTCTAGCATTTTCCTATAAATAGGTGCTTATGTTAGAATTGAAAATCACACCAGAAACATAAGTTTTCTCTCTCTATATTATCGAGCGTATTTTTGTGAGTATTTAGATACTTTTAGAGTTACTATTCGGTGCAAGGTTCCTTCGGCTTTACATCCAATATTCCAATCAGACGTACTGCTCTTTTGAGGTAAGGGATTTTAAGGGTTATTATGTTTTTCAGTTTCATAATTTTTCCGAACCCTCAAAAATTCTGGAAAAATTTGAAATGATAATTTGATGAGTTTTCTTGATTGTGTCCAAAAATGGTGATTTTTGGATGTATAGATTAAGAGTTATGAATTTTATGAGAAAATACTATTTTAAAAGTAAACCCTTATAACTCCTTTTGGTTAACTCCAAAATTAATAAAATTTTTATTGGGAGTACATCTATATAATATCAGTATACCCTGTAAATTTTGGAATTTTCGAATAAAAGTACAATTTATGATAAAATGTCTAAATATTCGGCAGTTTTGGCTATATAAAAAATAGTAAATGAATTTTAAAAATTCCAAGAAAAATATATGTTCAATATGGGACTATGTTCTGCTAAATCCTAGAAAAGAAAATTTGTTTGTACTGATTAGGTATTTTTCGTGAAAATGGACTAGTTATAAGTAAATGAATTAAATATGTTATGTGAAGTAAGAAAATTGGAAAATATGATTTTATGGCTTGAGAATCATATATGAGGTATATACAGATTTTTGATGAGGGTTTTGGTTATTGGTGATAAAATCTTATGAGTTTGGCATTTTAGGATGATTAAATGCATTAATTAGTAAAGTGTAAACAATTAAAATAAATTGTTTATAAGTTTAAGAAATGATTAAAATATTATTGTAATATTAATAATATTAGATTATGAGATTATTAAGTGATTTATAATATTTGGATTAAGGTGATATAAATATTGATATGGATATTATTGTGAAACTTTATCTTTTCGTGTCGGTGTTACTATTCATGAGTTACTATTCACGAATTACTATTCATGAGTTACTATTCATGAGTTACTATTCACGACAAAATTGGTTTCTTTTTCTGAGAAAATTATCGTTGATTTATGAATCTTACTCTTGAAATTAAATTCATATTTTGATCATATTGTTTTATTATCATATATAACATTTTTATAACTATGGTGAAGAAATTTCTCTTTGACTTGAGTGTAAAGATGGGTAGATTATTGGTATGATCGTGACTATGGATTCTCTTTGGCCAGTAGTGCAAAGTTGAATTATTGACTTGTATGATCATGACCATTAAATTTACAATTGAATGTTTTTAACTTAAGTGCAAAGGTGAATTGATCAACATGGTTATAATTATTGTTTATATAAATTTTGAAATGATTATATATTTCTTTGAGATATTAATATCTTTGGCCCGTAGTGTAAAGATGACATGTTGTTGAATATCTTTGGCATGTAGTGCAAAGATGAATTATTGATGAATATCTTTAGCTTGTAGTGCAAAGATGACTTGTTGTTGAATATCTTTGGCATGTAGTGCAAAGATGACCTGTTGCTGAATATCTTTGGCATGTAGTGCAAAGATGAACTGTTAATGAATATCTTTGGCCCGTAGTGCAAAAAGATGAATATATTAGTATGATTATGAGCGAGGCGTGATTTGGTATAACCATGATCTTTGATGTTTCAGGTAAAGACATGTGATATAAATTATCTTTGTCCTGGATGAGAAGAGGAATTTAGAATTACAATTATGATTATGAGTTATTCATATGATTGTGGAAAGGAACTGTTGATTGATGTTACAGGGATAAAACATTGTTGGTGGACTTTTAATGTGGAGAAGATAATAGACTTTATAGTCTATTTGACTCTTCTAATGGATTGCTCGTTCCGCTGCAACTATGGTTGAAAAGTTTTATCATCTACCATATGTTCTAAATCTCTAATTTATTACTGATGAAGGCTATTGACAATTTAATTATCTCTAGTTATGATATTCTTTACTGGGCTATTTGTGCTCACCCTTTTGCTTCACAATTCCTTTCAGGTAATAAGAGTGTAGCTAGGTCGAACGGGGATAACAGGGGAATAGAACGGTGGTATATAGCTGTTGAGGTTCTCCCTAAATAGTATGGAAATAATTTTATTGAGAACTTTAGATAAGTGTGTCATATTGTATACGTCATTTGATATTTAATTTTGGTGAACCGAATAGGTGAAAGAACCCAACTTTGGAAGGGTGTTTTGTCACTATCATACAAGATGTCTAATGATATACAACCTCGTGTTATCATAAGACAGGGTTGTGCACATCCACTTGCTGAGTATATCTACGAGCACTACCTATATGATCTCGGAGTTTGTTTGGAACATAACTTTCAATTGTAAACGGTGGAGATAGTTATATGTCAAGAGAAGACTCACCATTGGAAGGAACATGATAGTAATCTTCTTGTTTTTCTTTGGGGTCTATTGGATCAACCAAGGATAATTCTCTGGACATATGATATCTATTATAACTTAGATTCATGGCCTCCTATGTACGAAGGTTTCCTTGAGCATTTCCCAAAGATTTTAATTTTTAAAACTGTTATTGACTGTACCTTTATGTAAGGTATCACTGTGAGGTGTTGTCCACGGTTGGGACATGAGTCAGAGTTGGTATATATTTGTATCAAAACTCACAACATATGTGTTATTGTAGTAATAGAGTTGTAGTTATTTTCTGTACCATGTATTTGGCGACTTAGAATAGGTTGGATGGATTGGACCTATTTTGGGTGTGTCACACTCCATTTTTGACATTCTTGACAAAAATTAACACTGAAGTCTTAATATTACACCAAATTAGCTCATTCAAATTGTGTTCTTTTTGTTTCTTAATGAATTAACATATTCAACAATTTACAATGTAGTTCACAAATAAATTATTAATTTTGGACTTTCACAAGCCATATACATACACATGCACTGTAAACGATTTCTTTCTTTTTGAACGTAATTAGTATACTAAATTCTTATCTAGATGCTAGTTATAACATCACAATTTACTAATAAACACAATCAATCACTTTGTAAATCAACAATTCATCAAATTTGACTTTACAGAGAATTCAAAATTTAAAATACACAACTTTCATATATGTAGAACTAAAATTTTAGAAATTATACCTTCAGTTGTTTGGTTAATCCACAAGAATGCTTAGTTTTGCTTCCTCAACCTTTTTCCTTCAAACTCAAAATTTCTCTCTTTTCTTTATCTCCTTTCTCTCTATTTTTCTTTGTTCTTCCTTCTCTCTATTCTCAGGCTTAGGCCAATTTCTGACGTGAAAATAAAACAAACGCAGAAAAACTAAATGTCTAAAACTGCCGTACTAATAAATATATTAATTACGTATCAGTTATAAAATATTTAGTATATTTTTAATTTTTTTAAATTCAAAAGCCATAAGGCTTTGTTTGAATAAAACTAATTAAAATAAAGACTTAATATTTTTAAGCCTTGTTTGGTAAACCCAATTAAAACCCCTTTAATTTATTTTAATAAATCATTTATACTATAGTTTATAATTCCACATTATTTATTTAGATTTCCATATCCAATCTTAATTAAATAAAAACTAATTACAACTTATTAAATAAACTCTCCACTTAACCAATTACCACAAAATTATAATTTTATTTAATAAATTAACATATTACTTTAATTATTAAATTAAGTTAAAGCAACATTATAACACTTTATATAATCCTTATCAACTCTTTAATTATTAAATTAAATTAGAGTATTAAGTCATCACTCTCTTATCTTTATTTAAATTAATTTCTATAACTCATGAATTATTTACTCACTAATAAACAATCCAACAAATATCTATTAAACAACAAGCACACCAATTGAAAAAATATTTATTTACATTCCAAATAAATATTTTAAAATTACAAATGAAATTCGAGATTGTTACACCAACTCCCTTTAAAATCCATAATACATGCTCTAAGCATATCCTCCAATGTCTGAATGGTCCTCTCACTTTGTCCGTCGATTTGAGGATGATACGCTGTGCTCATTCTCAACTGCGTTCCCAAGCATTCTTGTAGTCGTTTTCAGAAATTTGATGTGAAACGTGGATCTCTGTCTGATACAATGGACACCGGGACACCGTGTCTTGAAACAATTTTCTTCACGTACAGTTTTGCCAACCGATCTAGGTTAAATCTAATATTTATTGGCAAAAAGTGTGCTGAATTCATCAATTGATCAACAATCACCCAGATTGTATCGTAACCTTGCTGAGTCGTTAGAAGATGTACCAAAAAATCCATTGTGATATGCTCCCATTTCCATTTCGGTATTTTTAACGGTTGCAATAATCCGCTTGGCCTTTGATGTTCAGCTTTAACTTTTTGACACGTTAAACATTTTTCCACATATTCAGCAATGTCCTTTTCATATTCGACCACCACAAATGATGTCTGAGATCCTGGTACATTTATGTGCTTCCAGGTGAATCGAATATAATGAGTTATGAGCCTCGCTTAAAATTTCTTCTTTAATTTCTTGTACTGGCGAAACCAAAATTCTCCATTCGAATCGAAGTAACCCTTTCGAATCAACTTTAAATCTGTCTTCCTCAACTTCAGACACTTTATGTCTTATCTTTTAACAATTTTCATCCTAAATTTGTGCATTCTTCACCTTATCCACCAAAATTGAACTGCTCCCTATCTGGAATAATTTTTCATCTGATTATGTTGGATATTTAATTTCCAACTCCATCTTTTCCATTTTTGCTATTAGCTTCTTCTAAGCAGTTAATGTCATTAATTTCTCTCGCCCCTTTCTACTTAAGGCATCGACAACAACATTCGCCTTTCCGGGATGATAGAGAATCTCGCAATCATAGTCTTTAATCAACTCCAGCCATCTCCTCTCATCGTCATATTCAAATCTTTACGTGTAAAGATATACTTGATTTTACTATTCAGATATATCTCACACCTCTCTCCATAAAGATAATGTCTCCAAGTTTTTATGGCAAACACCACCGCGGCCAACTCCAAATCATGAGTCGGATACCCTTTTTTGTAATCCTTTAATTGACATGATGCATATGCAATAACTCCGCTGTTCTGCATAAGCACATATCCTAGTCCTTTATGTGATGTGTAACTATATATCACAAAATTCCCTGTATCATCAAGCAATGACAACACATGTGTTGAACTCAATCTCTTCTTTAATTTTCGAAAACTTTCCTCACACTTCTCTGTCCAAACAAACTTAACTGCCTTCCTAGTTAAATTCGTCAACGGAGTTGCGATCTTGGAAAAGTCTTGAATAAAATGCCTATAGTAACCTGCCAATCCCAAGAAACTTCTTACTTCTGATGGTGTCTTCGGCTGATCCCAGTTTATTAAAGCTTCAACTTTTGATCATGGATCTACCGAGATTCTATCCTTATCAATGACGTGCCCAAGAAACTGTACACGTTTTAACCAAAATTCACACTTCAAGAATTTAGCGTACAATTTCCCTCTCCTCAATGTTTCCAACGTCACTCTCAAGTGTTCAACATGTTCCTCCTTGGTCTTAGAATACACCAATATATCATCAATAAACACTACTACAAATTTGTCTAAGAATTATTTAAACACCTTGTTCATCAAATCCATGAACACTGCAGGTGCATTAGTTAAACCAAATGACATAACCAGAAACTCGTAATGACCATATAGAGTTCTGAATGATGTTTTTGGTATGTCCTCTGGCCTCCCCTTCAGCTGATGATAACCAATCCTCAAGTCTATCTTTGAGAAATATCTTGCTCCCTTCAGTTGATCGAACAAGTCATCGATTCTTGGTAATGAATACTTATTTTTAATCGTGACCTTATTTAATTTCCGGTAATCAATGCAGAGCCGCATTGATCCATCTTTCTTCTTAACAAATAACACCGGCGCTCCCCATGGTGATACGCTGGGTTGAATATACTTCTTGTCCAGTAATTCTTGCAACTGTACCATCAACTCTTTCATCTCTACTGGGGCCATTCTATATGGGGCTTTAGATATCGGGGTCGTTCCTGGCACTAAATCAATCACGAACTTAACCTCTCTATCTGGCGATAGTCCAGGCAAATTGTCTAGAAATACGTCGGCATAATCTCTAATAACTGGTATCTCCTCTAACTTCACACTCCTTTTCTGTGTGTCGACTATGTAGGCTAAGTATCCTACACATTCTTGTCTCAGTAACTTCTTGAGTTGCATCACCGTCAGACAACTTGCTTGTCGAGGTGATTTTCTGCCATAAAACACCACCTTTGATGGAGTCATAAGGTTAACACATTTTTTTTGGCAATCAATTACTACCCCATAATTTAATAACCAATCCATTCCTAGTATAACACCAAACTCCCCGAGTTTAATTGGTATTAAATCTACCATCATCCCGTGACCCTTTATAACCACTCTACAATTCTTATATATAAACCTAACAAGAATCAGTTCCCTATTCATAATTTATATGCTTAAAGGGAAATCTAATTCTTCCTGAGGCAATTCTAAGTTCTGAACAAATTCATCGGATATAAATGAACAAGTAGCACCCGAATCAAATAACACATAAGCATTAATACCATTAATCAGAATGATACCTGACACAACATCCTTTGACTGCACAACATCTTACACAGTCATATTGAATGTTCTGGCAAAAGGTCGGCTTGATTGCACTGGTCTAATGATAGTTAAAGTACCACCACTATTTTTTCCTTTTCCTCTACTTGCACTTCCCGCTGTCTTTTTAGGGCAATCACGAGCCATGTGATCCTTCGACCCGCAGGTGAAACATGTTCCCTTCTTTGGACTAAAACAATTTGGTTCAATGTGACCCTCCTGGCCATAATTAAAACAGCCTCGTTTTTCTTTCAAACACACACCAGTGTGGTTCTTCCCGTAAGTAGCATAAGCTTCAAACTTCTTCTTTTGTTGACTTCCTTGTTGTCCTTCCGAACTCGAATTCACACTCCACTTCCTCTTCTGATTGTTACTTCCATCATTGCTTCCACCAATATTGTTTTCATTCTCATTCTCATTCTTCCTCTTCTTTTGTTATTGATTATATTTGGTTAAGGCATCGTTTCCACCTTCTGCGATAATTGCCTTTTCCAGTATTGCCGCAAACGTGTTTAACTGAAACATTGAAACCTTGCTATACAGCCAGGGCTTCAACCCTTGTTCGAACCTTCTCACCTTACGCTCATCGATATTAACTTGATAAGTAGCAAACCTTGCCAGCTCATTAAACTTCGCAACATACTCTGGCACAGACATGGTTCCTTGCTTTAGCTCCAAAAATTGAACTTCCAACTGGTTCTAAGAACTCGCTGAAAATTACATCTCGAAAAACATTTTTTTAAACCTATCCCACGCTATTATTCCCTGTCCCCCATGAACCTTATTCGTCTGCCACCAATAGCTAGCTTTAGACTTCAACATAAATGTTGCGAAAGTGGTCTTCTAAGCCTCGTTGACTCTGGCAAAGTCGAACACCTTCTCTATTTCCATGATCCAGGTTTGGGCTTCAACTGGATTTATAGACCCTTGAAACTCCGGTGGTCCAACCGCTTTGATGTCCTTGAAGGTCGTAACTTGAGCTTGAGGCTGATTCACAAGTGCTCCTATTAACAAAGTCACCAACTGTTGAACCGGGTTAGCGCTGGCCTCATTATTTTTATTGTTAGTAGACCCCTTAGGAGGTGGTTGTTGATGTGGTTGTCTTCTTCTAGGAGGCATTTCTATTTAAAATATATGCTTATTAGATCATTACTCAATTTCATGAATATTTTAAACTTTAACTTTAAACATTCTAAGATTAAAGCTTTAACACATAACATTCCAATAAACTTTGATATTTTTATTCATTCATAAATTTTTATAACATAGTAAGGATAACAATCTCTGCTATCAACATCATCTTTTCTGAGCTTGGCAAGTTTCAGGATTACATACTCATCTTACCCTTTTATTTATCTGAAATTAGGGGATTTACAATTTATTTAATCATATCCTTAATCACATATTGTTATTATTATTCTTCCTATCTTGGCATATTAAGACGTCGAGAGGCTTTTCTACGCTCTTCCTCCATAATGCGATACGCCATCCTACGATCCATCATGTACCACGACAAGTCTTGAAATTGAGGTGGGTAATAAAAGACTCGATCCTGGGCCCTATCAATCGCAGAATGAAAGGCACAATCCATTTCATTCATCTTAGCCTTCTTCGTTTGAACCTTGGCTTCAGCACGATCTGCACGCTGAGTAGCCTTCATCTAGGTGTCTTCTGCTCTCACACGCTTAGTTGACTCCTCCTTCAAGTCATCTTTCAGCTTTTCCACTCCAGTCTTCATCTTCTCATTCTCAGCCAATAGCTCCTCTTGATGTCCCTCCGTGTGAACTAGGTTCCATTCCGTGTTCCCAAGTCGTGAGTCAGGTTCCTTATGCTCTATAGTTTCCTGACGCATCTCAACTAACTTCTTCAGCTCCTCAATCTTATCCCGTAATTCTATGTTTCGGTCATACAGCTCATCATACATCTTAGCTGATATGGAGTTTGGTTGAAACTCCATAGGATCCGCTTCCTCATCCTCCACCTCTATCTCCTTAGAGTTCTCCTCCTCAGGATCAGACACAGGCTCATCCTCCTGTTATTCCTCAGTGACCAACAGAGAAGGCTCTCTCTGAATCAACTACTTTCAAACCACATGAATATCTCAGGGCTCCTCATCTCTAGGCACCTGAGGTATCTCTTCCCTAGCTTGACCGGATCCTTCAACGTTAGACATCCTGACAACAAAATACTTTTAAGTTTTATTTATTATGTGACACTCTTTGATATTCGCGAGTACATAAGTTATTAACACATAGCACATAAAGTCTTTTATTTTTTATCTTTAATGAATTTCCTCCATTCATTCCTTAGAACTCGATAAGAGTTTGACACCACTATGTTTTCTGTCTCTTTAAAGGTTACTTACTAAGGTTTCCCCCACCTAAGGTTCATAACCTAAGGCTCTGATACCAACCTGTGACACCCCCAAATCTGGGTACTTCATTCCCACAGGATTTGGTGCTCACTATCCAAAAACGATTACATCTAACTACCCATATTAAAGGATAAAGACATAACTTAAATAACTGAAATAATAGTCTTCCCCATTAAAGGGTTATATCAACTTAAAACAATCCCAGGTAATCTAACCTTAAACTATTACATAAGTCTGTGGAATACATCACAAAATAACATAAGCTTTATAACATAAATTCATTTAAGTAAATTCAAATAAGTCTTCATCACTTGGACATCTTGCCATTTCCTTTTCTAGAAGACGGCTCATTAACTTTCTCAACTTTAGCTGTAATGTTAATTGCAAGAGTGAGCAAATAATTGCTCACTATTATAAAGAATAATAATAACAACAACATTAGGTTAAACAATGAATACTGAATAATAGAGAACTCGTTCTACGAATCAGGAATAGAAAATAAGTTCAAGATTTATATCTGAGGGTCTTAAGACCATGAACTATGTCCTCGGTAATTAGGTATTTTTACCTCAACCTTAACAGTCATTTAGACTATATAGACCCTTCCTTACGTACTTAGGGGGATCAGCCCTTTGTACCATAAATTGTGCACAAACATCTAAATGCTAATGCGTACATAATCCCCTATATTAGGGTTGTTCATCTTAGTTTGACTTTAGGATTTCCGCACTAAAGAGAGTTTAGTTTAGAACTAGCTTATCAATTGTTCTAAATTTTTTAGAACACTCATCAATTATAGATTAGTCCAATCAATAAAAGTTTGTTTGCTATTCGAAGGTTCAACACAATAATATAAGATTGAACAATGATACTTAAGTCAAAGATTGAATATTAACAATACACAATTGAATAGACATGGTATATACAAAGTACTACATCCAAGAGAGTAAGGAAATCTCATTTGGAATAATGAATTTAAACAGTCTATGCTTTGAATAGTAAATAACAAAAGTTAGGAATGTGAAACTCACTCAATGTAACGAATTAGAATACAAGAGCTTGCTCAACTTAAATATAAGGTTTTGGAACTTGCACAATGATAAATTAGGGTTAGAGAACTTGCTTGACAACAAAAGGTAAATATAGTTATGAAACTTGCATTCATTATAAAGAGAATGAAGTTAGGAAACTTGCCTCGTATGTAAGCTACACAAGTTTAATAAACGTTCGCCAATTACGCTACGTATACCATTAGGATCGCAATATCAATTAATTATACTATCATTAGCTTTATAAGTTCAATTCACCATTTTATTTAAGTCATAACCCTTAACTTAAGGTCTAACCATATTGGTTAATCACACAACACGAATATGAAAACTCACTATCACATAATGTAAAGCTTTAGCATTCAATCCTCACCTCTAATTCTTACAAACATCGAATTTCAATCATTATATAACTTGCTAAGTAATTATGTACAAATCTTCATTTTCAGTGTTACATTACTTTAAAATTTGTTATTATATCTTATAATTTAATTTAACATCTTATCATGCATACTGTAATAACCCGATATTTTCTATATAAATAAATTAGAAATTTTACGTATAATTTTTTTTTTTTATTAAAATAAATATGAGGAATATGTATAAGTCAAAGCGTATGTATTTATGTGATAAATAAAAATATATTTATTACATGAATAATTATAAATAATTTTATTTTAGAATTATTGATTTTTATAAACTATATTCTTATAATAATTAATTTTATAGTAGAAATGTTTTTATTATTTATTTTCCATGAAAATATAATTATATATTATTTATTTAAATAATATATGAAATGATTATTAAATTATTAAAATAATTATTTTATTTTATTATATGAATTTATTTCAGATTAGTTAAGTTAATTATTTTTAACTTAATTAATAATGTTATATATGAAAGATAAATCAGATATGGAATCCAAACCCTAATTTTGGATCTGGAAGAAGGAATGAGAATAAGAATATAATATTATTTATATTTTAAGGCTATAAATATGTACGGTAGGTACGTATTGATAATGTTTGGTCAATTATGTGTATAATGTCAAAACCCTAGCATTAATTGGTTTAACCCTAATTTGAAACTCAAACTAGAGTTTATGATTGGTAAGAAATTGTGTTATGTGATTCATGTTAATATATATATTAATTTTAATTAGGGAAACCCTAATTAATAATATTTGGAAACTCTAATTGTTAGAAAACCTAATAGCTAATTAGAAACCCTAATTATTAAGTTATTAACCCTAATTTGCTAATTGGGAGTCCTAATCATTAATGTAGTCATTTTAATGCTAATTATTAACTCTTTAAACCTAATTAGTAAGTATAGATAATTAAGAAACCTAATTTATTATTTTTAGAAATTAAATTTTTTTTATTTTTAAACCCTAAATACAAAGCCTAAAAAATTAAATTTTTGGAAATCTTAGGGTTAACCCTAAGGGTCAAACCCTAAGGGTTTGTCAAGTTTACAATTTGGCCATTAAAATCATAAGGCAAATGACCTTGTTACCCTTTTTGCATTATTTAAGAGATAGCTTGCAAATCTTGCTAAAATAAGAGTTGGTCACCAACTCTAACCAAACCCATGTGCTTCTAAGTCCAGCAAATCAGCCTAAATATATCAGCCATGTGCATTGTAAGTAATATATATATGAAATTGGAGAGACAAAAAACCATTTTCAAGCTTATTTTTGCACAAACACATATCCTAGAGCCTCTCTCTCTAAAACCTCCGAAATTTCCTTCATATATCAGTCACAAATCAAGCCCCACTAACACTCACAACAAATCAGAGGCATAGATTCAAGAATTTATACTTAAAGGTAAAAAACCCTAATAAAAAATTTGACCCTAGATCTTCTGTTAAAAGTTGTGTCTATGTGTTGTAATATGTTCTACGTAGTGTGAATCAATGATCTGGGTTGGTATCTTGTAGATCCATAACATCTAAGTACTAAAAATTAAAGTTTTTAAAATTTGGAAAAAAATTATTTTGTGTCTGACAGCCTAATGCCAGACCCTGTAGATCTTTCTCTGTTTATGTTTTTGGTTGTTTTAAGCTTTGATCTTATAGTATGATGTGAGACCCCAAATTTTATGAATAAAGATTTAAATTTCTCAATTTTTTTTTAATATTATGGTGTGGATTTGATATAATGTTATAGTTATGGGTAATATTTACAAATTTTGCAAAGTAAGCAAGTGGTTATATATTATTCGATTAGTCGGGGAAAATTCTTTTTGTCGGGGAATATCCGTACGACGATACAATCATTGGTGGACCCCACAACGGAATTATTGTCGGATTGAGAAAACAACAAAAATATTTTTATGAAAATAACGACGGAAGTTTTACCGTTAAAACTGTTGAACTACTCGGTAGTAAAAGTACAATAATACGCGTGGTTGCATAGTAGCACACGGTATTGATTATTGATGCTTACGTGAAAAGTCACTCAGTTATATTCAATTATTGATACAGTAATTATTGCATCATATCTATCATATTATTGATTCAATTATTGTCACAATATCATCTGTATAATATGTAATATTATTAAATCAATAATTGAGATGAAAAAGTTATTCATATTATTATTTGCAATATTGACAATGTCTAGAAGTTTTGTCAATGAGAGGTTTGGTCACCTAATTGCGCGCCAATAAGGAGAAATCCTTATCGAAAAGCCCTCTCTTTCCTGGGAACGACTTGGTTGTTAAATATTGTGAGTTATAATATTAATGATGAATAAGTTTGTGTTGATTAAAGATGAATTTGATAGTTCCATTGTGTTGGGATTATTAGTGTTAGTAGAAATCGACATCTATTCTGATGATAATTGATGTCTGGGGGTTATATTGATAAATCGGGTAATTAATCGGATAAATGAGCAATTAATTGCTACTAATTCACATGTTTATATAACTATTTGTTCACATGTGTGTACTATTGAGTCACATTCACTTATTATTAGGGGAGTTGGTGCAAGATTGATAATACTTGCATGACTAAATTAAAAATGAAGATATAGATGGAGGTATTATACTGTAATTCGTATTTTCACATGATTATAACTATTGATTCACATGATTGAACTATTGAATCGCATTATTTACTATTAGGGTAGGTGGTGCAAGTTTGATAATACTTGCAGGACTAAATTAAAAATGAAAAAAAAGAGGGAGGTATTGTACAGTAATATTTTGAGCCCCAAAACGTGCAATTGTAAAAATTATATTTTTCTATAAATAGAAGCTCATTCTTCCTTCATTTCTCACCAATTCACTAAAGCTTTAGATCAATTATTATAGAGAAAAATTATAGAGAGAAAGAATAAGAGAAGTCTGCTACCTCTCTATTCCAGTATCCAGCTTTATTCTAAGGTAAGGGTTATTATTTCTTTCGTATTCATGAAGAGAGTTATTGTTATTCCATTCCTTATTATTATATTGGAATAATATGTCTATGCGAAGTACAACATACATGGTGAAATTCTTCTGTTATTCCATTATTTAATATTACATTGGAATAACTTTTGTCGGTCTTGATCTATCGCATGCACGATGAATTCTGTTGTTATTCCATTCTTTATTATTACGATGGAATATCTTGTGCATGCGGTTTCTGGCATGACCTAGTTCCATTCTTTATTATTACATTGGAATATCCTCATGCATGCGATTTACGTATGACTTTGGTTCCATTCCTTATTATTCTATTGAGAATAACTTTGTTTGTGCGATCTATCGCATGCATGGTGAATTCTTCTTATTATTTCATTCTTTATTATTCATTTGGAATATCACATGCATGCGGATTACGCATGACCGGTTCCATTCTTTATTATTCATTGGAATATCATGTACGTGCAATTACGCATGACTGGTTTCGTTATTTATTATTACATTGGAATAACTCATGCATGCGATTATCGCATGCCCAGTGAATTCTTACATTATTCAATTCTTTATTATTACATTTGGAATAATATGTCTATCTGACCTACCAATGCATGGTGAATTCTTCTATTATTCCATTCTTTATTATTCTGTTAGAATAAGCTGTCTATGTGGATTACCGCATGCATGGTGAATGATCCTTTGTATTCATATGAATAGTATTTTCATTCAAAAGGGGTTTCTACCAGGGGCAGTTTCGTAATTTTTTTGACCCTAAAAAATTCTGGAAAAAATGAAATGATAATTTGATGAGTTTTCTAGATTGTGTCCAAAAATGGCGATTTTTAGATGTATAGATTAAGAGTTATGGATTTTATGGGAAAAGACTATTTTAAAAATAAACCCTTATAACTCCTTGTGCTTAACTCCAAAATTGGTAAAATTTTTATTGGGAGTACATGTATATAATAGGAGTATACCCCGTAAATTTTAGAATTTTTGGACAAAAGTACAATTTATGATAAATGTCTAAATATTCGGTAGTTTTGGCCATATGAAAAATAGTAAATGAATTTTAAAAATTTCGAGAAAAATATATATTCAATATGGGACTATATTCTGCTAAATCCCAGAAAAGAAATATTTTTGGGACTGATTTGGTATTTTTCATGAAAATGAACTAGTTATGAGTAAATGAATTATATATGTTATGTGAAGTAACAAAATTGGAAAATAGGATTTTATAGCTTGGAAATCCTATATAGGATGCAGATTTTTGATGAGGGATTTGATCATTGGTGATGAAATCTTATGAGTATGGCATTTTTGAATGATTAAATGCATTATTTGGTAAAGTGTAAACAATTGAAATAAATTGTTTATAATTTTAAGAAGTGATTAAAATATTGTTATAATATTAATAATATTAGATTATGAGTTTATTAAGTGATTGATAATATTTAGATAAACTTAAAGTCTTTAATATTTATCCTTGTTTTCGTTTGATTAATGCTTATATCATTGTCATCATCCTCATGCTTATATTGCGATGAAAGTCATCTTTGGCTTACGTGCATAGATGGACTTGGTATGATTATGACCAGGGATCATTCGGTATAATCATGACCTGTAATGTTATAAATGATGTGGTAAAAGTCCTCAGTGGCCTGTAGTGCATTGATGGACAATTTTTGGTATGAATATGACCAGGAATTATTCGGTATAGTCATGACCATTGATGATTTAATGAATATCCTTGACCCGTAGTGCAGGGATAATTCGATGATGTGGTTTATTTATTAAGTCGAATCTCAACGACAAAAATTAATGAAAACATTTTAAATTATAGAAGATAGTAGATATCATGCTCTACTTGACTCTTCTAATGGATTGCTTATTCCGCTACAGTTAAACTTGATGTCTATTGTATTTTATCAGTTTAACATTTTTGAAGGCTAATGATAATTTATTCTGCATTATCTTAGTCATAATATTTCTTACTGGGCTAGTTGAGCTCACCCTTTCTTTCACTGTTCTCTTCAGGAAAGGAGAATATAGTTGGGACGAGTTGGGGAACGGAGTGACGGTCCAGATGATAGCATTAGTAGTCCTCACAGTCTTGAATCCAAACCAAAATAATTCGGTTGGATAATAAATAAGTTTTATCTTGTTCAACAACAATTTTAAATTTATGTCTAGCCGGATCAAATAGCTTAGACGGCTTTTAATTCAACGTATACATACTGGACACTGATAAGTATGTATCAACATGTGATAAAACATAATAATTATCCAAGTGAGGACACTTGTATAACCATGTTTAGAAATTAACGAACAGAATATATATCTTGATCTACAATAACAGAATAAAGGAACTTGTACAACAATTATAATTTAATAACTTACTTATACCGAATCATTGCATAAGTATATACAAAGGTTGAAATATTTGAACAATTAAAAAAATAGTTCGGATATTATCTTACGTATGTCCATTGCATAAAGTAAATGCAAAGGGTTAGATACTTGCCTTGTCTGCTTTGCTTACACAACTTAGATTTATCTTTTATATCAAGCCCTATCATTAAATAGATCATTAGCTTCGATTAGAATAACATACTATAACACATAAATCTCGCTATTTTCAATCAAAGACATAACCTAATCACATTATCACATATGTTTACCAACCATTGAATCACAAATAATCACGTATACAAACATATTATATTAGTCCAGATCAATTTCTGAAATATGTCAGTGTATCGACAACTTTATCGGGTATTTATCGAGTCTAAGACTCTATACCGCAGTTCCATATTCATTTAGATAACTTAAACACCAAACATATTATTTTTCATGACCTTATAATAATTTTAAAATGATTATTACAATTTATCATGATTTTTGAAACACCGGAATCATTATTAAATAATTTAAATATTAAGTAATTCCATTATCATTAATATTTAATTAATATTAAATTATTAATGAAACCATTGCAAAAATATTAAGTTATTTAAAATAACTTAAAATATTTTAAACTATTTATTTTACCTTGAAATGATTTTTAAAACCATTAAAATCATTTTTAAATAATTACCATTAATATTAAAATATTAATGTACTATTTATCTAAATATTAAAAGTCATTAATTATAACTTATAATATTTTTAATTCATTTCTATCCCTTTTAAATGATTTTTAAATTAATAAAACCATTTTTAAACTATTTATTTAATATAATTATTAAATAAATTTAATATCATTAATGTTAAATTAATATTAAATTATTAATGAAATTATCCTTTAAATATTAAAACTTATATTTTATAACTTAAAATATTTTTAAATACCTTATTATCATTTAAAATTATTTTTAATATATTAAATTCATTTTAATTACTTTATTTAATGCATTTATTAAATAAATTAAATATCAATAATATTTAAATAAATATTAATATTTATGGAAAATATTCCAAATAATTAAAAATTAATTTTTATAACTTAAATTAATTTTTAAAATAATTTTTGGAATTTTTAATAATTTATTTCTATTTTTAAATAATTTTTGAATATTTAATTAATTAAAATTAATAAAAATGTCGCTGTAGGCCTTTAGCGACGGAAAGCATAGTCTATTGTGTTCTTGAGCCTTCAAGAACATTCATAGCCAGTTTCGACTTGCTTACTTTGACCAAGAACACAAATCGGATTATGATGTTTTTGGACCAGCTAAGACATTGATCTTGTAGTACTAATGTAGTACTAAAATTATCATGTAAGATCTGGGTCTGATTAAAACATACAAGCAAGATATGGAAGCTCAAACAATCTGTCAGAACTGTTCTTCGTTTTCTGGGTTACCCAGAAAACAAGATCAGTTCGACTAATCACTTTTGGGCTTCCACAACTTGCTATCCATGCGTTGATTTTGTGATTTAAAAGCTGCAGTGTATAAACAACATGTAAGAGAGTAGATCTACCACAAAACATCACAATAACAACAACAGATCAAACAGATCCATGTCGGTCAAACCATGTCAGACGACATGGTTAAGCGTTTTCTGGGTTACCCAAAAAACAGCTTCCATGCTCGTCTGGCCTAGTTTGACCGTTCACAGCAATCATCCAGTTTGATATATAGGAGATTTTAAGGCATAACCTTGTAATAATTCTACCAGGCTATAACTTAGATACAAGAACAAGATCAAAACAACATAACACTGTCAGATACAGTCGATTTAAAATATTGTCAGCCTAGTTGTGGGCAATTTCTGGGTTACCCAGAAACGCCCAGTCATGGTCGGTCAACGGCTTTTGACCCTCAATAACAAGATATATGTTCATGTTCTGACCTTGCTACCAATTCCAGTTGAAAGACCTCACATCATACAACAAGATCAAAGATTAAAACAACAGAAACACAAAACATACAAAGATTTATAGGGTCTGACATTCGTTGTCAGACCTCGAATTTTTTTTTTCCAAATTTTCTTAAAACTTGAATTTGAACACATAGATGATATGGATATCATCGTAAAAGACTATATCTAACATGTTTAACACAAAAACAACAATATTTAACAACAGATTATTGGACAGATTCTTGGGTAGGGTTTTATACCTTTAAGCTTTGATTTCTTGAATCTGATCTTGTGATTTGTTAATGGTAAACGTGGGGCTGGTTTTGTGGACTGATTAACTTTAAGATTTTGTTGGTTCAAGAGATAGAGAGTCTAGGTTGAGTGTTTTGCACAAAATGAGCTAGCAAGTGACATTTTCTCTCTCTTAATCTATTTATACTACATAGATGCAATTTATCTAACTTGCAAGGTGTCAAAGAGGATAAGATTGAATGAGTTTTAGGCATGTGCTATAAATCTAGAGTGGTGACTTGCAATCTAGCTTATTAAATAAATACCAAAAAGGTTATTTTAGTAAACTAACAAAGTAATTTAAGGGTATTCTTGTCAATGATGCTTGAATTTAGGTTAAAATCAATAGATCTTAAACCTTAAGGTTTCCCAAATAATTTCTAGGGTTTAAAAATTTAAGTTTAAAGTTCAATAAATTTTTAATTAGAACTTACTAATTAAAATTTTGGGTTTTTAAATAATTAGGGTTCCTTAATATTATTAGGATTTTCTAATTAACATTATAATTTACTAAAATAATAATTAAGATCACCATTTTAGCGATTAGGGTTTGCAACTAGTAATTAGGTTTTATAATTGCTAATTAGGGTTACCTAATATAGAAATTAGGATTCTAAAATATTAATTTAGGGTTTTCACTTAAGAAATTAGGGTTTCTAATTTAACGATTAGGGTTTCCCTAATTAATGTTAATCTTAATAATAATTGTCATAAATCACAATTCAGAGTTACCAAATAGCTTTGAACTCGTATTCGAGTTTTAAATTAGGGTTTCACAGAAAAACTAGGATTTGTCATATAACACCATAATTGACCAACCATTATCGGTCCACGTATACAGTACATATCTATAGCACTGAAAAATCAAAATATAATTAATATTATATTATTATTCTTATTCTTTGATCAAAATCCAAAATTAGGGTTTGGATTCCATATCTGATTTACCTTGCATAAACAACATTATTAATTAAGTTAAAATACTTAACTTAATAATCTGAGCTAAAATCATAGAAATAGATAATAATTATAATAATTACAGTCATCATTCAATATATAATATAATATCATATTTTCTTTGAAAGTAATTAATAAAACATTTTTATAATAAAATTAATTATTATAAAAATATAATTTATTAGAATCAATAATTCTAAAATAAAACTATTTGTAATTATTCATGTAATAAATAAATTTTTATTTATCACAGATATACATATACACATTATCTTAGCACATATTCCCCATATTTATTTTAATAAAAAAAAAAATTATACGTAAAATTTCTGATTTATTTATATAGAAAATATCTGGTTATTACATTTATCCTCCCTTATAAAGATTCCGTCCCCGGAATCACCGTTTTAAAACCCATACATACCAGGGTACATAACATACACAATCATTGCAAGTAGATCTCGATCAAATTTGATCGAACTGATCTTTAACTATTCACATAAAGCTTGTCTATCTGATTAAACGAAAATTTGATTTCTTAAAGAACTCAAATTCGTCCTTCAAAATTCCTTTATAAAATACTTTATTATTTATAGGAAAATCATGTATATATAAAAAAAATAAAAGTTATACGAAAAATACCTAGAGTTCCATTGCCAGCTGCCACCGAATCCTGGACTGTCATGTTGAAGACCCGTGCAGTAGATTTTATCGGCTTGCAGGATGAAGTTGGTCCTTTGATCACCAAAGTTCCGCCGCTTTTCCCCATGTTCACGCTTTCTGCCTCCGTTCTCCTTTTCGGACAGTCCTTCACCTTATGATCCTTTGATCCGCACAGAAAACACCCACTAATTGTTCTAGGATTGGGGTAGTTGGGAGAGATATGGCCCTCCCCTCCCAAGCACTTAAAACATGCAAATTTACCTTTCGGACATTCCCCAAATGGTTCTTCCCACAATTCCCACATTGCACACCAAACTTCTTCTTTTCTTTACACCTTCTTGCTTCACTTGCACACACCCCAAAGTTGTTCCCTTCCTCTTTTCACCTCTATTCCCAGTATTTGCTTCCACCTTCTCAGCTCCATCAACCTTACCCTTGTTCCTTCTTTCTTTGTTATAGAGGCTCATGGCCTCACTCCCTTCCTCAGCAATAATCGCTTTCTCCATGAGTGCTGCAAATGTAGGGATCTGCAACATTGCTACCTTGTTGTAGAGCCAGGGTTTTAATCCCAACTCAAACCTTCTTGCTTTTCTAGCCTCCGTATCAACTTTATGTGTGGCGAACCTAGCCAACTCATTAAATTTTGCGGCATACTCCGCAACAGTCATATTCTCCTGTTTTAATTCGAAAAATGTTACCTCCATCCTAGCCTGCATACTCGATGAAAAATAGTTTTCAAAAAACAAAGTTTTGAACCTATCCCAAGTAACTACACCTGCTCCTGCCCTCACCTGATTCGCTTCCCACCAAAAATTTGCCTCACCCTTCATCATGTAGGTGGCAAAAGCGGTCTTTTGCCCCTCAGCTACCCTAGCTATTACAAACGCCTTTTTGATTTCCTTAACCTAAGTTTGCGCTTCTACAAGTTCAGTTGTCCCTTTGAATTCGGGCGGTCCTACAGCCTTGAAGTCCTTAAAGTTCGCCAAGCGGTTGTCCTGCTGGTTCCCTGCGGCCGACATTCCTTGTTGCATTGCCTGAGCTATCATGTTTGCAAATTGCTGCATTGGATTTGGTTGTTGTCCCCCCAGTATTGTTGATAGATTCTTCTGCCCTTTGATTTCGAGTTTGACGTCTTGGCGACATTATCTGATTAAATAAAACATAATTTAACTTACATTCTAAACCTTATCACATAATTTTAATATATTAAACTTGTTTTATTATTCAAACATAAGTTCATTTTCATTAATTCATAGCAATTTATATAACCCATACTGTTATCCCTTTGTGACCATAAAAGTGAAAATTTACAGCCTTAACTTATACAAAAGTTAAAAATATTACATTACACAAACATACTTATCACTCATATTATATTAAACAGACCTACACCACAGAACCTATACTACCTATTCACTATGCCTTTTTCTTGATTTTGGGCAACCCTTCGCCTGATGACCTTCTATCCCACAAATAAAACAGACACATTGCTTTGGATTGGGACACTAAAGAGAGTAATGTCCCTCATGTCCGCAATTGTAGCAAATATTTTCCCCTTTCTTGCACACGCCTTCATGCTTCTTGTCACAATTTGTACACTTTTCTATTCGGTTAAAGTTCCCTTGGTTGTTATCAGGATTTCGATCTTTCATTTTTCTTTTTCCCTTCTTGTTCGGAGCTGCACCCGACTTGTTGCATTTAGCTCCCATTTAGTCAATTTGGATTTTAAGCTTATCTTGTTCTTCCATTGTTTCAATTAATGCTTTCCGCAGTTGGCTATTTAATAGTTTTTCTATTTCCCACAACTGTTCCAAAGAGGAAACCTGGTTCCGCAGATTCTGCACTTCGATTGATGCTTGATTAGCTCCAACTTCAGTGTCTAAATCACTATTGGTTAGTTCCACCATTTTCGGACCTGGTACGACATTTTCCACAATAACCACATCATCGAGGTTGCTTTCACTTTGAGCCTCTATTTCAGCTACTGGCTTTGATATCGGCTCCTTCTTTACAATCTGAGGGTATCCTAATCCTTTTTCACCTGACATCTACACACATAAATTATCCTGATTAGCATATAATATATACACATAACAAACAATAATAATTTTTTTTATAGGTTATCTTTTATTTGATTTGAAGATGAATTTATCCAATTCATCTCTTTTTAAACTCTATATGAGTTATTTATATTTTCAACGTTTCCCTCTGTCCTAAGGTTATAGCCTAAGGTCTATCCCACCTAAGGTTTCTAACCCTATAGCTCGATACCATGATGTGATTCGGCCCCAAAATTCGTGTACTTGAAACCCGAACTCGGTGCTTCACGATACCATTTCTATGAGCGGAATAATACTAATAATATTAACAATAATATAGATTATCAAATTTAATTTACATATTATCAGAGTTTAGTTCCCAAGTACGAAACCTTTAAACATTCGTTACATGATAATAATAATATTTATCATCCTTATCATAAAGTCAAGCTATTACATAGGATAGCTTAAACATTCATTCAGCGACTTTTCCTTTTCCCTTGTTCTTGGTAGAGCCTTCAGGTTGTTCACATTTAGCTGAAAACATTTAAATTAAGCAAGGATGAGCATTTGAGTGCCCAACAAGTACAAATAATAACAATTAGCTGAAAGGATTAAATGTTTTCTTTGAACAATACTTCTACAACGAATCAACAGTTGTGAAGTAAGCTGAACCATTAATAAACAACATGTCATTTTGATTTCAAATTTTTGAAACTACGTATTGACTATATATGAGGATCAGTTGACAGACTATGAACATTATTTTCTATTTTCGAAAAGGTTAAATAGAACTCATCTCAGAAAATCCGTCATAACTTACTTTACTTGGGGGGATGATCGGCCATTATGCCTGTATTGATCAATACTACATTACAAGAACGATATTATCGTTAATCCTTTGTCCGCCTTAGCGCATAAAAATTTCCTATATTTGGGATGTTCATAACAGTCTTGAATCCAAACCAAAATAATTCGGTTGGATAATAAACAAGTTTTATCTTGTTCAACAACAATTTTAAATTTATGTCTAGCAGGATCAAATAGCTTAGACGGCTTTTAATTCAACGTATACATATTGGACACTGATAAGTATGTATCAACATGTGCTAAAACATAATAATTATCCAAGTGATGACACTTGTATAACCATATTTAGAAATTAACGAACAGAATATATATCTTGATCTACAATAACAGAATAAAGGAACTTGTACAACAATTATAATTTAATAACTTACTTATACCGAATCATTGCATAAGTATATACAAAGGTTGAAATATTTGAACAATTAAAAAGAATAGTTCATATATTATCTTACGCATGTCCATTGCATAAAGTAAATGCAAAGGGTTAGATACTTGCCTTGTCTGCTGCTTACACAACTTAGATTTATCTTTTATATCAAGCCCTATCATTAAATAGATCATTCGTTCGATTAGAATAACATACTATAACACATAGTACTACTATTTGCAGTCAACACATAACCTAATCACATTGTCACATATGTTTACCAACTATTGAATCACAAATAATCACGTATACAAACATATTATATAAGTCCATATCAATTTCTGAAACATGTCAGTGTATCGACAACTTTATCGGGTATTTATCGAGTCTAAGACTATACCGCAGTTCCATATTCATTTAGATAACTTAAACACCAATCGTATTATTTTTCATGACCTTATAATAATTTAAAATGATTATTACAATTTATCATGATTTTTAAAACATCGGAATCATTATTAAATGATTTAAATATTAAGTAATTCCATTATAATTAACATTTAATTAATATTAAATTATTAATGAAACCATTGTAAAATATTAAGTTATTTAAAATAACTTAAAATATTTTAAAGTATTTATTTTACCTTTAAATGATTTTTAAAACCATTAAAATCATTTTTAAATAATTATCATTAATATTAAAATATTAATGTACTATTTATCTAAATATTAAAAGTCATTAATTATAAATTAAAATATTTTTAATTCATTTCTATCCCTTTTAAATGATTTTTAAATTAAAAAACCATTTTAAACTATTTATTTAATATACTTATTAAATAAATTTAATATCATTAATATTAAATTAATATTAAATTATTAATGAAATTATCCTTTAAATACTAAAAGTTATATTTTATAACTTCAAATATCTTTAAATACCTTATTATCATTTATAATGATTTTAATATAATAAAATCTTTTTAATTAATTTATTTAATGCATTTATTAAATAAATTAAATATCAATAATATTTAAATAAATACTAATATTTATGGAAAATATTCCAAATAATTAAAAGTTAATTTTTATAACTTAAATTAATTTTTAAAATAATTTTTGGAATTTTTAATAATTTATTTCTATTTTTAAATAATTTTTGAATATTTAATTAATTAAAATTAATAAAACTATCGATGTAGGCCTTTAGTGACAGAAAGCATAGTCTATTGTGTTCTTGAGCCTTCAAGAACATTCATAGCCAGTTTCGACTTGCTTACTTTGACCAAGAATACAAATCGGATTATGATGTTTTTGGACCAGCTAAGACATTGATCTTGTAGTACTAGTGTAGTACTAAAAATATCATGCAAGATTTGGGTCCGATTAAAACATACAAGCAAGATATGGAAGCTCAAACAATCTGTTAGAACTGTTCTTCGTTTTCTGGGTTACCCAGAAAACAAGATCAGTTCGATTGATCACTTTTGGGCTTCCACAACTTGCTATCCATGCGTTGATTTTGTGATTTAAAAGCTGCAGTGTATAAATAACATGTAAGAGAGTAGATCTACCACAAAACATCACAATAACAACAACAGATCAAACAGATCCATGTCGGTCAAACCATGTCAGACGACATGGTTAAGCGTTTTATGGGTTACCCAGAAAACAGCTTCCATGCTCGTCTGGCCTAGTTTGACCGTTCACTGCAATAATCCAATTTGATATATAGGAGATTTTAAGGCATAACCTTGTAATAATTCTACCAGGCTATAACTTAAATACAAGAACAAGATCAAAACAACATAACACTGTCAGATACAGTCGATTTAAAATATTGTCAGTCCGGTTCTGGGCAATTTCTGGGTTACCCAGAAAAGCCTAGTCATGGCCAGTCAACGGCTTTTGACCCTCAATAACAAGAGATCTGTTCATGTTATGACCTTGCTACCAATTCCAGTTTAAAGACCTCACATCATACAACAAGATCCAAGCTTAAAACAACATAAACACATAACATACAAAGATTTATAGGGTCTGACATTCGTTGTCAGACCTCAAAAAAAAAAATTCCAGATTTTCTTAGAACTTGAATTTGAACACATAGATGATATGGATCTATATAATACCTACCCATATCATCATAAAAGACTATATCTAACATGTTTAACACAAAAACAACAACATTTAACAACAGATTATTGGACAAATTCTTGGGTAGGGTTTTATACCTTTAAGCTTTGATTTCTTGAATCGATCTTGTGATTTGTTAATGGTAAACGTAATGGTTTTTGTGGACTGATTAACTTTAAGATTTTGTTGGTTCAAGAGAGAGAGAGTCTAGGTTGAGTGTTGTTCACAAAATGAGCTAACAAGTGACATTTTCTCTCTCTTAATCTATTTATACTACATAGATGCAATGTATCTAACTTGCAAGGTGTCAAAGAGGATAAGATTGAATGAGTTTTAGGCATGTGCTATAAATCTAGAGTGGTGACTTGCAATCTAGCTTATTAAATAAATACCAAAAAGGTTATTTTAGTAAACTAACAAAGTAATTTAAGGGTATTCTTATCCATGATGCTTGAATCTAGGTTAAAATTAATAGATCTTAAACCTTAAGGTTTCCCAAATAATTTCTAGGGTTTAAAAGTTTAAGTTTAAAGTTCAATAAATTTTTAATTAAAACTTACTAATTAAAATTTTGGGTTTTTAAATAATTAGGGTTCCTTAATATTATTAGGGTTTTCTAATTAACATTATAATTTACTAAAATAATAATTAAGATCACCATTTTAGCGATTAGGGTTTGCAACTAGTAATTAGGTTTTATAATTGCTAATTAGGGTTACCTAATATAGAAATTAGGATTCTAAAATATTAATTTAGGGTTTTCACTTAAGAAATTAGGGTTTCTAATTTAACGATTAGGGTTTCCCTAATTAATGTTAATCTTAATAATAATTGTCATAAATCACAATTCAGAGTTACCAAATAGCTTTGAACTCGTATTCGAGTTTTAAATTAGGGTTTCACAGAAAAACTAGGATTTGTCATATAACACCATAATTGACCAACCATTATCTCGGTCCATGATACAAAGATATATATATATAGCACTAAAAATCAAAATATAATTAATATTATATTATTATTCTTATTCCTTGATCAAAATCCAAAATTAGGGTTTGGATTTCATATCTGATTTACCTTGCATAAACAACATTATTAATTAAGTTAAAATACTTAACTTAATAATCTGAGCTAAAATCATAGAAATAGATAATAATTATAATAATTACAAATATCATTCCATATATAATATAATATCATATTTTCTTTGAAAGTAATTAATAAAACATTTTTATAATAAAATTAATTATTATAAAAATATAATTTATAATAATCAATAATTCTAAAATAAAACTATTTATAATTATTCATGTAATAAATAAATTTTTATTTATCACAGATATACATATACACATTATCTTAGCACATATTCCCCATATTTATTTTAATAAATAAAAAAAAACTATACAAAATTTTTTGATTTATTTATATAGAAAATATCGGGTTATTACGAGATGTATACCGCTTTTGGGGCGCCACAATGGTATCAAAGCTTAGGGATATGATCCCTGACTGAGATGTGAGACAAGAATTAGGAGGGCAGAGACGGGGAATTCCTTCGCTAGTGTGACCTACCTAAGTTTATTTGGTATTTAATTGGTCGATCAGAGTATAGGGATAATGTGTGATATGTCAATTAACCCTTGTTTTGTGACAGTGTTTAAAAATGGCATCTGAAAATGTTGAGATCTGCAATGAAGCACATGAGACCGTTGAGTCACCAACGATCAATACCCAAGATAATGTGCAACAAGAAGACAATAATCCTCAGGTAAATAACAACACCGATCAGATGATGAACGATGAGATGTTCAGAGGCTTTATGCAATTCATGCAACATCAGGCGAGAGAGACTCCTGTTCAAAATGCTGGTGGAAACAATGGCAACCCACGGTTGGTCACCGCTAAGCAGTTCAAGGAGCTGGGACCACCAGAGTTTTTGGGAAAGCCAAAACTACTTAAGGCGGAGACATGGTTAAAGTAGATCACCAAGATATTTGATGTCTTGGGATGCTCCGAGGAGCACAAGGTTCCCTTTGCCACCTTTATGTTGCGTGAAGAGGCAGATTACTAGTGGGAATCTATAAAACGTACCCAGCCTGATGCACTCAAGATGTATTGGGAGAAGTTCTAAGAGTTGTTCAACGACAAATACTTTCCCGAAAGTATTCGTCACATGAAAGAGGTGGAGTTCATCAAGTTGGAGAAAAAAAATATGACCGTGTTGCAATACGAGGCTAAATTTGCAGAGTTATCCCGATTTGCATCCCATTTGGTCGATAATGAGGAGCGAATGACGCGATTGTTTCTAAGAGGTTTGAAACCCGATATACGTTAATACCTCATTTCTCACAAACTTTGTTTATATTCAGATGTTGTGAATAGGGCTCAGTTATTGGAGCGCGATAATGAGTTAGCACAACCAAAAGGCAACGACCAACAACACGATAATAATCGCATTTGCAGGGCAACGCCATCGTAACAATGATAACCATCGTGGGGAAATTATCATGCCAAGAATGGTAACCACTTGGGTAATCATGGCCAATATAATAGGAGTGGAAATTTCAAGAAGAGAAGGTTCAACAACGATGGAAAGACAGCAACACCAACACCCGTTTTCAAGGAAGGAGAACGACCACTAATTGTATGCTTCAAATGAGGAGGGGAGGGACATATCAGTCCAAACTGCATGATGCAGTCCAAAGCATGTTACAATTGTGGAAAAGAAGGTCACCTAGCCTGATTTTGTCATGCACCAAAGTCAAGTTCAGCTGGGACAGTGGCACCAAAGGCGGATATGGACAAAACAAAGTCGGTGGTTTCAGGAAGAGCATTTTTCGTGACTTCTCAAAAAGCGAGTAACCCGAACAAAGTTAGCACATGTTAGCTAATTATAAATTCTTGCGAAGTCTATACATTATTAGATACCGGTTCTACCCATTATTTTATCTCTCTTGCTTGCGCTCAACGTTTAAATTTAACTCTAGAGAAGTTAGACTTTGACTTATCGATTGAAACTTCGTTAGGAGAAACCTTCATTTCATGTGTTATCCAAGTCTTGGATGAGAGTTACAATTTTTAAATGATATTTCTATCGTTAATAAATTTCTTAACGTATTCTTGAAGACTTCTTAGCCTACCCCTAGAGCGTGAAATCGAATTTTGTATTGACCCTAGTAAAAATCCCATTTCGTCAACCCTTAAATATTTTCTCAACCAAAACGAATGAATAATGCGCCAAAGACGTTGGCTCGAGATGTTGAAGATTACGACTATACCACTCAATATCATCGTGGAAGAGCGAACGTGGTAGTTGACGCGTTGTGTAGAAGATTGTATGCGTTTACGAGTGCGATGTTGTTAACACAAAAACCCATTTCGTATAACTTACAAATGATGAAGATAGAGTTAAAGACTCTAGGGACCCACGTGAAGATAACGAATATACGAGTAGAATCGACTTTAATCGATAAAGTTAAAGTCGCTCAAGCTACACACCCGAATCTGATGAATGTGAAGAAGAAGGTTCAAGAAGGCGTTATCTCAACCCTCGATTTAATTGGCCCATTTGAAATCCTTGGTCGAGTCGGAACTGTGGCCTATAGACTCATTTTACCGCTAAGTATGTCGCGTGTTCATAATGTTTTTCACGTATCGATGTTACGTAAATATGTGGATGACCCGAACCACATTATTAAATTAGAACTAGACGAGATAGAAGAAGATTTAACGTATGAGGAGATACGTGTTAAAATCTTGGATAAGAATGATCGTATTCAACACTCAAAGGTTATACCTCAAGAGTTAGAATCTGAAATGAAGTCAAGGTATCCTCATCTCTTCGGCATATCAGGTACATACATAAATTTCGAGGGAGAAATTTCATAAGGAGGGGAGATTGTGAGACCCCAAATTTTATGAATAAAGATTTAAATTTCTCGAAATATTTTTTTTAATATTTTGGTGTGGATTTGCTATAATGTTATAGTTATGGGTAATATTTACAAATTTTGCAAAGTAATCAAGTGGTTATATAATATTCGATTGGTCGGAGAATATTCTTTTTGTCGGAGAATATCCGTACGACGGTACAATCCTTGGTGGACCCCACAACGGAATTATTGTCGGATTGAGAAAACGACAAAAATATTTTTATGGAAATAATGGCGGAAGTTTTACCGTTAAAACTGTTGAACTACTCAGTAGTAAAAGTACAGTAATACTCATGGTTGCATAGTAGCACATGGTATTGATTATTAATGCTTACGTGAAAAGTCACTCAGTTATATTCAATTATTGCTACAGTAATTATTGCATCATATCTCTCATATTATTGATTCAATTATTATCATAGTATCATCTGTATAATATGCTATATTATTAAATCAATAGTTGAGACAGCAAAGTTATTCATATTATTATTTGCAATATTGACAATGTCTAGAAGTTCTATCAAGGAGAGGTTTGGTCACCTAATTGTGCGCCAATAAGGAGAAATCCTTATCGAAAAGCCCCCTCTTTCCTGGGAATGACCTGGTTGTTAAATATTATGAGTTATAATATTAATGATGAATAAGTTCGTGTTGATTAAAGATGAATTTGATAGTTCCATTATGTTGGGATTATTAGTGTTAGTAGAAATCGACATCTATTCCGATGATTATAACTATTGATTCACATGATTATAACTATTCGTATTTTCATATGATTATAACTATTGATTCACATGATTGAACTATTGAATCACATTATTTACTATTAGGGGAGGTGGTGCAAGTTTGATAATACTTGCAGGACTAAATTAAAAATAAAGAAAAAGAGGAAGGTATTGTACTGTAATATTTCGAGCCCCAAAACGTGCAATTATTGAATCTATATTTTCCTATAAATAGAAGCTCATTCTTCTTTCATTTCTCACCAATTCATTAAAGCTTTAGAGCAATTATTATAGAGAAAAATTATAGAGAGAAAGAAGAAGAAGTAAGTTATCTCTATTCCAATTATTCACTTTTTATTCTAAGGTAAGGGGTATTATTTCTTTCGTATTCATGAAAAGCGCTATTGTTTTTCCATTCCTTATTATTATGTTGGAATAACCTGTTTATGCGAAGTACAACATACATGGTGAAATTCTTCTGTTATTCCATTATTTATTATTTTGTTGGAATAACTCGTATGCAATGCGGTCTATCGCATGCCTGGTGAATTCTGTTGTTATTCCATTCTTTATTATTCTGTTAGAATATCCTGTCTGTGCGGTTTACGCATAACCTGGTTCCATTCTTTATTATTCTGTTGGAATATCCTGTCTGTGCGGTTTACGCATGACCTGGTTCTATTCTTTATTATTTTGTTGAGAATAACCTGTTTGTACGGTCTATCGTATGCATGGTGAATTCTTCTATTATTCAATTCTTTATTATTCTGTTGGAATATCCTGCTTGTGCGGATTACGCATGACCTGGTTTCGTTATTTATTATTCTGTTGGAATAACATGTCTGTGCGGTCTATTCGCATGCCTGGTGAATTCTTCTGTTATTCCATTCTTTATTATTCTATTAGAATAACCTGTCTATGCGGACTACCGTATGCAGGGTGAATTCTTCTGTTATTCCATTCTTTATTATTCTGTTGGAATAACCTGTCTATGTGGATTACCGCATGCATGGTGAATGATGCTTTGTATTCATATGAATAGTATTTTCATTCAAAAGGGTTTTGCGAGGCGGTTTAAGTAATTTTTCTGACCCTCAAAAATTCTGGAAAAATTTAAAATGATAATTTGATGAGTTTTCTAGATTGTGTCCAAAAATGGCGATTTTTGGATGTATAGATTAAGAGTTATGGATTTTATGGGAAAAAGACTATTTTAAAAGTAAACCCTTATAACTCCTTGTGGTTAACTCCAAAATTGGTGAAATTTTTATTGGGAGTATATGTATATAACAGGAGTATACCCTGTAAATTTTTGAATTTTTGGGTAAAAGTACAATTTATGATAAATGTCTAAATATTCGGCAGTTTTATCCATATGAAAAATAGTAATGAATTTTAAAAATTTCGAGAAAAATATATATTCAATATGGGACTATATTCTGCTAAATCCCAGAAAAGAAATATTTTTGGGACTGATTTGGTATTTTTCATGAAAATGAACTAGTTATGAGTAAATGAATTATATATGTTATGTGAAGTAACAAAATTGGAAAATAGGATTTTATGGCTTGGGAATCCTATATAGGGTACATGCAGATTTTGGATGAGGGATTTGATCATTGGTGATGAAATCTTATGAGTATGACATTTTTGAATGATTAAATGCATTATTTGGTAAAGTGTAAACAATTGAAATAAATTGTTTATAATTTTAAGAAGTGATTAAAATATTGTTATAATATTAATAATATTAGATTATGAGTTTATTAAGTGATTGATAATATTTGGATAAACTTAAAGTCTTTAATATTTATCCTTGTTTTCGTTTGATTAATGCTTATATCATTGTCATCATCTTCATGCTTATATTGCGATGAAAGTCATCTTTGGCTTACGTGCATAGATGGACTTGGTATGATTATGACCAGGGATCATTCGATATAATCATGACCTGTAATGTTATAAATGATGTGGTAAAAGTCCTCAGTGGCCTGTAGTGCATTGATGGACAATTTTTGGTATGATTATGACCAGGGATTATTCGGTATAGTCATGACCATTGATGATTTAATGAATATCCTTGACCCGTAGTGCAGGGATAATTCGATGATGTGGTTTAGTTATTAAGCTGAGTCTCAATGATAAAAATTGATGAAAACATTTTAAATTATAGAAGATAGTAGATATCATGCTCTACTTGACTCTTCTAATGGATTGCTTATTCCGCTGCAGTTAAACTTGATGTCTATTGTATTTTATTAGTTTAACATTGTTGAAGGCTAATGATAATTTATTCTGTATTATCTTAGTCATAATATTTCTTACTGGGCTAGTTGAGCTCACCACCCTTTCTTTCACTGTTCTCTTCAGGAAATGAGAATATAGCTGGGACGAGTCGGGGAACGGAGTGACGGTCCAGATGATAGCAAAATAATCCTCACTATTCTGTTAAATAGTCAGACAATAAATGTAATGAGGACTCCATTGAGAGTGGATATTGTCTAGATAACAATATTCTTATTAAAACTCTTAGATTATGTTTTGTCGTATTTTACATGACTGTTGTATAATTAAGTTGTATTTGAATTTTGTACCATGTATTTGGCGTCTCAAGATGGGTGATGTATACCTGTTTTGGGGGCGTCACATATGCTATGAGCTCTTTAAACTGGAACTTGAATCAAGGTCATAGCATTAGCATATTTCAAGATATTGTTGGTCAAAAGCC
This sequence comes from Panax ginseng, assembly GCA_020205605.1. Classification (NCBI taxonomy): domain Eukaryota; kingdom Viridiplantae; phylum Streptophyta; class Magnoliopsida; order Apiales; family Araliaceae; genus Panax; species Panax ginseng. Next base: position 123,007,012 of record CM035132.1, on the reverse strand, counting down.
ATTGACCGGCCACGACCGAATGTTTCTGGGTTACCCAGAAACGGGCCCAAAACCGTTTGACAACTTCTTCATGCCTCCAAATCTCTCTTGTGTTTACTGATTTATGTTTGTTGTTGTATTCAAGTTATAGTATGGTAGTTATACTTCATATTAATGCTATTAGATCGCTTATATTGCAAACATACTGGATTTGAGGGATGGTCAAACCAAGCAGAAAGCTCATGGGCATGGCTTCTGACATGGTTTGACCGGCCAAGATCTGGCTATTCTGTTGTTGTTATGATGGTTAGATGTAATAGATCTGTTCACATGTATGTTGTCTACACATTGGAAGCATTAAATCACTAAAACATTACACGAGCAACAAGTAGTGGAAGCCCAAATTAGGCTAGTCGAACTGTTCTTCATTTTTGGGTAACCCAGAAAATGAAGAACAACTCTGACAGCTACTTTGAAGGCTTTGATCTCTTAATTGTGATGCAGTATGGCATTGTTTGTTCTTGGATGATGTAGTCTTGCACTAGCACTACAAGATCTGATCAATAGCATGCCCAGAAACACATTACACACAGTTTTAATCTTGGTCAAACATGGTCTCTCGCTCACTGTCTATGAAGTTCTGGGTTTGGCCAAGAACATGAAGAACACCTATAATGACGGCTACTCTGCATATAGGTAGTCTTTAGCTTACGCTTTTTATAAAATTATTATTTTTATTAAATAAGTAGAAAAAAATAGTTTTTAATTATGAAAAATACAAAATAACTTCCTAAAAATTATTTAAAAGCCTAAAAATTAGTTTTTAATAATTTTGAATATATTTCATTAATATTTAATATTTTTGAAATATTAAAGGTATTTAATTTATTTAATTATTATATTAAATAAATTATTTAAAAATGAATTTAATACTTAAAATTCATTTAAAATTATATTACGATATAAGAAAATATTTTAAGTTATTTTTAATGAATTTTAATATTTTGTGATGAATTTCATTAATAAATTAATATTAATGATAGTTAAGTTATTTAATAAATGTATTAAATAAATTATGAAAAAATATAGAATTAATGATTTAAAAATTATATAAAAATGATTTTAAGTTAGAAAATATAACTTTTGATATTTTTCATGAAAAACATTAATATTTTGATATTAATGATATTAGAGATATTTAATAAAATTTATTTAAAAATGATTTTAATATTATAAAAATCGCTTTTAAATGAAAATAAAGTGTTTAAAGATATTTTAAGTTATAAAATATAACTTTTAATATTTAAAGGATAATTTCATTAATAATTTAATATTAATGATATTAAATTTATTTAATAATTATATTAAATAAATAGTTTTAAAATGGTTTTAAAAATCATTTAAAGGGGATATAAATGAATTAAAAATATTTTAAGTTATAATTAATGACTTTTAATATTTTGATAAATAGTACGTTAATATTTAAATATTAATGATAATTATTTAAAATGATTTTAAATGTTTTAAAAATTATTTAAGGGAAATATTAATACTTTAAAAGTATTTGAAGTTATTATAAATAACTTTAATATTTTGGCAATGGTTTCATTAATAGTTTAATATTAATTAAATATTAATGATAATAAAATTATTTAATATTTAAATCATTTAATAATGATTTCGGTGTTTGAAAAATAATGTTAAATTATAATAATTAATTAAAAATTATTATAAGTCATTTAAAAATAATATGATTGATATTTACAGTTATTGAATTACAGGATAGAGTCTTAGACTCGATAATTACCCGATAAAGCCGTCGGTACACCGACATGTTTCAGAAATTGATCTGGACTTGGATAATTTGACTAGATGCGTGTTTGTTTGTGATCCAATGACTGTTAAACATGTGTGATAATGTGATTAGGTACTATGCTGACTACAAAGAGCAATACTATGTGATATGATATAATATTCTAATCGAACGAATGATCTTATTAATGATAGGTTGCTATATAAAAGATAAAACTAAGTTGCGTATTGTAAGTAGCAGACCAAGTAAGTATCCTACCTTTGCATTTACTTTATGCAATGGACATAAGTAAGAAAGTTTCAGAATTATATTATTATTGTGCCAGATTATTAACCCTATTGATATATATTATATCCGATCATTGTTTATCAACATAGTATTATATTATAATTCAAATATTTATTTTGGTCGTTAATTTCTATATATGGTTATACAAGTGTCCTCACTTGGATAATCATTGTATTTAATCACATGTTGATACACATTTATAAATTTCCAGTATGTATATGTTAACTTAAAAGCCGTCTAAGATAATTGATTTGGCTAGACACAAACTTATAGATTATTGTTGAACAAGATAAAACCTTACTATTATCCAACCGAATTATTTTGGTTTGGAATCCCGACTAAGTATGAACATCCCGTACATGGGAAAACTTTTTGTGCACCAAAAGGCGCGGATAGATGAACGATAATATCGTTCTTGCATGCAGTATTGATCAATACAGGGCATAACGGGCTGATCACCCCCATGCCCGTAAGTTATGACGCTTTGCAGATGAAGTTCTGTTTAACCTTTTCAAAAATAGAAAACAATGATCATAGTCTGTCGACTAATCCCCAGATATAGTCAATACGTAGTTTCAAAAATGTGATATAAATTAATATATTATTATTGGTTCAGTTTACTTCACAACTATTTATTCGTTGTAGAAGTGTCGTACAAAGAAAACATTTAATCCTTTCAGCTAATATTTATAATTTCTATTACTTGCTGGGCACTCAAATGCTCATCCTTGCTTAATTTAAAATATTTTCAGCTAAGTGTGAACAAGGAAAAGGCTCGACTAAGAATAAAGGGAAAGGGAAAGTTGCAGAATAAGTTGGTGTTATTTTATGTAATAGTTTAACTTTATTAAGATTATGATATTATTATTATCATGTATTGTAATGAATGTATTAAAGGTTACGTACTTAGGGTTAAACTTTGATAAATATGTCAATTAAGTTTGGTATCTATATTATTGTTATTATTATTAGTATTATTTCGTTCATAGAAATGGTATCGTGAAGCACCGAGTTTGGGTTTCAAGTACCTGAATTTGGGGGCGTCATAAGTTGGTATCAAAGCTTTAGGGTTAGAAACCTTATGTGGTATAGACCTTAGGCTATAACCTTAGAATAGAGGGAAACGTTGAAAATATAAATAACTCATATAGAGTTTAAAAGGAGATGAATTAAATAAATTCATCGTCAAACAAAATAAAAGATAACTTATATATAAAATGATTATTTGATGTATGTATATACTATATGCTAATCAGGATAATTTATATGTGTAGATGTCTGGTGGAAAAGGCTTGTTATATGCTTATAGCATGGAAAAGGATTAAATCCATACACCCGAGCTAATATTGAAGCCAATAGCTGAAATAGAGGCTTATAATGAAAACAACTCAGAGAAGGTAGTTATCTTGGAAAACGTAGTACCAGATTCAGAAATGGTGAAACTAACAGATAGTGATTTGAGAACCGAAGTTGGAGCTGATCAAGCATCAGCGGAAGTGCAGAATCTGAGGAACAAGGTTTCTTCTCTGGAAAAGCTGTGGGAAATAGAAAAGCTATTAAATAGTCAGTTATAAAAGGCATTAATAGAAACTATAGAAGAACAAGATAAGCTTAAAATCCAAATTGATCAAATGGGAGTCACAAGCAACAAATCATGTGCAGTTCCGAGCAAGAAGGGGAAAAGAAAGATAAAAGACCATGACTTAGGAAAATCCGATAAGAAGAAATGGAAAAAGATATGTTACATTTGCGGCTATGAGGGACATAACTCTCTTTATTGTCCCGACTATAAACCAGGTGCATGTTTTATTTGTGGATTGAAAGGTCATCAGGCAAAAGGTTGTCCAAGAAAAAGGCGTAGTGAAAAGGTAGTATAGGTTCTATTGTGTAGGTCTGTTTAATGTAATATATATTAATAGTATGCATGTGTAATGTAATATTCTAAAACTTTTGTACAAGTGGTGTAGCAAATCCCTACCTTTATAGTCAAAAAAGGATAGCTGATGTTTAAAGCAGTATGTACTATGTTATGTAAAGTATTTTGAAATCGTTGAATGAATATGAATCTATGTTTGAGACAAGTTTAATATATTAAACTCATATGATAAGGTTTAGAATGTAAGTTAATAAAGAATAAATTATGTTTTATTTAATTAGATAATGCCGCCAATACGACATACTCGAAATCAAAGGGCAGAAGAATCTGTCAACAACGCTGAGGGACAACAACAAGCAGACCCGATGCAACACTTTGCAAACACGGTAGCACATGCTATGCAACAAGGAATGCCAGCCGCAGGGAACCAGCCGGATAATCGCTTGGCAAACTTTAAAGATTTCAAGGCTGTACGACCACCCGAATTCAAAGGGACAACTGACCCTGTTGAAGCCCAAACTTGGGTTAAAAAAATTGAAAAGGCGTTTGTGATAGCTAGGGTAGATAATGGGCAAAAGACAGCTTTTGCCACGTACATGATGAAGGGGGAGGCAAACTTTTGGTGGGAAGCAAATCAAGCGAGGGCAGGAGAAGGTGTGATAACTTGGGATAGATTTAAAACTTTATTTTTTGAGAATTATTTTTCGTCCAGTATGCAGGCTAGGATGGAGGTAAAGTTTCTGGAGTTAAAGTAGGACAATATGACAGTGTCAGAATACGCCGCAAAGTTTAATGAATTAGCTAGGTTTGCTCCGCATCAAGTTGGTACGGAGGCTCGGAAAACAAGAAGGTTTGAACTGGGATTAAAATCTTGGCTCTAAAAAAAGGTGGCGGTGTTGCAGATCACTACAGTTGCAGCACTTTTAGAGAAAGCTATTATTGCTCAGGAGGGGAGTGAGGCCATGAGCCTCTACAACAAGGAGAAATCGACATCTATTCCGATGATTATAACTATTGATTCACATGATTATAACTATTCGTATTTTCACATGATTATAACTATTGATTCACATGATTGAACTATTGAATCACATTATTTACTATTAGGGGAGGTGGTGCAAGTTTGATAATACTTGCAGGACTAAATTAAAAATAAAGAAAAAGAGTAAGGTATTGTACTGTAATATTTCGAGCCCCAAAACGTGCAATTATTGAATCTATATTTTCCTATAAATAGAAGCTCATTCTTCTTTCATTTCTCACCAATTCATTAAAGCTTTAGAGCAATTATTATAGAGAAAAATTATAGAGAGAAAGAAGAAGAGAAGTCTGTTATCTCTCTATTCCAGTATTCAGCTTTATTCTAAGGTAAGGGGTATTATTTCTTTCGTATTCATGAAAAGAGCTATTGTTTTTCCATTCCTTATTATTATGTTGGAATAACCTGTTTATGCGAAGTACAACATACATGGTGAAATTCTTCTGTTATTCCATTATTTATTATTTTGTTGGAATAACCTGTCTGTGCGGTCTATCGCATGCCTGGTGAATTCTGTTGTTATTCCATTCTTTATTATTCTGTTAGAATATCCTGTCTGTGCGGTTTACGCATAACCTGGTTCCATTCTTTATTATTCTGTTGGAATATCTTGTCATGCGGGTTTCACGCACGACACAGTTCTATTCTTTATTATTTTGTTGAGAATAACTTTGTTTATGCGGCCTATCGTATGCATGGTGAATTCTTCTATTATTCAATTCTTTATTATTACATTGGAATATCCTCGCTTGTCTTGATTACGCGCATGACTGTTTTCGTTATTTATTATTCTCATTGGAATAACATGTCCGCATGCTTGATATTCGCATGCCCGGTGAATTCTTCTCATTATTCCATTCTTTATTATTCTATTAGAATAACTTTGTCTGTCACGGACTACCGTATGCGAGGGTGAATTCTTCTGTTATTCCATTCTTTATTATTCTGTTGGAATAACCTGTCTATGTGGATTACCGCATGCATGGTGAATGATGCTTTGTATTCATATGAATAGTATTTTCATTCAAAAGGGGTTTTGCCAGGGGCAGTTTCGTAATTTTTCTGACCCTCAAAAATTCTGGAAAAATTTAAAATGATAATTTGATGAGTTTTCTAGATTGTGTCCAAAAATGGCGATTTTTGGATGTATAGATTAAGAGTTATGGATTTTATGGGAAAAAGACTATTTTAAAAGTAAACCCTTATAACTCCTTGTGGTTAACTCCAAAATTGGTGAAATTTTTATTGGGAGTATATGTATATAACAGGAGTATACCCTGTAAATTTTTGAATTTTTTGGTAAAAGTACAATTTATGATAAATGTCTAAATATTCTGCAGACAGTTTTGTCCATATGAAAAATAGTAATGAATTTTAAAATTTAGAGAAAATATATATTCAATATGGGACTATATTCTGCTAAATCCCAGAAAAGAAATATTTTTGGGACTGATTTGGTATTTTTCATGAAAATGAACTAGTTATGAGTAAATGAATTATATATGTTATGTGAAGTAACAAAATTGGAAAATAGGATTTTATGGCTTGGGAATCCTATATAGGGTACATGCAGATTTTGGATGAGGGATTTGATCATTGGTGATGAAATCTTATGAGTATGACATTTTTGAATGATTAAATGCATTATTTGGTAAAGTGTAAACAATTGAAATAAATTGTTTATAATTTTAAGAAGTGATTAAAATATTGTTATAATATTAATAATATTAGATTATGAGTTTATTAAGTGATTGATAATATTTGGATAAACTTAAAGTCTTTAATATTTATCCTTGTTTTCGCTTTTGATTAATGCTTATATCATTGTCATCATCTTCATGCTTATATTTATGATGAAAGTCATCTTTGGCTTACGTGCATAGATGGACTTGGTATGATTATGACCGAGGATCATTCGATATAATCATGACCTGTAATGTTATAAATGATGTGGTAAAAGTCCTCAGTGGCCTGTAGTGCATTGATGGACAATTTTTGGTATGATTATGACCAGGGATTATTCGGTATAGTCATGACCATTGATGATTTAATGAATATCCTTGACCCGTAGTGCAGGGATAATTCGATGATGTGGTTTAGTTATTAAGCTGAGTCTCAACGATAAAAATTGATGAAAACATTTTAAATTATAGAAGATAGTAGATATCATGCTCTACTTGACTCTTCTAATGGATTGCTTATTCCGCTGCAGTTAAACTTGATGTCTATTGTATTTTATTAGTTTAACATTGTTGAAGGCTAATGATAATTTATTCTGTATTATCTTAGTCATAATATTTCTTACTGGGCTAGTTGAGCTCACCACCCTTTCTTTCACCGTTTTCTCTTGAAATGAGAATATAGCTGGGACGAGTCGGGGAACGGAGTGACGGTCCAGATGATAGCAAAATAATCCTCACTATTCTGTTAAATAGTCAGACAATAAATGTAATGAGGACTCCATTGAGAGTGGATATTGTCTAGATAACAATATTCTTATTAAAACTCTTAGATTATGTTTTGTCGTATTTTTACACATGATTGTATATAATTAAGTTGTATTTGAATTTTGTACCATGTATTTGGCGTCTCAAGATGGGTGATGTATACCGTTTTGGGGCGTCACATATGCTATGAGCTCTTTAAACCGGAACTTGAATCAAGGTCATAGCATTAGCATATTTCAAGATATTGTTGGTCAAAAGCCATTGACCTAAGCCCAATAGAATGTTTCGGGTTACCCGAAACGCGACCCCGAAACCGCTTTGCAACTTCTTCATGCCTCCAAATCTCTCTTGTGTTTACTGATTTATGTTTGTTGTTGTATTCAAGTTATAGTATGGTAGTTATACTTCATATTAATGCTATTAGATCGCTTATATTGCAAACATACTGGATTTGAGGGATGGTCAAACCAAGCAGAAAGCTCATGGGCATGGCTTCTGACATGGTTTGACCGGCCAAGATCTGGCTATTCTGTTGTTGTTATGATGGTTAGATGTAATAGATCTGTTCACATGTATGTTGTCTACACATTGGAAGCATTAAATCACTAAAACATTACACGAGCAACAAGTAGTGGAAGCCCAAATTAGGCTAGTCGAACTGTTCTTCATTTTTGGGTAACCCAGAAAATGAAGAACAACTCTGACAGCTACTTTGAAGGCTTTGATCTCTTAATTGTGATGCAGTATGGCATTGTTTGTTCTTGGATGATGTAGTCTTGCACTAGCACTACAAGATCTGATCAATAGCATGCCCAGAAACACATTACACACAGTTTTAATCTTGGTCAAACATGGTCTCTCGCTCACTGTCTATGAAGTTCTGGGTTTGGCCAAGAACATGAAGAACACCTATAGCGACGGCTCTGTCGCTATAGGTAGTCTTTAGCGACAGTTTCTTTATAAAATTATTATTTTTATTAAATAAGTAGAAAAAAATAGTTTTTAATTATGAAAAATACAAAATAACTTCCTAAAAATTATTTAAAAGCCTAAAAATTAGTTTTTAATAATTTTGAATATATTTCATTAATATTTAATATTTTTGAAATATTAAAGGTATTTAATTTATTTAATTATTATATTAAATAAATTATTTAAAAATGAATTTAATACTTAAAATTCATTTAAAATTATATTACGATATAAGAAAATATTTTAAGTTATTTTTAATGAATTTTAATATTTTGTGATGAATTTCATTAATAAATTAATATTAATGATAGTTAAGTTATTTAATAAATGTATTAAATAAATTATGAAAAAAATAGAATTAATGATTTAAAAATCATATAAAAAATGATTTTAAGTTAGAAAATATAACTTTTGATATTTTTCATGAAAAACATTAATATTTTGATATTAATGATATTAGAGATATTTAATAAAATTTATTTAAAAATGATTTTAATATTATAAAAATCGCTTTTAAATGAAAATAAAGTGTTTAAAGATATTTTAAGTTATAAAATATAACTTTTAATATTTAAAGGATAATTTCATTAATAATTTAATATTAATGATATTAAATTTATTTAATAATTATATTAAATAAATAGTTTTAAAATGGTTTTAAAAATCATTTAAAGGGATATAAATGAATTAAAAATATTTTAAGTTATAATTAATGACTTTTAATATTTTGATAAATAGTATGTTAATATTTAAATATTAATGATAATTATTTAAAAATGATTTTAAATGTTTTAAAAATTATTTAAGGAAATATTAATACTTTAAAAGTATTTGAAGTTATTATAAATAACTTTAATATTTTGGCAATGGTTTCATTAATAGTTTAATATTAATTAAATATTAATGATAATAAAATTATTTAATATTTAAATCATTTAATAATGATTTCGGTGTTTGAAAAATAATGTTAAATTATAATAATTAATTAAAAATTATTATAAGTCATTTAAAAAATAATATGATTGATATTTACAAGCTATTGAATTACGGGATAGAGTCTTAGACTCGATAATTACCTCGATAAAGCCGCTTGTGACAATCAAGCGTATTTCGAAATTGATCTGGACTTGGATAATTTGACTAGATGCGTGTTTGTTTGTGATCCAATGACTGTTAAACATGTGTGATAATGTGATTAGGTACTATGCTGACTACAAAGAGCAATACTATGTGATATGATATAATATTCTAATCGAACGAATGATCTTATTAATGATAGGTTGCTATATAAAAGATAAAACTAAGTTGCGTATTGTAAGTAGCAGACCAAGTAAGTATCCTACCTTTGCATTTACTTTATGCAATGGACATAAGTAAGAAAGTTTCAGAATTATATTATTATTGTGCCAGATTATTAACCCTATTGATATATATTATATCCGATCATTGTTTATCAACATAGTATTATATTATAATTCAAATATTTATTTTGGTCGTTAATTTCTATATATGGTTATACAAGTGTCCTCACTTGGATAATCATTGTATTTAATCACATGTTGATACACATTTATAAATTTCCAGTATGTATATGTTAACTTAAAAGCCGTCTAAGATAATTGATTTGGCTAGACACAAACTTATAGATTATTGTTGAACAAGATAAAACCTTACTATTATCCAACCGAATTATTTTGGTTTGGAATCCACTAAAATATGAACATCCCGTACATGGGAAAACTTTTTGTGCACCAAAAGGCGCGGATAGATGAACGATAATATCGTTCTTGCATGCAGTATTGATCAATACAGGGCATAACGGGCTGATCACCCCTCATGCCCGTAAGTTATGACGCTTTGCGAGATGAAGTTACATTTAACCTTTTCAAAATAGAAAACAATGATCATAGTCTGTCGACTAATCCCCAGATATAGTCAATACGTAGTTTCAAAAATGTGATATAAATTAATATATTATTATTGGTTCAGTTTACTTCACAACTATTTATTCGTTGTAGAAGTGTCGTACAAAAAAACATTTAATCCTTTCATTAATATTTATAATTTCTATTACTTATTTGGGCACTCAAATGCTCATCCTTGCTTAATTTAAAATATTTTCATTAAGTGTGAACAAGGAAAAGGCTCGACTAAGAATAAAGGGAAAGGGAAAGTTGCGAGAATAAGTTGGTGTTATTTTATGTAATAGTTTAACTTTATTAAGATTATGATATTATTATTATCATGTATTGTAATGAATGTATTAAAGGTTACGTACTTAGGGTTAAACTTTGATAAATATGTCAATTAAGTTTGGTATCTATATTATTGTTATTATTATTAGTATTATTTCGCTTCATAGAAATGGTATCGTGAAGCCGAAGTTTTTGGGTTTCAAGTACAAATTTGGGGGCGTCATAAGTTGGTATCAAAGCTTTAGGGTTAGAAACCTTATGTGGTATAGACCTTAGGCTATAACCTTAGAATAGAGGGAAACGTTGAAAATATAAATAACTCATATAGAGTTTAAAAGGAGATGAATTAAATAAATTCATCGTCAAACAAAATAAAAGATAACTTATATATAAAATGATTATTTGATGTATGTATATACTATATGCTAATCAGGATAATTTATATGTGTAGATGTCTGGTGGAAAAGGCTTGTTATATGCTTATAGCATGGAAAAGGATTAAATCCATACACCCGAGCTAATATTGAAGCCAATAGCTGAAATAGAGGCTTATAATGAAAACAACTCAGAGAAGGTAGTTATCTTGGAAAACGTAGTACCAGATTCAGAAATGGTGAAACTAACAGATAGTGATTTGAGAACAAAAGTTGGGTGATCAAGCATCGGTAAGTCACGAATCTCGAGGAACAAGGTTTCTTCTCTGGAAAAGCTGTGGGAAATAGAAAAGCTATTAAATAGTCAGTTATAAAAGGCATTAATAGAAACTATAGAAGAACAAGATAAGCTTAAAATCCAAATTGATCAAATGGGAGTCACAAGCAACAAATCATGTGCAGTTCCGAGCAAGAAGGGGAAAAGAAAGATAAAAGACCATGACTTAGGAAAATCCGATAAGAAGAAATGGAAAAAGATATGTTACATTTGCGGCTATGAGGGACATAACTCTCTTTATTGTCCCGACTATAAACCAGGTGCATGTTTTATTTGTGGATTGAAAGGTCATCAGGCAAAAGGTTGTCCAAGAAAAAGGCGTAGTGAAAAGGTAGTATAGGTTCTATTGTGTAGGTCTGTTTAATGTAATATATATTAATAGTATGCATGTGTAATGTAATATTCTAAAACTTTTGTACAAGTGGTGTAGCAAATCCCTACCTTTATAGTCAAAAAGGATAGCTGATGTTTAAAAGCAAGATGTACTATGTTATGTAAAGTATTTTGAAATCGTTGAATGAATATGAATCTATGTTTGAGACAAGTTTAATATATTAAACTCATATGATAAGGTTTAGAATGTAAGTTAATAAAGAATAAATTATGTTTTATTTAATTAGATAATGCCGCCAATCGACATACTCGAAATCAAAGGCGTAAGAATCATCAACAACGCTGAGGGACAACAACAAGCAGACCCGATGCAACACTTTGCAAACACGGTAGCACATGCTATGCAACAAGGAATGCCAAATAGCGGGAACCAAATGGATAATCGCATGGCAAACTTTAAAGATTTCAAGGCTGTACGACCACCCGAATTCAAAGGGACAACTGACCCTGTTGAAGCCCAAACTTGGGTTAAAAAAATTGAAAAGGCATTTGTGATAGCTAGGGTAGATAATGGGCAAAAGACAGCTTTTGCCACGTACATGATGAAGGGGGAGGCAAACTTTTGGTGGGAAGCAAATCAAGCGAGGGCAGGAGAAGGTGTGATAACTTGGGATAGATTTAAAACTTTATTTTTCGAGAATTATTTTTAAATCCGAAGATCACGAGCTAGGATGGAGGTAAAGTTTACGGAGTTAAAGTAGGACAATATGACGATGTCGAATCACGCCATAAAGTTTAATGAATTAGCTAGGTTTGCTCCGCATCAAGTTGGTACGGAGGCTCGGAAAACAAGAAGGTTTGAACTGGGATTAAAATCTTGGCTCTAAAAAAAGGTGGCGGTGTTGCAGATCTCTACAGTTGCAGCACTTTTAGAGAAAGCTATTATTGCTCAGGAGGGGAGTGAGGCCATGAGCCTCTACAACAAGGAGAAAAGGAACAAGGGTAAGTGTGACGCCCCCAAAACGGTCATACATCACCCATCTTGAGTCGCCAGATACATGGTACAGAACTCAACTACAAACTTAATTATATAATCGTCGTGTAAAAATACGACAAAATATAGCTAAGAGTTTACATGAATAATATCTCATAGACAGTATACAAACTCAAATTCAATCCTTATTACATTTATTATCACACTAAGTAGTGAGGACTGCTAAAACAACCATCTCGGACCGTCACTCTGTTCCCCGACTAGTCCCAGCTATATTCTCATTTCCTGAAGAGAACTGTGAGACCCCGAATTTTATGAAATAAAAGTATTCAATTTTTTTATTTTGTTAAATAGTTAAATTGATAAAAGTTTAAAGTTAAGGGTGACATTTGAAAAATTTGTAAAGTAAGCAAGTTGTTATAAAATAATCGGTGGTAAAATACACGTGGTTGCATAGTAGCACACGGTATTGATTATTAATGCTTACGTAAGAAGTCACTCAGTTTGATTCAATTATTTTCAATATTTTATATATTATTAAATCAATAATTGAGATGATACAGTTATTCATATTATTAAATTGCAATATTTACAATGTCTAGAAGTTCTGCCAAGGAGAGGTTTGGTCACCTAATTACACGCCAATAAGGAGAAATCCTTATCAGAAAGCCCCCTCTTTCCTGGGAACAACCTGGTTGATAAATATTGTGAGTTATAATATTAATGATGAATAAGTTCGTGTTCATTAAAGATGAATTTGATAGTTTTATTGTGTTGGGATTATTTGTGTTAGTAGAAATCGACATCTATTCCGATGATAATTGATGTCTGGAGGTTATATTATTCAATCGGGTTTTTGGGACACTTTTTGTGTCAGAGTTACTATTCACGAGTTACTATTCATGAGTTACTATTCACGAGTTACTATTCAGGAGTTACAATTCACGAGTTACTATTCACGAGTTACTATTCACGAGTTACTATTCATGAATTACTATTCATGAGTTACTATTTACAAGTTACTATTCACCCGAACAATATATTTCATTCCGATCCAAATTATTTTTGGGTACAATATTATTCCATGAGGAGATGTGCTAATTTTTCAGACCGTTGGTTGAATTTATATTAGTAAATCAATATGGATTGTTGGTTTAAAGTTTTAATAGTGAATCAATATGGACCGCTGGTTTAAAATTTTAATAGTGAATCAGTATGGACCGCTGGTTTAAAGTTTTAATAGTGAATCAGTATGGACCGTTGCTTTAAGTTTTAATCTGGACCGTCCGTTTAAAAGTAAATCAATCTGGACCGTTCAGGAATTAGTTACTATTCAATCCATTCTTCTATAAATAGAAGCTCATTCCTTCATTATTTATTACGAATTCACTGAAACTATAGAGAGAGAAATTATAGAGAGAAGCTATAGAGAGAAAATCTATAGAGAGAAAGAAGAAGAGTATTCTGTTACTTCACTAGTTCTATATCCAGTTTCTTTTACGGTAAGGGGTGTTATTCTTTTGTATTCATGAAGAGAACTTCTGTTATTCCATTATTTATTATTACATTGGAATAACTTTGTATCACGCTGATTTACCTATACTTGGTGGAATAACTCAGAGTATGCACGGTTTTACCCTATACTTGGTGAAATTCTTACATTATTCCATTATTTATTGTTCTGTTGGAATAACTTTTGTATACAGGTTTACCTATACTTGGTGGAATAACTTTTGTATATGCGGTTTACCTTATACTTGGTGAAATTACATTATTATTCCATTCTTTATTATTACATTTGGGAATAACTTTGAATGTGCAATCACTATCGCATGCATGATGAATCCTTCTATTATTCCATTCTTTATTATTACATTTGGAATAACTTTTATCTATATGTGGGTTACCACATGAATGGTGAATAATCCTTTATATTCATTCCTTATTAAATTTTGAAAATGATCAGTTTATGTTGATTATGATGAGAGTCATAATAAAAGTATTGGACTGATGAAAATCATGGGTATATGAAGTATTAGTAAGTGTTATGATGAGTTAAGTTGGTTATTATGTGAAAACATGAAAGTTTCTTAGAAATCACAAAGGGTTGAAAAATCAAATTTTGGTTAAAATGGAACATGAAATTCAATTGACCATATCTCCTATTATATTTCGAATTTTTGAGTGTGGTCAAGTTCTAGAGTTAGATCTATGAGTTTTCTAACTTATCCAAGTGAAATCACTAGAAAAGGTATTATAGATTTTTGTGTGGACTGATTTTAGCAAAGGAGTCAAAAGCTGGAAATTTCAAAAAAGCTACTGATCATATTTTTAAAAGGGCATTTTCGGCCACTTAATTTATGAGAAAAATTCTGTCCTTTTGGGACATGAACGTATATGGTATAAAGAACCTCCTGTCCAAAAATGAGCTCATTCCGACTTAAAATGAGCAAGTTATGACCATTTCAATATTTAGGTTTTTCCGACGAAAAATGATATAACCGGAGTTCTATAACTCCGATGACCATGAAATTTAAACTGGAAGTTCACATTAACATGTGTAAGATTCTTCCAAGATTTGGGAATTTTTGGAGATAAACTTGAGGTAGCTAATTTCTTAAGGAATTAATTAGAAATTGATTTTTGAAAAATAGTAAATTAATTTTAAAAATTCCGAGAAAAATATATGTTCATTATGGGACTATATTATGCTAAATCTCAGAAAAGAAATATTTTTGGGACTGATTTGGTATTTTTCATGAAAATGGTTTAGTTACGAACATATGAGTTAAATATGTTATGTGAAGTAACAAAGTTGGAAAATAGGATTTTATGGCTTGGAAATCCTATATAAGGTATATGCAGATTTTTGATAAGGGATTTGATCATTGGTGATGAAATCTTATGAGTATAGCATTCTTTGAATGATTAAATACATTATTTGGTAAAGTGTAAACAATTGAAATAAATTGTTTATAAGTTTTTAGGTGATTAAAATATTGTTATAATATTAATAATAGTAGATTATCAATTTATTATGTGAGTGATAATATTTGGATAAATTTAAAGTTTTTAATATTTATCCTTGTTTTAGTTTGATTAATGCTTATATCATTGTCATCATCCTCATGCTTATATGATGATGAGAGTTATCTTTGGCTTACGTGCGAAGAAGGACTGTTGTTTATTGAATTATATATCTTTGGCTTACGTGCAAAGATGAATTGTTGATTATTGGCTTTATTGTTGTATATCTTTGGCTTACGTGCAGAGATGGACTTGGTATGATTATGATCAGAGATTATTCGGTATAGTCATGACCATTTATGATTTAATGAATATCCTTGGCCCGTAGTGCAGGGATGATTCGATGATGTGGTTTATTTATTAAGCTGAGTCTCAGCGATAAAAGTTGATGAAAATATTTTTAAATCATAGAAGATATTAGATTTTATTCTCTACTTGACTCTTCTAATGTCGCTTATTCCGCTGCAGTTAAACTTGATGTCAATTATATGTTATCAGTTTAACATTGTTGAAGGCTAATGATAATTTATTCTGCATTATCTTAGTCATAATATTTCTTACTGGGCTAGTTGAGCTCACCCTTTCTTTCACTGTTCTCTTCAGGAAATGAGAACGTAGCCGGGACTAGTCGGGGAATGGAGTGATGGTCCGAGATGGTATCTTAGTAGTCCTCACTACTCTATAAAATAGTGTGACAATAAATGTAATGAGGACTCCATTGGGTGTGGATATTGTCTAGATGAAAATATTCTTATTAAAACTCTCATTTTATGTTTTGTTGTAGTTTACACGACAACTGTATTATTAAGTTATATTTGAATTATGTACCATGTATTTGGCGACTCAAGATGGGTGATGAAAACCTAATTTTGGGGTCGTCACAGTTGGTATCAAAGCTTAGGGATATGATCCCTGGCTGAGATGTGAGATAAGAACTAGGAGGGGAGAGACGGGGAATTCCTTCGCTAGTATGACCTACCTAAGTTTATTTGGTATTTAATTGGTCGGCAGAGTATAGGGATAATATGTGATTTGTCAATTAACCTTTGTTTTGTGACAGTGTTTGAAAATGGCATCTGAAAATATTGACATAAGCAATGGAGCAAAATAATATGACCGTCTCGCAGTACGAGGCTAATTTTATGGAGTTATCCCGGTTTGCATCCCATTTGGTCGATAATGAGGAGCGAATGATGCGAATGTTTCTAAGAGGTTTGAAACCCGATATACGTCAATACCTCATTTCTCATAAACTTTGGTTATTTTCAGATGTTGTGAATATGGCTCAGTTATTGGAGCGCGATAATGAGTTAACACAACCAAAAGGTAACGACCAACAACACGATAATAATCGTACCGGTGATAAAGGCCATCGGAACAATGATGACCATCGTGGGGGAAATTATCATGTCAAGAATGGTTACCACTTCGGTGGTAATCATGATCAAGATAATAGAAGTGGAAATTTCAAGAAGAGAATGTCATTTAGCTTGATATTGTCGTATAGCAAAGTCAAATCCAGTAGTTTAAGTGAGAGCATTTGTCAAGAAACCCGAATGAAGTTATTACGGGTAAGTTAATTGTAAACTCTTGCGAAGTCTATATCTTATTCGATACTAGTTCTACCCACTCTTGTATTTTACCTAGTTGTGTTCAACGTTTAAATTTGACTCCTGAGAAGTTAGAGTTTGACTTATTGGTTGAAACTTCGTTAGGAGAAACTTTTGTTACCTCCACTATTTATAAATCTTGTTTCAAATCGACACTTTCACGTTACCTGTCGATCTTATCTCTTTGAAAATACTTTCCTTTGATGTGATTTTAGGAATCAATTGATTAACTACTCATCATATTTATATTTTGTTGAAAGTCATCTGTGGCCTGTAGTGCATAGATGGACTTAGTATGATTATGACCAGGGATTATTCGATATAATCATGACCGTAATGTTACAAATGATGTGGTAAAAGTCATCTTTGGCCCATAGTGCATAGATGGACTTGGTATGATTATGACCAAGGATTATTCGGTATAATTATGACCGTAATTGAAAACACGAATATCCTTGGCCTGTAGTGCATGGATAATTCGTGGTCGTGATATTAATAAAATTTGAGTCTCGACATTATTGGTTTTACAGTTGTATATCTTTGGCCTGTAGTGCAAAGATGAACTGTTGATTATTGGTTATACAGTTGGCCTATAGTGCAAAGATGAATTGTTAATGAATATCTTTGGCCAGATTGCAAAGATGAATTTGATGTTTTCAATAATAAAGGTATTCAAGGTATCCTCACCTCTTCATCATACCAGGTACGTACATAAATTTCGAGGGCAAAATTTCATAAGAAGGGGAGATTGTGGATCCCGAATTTTATGAAATAAAAGTATTCAATTTTTTTATTTTGTTAAATAGTTAAATTGATAAAATTTTAAAGTTAAGGGTGACATTTGAAAAAATTTCAAAGTAAGCAAGTTGTTGTAAAATAATCGGTGGTAAAATATGCGTGGTTGCATAGTAGCACACTGTATTGATTATTAATGGTTACGTAAGAAGTCACTCAGGTTGATTCAATTATTGTCAATATTTTATATATTATTAAATCAATAATTGAGATGATATAGTTATTCATATTATTAAATTGCAATATTTACAATGTCTAGAAGTTCTGCCAAGGAGAGGTTTGGTCACCTAATTGCGCGCCAATAAGAAGATCCTTATCGGAAAGCCCCCTCTTTCCTGGGAACAACCAGGTTGTTAAATATTATGAGTTATAATATTAATGATGAATAAGTTTGTGTTGATTAAAGATGAATTTGATAGTTTCATTGTGTTAGGATTATTTGTGTTAGTAGAAATCGACATCTATTCCGATGATAATTGATGTCTGGAGGTTATATTGTTCAATTCGGTTTTTGAGACACTCTTTGTGTCAGAGTTACTATTCACAAATTACTATTCATGAGTTACTATTCACGAGTTACTATTCACGAGTTACTATTCACCCGAACAATATATTTCTTTCCGGTCCAAATTATTTTTGGGTACAATATTATTCCATGAGGAGATGTGCTAATTTTTCAGATCGTTGGTTGAATTTATATTAGTAAATCAATATGGATCGTTGGTTTAAAGTTTTAATAGTAAATCAGTATGGATCAATGGTTTATAATTTTAATAGTGAATCACTATGGATCGCTGGTTTAAAGTGTTAATAGTGAATCAGTATGGACCGTTGCTTTAAGTTTTAAACTGGACCGTCCGTTTAAAAGTAAATCAATTTGGACCGTTCAGGAATTAGTTATTATTCAATCCATTCTTCTATAAAAAGAAGCTCATTCCTTCATTATTTCTTATGAATTCACTGAAACCCTAGAGAGAGAAATTATAGAGAGAAGCTATAGAGAGAAAATCTATAGAGAGAAAGAAGAAGAGTATTCTGCTACTTCACTACTTCTATATCCAGTTTCTTTTACGGTGAGGGTGTTTATTCTTTTGTATTCATGAAGAGAACTTCATTATTCCATTATTTATTATTACATTGGAATAACTCAGATACGCTGGATTTACCTATACTTGGTGGAATAACCTGTATATGCGGTTTACCCTATACTTGGTGAAATTCTTCTGTTATTCCATTATTTATTGTTCTGTTGGAATAACCTGTATACACGGTTTACCCTATACTTGGTGGAATAACCTGTATATGCGGTTTACCTTATACTTGGTGAAATTCTGTTATTATTCCATTCTTTATTATTCTGTTGGGAATAACCTGAATGTGCAGTCACTATCGCATGCATGATGAATCCTTCTATTATTCCATTCTTTATTATTCTGTTGGAATAACCTGTCTATGTGGGTTACCACATGAATGGTGAATAATCCTTTATATTCATTCCTTATTAAATTTTGAAAATGATCTGTTTATGTTGATTATGATGAGAGTCATAATAAAAGTATTGGACTGATGAAAATCATGGGTATATGAAGTATTAGTAAGTGTTATGATGAGTTAAGTTGGTTATTTTGTGAAAACATGAAAGTTTTTTAGAAATCACAAAGGGTTGAAAAATCAGATTTTGGTTAAAATGGAACATGAAATTCAATTGACCATATCTCCTATTATATTTCGAATTTTTGAGTGTGGTCAAGTTCTAGAGTTAGATCTATGAGTTTTCTAACTTATCCAAGTGGAATCACTGGAAAAGGTGTTGTAGATTTTTGTGTGGACTGATTTTAGAAAAGGAGTCAAGAGTTGGAAATTTTGAAAAAAACTACTGATCATATTTTTAAAAGGGCATTTTCGGCTACTTAATTTATGAGAAAAATTCTGGCCTTTTGGGACATGAAAGTATATGGTATAAAGTACCTCCTGTCCAAAAATGAGCTCATTCCGACTTAAAATGAGCATGTTATGACCATTTCAATATTTAGGTTTTTTCGACGAAAAATGCTATAACCAGAGTTCTATAACTCCGATGACCATGAAATTTAAACTGGAATTTCACATTAACATGTGTAAGATTCTTCCAAGATTTGGGAATATTTGGAGTTAAACTTGAGGTAGCTAATTTCTTAAGGAATTAATTAGAAACTGATTTTTGAAAAATAGTAAATGAATTTTAAAAATTCCGAGAAAAATATATGTTCATTATGGGACTATATTATGCTAAATCCCAGAAAAGAAATATTTTTGGGACTGATTTGGTATTTTTCATGAAAATGGTTTAGTTACGAACATATGAGTTAAATATGTTATGTGAAGTAACAAAGTTGGAAAATAGGATTTTATGGCTTGGAAATCCTATATAAGGTACATGCAGATTTTTGATAAGGGATTTGATCATTGGTGATGAAATCTTATGAGTATGGCATTCTTTGAATGATTAAATACATTATTTGGTAAAGTGTAAACAATTGAGATAAATTATTTATAAGTTTTTAGGTGATTAAAATATTGTTATAATATTAATAATATTAGATTATCAATTTATTATGTGAGTGATAATATTTGGATAAATTTAAAGTCTTTAATATTTATCCTTGTTTTAGTTTGATTAATGCTTATATCATTGTCATCATCCTCATTCTTATATGGTGATGAGAGTTATCTTTGGCTTACGTGCAAAGATGGACTGTTGTTTATTGAATTATATATCTTTGGCTTACGTGCAAAGATGAATTGTTGATTATTGGATTTATTGTTGTATATCTTTGGCTTACGTGCAGAGATGGACTTGGTATGATTATGATCAGAGATTATTCGGTATAGTCATGACCATTGATGATTTAATGAATATCCTTGGCGTAGTAGTGGGGATGATTCGATGATGTGGTTTATTTATTAAGCTGAGTCTCAGCGATAAAAGTTGATGAAAACATTTTTAAATCATAGAAGATAGTAGATTTTATTCTCTACTTGACTCTTTTAATGGATCGCTTATTCCGCTACAGTTAAACTTGATGTCTATTATATGTTATCAGTTTAACATTGTTGAAGACTATTGATAATTTATTCTGCATTATCTTAGTCATAATATATCTTATTGGGCTAGTTGAGCTCACCCTTTCTTTCACTGTTCTCTTCAGGAAATGAGAACGTAGCCGGGACTAGTCGGGGAATGAAGTGATGGTCTGAGATGGTGTCTTAGTAGTCATCACTATTCTATAAAATAGTGTGACAATAAATGTAATGAGGACTCCATTGGGTGTGGATATTGTCTAGATGACAATATTCTTATTAAAACTCTCAGTTTATGTTTTGTCGTAGTTTACACGACAGCTGTATTATTAAGTTATATTTGAATTATGTACCATGTATTTGGCGACTCAAGATGGGTGATGAAAACCTAATTTTGGGGTCGTCACAAGAACAGTGAAAGAAAAGGGTGAGCTCAACTAGCCCAGTAAGAAATATTATGACTAAGATAATGTGAAATAAATTATCCTTAGCCTTCAATAATATAACAACTAATAGAATATAATAGACAACACGTTTTACTGCAGTGGAATAAGCAATCCATTAGAAGAGTCAAGTAGAACATAATGTCTACTATCTCTTCTAGATTAAAAGTCCATCGTTAATATTTCATTCCTGTAATACTCAACAATAGTTATTTGTTATACCCAATACAAAAAGAACTATCATCACCTGTCTTCACCTAAACCACCAAAGATTTTAGTCAAATACACAATTCATATTTATAATCATGTAAATCAACAGTTTCTCCTTGCCACAAAGGCTTAATAGAACGTTTACTCAATATCCTTACCCCAAAGGCTAAAGATATTCAAATGTAATAACAATGATCATACAAATTAGTTGTCTACCTTCGCACTATGGGCCAAAGATATTCAACTATAAAACCAATTGTCATGATTATACCAATCAATTGTCTGTCAGTGCACTATGGCCAAAGACATTCAACTGTTAACTAATGGTCATGATCCTGCCAAGCACATCATTGAATTATCCATGCACTACGGGCCAAGGATATTCGTTATTATCACCAGTGGTTATGATCATGTCATACACATGTCCATCTTTGCACGTAAGCCAAAGATATACAACTATAAAACCAATAATCAACAGTCCATCTTTGCACGTATGCCAAAGATATACAACTGTAAAACCAATAATCAACAGTCCATCTATTCACGTAAGCCAAAGATGACTTTCATCACAATATAAGCATGAGGATGATGACAATGACATAAGCAATAATCAACCGAAATCAAATCAAGCAAAATCAAGGATAACTATTAAAGACTTTAAATTTATCCAGAGTTTAAAGATATCCAAATTGTCAACATGATACTGCTTTGTAGAGTAAAATTCAAGAATAATATTAATGTACCAAAAATAATTTGGACAGAAAAGAATATATTTTTTGAGTAAATAGTACCCCGTGAATAATACCCTGTGAATAGTACTTCGAGAATAGTACCTTGTGAATAGTACCCTAACATGAAAAGTACCCCAAATACCCGAGTGAATGATACTAGAGTGAATAGTAATCAGGTGAATAGTAACCCGTGAATAGTAACTCATGAATAGTACTCCGGCACGAAAAGTGCCCCGAATACCCGAGTGAATAATACTAGAGTGAATAGTAATCGGGTGAATAGTAACCTGTGAATAATAACTCGTAACAGAAAAATACCAAAGAAAACGATATTTCATGACGAGTACAAAAGAAATGATATCCCAGATGAGTATAATAGAATATACGAAACTGCAAATGGATTTTCACCCGCCATGCAGTAATCCACGTAGACAGATCATTTCCACAATTTAATAAAGAATGAATACGAAGGATCATTCACCATACATGCGGTAATCCACATAGATAGGTTATTCCAATACAATAATAAAGAATTGAATAACAGAAGAATTCACTATACATGCGGTAGTCCGCGTAGACAGGTCATTCCAACAAAATAATAAAGAATGGAATAACAGTAGAATTAACCAGGCATGCGATAAACCGCACAGACAAGTTAGTCCAATAGAATAATAAAGAATGGAACTAGGTCATGCGTAATCCGCACAAACAGGATATTCCAACAGAATAATAAAGAATGGAACCGGGTCATTCGTAATCCGCACAGACAGGATATTTCAATAGAATAATAAAGAATGGAATAACAACAGAATTCATCAGGCATGTGATAGACCGCACAGATAGGTTATTCCAACAGAATAATAAAGAATGGAATAATAGAAGAATTTCACCATGTATGCGGTACTTCGTATAGACAAGTTATTCTAACATAATAATAAAGAATGGAATAACAACCCTTACGAGTATTGAAAGAAAATAACTCTCTTCATAAATACGAAAGAATAATACCCCTTACCTTAGAAGAAACTGGATACTGGAATAGTGAGGTAGCAGACTTCTCTTCTTCTTTCTCTCTATAATTTTTTTCTATAATAATTGCTTTATAGCTTTAGTGAATTGGTGAGAAATGAAAGAAGAATGAACTTCTATTTATAGGAAAATATAGTTTCGATAATTGCACATTATAGGGCCCAAAATATTATAGTATAATACCTTCCTCTTTTTCTTCATTTTTAATTTAGTCCTGCAAGTATTATCAAACTTGCACCACCTCCCCTAATAGTAAATCATGTGAATCGATAGTAAATCATGTGAATCAATAGTTCTAGACATGTGAAAATATAAATTACAGTATAGAACCTCCATCTATACCTCCATTTTTAACTTAGTCATGCAAGTATTATCAATCTTGCACCAACTCCCCTAATAGTAAATCATGTGAATCAAATAGTACACACATGTGAACACATAGTTATAAGCATGTGAATTAATAGCAATTAATTGCTCATTATTCCGGTTAATTACCTGATTGGTCAATATAACCTCCAAACGTCAATTATCATCAAAATAAATGTCGATTTTCACTAACACCAATAATCCCAACACAATGGAACTATCAATTTCATCTTTAATCAACACGAACTTATTCATCATTAATATTATAACTCACAATATTTAACAACCAGGTCGTTCCCAGGAAATATGGGGCTTTCTGATAAGGATTTCTCCGTATTGGCACGCAATTAGGTGACCAAACCTCTCCTTGACAGAACTTCTAGACATTATCAATATTACAAATAATAATATGAATAACTTTGTCGTCTCAATTGTTGATTTAATAATATAACATATTGTGATAATAATTGAATAAAACTTAGTGACTTCTCACGTAAGCATCAATAATCAAAGATACTGTACAATACCGTGTGCTACTATGCAACCACACGTATTACTATACTTTTATCACCGATTATTTTATGACAACTTGCTTACATTGAAAAAATTTCACATATCACCCTTAACTTTAACCTTTTATCAATTTAACCATTTACTAAATAGAATAATTATAATAAAATTGAATACTTTCATTTCATAAAATTCGGGGTCTCACAATCTCCCCTCCTTATGAAATTTTGCCCTCAAAATTTACGTACCTGGTAGTTCGAAGAGATGAGAATACCTTGATTTCTTTTCGGATTGTACCTTCCCGGTTATCTCCTCTCTATCAGGATTTTCCCATTTCTCATCTCATGTATTTCAGATATCTTTCTAGAATATAGTTTCAAAATAAGGGTTAATTAACATGCCTCATATTATCCCTATACTCTGACCGACCAATTAAATACCAAATAACTTAGGTAGGTCATACTAGCGAAGGAATTACCCGTCTCTCCCCTCCTAGTTCTAGTCTCACATCTCAGCCAGGGATCATATCCCTAAGCTTTGATACCAACTGTGACGCCCCCAAAACGGACATATGTCGATGTCGGGATTTTTATTTGTCCCTTTTCGTTACTTGTTCTTTGGTGTTCTCATGTTAATGTGAGTTTTGTTTGAAAAAATAAGTGAAAAAGGTCCGACATGTGTAATGTCGACGATTTGACTTTAAGAGTCGCCAGTTGGTATTTTTAACTGGTTTCACCAACGCAGCCAAAAAGGTTTGCACATTGACCCATTGATGTGACACTGCGAAACGGGTCTGTGAAACCGAGATTTATTAGGGGTCGGGGGCTTAATTATGTGGAGGAAAGGTGCTAGGCACCCCCCAACATCCGTGTTGCCATGGTGACCGCCAATTCTCAAAGAAACTGTTATATGAATGCGTGTGTGTGTGTGTGTGTGGATCAATGTGCAATTATTTGAAAGTGGTGCGAGGCTTCGTTCGTACCTATATACACAAG
Organism: Panax ginseng; assembly: GCA_020205605.1. Classification (NCBI taxonomy): domain Eukaryota; kingdom Viridiplantae; phylum Streptophyta; class Magnoliopsida; order Apiales; family Araliaceae; genus Panax; species Panax ginseng. Next base: position 122,981,589 of record CM035132.1, on the reverse strand, counting down.
GTTTGAATTTATAGAAAAATTCAGTTTTAACCAAGATATAGGAATGAAGTTTTGTAAAAGTGGTTTTTCAAACCCTGTGCTTAATAGGAATTGAGACCTTTTCATACTTCCATTTTATTATTAAATGTTTGCCTTGTTTGCTTTATTTTTGAGATGCGAGGCATCTTCGAGAAAATAATATACAGCAGTGCCGAACTCCTTATGGGAATGACAACCATCCAAGGAAATTCATACACTGTAAATAATGTACAAGCTGCTTACAGCTGAAAAAATCCATCACGGGAACCGAATCTAGATTCAGTAGATTGAATATGTGATCACATGATTCCTAGGCTCACATGATTCTGCAGTTTGTATGGAAAGCGATGTGATTATATATATATATATATAAAGTCAGAATATATATATATATATATATATATATATATATATGCATGATCAGCCACCACGAAGCAACTCCATCGGGGATCTGAAATGTAAATAAAGCACTAAATGCTATCAACCGCCACGAAGTAAACTCCAGGCGGGACTTGAATGTAAATAAAGTTGTAAAAGCGATCAACCGCCACGAAGTAAACTCCAGGCGGGACGAAATATAAATAAAGCTGTAAAAGGCCACGAAGTAAACTTCAGGCCTGACAGAAATGTATATATATATATATATAGCAAGGATCAAGTGCATACCTCTTATCTTACTCACCCGTACTCACCCCCTTTTAAGCGACGATTTTGGTCATACAAATAGTAAATCATACTTTTAGCGACGAACAACATATAAGCGTCGCTAAAAAGTATTGGCGACAGTTGTATGGCCAAGCAAATAAGCCTAAAGGGGGTGAGCACGGTGAGTAAAATAAGGGTATGCACTTGATCCGACCGTATATATATATATATATATATATATATATATATATATATATATATATATATAAGCAATAAACGCTCAGGATGTAAAATCCGGGCTCATTAGATATATAAATAAAAATTATATATATATATATATATATATATATATATATATATATAAAAAAGCAAGTAAACACTCTAGACATAAGTCTAGGCTCAATCGAGGCATAACTCGATAATGTTAGTCCATATATTACTATATACATATATAAGTATATATACAGACAGAAATGAAAACCATGGACCGAAGTCCGGGCATACACACACAACACGACTCTCAATATGTAGAATAGTGTGTGCAAATATGAAGAGAAAGGCTTTATAGTGTGTAAGAAGGCTTACAGTGGGCTGCCAATGCAGACTTCTATGACTCTATATGGATAAACACTTAGCTCCCGCTGGTAAATGTATAGCTATATGTGGGCTAACATGTGTCTAAAATGAGGAAACACTCATTATGGGGTGTGTATAAAACAAATTGGACAGGGCTTCCTCGTCTTTTTTCATCCAAATATGGCCACCCAAGCCCTCTATTTATAGAGGGGGGAGCCGTAGGTGTATCTGCGGCAGCCGAAGATGCATCTGCGGCTTCCCGGGGTGCCCCAGGCTCTGCCGGTCTCGTCGTCTCTAAGTACGTGCACTCGTGTACTGTGATGTCCGCTCGAACTTGCAGAACTTCAATCCGAGCCTCCGATCGCGGCGTGCCATACCATTCTAGAAAGCTATTTTTAAGAGCTATGCAATGCCATAAGATTTGCCCTTTTTTGATTCTAGGAAGATGGGTCCATGACCCAAATGGCATTTTCGGGTCTCCATTAGGCAATTCGATAAGCTGTTTTGCGTAGTTTGCGCTCTAAAGTTAAGATATGGTTCTTGTGGGACTTCTTTTGAAGCAATTTTGAGTTGAAATGAGTGTATTTGATTTGAAGTGAAGTTGAGTTGGCAAAATGACCATTTTGCCCTTCCCGGGGTTATCTCTGGTTTTTGCTCAGTTGTAGTAGTCTTTTCTCAGGGTTATCTCTGAGGTTGTCATGCTGTTGACTTTGAATGTCTTCAGGGTTATCTCTGAGGTTGGCTTGACCTCCCAGGGTTAGCTCTGGGGTCGGAAAATGATGTTGTAGTCCTCCTCTAGGGTTACCTCTGGAGTGTGGAAAAGACACTTTTGCCTTCCTGCATAGTTAGTAACAGGAAAAGAAAATTTTGAGTGTCTACAGATGCCCCTCTTTATCATGTTCATGCAATGCAATGGATTGGACATGATAAAGATTAGTAGACACTTGAAATATGACAAGGTATTTTTAATGATGCAAAATGTAGTGAATGTGTTGATGAATGTTAAAATGTTTTTGTAAATCGTAGTTCACAAATAACACATCGCATTTCGCACTTTGCCTTTTGCTTTTGGCCAATCGCACTTCGCAACTCGCACATCGCATTTCGCATATTGCATATCGCAAATCGCAAATCGCAATGTAATGAATTTTATGATGCATGTTTAAAATGTTTTCGCAAATCGCTTTACCTTTATCGGGAATTGCTGATGCCTATGTTGGTGTTGACTACAACGGTTTGGCTTTTTGTTGGTGTCACTAATGCCTGTTTGATGAAGAGAAATGGAGATGTCGCCGATGCATATGCTGGTAGTTTACAATGGTGCCTACCCTGATGGTAGTTTGACAACAGATCCTACCCTGCTGGTAGTTGAATACGCTGACATCGCCCAACTGTTTTGGTTCCCACTCGAACGGTGGTATACAAAGCATTCATCTCTGAACTATCTTGATGTTGCACTGAATTAATGCCAATGGTTTTGAATACCGGATCTCCCGATACCTTCGCTGAAGTAATATTTAAAGGTTTGCTTCGCTAGACTCTGCCTGATGTTACACTGGATAGAGATGTACGTTGATGTAGCGCCTCACCCTTTTTGAACTGATTTGTAGTTTCCTTTCACTGTTGGGTGCTTGTGCCCCATTTCTTTGAACATTTGATTCACAACCCGGCTAAACTGATGACCTGAACGCCACTGATATCCTTGGAGGGTGTAGCTCGCTCTTTTGCTGTTGAACTTTTGAACTTCAGTGTAAAGGCCTCAATTTATGAGGATTTGATGGAAATTAACATGTTTGACAATGTAGATTTCATTCACCAGACCTTTTGTCATTGGCCTTGAGTTAAGAACTTTTTGAGAATTTTCCCCCTCTTTCGTAGGGGTACGCTTATGTCGTCATGATTTCTTTCAGGAGTTTTCTTTCTTTTGATGAGAGGCCAGAGTTAAAATCCTTCGCTTTCCTGGAATCGGAAAAATTCCCCAGTCCTTTCGCATGTTGTTACTGGGGATTCATACGAGAAAGTCTCTTTGTTGACCAAATCGCGAGTGAATAATGTCCGAATCGCCAGTGAGATAATATGAGGGAAACTCCGATGATGATGGACCATGCTGATGGTGTTGACTGATGCATTTTCCTCCTTAGGATGATTGATAAATGCCCTAGTGTTGAGTTGTCGCTGTTTCTGAGATTGCCCCAATCTTGTTGTAAGGGTCCCAATATCAAGTTATCGCCGATTTTGAAATTGCCCTAGCCTTGCTTGTTGTCTGGGATAGTTGCTTTGACAGATGGGCTGATAAGATACCGATCTCGCAAGAGGCTTTTTCCTCCGTATCTGATGGTGAGCAGGTTGTTTATTTAGGCTTGGAGGTCCTCAATCATTGTTCCTGACTTGTTCTCACAATCGGCTTTGATGGTTTTATGAAGACTTGTTGATTGAGGGTGTCAGCTCTTTGAAGGTCCTCGCTGCTGGTTGTCTTGGCGTATCACTGTTTCTTCCTTTCTGGGATTTGTGCTAGATTTGATGGAATGACATTGAAGTGTTGTTGGGTCTTCTCCACATGGGTCGCTGACTTGGAGGGTTGTTTGGGTTTGGATATTTCTTTTGAGGTTCAGACCACACCACTGATGATTGCCTATGCATTCTTGTATGTGAGGGAGATTAGGTCTGCGTAGTTCCTGCTTTATAAGATAAATGGTTTGAGAAGTGTTTGTTTGGGTTTTTTGGGTTTTTATTTTGTTTAACCGCACCATAAATGGCTGCCTACGTATTCCTATTGAAGAGGAGATAAGATTTACGTAGTTCAAACCATGGTATAAGAGGTTCAACGCTGAATAGTGTAAGGGTAGAAAGGTGTAGAAACTTTATTGATGAAGAAGGGTGTAGAAGTATTTTTGTGGTTTTTGTTTTTGTAGAGAAAGGGTAGAAATGTTTTTGTTGTTTTTTGTTTATTACTACCGGGCCATATAGAATATGGTTGCCTACGTACTCCCGTGTATCAGGGAGATCAGGTCGACGTAGTTCGCCCCTATGAGCTGAAACCTGAATGACTTGATTTTTGATTTTTTGATTTTTCCTTTTTTTTTCTTTTTTTTCTTTTTTTCCTTTTTTTTCTCTTTTCTTTTTTTTGTTTCTCTTTCTTTTTCTTTTTATTTTTTTTCTTATTTTTTCTTTTTCAATATTTACACGCATGGAAAATAAAAGGCATACTACGAAGAAATTGATACTGTCCCAACATCTTCTGGAAATCACAACTTTATCCCCCGGATCTACACCTTTTTGGCTAGTTGAGGCCTGATAGTCTAGTTGTCAATGGTTATGTTGTCTTCAAGGCTCGCGACAGAGGTTACTTCTTGGTCTTGAATGTCTTCACTTATGGCCATAACTTGATCGCTTCTTGGTTCAGTACATTCCTCAGGGATGCTTGAGCTGGACCCATTGCAAAAAGGTATGGACTCTTGATTCTTTAATGGGTAGGTTTCCCCAAAAACTTCACCACCTTTTCCTTCATCTGTTAGCTTGAGAGGATTCAACCATGAAATCTCCCTCGAACTATTGTTGCATTTCTTGCAAGGAACTTTCCTTTTTTGCTTTTTCTTCCTTGGAAAGGATCAGTATTTCCTCCGCATCATCCAAGGTTATAAGATCTGAAATGTGGTTGTCATCTTTGGACCACAGGATGTTGGATGTTAGCAGAGGAATCTCCTTTGGGGATTCCCTTGTCTCCTCTGTCATGTCCTGCATTTGGATCATTCCATCTTGGGTTCTGCCAGGATCATCACTCATAGCCTTCACCTCATTTTAGCTGCCTGTCTCAAGTGGACATCTTAAGCTTTTTATTTCCTTTTTGCCTTTTTTTGTCATGGGAAATTCTATCTCCAGCTCTCCATTTTCAATTAGATCTTGGATTTTATGTCGCAAAGACTAGCATTCCTCAGTCGTATGTCCAAGTGAGTTAGAATGGTAGAGACATATTTTGGTGGACTCATAACTCTTTATCTTGGGATTTATAGGAGGCAACAGCTTAGTAATCTGTCCTTCGCTTATCAGAAAGTAAAGCATTTCTTCATTGGATTTTCTTAGAGGGGCGGATTTTGGGACTCTTGTGGAGGTTGTTTGATCTTTCTTCTTTGAGAATTCGCATTCCCCCGAGCGAGTTTTCCGTTGGCGAGATCTTCTAGCAATTTTATTATCCCCCTTTTCTTGGCCTTCTGATAGTTGAGTGAAAAACTTCCTTGTATCCTGATGTTGGCGCACTATCAGCTTAGCTAGCAGATTGACTTGATTCTGGATTATATCTAACTTTTGCATTACTATGATACCCTCCTCTGAGTTTTCCCACTTTAGGACATTTGATCTGTGCCTTTGGGGGTATTCTTCTATCTTATGAATTGGATACCTTTTAGCACTTTCTGACCCGATCATGTTTACTTCCCTCGTATCATGCTGCAATGGCAGGTTGGTGCTGACATTCTATTGATCAGGTTGCTGCACCACAATACTGCCACTTTCGATCAGATTTTGAATTTTATGCTTTAATGACCAACAATCTTCTGTATCGTGTCCTAGAGATCCTGAGTGGTAAGCACATCTCTGGCTTGGATTGTATCTTTTTCTCCCTGGTTCCAGAGGTGGAGCCAGTTCGGTAATTTTCTTGTGATCCATTAATATCGCTAACACATTTTCAAGGAATCGCCTAATGGAGTGAACACCCAATTTTTCGTTCATTCAAATTTTCTTTTCCTATATGGGTATTGGTTGAACACAGCCTGTTGTTGAGATGCCAGATTGTCTTGCATTTTCCAAATAGGGGGACTGTAGGTTGGTCTCCTAGCTTGCCCCTGTATAATAAGGGATGCATCTTCATTGCCTTTATCGGGTACACCCTTGGGATCGCTCGCATACTTGCCAGTCTGTATATTCTTGGCTACTACTTCCAAGGCAGTGAAGTCTTTAATCTTGCCTACCTTCAGGCCCATCTCTTCCATTTCGCTGTGTTTGATCATTTCTGAAAATGGCTTTCCTATACTTGCTAGGATCCTTTCGTAATATGGAGCCTCTTGGATATCAATAAACGTCATTACCATCTCAGTTTCTATCATTTATGGAATGACTTACACTGCTAGATGTCTCCACCTTTGGGCATATTCTCGGAAAGATTAAGTACTTTGCTTTTTGACTTTAGTCACTTGGTATCGATCAGGTGCCATTTGTGACTGAAAACTGCACTGACTTAGAAAGGCATGGGCCAATTCTTCCAAGTTGTGGATTTTGGCATTGTCAAGTCGGGCATACCAGGCTTTAGCCTCTCCGGTGAGACTCTTTTGAAAAAGTTGCATTATGAGGCTTTCATCTTCAACATAAGACCCTAGTTCGCTAATATACACTTTCAGATGCGTATAGGGATCGCCTTCCCCATTGTACTTTTCAAACTCTGGGACTTTAAATTTGGCAGGATATCGAGCCCCTGGGAATATACAGAGATCTGAATAGGTGACACTCCCATAATTTCTAGTCCCTTTGATTGACCGGATGGTCTCCTCCATTTGTTGGACTTTCTTTCTTAGATCCCCAGTTTCTCGATCATCCCTGAGATTTGTGATTTCTTTATTGGAATGAGGTTTAGGTATCTGGGTTTCCATCTTTTTGCCAATACCCTGACTGCCCCCTGGTGTGGATGACTCTAGTTGTGTAGGCATTGTTTGGCCCTTGATTCCTCCATGTGTAGAGGTTTCTAGGTGGAAGGGTATTTGGGTACCATGAGTGGATTGGTGTAGTTCTTTGAGCATAACAACCTACTCTGTAATTTGATAGCTTAATCTTTCGAACTCTTCACGAGAGACATGAGTAGGATCAGGCTGGGCACTTTTATCCATGTCTAACTGTGGGCTTAAAACCCTTTTGGACTTTGAACGGGAAACGGACCCAATTGCTTCCCTACAAAAGACTTATGTAGTTTAGCCTTAGGGATAAAGTAAATGTTATCATAATATGTCCATTTTAGGAATATTATCTTGCAAAATTGGATATTAATTGATAACATGTCATGTATGCACAGGTATTCTTCATATTTTCCATTACATATAGATGATCATGGAATAAAATTATAAGTAAATGCTTTTACAAGTAATTGAAAATGGAAAGCATGAAGAAACTTTCCTCCGCATTTGGTTTATCAGAAGTTGACATATCTTAGGGTTACTCTCGCGGCTTTTTGGAATGAAGGTTCCTAAATCATCGCAATCTACTTGACGGGAAGTTAATCCGGTCTTTCAATTGGAGCGAATCTGGGTGGTGCCTTTCCTGAGCCTCGTTGGAATTAGTCTTCCTACGAGTCCAGTAATCAAACACCGACATGATAGCCTCCTGGTGGAGGGACCAAACAACATACATTCACATACAACGTGTCTCACCGTTTATGCAAAATGATGACATGTGCGAAGCACTAATATCACATATAGATATTTAGCAGTTCAGTAAGTAAAATGCATTCGTACACATTCATCATAAATATAAATGCAAAATTCACACACAAGCATATAACAATTTTGAAAGCTTGTAATAACAGCTTAAGCCCTCTTACTGGATTCCCCAGCAGAGTCGCCACCTGTCGACGTCAGGATTTTTATTTGTCCCTTTTCGTTACTTGTTCTTTGGTGTTCTCATGTTAATGTGAGATTTGTTTGAAAAAATAAGCGAAAAAGGTCCGACATGTGTAATGTCGAAGATTTAACTTTAAGAGTCGCCAGTTGGTGTTTTTAACTGGTTGCACCAATGCAACCGAAAAGGTTTGCACATTGACCCAGTGATGTGACACTGCTAAACGGGTCTATGAAACCAAGATTCATTAGGGTTCGGGGGCTTAATTATGCGGAGGGAAGGTGTTAGGCACCCCCCGACATCCGTGTTGCCACGGTGACTGCCACTTCTCAAAGAAACTGTTGTATGAATATGTGTGTGTATGGATCTATGTGCAATTATTTGAAAGTAGTGCGAGACCTCGTTCGCACCTATATACACAAGGTTTGAATTTATAGAAAAATTCAGTTTTAACCAAGATATAACAATGAAGTTTTGTAAAAGAGGTTTTTCAAACCCTGTGCTCAATAGGAATTGAGAGCTTTTCATACTTCCATTTTATATTAAATGTTCGGCTTGTTTGCTTTTATTTTCCAGATGCGAGGCATCTTTGAGAAAATAATATACATCAGTGCCGAACTCCTTATGGGCATGACAACCATCCAAGGAAATTTGTACACTGTAAATAATGTACAAAAGTCGCTTACAATTTGAAAAAAGTCCATCATCGAACCAGAATCTAGATTCATGAGATTTGAATCTGATCACATGATTCCTAGGCTCACATGATCTGCAGTTTGTATGGAAAGCGATGGCGATTATATATATATATATAAAAGTCAGATATATATATATATATATATATATATATATATATGTGTGTGTGTGTGTGTGTGTGTGTGTGTGCATGATCACCACCACGAAGCAACTCTATGGGGATCAAAATGTAAATAAAGCGAAGAATGCTATCAACCGCCACGAAGTAAACTCCAAAGGGACTTGAATGTAAATAAAGTCATAAAAGCGATCAACCGCCACGTAAGTAAACTTCAAAGTAGACGAAATATAAATAAAATTGTAAAAGGCCACGAAATAAACTCCAGGCCTGACAGAAATGTAAATATATATATATATATATATATATATATTTAATTATTTTCAGACATATCCGATGAGCCTGGATTTTATATCTGGTGCATTTACTGCTTATATATATATATATATATATATATATAAGCAAGTAAACGCTCCAGACATAAGTCTAGGCTCAATCGAGGCATAACTCGATAATTTTAGTCCATATATAAATATATACATATATAAGTATATATATACAGACAGAAATGAAAATCACGAACCGAAGTCCGGGCATACACACACAACACGACTCTCAATGTGTAGAATAGTGGTGCAAAGATGAAGAGAAAGGTTTTATAGTGTATAAGAAGGCTTACAGTGGGCTACCAATGCAGACTTCTATGACTCTATATGGATAAACACTCAGCTCCCGCTGGTAAATGTATAGTTATATGTGGGCTAACAGGTGTTTAAAATGAGGAAACACTCAATATAGGGTATGTACAGAACAAATTGGACATGGCTTCCTCGCCTTTTTCCTTCCAAATATGGCCACCCTAAGCCCTCTATTTATAGAGGGGAGTTCATGTGACACAGCAGATGCATCTCTTCTTGCCGGGGTGCCCTGCTCTGTGGGTCCCGCCTGCCTCAAGCACGTGCACTGTGTCTTTGTGATGTCCACTCGAACTTGCAGAACTTCAATCCGAGCCTCCGATCACGGCGTGCCATACCATTCTGGAAAGCTATTTCTGAGAGCTATGTAATGACATAGGATTTTCCCTTTTTTGATTCTAGGAAGATGGGTCCATGACTGAAATTGCATTTTCGGGTCTCCGTGAGGCAATCCGATAAGTCGCTTTTGAAGTTTAGCCCGAAGTTAAGATATGGTTCTTGTGGGACTTCTTTTGAAGCAATTTTGAGTTGAAATGAGTGTATTTGATTTCAGTGAAGTTGAGTTGCTAAAATGACCATTTTGTCCTTCCCGGGGTTATCTCTTGTTTTCGCTCAGTTGTAGCAGTCTTTTCTCAGAGTTATCTCTGAGGTTGTCATGCTGTTGACTTTGAATGTCTTTAGGGTTATCTCTGAGGTTGGCTTGACCTCCCAGGGTTAACTCCGGGGTCGGGAAATGATGTTGTAGTCCTCCTCCAGGGTTACCTCTAGAGTGTGGAAAAGACGCTTTGCCCTCCTGCATAGTTAGTAACAGGAAAAGAAAATTTTGAGTGTCTACAACATACATTGTGACGCCCCCAAAAATAGGTATTCATCACCCATCTTGAGTCGCCAGATACATGGTACATAAATTCAAATACAACTTAATTATACAACAGTCGTGTAAAATACGACAAAACATTATCTAATAGTTTTAATACGTATATTGTCATCTAGACAGTATACAAACTCAATGGAATCCTCATTACATTTATTGTCACACTATTTAACAGAATAGTGAGGACTACTAATGCTATCATCTGGACCGTAACTCCGTTCCCCGACTCGTCCCAGCTATATTCTCATTTCCTGAAGAGAACAATGAAAGAAAGGGTGAGCTCAACTAGCCCAGTAAGAAATATTATGACTAAGATAATGCAGGATAATTTATCATTAGCCTTCAACAATGTTAAACTGATAAAATACAATAGACATCAAGTTTAACTGCAGCGGAACATGCAATCCATTAAAAGTGTCAAGTAGAGAATAAAATCTACTATCTTTTATGATTTAAAAGGTTTTTCATCACTTTTATCGTTGGGACTCAGCTTAATAATAATCCACATCATCGAATCACCCCTCGCTTTTCTGACCAAGGATATTCTTTAGTATCACGACCACAATTATCCATGCACTACGGGACATGAATATTTGTGTATTCATCAATAGTCATGATCATGCCAACAACTGTACATCAATGCACTACGGGCCAATGAGGACTTTTATCACATCATTTGTAACATTACGGTCATGATTATACAGAATAATCCCTGGTCATAATCATACCAAGTCCATCTATGCACTATGTGAGGCTGAGATGACTTTCAAAAATATAAACACGAGGATGATGACAATGATATAAGAATTCAATAAAACAAGTTCACGAATTAATTTATCCAGGAACTAATAACGTCCAAATTGTTAACATGATACTTCTTTATAGAGTAAAATTCAAGAATGCTCAGAAGAATATTTCCATGAAAAGATACTGGATGAAGCGCAAATATCAAGGATATTCCACTAATTTCATGGAGTATAGAAGTTAAAACTTTAACCAACTGAGTATAATAAATAATGGAATAACAAAAGAAATCACCGTGTATGTGATAGATAGCAGTCAAGTTATTCAAATGTAATAATAAATATGGAACCAGTCCCACAGAACGCGCATGCATATGATATTCCGGCTGTAGAATAATAAATACGGAATAATAAATAATGGAACCAGGTCCGACGTAAAACGCATAGACTGGATTTTCTGACAGAATAATAAATGCGAAATAATAAATAATGGAACCAGGTCAGGCAAAATTCGCACCGACAGGATATTCCGACAGAATAATAAAGAACGAAATAATAGAAGAATTTTACCACGTATGCGGTACTTCGCATAAACAGGTTATTCCAACATAATAATATATAATGGAATAACAGAGGGATTTCACCAAGTATAGGGTATGCCGCGTATACAGATTATGTATAGGGTATGCCGCGTATATAGGTTATTCCAACAGAATAATAAAGAATGGAATAACAGAAGTCCTCTTCATGAATAAGAAAGAATAACATCCCTTACCATAAAAGACACTAGATATCGAAATAGTGAAGTAGCAGAATACTCTTCTTCTTTCTCTCTATAGTTTCTCTCTCTATAGTTTCAGTGAATTCGTAAGAAATAATGAAGGAATGAGCTTCCATTTATAGAAAAACTGAGAGTGGCTCTTGGTCTTAACGAAGGGTCAAAATGACTCTTGGTAATATTGAAGAGACAACTACTATTTGTGAAGGGGCAATTAACCCTTGGAACACCGAAGAGGCAAATAACTCTTGGTAATATTGAAGAGACAACTACTATTTGCGAAGGGGCAATTAACCCTTGGAACACCGAAGAGACAAGTAACTCTTGGAAAACTGAAAGGGCAAGTAACCCTTAGAAAATTGAAAGGACAAGTTACTATTAAAACTCATGAATAGTAACTCATGAATAGTAACTCGTGAATAGTAACTTCGACACAAAAAGTTCTCCGAATACCCGATTGAACAATATAACCTCCAGACATCAATTATCATCAGAATAGATGTCAATTTCTACTAACACAAATAATCGCAACAAATGAAACTATGGAATTCATCTTTAATCAACACGAACTTATTCATCATTAATATTATAACTCACAATATTTAGCAACCAGGTTGTTCCCAGGAAAGAGGGGGCTTTCCAATAAGGATTTCTCCCTATTGTTGTGCAATTAGGTGACCAAACCTCTTCTTGACAGAACTTCTAGACATTGTAAATATTGTAATTTAATAATATGAATAACTTTGTCGTCTCAATTATTGATAATATAACATATTATGCAGATGATACTGTGACAATAATCGAATCAATAATATGAGAGATATGATGCAGCAATTACTGTAGCAATAATTGAGTATAACTGAGTGACTTCTTACGTAAACATCAATAATTAATACCGTGTGCTACTATATAACCACGCGTATTACTGTACTTTTACTACCGAGTAGTTCAACAGTATTAACGATAAAACTTTCGCCGTTATTTTCATAAATTTATTTTTGTCGTTTTCTCAATCCGATAATAATTCCGTTGTGGGGTCCACCAATGATTGTGCCGTCGTACGAATATTCCCTGTTAAAACGAATATTCCCCGACCAATCGAATATTATATAACAACTTGCATACTTTGCAAAATTTATAAATACTACCCACAACTATAACATTATATCAAATCCACACCATAATATTAAAAAAAATTATTTTGAGAAAATTAAATATTTATTCATAAAATCTGGGGTCTCACAATCTCCACTCCTTATGAAATTTCGCCCTCGAAATTTACGTACGTACCTGGTATGCCGAACAGATGAGTAAACTTCGTCAGATTCTAACTCTTGAGGTATAACCTTTAAGCGTAGAATATACTCTTTTTTATCCAAGATTTTAACAGGAACCTCTTCATACATTAAATTATCTGCTATCTCGTCCGGTTTTATTTCAATAATGTGGTTCGGGTCATCCACATATTTATGTAACATCGATACATGAAAAATGTTATGAACACGCGACATACTTGGCGGTAAAACGAGTCTATAGGCCACAGTTCCTACCCGATAGAGGATTTCAAATAGACCAATAAAATTGAGGATTGAGATTTCCTCTCTTCATCGACTCTTGCTTCTAGAATAACGCCCTCTTGAACCTTCTTCTTCACATTCATCATCTCCGGGTGCGTAGCTTGAGCGGCTTTAACTTTATCGATTAAAGTTAATTCTAATCGTATATTCGTTATCTTCACGTGGGTCCCTAGAGTCTTTAACTCTATCTTCATCATTTGTAAGTTATACGAAATGGGTTTTTGTGTTAACAATGTCGTACTCGTAAACGTATACGATCTTCTACTCAACGCGTCAGCTACCACGTTCGTTCTTCCACGATGATATTAAATGGTATAGTCGTAATCTTCAACAGCTCGAGCCAACGTCTTTGGCGCATGTTACGTTCATTTTGGTTAAAGAAATATTTGAGGGTTTAAGAAATGGGTTTTGTACTGGGGTCAATACAAAATTCGATTTCACGCTCTAGGGGTAGGCTAGGAAGTCTTCAAGAATACGTCAGGAAATTTATTAATAATAGAAATATCATTCATAACTGTGACCCTCATCTAAGACTTGGATAACACATCACATTGATATCTATCAACTTGCTGCTGTTATTCACAATGTCCCCTACGGATAATTTGGCTTCGGTGCATTCCACACAAGGAAGTCACCAGCGAAAGGCTCGGGGCTCTTTACTTATGGCATGATATGACAATGATTGACTTTAGTGGTTTGATTGCTTAAATTTGCATAACAGGTTAGTTAGGAATATGAAAGCTAATAACCTTACGAAAAGCATAATGAGTAGTTAACCAATCGATTTCTAAAATCACACCAAAGGAAAGTATTTTCAAAGAGATAAGATCGAAAGGTAACATGAAAATGTCGATTTGAATCAACAAGATTTATAAATAGTAGAGGTAACGAAGGCTCTTACTAATGAAGTTTCAACCAATACGTCAAACTCTAACTTCTCCGGAGTCAAATTTAAACGTTGAACGCAAGCAAGAGAGATAAAATAATGGGTAGAACCGGTATCTTATAAGGTATAGACTTCACAAGAATTTATAATTAACTAACTCGTGCTAACTTCGTTCGGGTTACTCTCTTTTTGAGAAGTCACAAAAAATGCTCTCCCTTGCACTACCGGTTTTGACTTTTCTGGGACAGCATTTGGTGCCTCCATCCTAGCTGAACTTGTCTTCGGTGAATGACAAAATCAGGCTAGGTGAACTTCTTTTTCATAATTATAACATGCTTTTGACGGCATCGCGTAGTTTGGACTGATATGTCCCTTCCCTATGCATTTGAAACATATGATAGGTGGTCGTTCTCCTTCCTTAACAACGGGTGCTAGTGCTAATGTCTTTCCATCATTGTTGAATTTCCTCTTCTAAAAATGTCCATTCTTATTGTTTTGGCCATGATTACCACCGAAGTGGTTACCATTTATGGCATGTTGATTCCCTTCATGCTTATTGTCACCGCTCACGATCGCTATCACTGGTATTATCATTTTGCCTACCGCTTCTCTTTTGGTTGGGTTGACTCACTATCGCTCCCAAAGAATTCAAGCCCTATTAACAACATCTGAATACAAACAAAATTTATGAGAAATGAGGTATTGATGTATCTCGAGTTTCAAACCTCTTAGAAACATCCGCGTCATTCTCTCCTCATTATGAACCAAATGGGACGCAAACCGAGACAATTCGGCAAACTTGGCTTCGTACTGCGATACGATCATGTTGTTTTACTCCAGTTTAATGAACTCTACCTCTTTCATGTGACGAATACTTTCTGGAAAGTACTTGTTGTTGAACAATTCTTGGAACTTCTCCCAAGTCATCTTCAAGTGGCGGCAGGTTGAGTACGCTTTACGATTCCCACCAAGAATCTGCCTCACGCACGCAACATGAAGGTGGCAAAGGGAACCTTTGCTCCTCCGAGCATCCCAAGACATCAAATATCTTGCGGATCCGCTTTATCCACGCCTCTTCCTTAAGTGGTTTTGGCTCTCCAAAAACTCGTGGTCCCAGCCTTGAATCGCTTAAATTGTGACCATCCGAGAGTTGCCAGTGTTTCCACCTGCATTTTGGATAGGAGCCGCTATCGCCTGATGTTGCATGAATTGCATGAAGCCTCAGAAAATTCCATCGTTCATCATTTGGTCAGTGTTGTTGTTTGCATGAGGATTGTCGCCTTCCTGATGCACATTGTCCTGGTTATTGATCTGTGGAGACTCAACGGTCTCCTGTGCTCCATTGATGTTCTCAACATTCTCGGATGTCATTTTCAAATACTGTCACAAAATAAGGGTTAATTAACATATCACATATTATCCCTATACTCTGACCGACCAATTAAATAACAAATAAACTTAGGTAGGTCATACTAGCGAAGTAATTCCTTGTCTCTATTGTTTACCTTTGCACTACGGGCCAAAGATTTTCAACTATATAACCAATGGTCATGATTATACCAATCAATTGTCTGTCAGATCTCGTCTGGTTCTAATTCAATAATGTGGTTCGGGTCTTTCACATATTTACGTAACATAGATATGTGGAAAAAGTTATGAACACGAGACATACTTACGGTAAGTAGTCTATAGGCCACGCCTTCTTACTCGTTCGAGGATTATAAATGGGCCAATGAATCGAGGATTGAGCTTTCCTCTCTTTCCAAATCTCGTAACTCCTTTCCATGGAGCAACACGTAACAACACATGATCTCCAATATTGAATTCCACGTCTTTTCGATGAAGATCAGCATAACTCTTTTGTCGATCTTGTGAGGTTTTTATACGTTGTCGGATCATTTGAATCTTTTCTGTAGTCATACGTACCAAATTCGGTCCCAACAACGTTGCTTCACCCACCTCATCCCAGCATACTGGAGAATGACACTTTCTTCCATACAACGCCTCAAATGGAGCCATGCCAATACTTGTTTGATAACTATTGTTATAGGAAAACTTCACCAATGGTAAGAACTTGTCCCAACTTCCCTTGAAGTCAAGGACACAAAGTATTAATAAATCTTCAAGAGTTTGAATATTCATTTCCGACTGCCCGTCCGTTTGAGGATGATATGCTGAACTAAATCGTAAATCTGTGACCATAGCTTTTTGCAAACTAACCCAAAATCTTGAAGTGAATCTTGGGTCTCGATCAGAAACTATAGATACTGGCATACCATGCAATCTTACGATCTCATTTATGTACATACTAGCAAGAAGACGCTCAAGTGTATAAGTTTCTCAGATTTCGGTAAGAAATGAGCAGACTTGGTCAATCTATCAACAATGACCCAAATCGCATCTATTCCTTGAGAAACCTTGGGAAGACCAATAACAAAATCCATGGTAATGTGCTCCCACTTCCATTCTGGAATTTCAAGTGGTTGCAATGGACCTTTTGGCACTTGATGCTCTGCCTTGACTCGTTGACAAGTTAGACACCTTGAGATAAACCCCGCTATCTCTTTCTTCATATTGCTCCACTAAAATGTATGTTCAAGATCATGATACATTTTGGTACTCCCAGGATGGATTGCAAACGGTGTGTTGTGCGCCTCCATCATGATTTTATACTTCAAGTCAGAATCGTTAGGAACACAAAGTCTGGAGTTGACTCGAAGTATTCCTTCTTCATCGATTCTTGCTTTCTGAATAGCACCTTCTTGCACTTTCTTCTTCATACGCATCAGCTCCAGGTCTGTAGTTTGAGCAGCTTTAACTTTATCGATTAAAGTCGGTTCCACTCATATATTTACCATCATCACATGGGTCCCTGGAGTCTTTAACTCTATTTCCATCCTTTCCAAGTCATACAAAATGGGTCTATGCGTTGAAAATATTGCACTCGTACCTGCATATGATCTTCTACTCAACGCGTCAGCTACTACGTTCAGTTTTCCAGGATGGTATGATCATAATCTTTCAACAGCTCAAGCCATCATCGTTGCCACATGTTGAGTTCCTTTTGAGTGAAGAAATATTTGAGGCTTTTATGATCCGTATAGATCTCCACCTTCTCTCCATACAGGTAATGCCTCCAAATCTTAAGTACAAAAGCGACTGCTGCCAACTCTAGATCATAAGTAGGATAATTCCTCTCATATTCTTTGAGTTGTCGAGAGGCATAGGCTATGACTTTCCCATGTTGTATGAGAACACATCCTAACCCTTTGCCTGAAGCATCACTGTAGATGACAAATCCCTCCGAGCCAGTTGGTATTGTCAGAACAGGTGCTGAAATGAGTCTCCTCTTGTGTTCTTGAAAACTCTTTTCACATTCCTCGCTCCAACCAAATTTTGTATCTTTTCGAGTCAGCTGAGTTAATGGAGTAGCAATTCGAGAAAACCCTTCTACGAATCTCCGATAATAACCAGCTAAGCCAAGAAGGCTACGTACTTCGGTCATTGACTTAGGTTGCTCCCAGCTTTGAATTACTTCAATCTTTGTCGGGTCAATAGATATTCCATGATTTGATATCACGTGCCCAAGGAATGGAACTTCCTCAAGCCAGAACTCGCATTTCTTCAACTTGGCATAAAGCTTGTTTTCACGAAGCTTTTGGAGTATCAGCCTCAAGTGTTGCTCATGGTCTTCACGGGTTTTGGAGTATATGAGGATGTCATCAATAAAGACGACCACAAAGTGATCCAAATATTCCTTGAATACTCGGTTCATCATATCCATGAAGGCAGCAGGAGCATTAGTCAATCCAAAAGACATGACTAGGAATTCATAATGCCCATATCAAGTTCTAAAAGCAGTCTTTGGAATGTCATCAGTTTTAATCTTCAACTGATGATATCCGGAATGAAGATTAATCTTTGAAAAGAATTTGGCTCCTTGCAACTGATCAAATAGGTCATCAATGCGAGGCAACGGGTACCTATTTTTTATGGTGACATGATTCAACTCCCGATAATCAATAAAAAGTCGCATACTTTCATCTTTCTTCTTTACGAATAGAACAGGAGCACCCCAAGGAGACGTACTAGGACGAATGAAACTGATGTCTAACAATTCCTGTAGTTGGGTTTTTAACTCCTGAAGTTTAATAGGAGCCATTCGATATGGGGCTTTGGAAATGGGTTTTGTATCGGATTCAAGGTCGATACAAAATTCAATTTCACGCCTGGGGTAGGCCAGAAGTTCTTGAGTGGAATAGGTCGAAATTTATTAACAATAGAAATATCATTCAAATCTGACGTATCTTTATTTAAATCCGTGACATGGGCTAAGAAAGCTTGACATCCATTTTTCAATAAATGAATAGCTTTATGACTTGATATAATAGTGATTGATTTTAGTGGTTTGGTTCTTTGAATTCGCATAATAGGTTGGTTAGGAATATGAAAGCTAATAACCTTACGAAAATAATCGATTTTAGCATGATGAGTAGTTAACCAACCAACCACTAAAATCACATCAAATACAAGTATTTTCAAAGAAATAAGATCGACAGGTAACGTGCGGTTACCGATTTGAATCAAACAAGACTTATAAACCGTGGATGTAATGAAGGTTTCTCCCAACGGAGTTTCAACAGATAAGTCAAAGTCTAATTTCTCTGGAGTCAAATTTAAACGTTGAGCGCAAATTGGAGAAATAAAGGAATTGGTAGAACCGGTATCAAATAAAGTATAAACTTCGCTAGAGTTTATGATTAGCTTACCCGTGATCACCTCGTTCGGATTCCTCGCTTTTTGGGCGGTTATGATAAACGCTCTCCCTTGAACTAACGGTTTTGTCTTGTCTGGGACACCCTTTGATGCCTCCATCCCAGCTGGACTTGACTTTGGTGCACGACAAAATCGGGCTAGGTGACCTTCTTTTCCACAATTATAACACTCTTTGGACTGCATCGTGCAGTTTGGACTTATGTGTCCTTCCCCTCCACATTTGTAACATACGACCGATGGTCGTTCTCCTTCCTTAACAACAGGTGCTGGTGCTGACGTCTTTCCATCCTTTGTTGTCACCGCTTTGATGACTGCTACCACTGGTATTATCGACTTGTCGGTTGCTCTCTCTTGGTTGGGTTTACTCATTATCGTGCTCCAATAACTGAGCCCTATTCACAACATCTGAATACAAACATAATTTGTGAGAAATTAGGTATTGACGTATCTTGGCGTTCAAACCTCTTAGAAACATCCGCGTCATTTTCTCCTCATTATCAACCAAGTGGGACGTAAAAGGAGACAACTCGGCAAACTTAGCTTCGTACTGCGCCACGGTCATATTGTTTTGCTCAAGCTTGATGAACTCTACCTCCTTCATGTGATGAATACTTTCAGGAAACTACTTGTCGTTGAACAGTTCTTGGAACTTCTCCCAAGACATCTTCAGTACGGCAGGTTGAGTACGCTTTATAGATTCCCACCAGTAATCTACCTCTGCTCGCAACATGAAGGTGGCAAAGGGAACCTTTTGCTCCTCGGAGCATCCCAAGATATCAAATATATTGTTGATCTGCTTTATCCACGTCTCCACCTTAAGTGGTTTTGGCTCTCCAAAAAACTTCGGTGGTCCCAGCTCCTTGAACTGCTTAGCGGTGACCGTCCGAGAGTTGTCAGTGTTTCCACCTGCATTTTGGACAGGAGCCTCTTTCGTCTGATGTTGCATGAATTGCATAAAGCCTCTGAACATCCCATCGTTCACCATTTCATCGGTGTTATTGTTTACATGAGGATTATTGTCTTCCTATTGCACATTATCCTGGGCATTAATTTGTGGTGACTCAACGGTCTCATGTGCTTCATTATTTATCTCAACATTTTTGGATGCCATTTTCAAATACTGCCACAAAATAAGGGTTAATTAACATATCATATATTATCCCTATACTCTGACCATCCAATTAAATACCAAATAAACTTAGGTAGGTCATACTAGCGAAGGAATTGCCCGTCTCTCCCCTCCTAGTTCTTGTCTCACATCTTAGCCAGGGATCATATCCCTAAGCTTTGATACCAACTGTGATGTCCCCAAAATAGGTATACATCACCCATCTTGAGTCGCCAAATACATGGTACAAAATTCAAATACATCTTAATTATACAACAGTCGTGTAAAATACGACAAAACATAATCTAAGAGTTTTAATAAGAATATTGTCATCTAGACAATATCCACACTCAATGGAGTCATCATTACATTTATTGTCACACTATTTAACATAATAGTGATGACTACTAATGCTATCATCTGGACCGTCACTCCGTTCCCCGACTAGTCCCGGCTGCGTTCTCATTTCCTAAAGAGAACAGTGAAAGAAAGGGTGAGCTCAACTAGCCCGGTAAGAAATATTATGACTAAGATAATGCAGAATAAATTATCATTAGTCTTCAAAAATGTTAAACTGATAAAATATAATAGACATCAAGTTTAACTACAGCGGAATAAGCAATCCATTACAAGAGTCAAGTAGAGTATGATATCTACTATCTTCTATGATTTAAAATATTTTCATCATTATCGCTGAGACTCAGCTTAATAAATAAACCACATCATCGAGTCATCCCTGCACTACGGGCCAAGGATATTCATTAAATCATCAATGGTCATGACTATACTGAATAATCCCTAGTCATAATCATACCAAAAACTGTCCATCAATGCACTACAGGCTACTAAGGACTTTTATCACATCATTTATAACATTACAGGTCATGATTATACCGAATAATCCCTGGTCATAATCATACCAAGTCCATCTATGCACGTAAGCTAAAGATGACTTTCATCACAATATAAGCATGAGGATGATGACAATGACATAATAATTCAATAAAACAAGTTCAAGAATAAATTTTAAAGATTTATAGGTTAATTTATCTTGAAATCAATTACGTCCAAATTGTCAACATGATCTTTGCTTTGTGGAGTAAAATTCAAGAATGCTCGTAAGAATATTTCCATAAAAGATACGGATGAAGCGCAAATATCCGGGATATTCTACTAATTTCATGGAGTATAGAAGCCAAAACTTTAACCAAATGAGTATCTAGAATATATGAAACTCAAATGGATTTTCACCGCCATGCGGTAATCCACGTGTGATGCATCATTTCCACAATTTAATAAGGAATGAATACGAAGGATCATTCACCATGCATGTGATAATCCACATAGACAAAAGTTATTCCAATGTAATAATAAAGAATGGAATAACAAAGAATTCACCATGCATGTGATAGATCAAGCATGCGACAAGTTATTCCAACAGAATAATAAAGAATGGAACCAGTGTCTAGCGTAATCCGCATGAGCCAGTGATTTTCCAATGAATAATAAAGAATGGAATAACATAAGAATTTCACCATGTATGCGGTACTTACTTGATAGACAAAGTTATTCCAACATAATAATAAAGAATGGAAAAATGTAAGAATTTCACCATGTATGCGGTACTTGCATGAGCGAGTTATTCCAACATAATAATAAAGAATGGAATAATGAAGCTCTCTTCATGAATCTGAAAGAAATAATACCCCTTACCTTAGAAGAAACCGGATATTGGAATAGTGAGGTAGCAGACTTCTCTTCTTCTTTCTCCCTATAATTTCTCTCTATAATAATTGCTCTAAAGCTTTAGTGAATTGGTGAGAAATAAAGGAAGAATGAGCTTCTATTTATAGGAAAATATAGTTTCAATAATTTCACGTTTTGGGGCTCAAATATTACAAAGACAATACCTTCAACTTTTCTTTCATTTTTAATTTAGTCCTACAAGTATTATCAAACTTGCACCACCTCCCCTAATAGTAAATAATGTGAATCAATAGTTCAATCATGTGAATCAATAGTTATAATCATATGAAAATACGAATTACAGTATAGTACCTCCATTTTTAACTTAGTCATGCAAGTATTATCAATCTTGCACCAACTCCCCTAATAGTACAAGAACGTGAATCAATAGTACACACATGTGAACAAATAGTTATAATCATGTGAATTAATAGCAATTAATTGCTTATTTATCCGATTAATTACCCAACTGGTCAGTAAAACTTCCAGACATCAATTAATATCGAAATAAATGTCGATTTCCACTAACACTAAAAATTCTAACACAATGGAACTATCAATTTCATCTTTAATCAACACGAACTTATTCATCATTAATATTATAACTCACAATATTTAACAACCAGGTCATTCTCAGGAAAGAAGGGGCTTTCCGATAAGGATTTCTCCTTATTGGCGCGCAATTAGATGACCAAACCTCTCCTTGACAGAACTTCTAGACATTGTAAATATTACAATTTAATAATATGAATAACTTTGTCGTCTCAATTATTGATTTAATAATATAACAAATTATGTAGATGATATTGTGACAATAATTGAATCAATAATATGAGAGATATGATGCAGCAATTACTGTAGCAACAATTGAGTATAACTGAGTGACTTCTCACGTAAGCATCAATAATTAATACTGTGTGCTACTATGCAACCACACGTATTACTATACTTTTACTACCGGGTAGTTCAACAGTTTAACGGTAAAACTTTCGCCGTTATTTTTATAAAATGATAATTATGTCGTTTTCTAATTATGACAATACTTCCGTTGTGGGGTCCACCAATGATTGTGTCGTCGTATGAATATTCCCTGTTAAAACGAATATTCCCCAACCAATCGAATATTATATAACCACTTGCTTACTTTGCAAAATTTGTAAATATTACCTATAACTATAACATTATATTATATCCACACCATAATATTCAAAAATATATTTCGAGAGAAATTAATCTTTACTCATAAAAGTTAGGGTCTTACAGTTAGACTGAACCATAAATGGCTGCCTATGTACTCCTATTGAAGAGGAGATCAAGTTTGCGTAGTTCGAACTTGGTGTAAGAGGTTCAACGCTGAATGTGAAAGGCAGATGGGTGTAGAAGTATTTTTGTTGTTTTTGTTTTTTGTAGAGGAAGGGCAGAAATGTTTTTGTTGTTTTATGTTTATTGCGACTGGGCCATATAGAATATGGTTGCCTACGTACTCCCGGGTATCAAGGAGATCGGGTCGACGTAGTTTGCCCCTCAAGACAAATCGCAGCCAAAGAGAAGTGTGAATCCCATGTGCAGGCTATACTACGGGGAAATGAAAGTTTGATCCCATAATGGGGATAAACTGCAGGTGTGGAAAAAGTTTAATCCCGTCTTCAGGACAAACTACAAGCGTAGAAAAGTTTAATCCCGTCTTTAGGATAAACTGCAGGTGTGAAAAGTTTAATCCCGTCTTCAGGATAAACTGCAGGCATAAAAAGTTTAATCCCATCTTCAGGATAAACTGCAGGTATGAAAGGTTCAATCCCGTCTTCAGGATAACTAAAATTGTTTGAAAGGTTTGAAATGTATGTTTCCCTGAGGGGCAGAAGAGTTTGTAAAAAGAGAGGGTTCAAAACTGGAATGACTGGTGATTGGGTGATCAATACAAGGATGTTTTCTTGATGGTAACTTCAGACATAGTACCGTTTCACGGAGTCCAAGTTGATTAGTTGTGGAAATTCATCCCCATCCATTTCCTATAGTCTGAGAGCGCCTCCTGTCAATACCTCCTTGACAACAAACGGGCCTTCCCAGTTAGGAGCGAATTTTTCCTTAGATTGATCTTGGTTGTCAATGATCTTCTTCAAAACCAAGTCATGTTATTTGAACTGCCATAGTCAGAGTTTCTGTTATAGGATCGTGTGATCCTTTGCTGATATAACTGACCATAGAAGATAGCCGCGGTTTGCCTTTCGTCTATTAAAGATAATTGGTGATACCTGTCTTATACCTATTGGTCTTCATCCAATTGAGCATCCATCAACACTCTGAGGGATTCCATTTCCACCTCTATGGGGAGCACTGCTTCCCATCCCATAGGCTAATGAGTAGGGGGTTGCCCCAGTGGAAGTATGAATTGAAGTTCTGTAGGCTAATAAAGTTAAAGGCAAGAGGTCAGACCATCCTTTGTGATTGGCAGACATTTTCTGCATGATCTTCTTGATATTTTTATTAGCCACTTCAACAACACCATTCATCTTTGGACAGTAGATGACGAAGTTAAGGTGTTTGATGTGGAATTTACTGCATAACTCCTTCATCGTCTCATTGTTGAGGTTCTTAGCATTGTCTGACACCATAACCTCTGGTTGTCCATATCGACAGACTATATTGTTTCTGATGAAAGCAATGATTACTTCTTTGGTAACCCTGGGGAAGGAGGCTGCTTCTACCCATTTGGTGAAGTAGTCGATCATGGTGAATATGAATCGATGTCCATTACTGGCTTTGGGCTCGATGGGCCCGATCACGTCCATTCCCCACATTGAGAAGGGCCATTACGAACTCATATTGTGGAGTTCCCTTGGAGGGACGTGGATAGCATTCCCATGAATTTGGCATTGATAGCATCTCTTGACGTGATCATCACAGTCAGCTTTGAGTGTAAGCCAATAATGCCCTGTTCTGAGAATTTTCTTGACAAGTAAGAGGCCTTTCATGTTTGGGCCACATATTCCACCATGGATCTCATCCATGAGCCTTTGAGCTTGGTCTTTGTCCAGACATCTAAGGATACCTAATCTTGCATCTCTTTTGTAGAGTGCATCTCCGCTCAGGTAGAATTTCATAGCAAGTCGATAGATCCTCCTCTTCTCAGTTAGGCTCGCCTCAGCGGGTGTAGATCTATCTCGCAGATACTCCTTGATATATTGATACCAAGGGTTTTGGATGGGAGTTAGCTCATCCGATACTTCTCTAACATAGTTCCTATAAGCTGGGGCCTTTTGCAGAGCAAATGTGATGCTTGGCATATTTTCCTTGTCAAGTATGTGAATCAAGGAGGCCAACATTGCTAATGCATCCGCAAAATCATTCCTATTACGAGGAATATGTAGAAAGGAGATTTCTTCGAATTCCAAAGCCATCTGTAAAACTTGCCGATGGTAAGGTAGCAAATGTAATTCTTTGGTTTGATAAATTCCTGTGGATTGTTTGATTACCAATTCGGAATCCCCAAAGACAGTTAACCGCCTAATGCCCATTGAATGGGCAAGTTTTAGCCCCATGATACAGCCTTCATACACAGCTGTGTTATTGGTGTTGACAAACTGTAATTTGACGACGACAGGATACTGCTCCCCCATACCGGATATTATAACTGCTCTGGCTCCAGAGCCTTCTGTGTTAACAGCTCCATCAAAATATATTTTCCATGTATGGTATGCATTGTCTTGATGGTGTTCTTTGATCGTCATTACCCTTCATCGGGAAGTATGTTTCTAAGGGTTTGTAATCCCTGCGCAGTGCAATGGCGCCGATTGATCCACAATTCCTTGACCTTTGACAGACTTTTGCGTCATGTAGATGTTGTCAAATTGTTGTAGGATCAACTGCCATCTGGACAGCCGACAATTTAGTATGGGCTTACTGAACACATACTTGAGAGGATCCACGCAGGATATGAGATGTGTTGTGTGACCATGGAGGTAATGTTGTAACCTCATGGAAGCCCATGCTAAAGCACAACAAGTCTTCTCAATCAGAGTATACTTGTGTTCATTGATGCTGAATCTTTTGCTGAGGTAATAGATAGCTCGTTCTTGGCCTCTATCGTATTTTTTCCCCAGCATATAGCCCATGGCATTGTCATTATTGGACAGGTACATGAACAGGGGAACATCATCCCTAGGTGGTACCAAAATAGGAGCGTTAACCAGCTGCTCTTTAATGGTAAGGAAGGCTTTCTGACACGCATCGTTCCATTTCATGGAGGAGTTCTTCCTTAACAACTTGAAGATGGGCTCACAGGTTGCTGTGAGTTGAGAGATAAACCTGCTAATGAAGTTAATTCTTCCCAAAAATCCCCGTATTTCCTTCTCTATCTGAGGAATGGGAATTTCCTTGATGGCCTGGATTTTGGTAGGATCCAGTTCAATCCCTTTGTGGCTGACTAGGAAACCTAACAACTTTCCTGATATCACACCAAAGGCGCACTTGGCTGGATTCAACTTCAAGTTATACTTATGCAACCTGTTGAATAGCTTTCTGAGATGTTCTAAGTGGTCTTCCTCCTTTCGGGATTTGATAATGATGTCATCCACGTAGATCTCTATCTCTTTATTCATTAAATCGTGGAAGAGAGCCATCATAGCTCGCTGTTAGGTTGCCTCGGCATTGATGAGGCCGAATACCAACTGTCTGTAGAAAAAGGTCCCCCAAGGCGTGATGAAAGCAGCATTCTCATGATCTTCCTCAGTGACCATAATCTAATGGTATCCTGCGAAGCAATCCGCAAAGGAGTACATGCCGTATTGAGTAGTATTGTCAATGAGAATGTGGATAAAGGGCACGTGAAAGCTATCTTTAAGGCAAGCTTTGTTCAAATTACGGTAATCCACGCAAACTCGCACCTTTTCTCCATGTTCAGGCACGGGAAAATGTTAGATATCCACTCCTGATATGTAGACACCATGATAATGCCAGCTTAAAATTGTTTCACAATTTCTTCTTTGACTTTTAAACTCCACTCAGGTTTCAATTGCCTGAGCTTTTGCCTAACTGACTTGAATCCTTCTTTAATATGAAGGCGATAAAGAACAATGTTAGTGGACAAACCCACCATGTCTTCATCAGACCATACAAACACATCTTGGAATTGGGTTAATAGTGCAACCATGTCATTCCGTTGGTTTGGGGTGAGGTCTGAACCAATCTGGATTAGCTTAGGGTTTTCTAAGGTTCCAAGATTGAAAGAAGTGGTTTGGTCAAGGTTGGGTTTAGACTTATCTATGACCCATTCCTTAATCTCCTGAGGTGTCTCAATGTCCTCTTGTATGTCCATCAAGTCTAAGTCCAACTTTGCATCAAAGTTACAGCCCTTGTGGAGAGAAGGCTCCTCATCAGCAAGTACAAGCACTTCTAAATTCAGAGTCCTGAAATCAAAAGATGCTTTCACTTAATATATGAAACTGTTTAATCATACAAAGCGTTAGCATGTACTGATAAAATAACTGCTAATACTGTATAGATAAGGAAGCAATTAAAGTTATCTACAGGGCAGAGGAATTTTTCGCCCATTTTACCCTCGTCGACCAATGCATGGAGTACTGCTCCAATTGTCGAGGGCAAAGTCCTGATGGACTGCAGTGATGGAGGGGTTGTCATTGTCCTCCTTCTCCCGAATGATAACCATGACATCTGGAATCGTCTGGGGTATATCTATTTGTATGTTCATCATGAACAATGACACGTATGCCTGACATCATCAAAGCGATGTCATGTTTATGTTTCCGCTCCTTTTCTTCCGCTTCGGGATCAGGAATCAGTACCTCTTTTGCTTTGAATGGTACTGACTTGGGAAATAGCATAGCCCTAACATGGGCTGGCACCTTTACTGGAGACTGTATCAGCTCATGCGATGCGGATGGAAGAAATCGCCGTGTGGCGGAAACTTGAAGAACCTACTTATGCTTATGAGGATTCCTATGATTGGAACTGGCAGCATAGCCTAGTCCGGCTATTCCAATTTGACTGGACACTTGAATAGGGTGCTTAATACCCTGCTGATTTTTACCAAGGCCTTGTCCAGGCTGATGACCCAATGACATCATTTCTTGAGTGGCCGACATAACCTCGGCAGAAATATTGGGTATGGGAAGTGGTGCTCCAATAGGATGGTATTGAGTGTTACTCACTTCCAAGGTATGAAAACTGGCCGGCTCAACTTCTGAGTTGAAGCTGATGATTGGCAGATCTCCTTGTTTAGGACATTAGGCTCGGTGATTATGATGATTAGACTGTTGTTGATAATGTATTTGAGTTACTGATGTAGTGTGGAGGGAACAGCTCCATCCATGTGTATCCATGGTCTCCCCAATAGCAGGTTGTATCCTGAATCTATCCTGAGGACGTGGAAGGATACATTGAATGTATTTGGACCAATCTCAATTGGCAGCTCAATCTTTCTGACGGAATTTCATCGGGATCCATTAAAAGCTTTGATAACTGTATGGTTGCTTTGGATCCGTTTGAGATTGACATTCATCTTCACCAAGGTGGCATAAGGACAGATATTCAGAGATGAACCTCCATCTATCAAAACTCCAACTAGCATATACCCGGAAGACAAAACTGTATTATGCAATGGCTTACAATGACCGGTCCCTTCGGGAGGTATGTCGTCATCAATGAAGGATATCACATTGTTGTTGAAAATGTGATTAACCATATATTGAAATTTTTCCACATCCACTGATTTTGGTAACCAGGCTTCTTCCAAAACCTTCAATAAAATCTTCCGATGATCCTCGGAAGAGAAAACCAAGTCCAGTATTGATATCTGATGTGGAGCTTCTCTTAAGCTTAGAACCACCTTGGCTTCATTATGGCCCATAGTGCGGAGGAATTTTTCAATCTTCTCCATGGGAATCTTCTCCTTTGCTTTGAGAATAGGCTTTATCACCCTCTGAGGAAGATACAATGGATTTTCCTTCGACACTGTAGTAGTATTATGAGACGTGGATCCTTCAACTTTTCCATAATTCCATGGAACTTTGTGTAAGTTGACAACAAGATGTTGTGGTCTGAAAGGTAAAGAAATTGTCTTTGGTGCGGCCACTTTCAAAGGATTATCAGCTCCTTTGAGTTGAATTACTTGTATGGGAAATGATTTGACAGTTTCATAATCCTCGTCGGATATAACTGCTACTGATCCCTTCCATTTGGTAGGACATGCACTCCCACCCTCAATTTGCACAGTGTCATCGTCTGCCATTTGCAGGACACCACTATCAATAAGATTTTGAATGAGATGGCGGAGTGCCCAACATTCGTCTGTGTTGTGACCGCGAGAATAGGAATGATACTGACACACTTCATCGTAGTTAAACCGTCCTGTATGGGGATTGATTGGAGGTAGAAGGGATGTAATTCTTCCTTCATTGATTAATATTTGAAATATTTCCTCCATAGATTGGCCCAGATAGGTAAACTCCCTCTGATTAGCAAAATCCCGATGGGCTTTAGCATTTGCTCTCTTTGTAACCTTATCCTCCATAGCTTCACTTTCTGAAGGTGATGGTGGAGCATTCATAATAAAAGGAAGGAGATAGGCATGCTCCTGTTTGATTAATTGGCGTGTGACTTGATGATGGTGGGTCACCAGTTCTGCCAATTGCTCAATTTATTTGCAAAGAGCTTTCATCTTTCATTCCATAGTAAACTGTAACTTTGCATAATCCCATTTGTCAACACCGTCTTTGATGGTCGGGGATAATTCGCTGTTGAAACTAGAACTATGTCCAGTGTTCCAACTGGTTATGTTGACCTCTTCTTCTTTGTGTTGAGGAAGAGGGTTGTCTTACACATGAGGTTGATCTGGTTTGGTGACCACGATCTCACCGTTATCTATTAAATCTTGGATCCTGTGTTTCAAGGCCCAACAATCTTGAGTATCACGTCCAGGTGCTCCGGCATGATAAGCACACTTCCGAGTAGCATTAAAACCCCTCCCATTAGGGTTGACATGTGGAAGAAGACGTGTAATTTTCTTCTGAGTAGTCAGAAGAGCCAGAATATTCTTGAGCGAGTCCCCTAAGGGAGTGAACGTTCGAGGGTGCTTTACTTCTCCACTCTTAGGCAATGGAGGGTTTGAAGAATGTGCTTGAAAAGGGGAGTATTTTCTCCTCTATATAGGCATGTTCTGACTGCCTTTTTGTCCTTGTAGTATCAAGGAAACATCTTCTTCTTTCTTTTTATGGACCCTCCGGGGGTTGTTTCCATAAGATCCGGATTGGATGTGCTCAGCAACGGCTTTAAGAGCAGCTAGGTCTTGAATCTTACCAGAATTCAATCCCATCACAACCATTTCTCCGTGTTTAATCATTTCAGAGAATGGTTTACCGATACCGGCTGAAACTCTCTCATAGAAAAGAGCTTCCTGTTTATCTATGAAAGTCATGACCATTTCTGATTCTGTCATGGAAGGAATAACTTGAGCAGCAAGGCACCTCCACCTTTGAGCATACTCTCTGAATGACTCATTAGACTGTTTCTTGACCTTGGTAATTTGGTACCGGTCAGGAGCCATTTGAGATTGAAAATTGTATTGAGTGAGGAAGGCGTGAGCTAGCTCTTCCCAGCTATGGATCTTTGAGTTGTCTAATCTGGTATACCATGAACGGGCTTCTCCAGTCAGACTCTTTTGGAACAGCTGCATTCTAAGCTTCTCATTTTTCGCATAAGATCCAAGTTCTCCAATGAACACTTTCAAATGTGTATAAGTATCCCCTAATCCGTCATATTTTTCAAAATCAGGGGTTTTGAATTTCTCTAGATAATGAACCCCAGGAAAGATACAAAGGTCAGCGTATGAAACACTTCTATGTGTTCCAATTCCTTTGAGAACACGGATAGTTTCCTCCATTTGAAGGACTTCCTGATGTCACCGGTGCCTAGATCTCCTTTGAGATGGGTGTTGTCAGGGTCTTTGTTGGTTCTGTCCAACTGAGGTCCTGGAATGGTTTTTTCCAAACCTTGAGCTCCTCCTTGTGAAGAAGATTCTGTATGTGTACGCATCTTCATACCCTGACCAGATTGATGCAATTCTTTCAGCAGAACAGCCAAATCTGTAATATGTTTACTCAATCCGTCAAATTATTCTCGGGAAACAGTATTAGACTGGTCAAAAGAAGACATGATTAGCTGTAGGCTCGTGGCCTTTTTGGATTTTGAGTGGGTAACAGGCCCAATTTCTTCCCTACAAAAGACTTATATAGTTTAGTCTTAGGGATAATGTAAATGTTATCATGATGTGCCCATTTTAGGAATATGGTCCTGGAAAAATGGTTGTTAATTGATAACATGTCATGTATGCACATGTATTCTTCATATTTTCCATTACATATAGATGATCATGGAATAAAATTACAAGTAAATGCTTTTACAAGTAATTGAAAATGGAAAGCATGAAGAGACTTTCCTCCGCGTTTGGTTTATCAGAGGTTGACATATCTTAGGGTTACTCTCGCGGCTTTTTGGCATGAAGGTTCCCAGATCATCGCAGTCTACTTGATGGGAAGTTAATCCGGTCTTTCAACTGGAGCGAATCTAGGTGGTGCCTTTCCTAAGCCTCGTTGGAATTATCCTACGAGTCCAATAATCAAACACCGACAGGATAGCCTCCTGGTGGAGGGACCACACAACATACATTCACATATAACGAGTCTCACCGTTTATGCAAAATGATGACATATGCGAAGCACTAATATCACAGATAGATATTTAGCAGTGCAGTAAGTAAAATGCATTCGTACACATTCATCATAAATGTAAATGCAACATTCACACACAAGCATATAAAAATTTTGAAAAGCTTGTAATAGCGGCTTAAGCCCTCTTACTGGAGTCCCCAGCAGAGTCGCCACCTGTCGACGTAGGGATTTTTAGGTGTCCCTTTTCGTTACTTGTTCTTTGGTGTTCTCATGTTAATGTGAGATTTGTTTGAAAAAACAAGTGAAAAAGGTTCGACATGTGTAATGTCGATGATTTGACTTTAAGAGTCGCCAGTTGGTGTTTTTAACTGATTGCACCAACACAACCAAAAAGGTTTGCACATTAACCCAGTGATGTAACACTGCTAAACGGGTCTATGAAACCGAGATTCACTTGGGTTCGTGGGCTTGATTATGTGGAGGGAAGGTGTTAGGCACCCCCCGACATCCGTGTTACCACGTTAACCACCACTTCTCAAAGAAACTGTTATATGAATGTGTGTGTGTGTATGGATCAATGTGCAATTATTTGAAAGTAGTGCAAGGCCTCATTCGCACCTATATACACAAGGTTTGAATTTATAGAAAAATTCAGTTTTACCCAATATATAGCAATGAAGTTTTATAAAAAGAGGTTTTTCAAAACCTGTGCTCAATAGGAAATGAGAACTTTTCATACTTCCATTTTATTATTATTATGTTCGACTTGTTTGCTTTTATTTTTTTTTGAGATCACGAGGCATCTTGAGAAAATAATATCTGACGATCTTAGATCTCCTCATGGGCATGACAACCATCCAAGGAAATTAAATACCTTCAGAAATAATGTGCAAGCTTCTTACAATTTGAAAAAAGTCCATCACGGAACTCGAATCTAGATTGATGGAATAGATCAGTGATCACATGATTCCTAGGCTCACATGATACCTGCAGTTTGTATGGAAAGCGATGGCAGCTATATATATATATAAAAGCTATATATATATATATATGTGTGTGTGTGTGTGTGTGTGTGTGTGTGTGTGCATGATCACCACCACGAAAGCAACTCCATGGGGGATTAGAAGTGTAAATAAAGCGATAATGCTATCAACCGCAACGAAGTAAACTCTAAAGGGGACAAAATGTAAATAAAAGTTGTAAAAGGCCACGAAGTAAACTACAGGCCTGATGTAAATGTATATGTATATATATATATATATATATATATATATATATATATATATATATATAAAAAGCGAGTAAACGCCGCCCAGACATAAGTTCTAGGCTCAATCGAGGCATAACTCGATAATGTTAGTCCATATAAAAATATATACATATATAAGTATATATATATATGATGAAATAAAACCACGAATCAAGTCCTGCATACGCACACAACACGACTCTCAATGTGTAGAATAGCGTGTGCAAATATGAAGAGAAAGGCTTTATAGAGTATAAGAAGGCTGACAGTGGACTGCCAATGCAGGCTTCTATGACTCTAAATGGATAAACACTCAGCTCCCGCCGGTAAATATATAACTGTATGTGGGCTAACAGGTGTTTAAAATGAGGAAACACTCAATATAGGGTGTGTACAGAGAAAATTGGACAGGGCTTCCTCACCTTTGCTTTTTTTCAAAATGGCTACCCCAAGCCCTCTATTTATAGAGGGGGGAGCCGCAGTGTACTGCATCACCCAGACACTGTACACTGCGGTGGTGCCCCAAATGTGTTCCATGTTCTAAGGTCCCGTCATCTCGAAGTGCATGCACTTGTGCACTGTAATGTCCGCTCGAACTTGCAGAACTTCAATCCGAGTATCCGAACGAATTATATATGACCTTCTTCGGGCTGCTTGTGTCGAGAGTTACACAATGACATGGATTAGAGGTTGTACGAAGTAAGGAAGAGGGGACCATGCCCATGATCTTCATTCTTCAAATTCTATTCGGTGTACTGCCACACGTAATAGTCACTCGGGATTGGAACTCCTTGGTTCTTGTAGGACATTATTGTATGTATGTATGTCTGAAGTGTTGAGATGATGCGCAAGTGTTGAGGTAGCAAGATGACATGTAACTCCTCACCGGGGTTATCGGCGATTTGAGTTGAAAGCAGACGTTGCTCAGGGTTACATCTGAGATTGGACTGCTTGTTTGAATGTCGTAATGTCATCTGTGAGAATGCATGTCTGCCCGGTGTTAGCTCCGGGTCTGAGGTATGAGTGCCTTGGTGAGAAGTCTGATTGAAGCTGATCGCATGTATTTGAAACAAGCATTTCTGGGGTTATCGCCGGAACTGTAACAGCATTCCTTGGGGTTATCGCTAAGGACAAAACTCGGGGTTATCTTCGAGGTTGGAAATGATCCTCCCAGTGTGTGTTCCGGGTTTGGAAATGATGTTCCCGGTGTGTGTTCTGGGGTTGAGGTTGATGTTCCCGGTGTGTTTTCTATGGTTTGGACTGAACTTCCGGTAGTATCCGGAATGGATGTGAGCTGTCTTCTAGGGTTATGTCTGAAAGACGAATCTGCCCTCCTGCAATGTTAGTAACAGGTGTGCAAAAAATTTCGAGTGTCTACACACAGTATCATCTTCACAATATTTTATATTATTAAATCAATAATTGAGATGACAAGTTATTCATATTATTATGTGCATAATTAACAATGTCTAGAAAGTTCTGTCGAGGAAAGGGGTTTGGTCACCTAATTACGCGCCAATAGAGAGAAATCCTTATCGGAAAGCCCCTTCTTTCCTGGGAACGATATGGTTGTTAATATTGTGAGTTATAATAATGATGAATAAATGTTGTTAAAAATATTGAGGGAATTTTATGAAGTATTTGATGTAAATATTTCTTATTTTATGGGCCTCCATTTACCTATTTTTCAAAATAATCAAGAAAAGATTATTTAGTATATATATATATATATATATATATATATATATATATATATATATATATATATATATATATTATGTGTGTGTGAGTGTGATGTGTGTGAAAGTGACATGTGGGGTGGGGCCCACATGTGGGAAGAAAAAATGTGTGGGGGGGAAGAAATGTGTAGTCACGGGGAAAGAAAAAGCGATTATATGTATATTATATTATATATATATATATTATAATAAGTTTTGTTTTTTTATGAAAAATAGAATATATTATATTTTATTATGCATAGTGTTTGTATAGTGTCTGCATAGTATTTGTATAGTGATTTTAGAGATTTTGTTGAAAATTCATGATTTGGTTACTGTTGGTCCGTGATTTCTAAATTCAAATAGTATCCTTTCCATTCTCCTATAAATAGGATGCTTAGTTTAGAATTGAAAATCACACCAGAATCAGAAAATTCTTCTTCAATAATATTGAGCGTATTTCTTTCAAGTTTTAGGAAGCTTTGAGTGTAGAAAACAGTGAAAGTTTTGTTCAAGAATATCCCCGCTATACCAGTTGGAATACTCTCTTTTTTAAGGTAAGGGATATTATTTTTTATCAATATTCATAAGAAATGATATTTTCTTCCATACTCTGTAGTATGTAAGTAATATTATTTCGTTTCAGATTCCGAATTCTACACTCATTCTGTTAAATGATGGCTTTTATACTCCTTGAAATTAGTAGAATATCCTTAAAATTTGCACTTCATCCAATATCTTTTCATGGAAATATTATTCTGAACATTCTTGATAAGTTTTAACTTTTTTATGCTGGAGTACTGTTCACGGGGTACTATTCCTAAAGTACTATTCATGGGGTACTATTCACTCAGGTACTATTCACCCGGGGTACTATTCATGACAAAAATTAATTTCTTTTCGGTCTAAATTATTTTTAATTTCTTTGCAGTATCATGTTAACAATTTGGAAGTTTTTGAATTCTAGATAAATTAAATTATAAATCTTTAAAAATTTATCCTTTGATTTCATTTAATTGAATTCTTATATCATTGTCATCATCCTCATGTTTATATCGTTATGAAAGTCATCTTTGGCCCGTAGTGCATAGATGGACTGTTGATCGGTATGATTATGACCAGGGATCATTCGGTATAATCATGACCTGTAATGTTATAAATGATGTGGTAAAAGTCTTCATTGGCCCGTAGTGCATTGATGGATAGTTGTTGGCATGATCATAACCATTGGTGATTACACGAATATCCTTGACCCGTAGTGTATGGATAATTCATGGATGTGATACTAATGAATATCCATAGCCCGTAGTGCATGTATAATTCAGTGATGTGGATTATTTATTGAGCTGAGTCTCAGCGATAAAATTGATGATAAACATTTTTTTTAAAATCATAGAAGATAGTAGATATCATGATCTACTTGACTCTTCTAATGGATTGCTTGTTCCGCTGCAGTTAAACTTGATGTTTATTGTATTTCATCAGTTTAACACTGTTGAAGGCTAACGATAAATTATTCTGCATTATTTTAGTCATAATATTTCATATTGGGCTAGTTGAGCTCACCCTTTTGCTTTCATTGTTCTCCTCAGGAAATGAGAATGTAGTCGAGACTAGTCGGGGAACGGAGTGATGGTCCGAGATGGTGTTATAGTAGTCCTCATTATTCTATGAAATAGTGTGATAATAATTGTAATGAGGACTCCATTTGAGTTTGGATATTGTCTAGAAGACAATATTCGTATTAAAACTCTCAACTATGTTTTGTCGTATTTTACACGACCGTTGTATAATTAAGTTTGTATTTGAATTATGTACCATGTATTTGGTGACTCAAGATGGGTGATGTATACCTATTTTGGGGGCATAACATTATTGGACCCTTTGAGGTGTTGCGAAGAGTAGGTGAAGTGGCTTACGAGGTAGCTCTACCTCCAGAATTAGATCATGTTCACAATGTCTTTCATGTTTCAGTATTGAGACCGTATAAACCCGACTACAAACATGTGATCGAGTAAGAACCATTACAGTTCGATAAAGATTTATCTTATGAGGAGATTCCTATCCAGATAGTTGACAGGAAAGAATAAGTGCTCGGGAATAAAGTGATACCTTCTATGAAGGTGATATGGAGGAACCACAATGCCGAGGAAGATACGTGGGAACTCGAAGATAAAATAATGAAGAGTTATCCCGAGGAAGCTACGAGGGAAGGATGTGACGAATGAATTGATTGAGTTATGATTCTGGGACATAATCCTTGTAAGGAGTGAAGGATGTAACAATCTAGAATTTTAATTATAATTTCAAATAATTATTGAATTAAATAAATATTTTAGTTGATGTGTTTATGGTTAAATAAATATTTGTTTAATTTGATTATTTATTAGTTAAATAAATAATTCATGAGTTGTAGGTAATTAACTTAATTAAGGTAATATGTTAATTAAGTTGATAATTTGTAATTTAGTATTTTGAAGTTACTTAAAATAAAAGAGTGATAAATTAATTATTATGTGGTAATATTCTAATTTAATTTAATAAATAAATTAGAGAGTTGATAAGGATTAAATGAATTTTATAATGTTGTTTTAATTTAATTTAGTAATGAAAGTAATGTACTAATTTATTAAATAAAATTATAAGAAAATTATAATTTTGTGGCAATGTGATTATGTGACAAATTGATTTAATAAATTATTAATAGCTTTAATTTAATTTAATTTGAATATAGAAATTTAATTAAATAAAGTGTGGCAATAAACTATATTGTAATTGAGTTATTAAAATAAGTTAAAAGGAGTTTTAATTTGGTTTTACCAAACAAAGCCTTAAAACTTTTAAAATTCTTATTTTAATTCTGTTTTGCCAAACAAGCCCTAGTGGCTTTTGATTGTAAAAAAAACATAACTGATGTGTTATTAATTAAGAGTATTATATACTTCTCAGTTTTTTTCTTTTACGTAATAATATGTATTAGTTAGGTTATATCAGTTTTTCATTGCGTAAAGCTAAGAGAGAAAAGAAAGAACAGAGAAGAGAAATCAGAAAGAAAAGAGAGAAGGAAGAAGAGAAGAGTTCTATGAGTTTGAGAAAAATCAAAGGAGGTTGCTATCATCTTTGTTGCTCAAACAAGAAATTTGATGTAGTAATTTAACCCTTTTGTTCTTAATTCTCTGTGTTCTTGAGTTTTTCATAATAATTCTCTATAAATTAGTTTTGAGTATGATTGTTGAAAATATGGTGT
Source organism: Panax ginseng (assembly GCA_020205605.1). NCBI lineage: Eukaryota > Viridiplantae > Streptophyta > Magnoliopsida > Apiales > Araliaceae > Panax > Panax ginseng. The sequence goes on along the minus strand of CM035132.1, from coordinate 122,943,919 downwards.
TATATATGTGTTAATGGACGTTGATAACATATTTTATACCATTTATTCATGATTTAAAGTAATAAAATTTATAGAAGAATATTTAGTATTGAAGAACTTGAATTAGAGTGATATATACATATGATATAGCTTAGTTTAGAATTAAAATTGATGTTCAATTCATGTGTTAAACTGTAAATTGTTTGTTGATTGTGAAAATACATGAAGAAAAGAAAACAATATGATTTAAATGGATTGTTTTGGTTGTAAAACGAATTCACAGTGAATTGTTTCGCTAAGAATGTCTAAAAGTGGAGAAATAGTAAAAATAGTGAAATTAGAGGTTGAAATTTTGATGTTTATGTTGCTTATATTCTTAGAAACATGTTAGGAACATTAGTTTATGTTTCTGTAAACTTATTACAACTTGGGTTGTGACAACCCGAAAATTCGGATTGTCCAGAATTTAAGATTTAAAGAATTAGTTATTAATAAAATGAATTTTTATTAATACTATTTTGTGCTATGTGTTTATTAATCATTCTAAAATCTAGGATGATTATTAATCGGGAGGATTCTGGCTACGAGCTAGACTGAACGAGTAATAATTTTCAAGACAAAAAGAAAATTTTTTCGGGAACAAAATATTTCCAAGAAAGAAGACGAAATAGGCACTATTCACCTGACGAAACCCTAAGGGTTAGGGTTTGAATAACCTAAGCCTTTTCGAGAGTTCGGTATGTCAAAATGACATTCCGTCGAAAGATTTGACGATAATATATCGTGAAAAGTTAAGTAAGCCGATAAAAGTTTTTCTCAAAAAACATGCAGAATTTGGACGAAATAAAAACGTCGAAAAGTAATGTTATGTACTTTTCATTTATTTAACTACGTTAGAGGAAAACATAAAGGAAAACGCTTATCGTGGAAAAGTGTTTTTCAGTTTTTCATAGATCCGAAGAATACGTAAAAATTAATCGGTAAACGAAAGACGAAATATCCAAAAATATTTGGATTAGAGAATCATGAGCTTTTAAAAGCTGCTTGACGAACCCGAAAAAAAGACGGAGAGCTTAGCCTTGAAAATCTATAAAAGGAGAGCTTAATTCATTTAAATGGGATTTTGAAAATCCTACAACTTGAGAGAGAGAAAGAGAGAGAGAGAGTTCGGATGGGAGAAAGAAGAGGAAAAGGAAGAGGAAAAACTAGCCAGAGTGCATCCTTTGTCCAACAGAGGAAGATTAAAGAAGAGAGATAATCCGAAAACAAACTTTTAATAAAATTTCTGTAAGTTTTCTATGATAAAACATAGTTTAATGAGAATATGAGGTAAAAGAAGTTAGGAATGGTTTCATATGATAGAAATCATTGAAAAAAGAAGAACTAAGAATTAGAAATTTATTTTATAAATTTCTTAAGGAAATATAAGATTCGTAATGAATTTGAGCGATCCGAACGAATTATATGAACGATTCAGTGAAATAAGTAAGGAATGGTGTTCTATAACATCAAATTCCAAGAAAAAGTAAAATTGTAATCAAAATACCGATTAAAAATGAAGAACGAACGAGGAACACAAAGAACACGCGAAGAACGCGAAGAACATTGTTGATTGACAAATTTAAAACCATCGTAGGATAATTGTTGTTGATGGACAAGTTTAAAACCATCGCGTATAAGTTAGATTCTTATTTCTTGGTTAGACACAGTAGAAACAGTCATGAAGAACATATTAAAATTGAGCTATAACGAAGTTATGACAAAAAATTCATAAAAGACGAACGCGAATTAGAAAGTTAGTAAATGAACCCGAACATGTAGGGTTTTATAAGAATGTAAGAGAACGTAGAAAACGTGAGTCGTAGACTCAAGAACGAACGAATTCTGAGTTCGGATGACCGAATTACGGATGAACGAATAAAGAACGTTAAAAACGTAAAATGAACGAAGGATGAAGATTAGGCCAATTGAATGGCATGTTAACGAATTCAGAACGAAGTTCTGTTTGAGGGTAATCGAAGTATGTAAGATAAGGAAGAGAATGGCTTCGGAATGACCTCGTTCTGAGTTATAACAAAGAAGTTATGAGATTACAAAGTCAGCATCTCAAGCATGTAAAACACTTAGAAAAATTTTCCAAATTTGATGCTCGTATGGCCAACCAAATTTGAGCCTTGGGAGAGGCAGCGCCAAGAACATGAAGTTCGAACCATCACCATCTTTGAGTAAGGCCGCAGTCACGAGAAAGAAAGGGGGACTTGGCGCCACAAATACGCACTGTGAAAGAGAGTGATTTAGGCTCGCGCAGAGATGCGAGAGGAAGAAGCGAGGACCTGTGACCCCCAAATTCAAGTACTTGAAACTCGAACTCGGTGCTTCACGATACCATTTCTATGAGCGGAATAATAATATTATTATAAATACCAAACTTAATTTACATATATCAGAGTCTAATCCCAGGTACGCGACCTTTAAACATTCATTACATGATAATAATAAATATCATTATCTTAATAAAGTCAAACTATTACATAATATAGTATAAAACTCATTCTGCAACCTTTCCTTTTCCCTTGTTCTTAGTAAAGCCTTCTGGTTGATCACACTTAGTTGAAAACATTTAAATTAAGCAAGGATGATCATTTGAGTGCCCAACAAGTAATAGCGAGCAATAAAAGTTAGCTGAAGGAAGTAAATGTTTTCTGTGAATAACACTTCTACAACGAATCAACAGTTGTGAAGTAAGCTGAAGCAACAATAAACAACATATCATTTCGATTTCAAATTTTTAAAGCTATGTACTGACTATAAATGGGGATCAGTCGATAGACTATGAACAATATTTTCTATTTTTGAAAAGGTTAAACATAACTTCATCTGTAAACCGTCATTACTTACAAGCACGGGGGTGATCAACACGTTATGCCCTGTATTGATCAATACTACATGTTCGAACGATATTTTCGTCCAGCATATCCGCCTTAGGCGCACAAAAGTTTCCCAGATTCGGGATGTTTATACTAATCTAGAATCCAAACTAAAACAATTCGGTTGGATACAATAAAGTTCTATCTTGTTCAACAATATTTTTAAATCTATGTCTAGTTGAATCAAATAGCTTAGACGGCTTTTAAGTCAATGTATACATACTGGAAACCAATAAGTATGTATCAACATGTGATAAAATATAATGATTATCCAAGTGAGGACACTTGTATAACCATATATAGAAATTAACTAACAGAATAAATATCTGAATTATACAATAATACTGTATTAATAATTAATGATTGGATAATTTAAGAACTTGTATGAATACAAATGTTTGGATACATTATCAATAACAATAGAGTTAATAATTTGGCACAACGATAATATAATTTTGAAATTTTCTTACTTATGTCCATTGCATAAAGTAAATGCAAGGGTTAGATACTTGTCTTATCTGCTGTTTACATAACTTAGTTTTATCTTTTATATCAAGACCTATCATTAATAAGATCATTTGTTCGATTAGAATAACATACTATAACACATAGTAGTACTATTGGCAGTCAGGACATAACCTAATCACATTGTCACATATGTTTAGCAGTCATAAGATCACAAGCAAACACTTACCGAGTCAACCTATCTAAGACCAGATCAATTTCTAAAACATTTCGGTGTACCAACAACTTTATCGGGTAATTATCGAGTCTAAAACTCTATCCTGTAGTTCAATATCCATTTAGATAACTTAAATATCAGTCATATTATTTTTAAATGACTTATAATAATTTTTAAACAATTATTATAATTTATCATGAATTTTCAAGCACCAGAATCATTATTAAATGATTTAAATATTAAATAATTTTATTATTATTAATATTTAAACAATATTAAAATATTAATGAAACCATTGCCAAAATATTAATGTTATTTATAATAACTTAATATATTTTAAAGTATTAATATTATCCTTAAAATTTTTTTAAAATAATTAAAAAAATTTAAAATAATTACCATTAATATTTAAATATTAATGCATTATTTATCAATATATTAAAAGTCATTAATTATAACTTAAAATATTTTTAATTCATTTATATCCTTTTTAAATGATTTTAAATTAATAAAATCATTCTAAAACTATTTATTTAATATAATTAATAAATAAATCTAATATCATTAATATTAATTTATTAATGAAATTTACCTTTAAATATTAAAAGTTATATTTTATAACTTAAAATATTTTTTAACACTTTATTTTCATTTCAAATGATTTTTATAATATTAAAATCATTTTTAAACTAATTTATTATTAAATAAATTTAATATCATTAATATTAAATAATTAATGAAATTTATCTTAAAATATTAAAAGTTATATTTTATAACTTCAAATATTTTAAATACCTTATTATCATTTTAAATAATTTTTTATATAATAAAATCATTTTTAATTAATTTATTTAATACATTTATTAAATAAATTAAATATCAATAATATTCAAATAAATACTAATATTTATGAAAAGTATTTCAAATTATTAAAAGTTAATTTTTATAACTTCAAATAATTTTTAAAATTATATTTATTATTTTTAGAAATTAATTTCTATTTTTAAATAATTTTTGGAAATTTAATTAATTAAAATTTATAAAACTGTCGCTATAGCCTTTAGCGACTGAAAGTGTTGCCTATTATGTTCTTGAGGCTCAAGAACATTCATAAGACAATGTCGGGTGGCTACTTTGACCAAGTTTAATTCGTAGCTTAATGTGGTTCTGGGATAGATATTGATCAGATCATGTAGTGTTAGTGTAACACTACAAGTAGCAAGCATGTTATGGGTCAGATTACAACATTCAAGCAGGATCTGAAGGTCCAAAGTGGCTGTTAGGCCCTTCCTGGGTTTTCTGGGTTACCCAGAAACCCAGGCAGTGCTTGATAGCTACTTTGTGCCTTAATTTAATCAAGTTCTGTGTCATGTTATGGTGTTCTAAGGGTTCAGGTTTGTAGTACACATTTCAAGGTACAACTATCATTCATTAAATCAGTCAAACTACATCAGAATCACTAGCTAGCATCCGGTCAAACCATGTCAGAAAGGATGTTCTTTAGTTTTCTGGGTTACCCAGAAAACCCAGTTCGTGAACGTGCTAGCTAGTTTGACCATTCATTACATCAAATATATATGTTATATATGAGATTTAAAGACACAAATCTGTAGTCCATATATCATACAATAATCTAGATACAACAGCAGAATCAAAGTAACAAGAACAAGCAAGATCTGGGCCCATGAACTTGCTGTCCGAGCTATCTGGGCAAGTTCTGGGTTACCCAGAAATCAGCAAGTCATGATCGGTCAACGAACTTTGACCTTCCATAACTTGAAATATGCACATGATCTAAGCATGATTTCAAGTCCAGATGAAAGACCACATGATATACTACACAAACAAACCTTTAAAACACAAAAACACATAACAGACTGAGATCTATAGGGTCTGACATTCATTGTCAGACAACATAAAATTTTCAAAATAATCAGTAGTGATTAACCACAAGCATATTTCAAAAATATCAACTCGAGATCGAGTTAGAGAAAACTTGCACAGTAAGTGAGTATAAGAAACTTTCCTGAACCGTTGATTACTGTTACGCAATCTAAGTTAACGTCCTTATTGAAAAGACCTATCAGTTATAAGATTGATCTTTCAATTAGCATAACATACCTTATAAGTAAACTATTAACATTTAAACACATAGTCAAATATTAGATAACCTTAACACTACATATACCCAAGTCTAAACCTAGCACACCTCGAGTCTTTAATAGTATTTAATATAGTATATTGCGTGGTTTCCCACAAACAACCTACAAATTAGTTTCCATCTCATCTACACTATTTCACAACGAGTTAGATCGGTTACTAATTCGTATATACCTCCGCTCACTGAAGGAATTGTTTAGCTCAGCTACTATACATCAACTATTGCAGAATACCACTATACTACTTTAGACTTATCATTTACTCATTTATAATCTCATCATCTTATATTAAATTGTCTAACCTAGTTAAGTATTCGACATTACATTATACCCTTAGTATTATCATTATACTTTGAAAATCTTTTCATCATGTCATAACTTATACTTATAAAATTTTCCCTTTTATATGTTATCTTAGTAAATTAGATAACATTTTAATAAACCGAAATACCATTTCAGTAAGTCGAATTTCATCTCAGTATCCTGAAATCACTATTTTAGCAGACCAAAATCAGTGTTAGCAGACTGAATTCAATTTCAGCAACCCAAAATCAAATTTAGTACCCTTGATTCCTTTTTCAGTAGATTATACACATAATATAGTTCATTGAATACCAAATTCAACAATTACATTTAAAAATAACTTAATTCTCTATTTTAATTTCATGTTTACTATTATCAATTATTTAATAGTATTTCAAGCTAAGGTTATTAACCTTTTAATAATATTTGAGTTAAATTTTACTAATAATATCTTAATCCAATATCATTAGTCACATAAAATTATTTTAAGTCACTAATCACATTAATAAACAATTTATTTCAATTGTTTTCTATTCCTTAATTAATTCATTTAAGCACTTTAAAATGTCATATACATATCAACTCTTCACTACCCAACCCAAACCTCCATAAAAAATCTGCATAAAACATGCTTAAGGGTCTCAAGTCGGAAAACCTTATTTTTCATATTTTTGACATCACATATTTAATTAAACCCACTTATCCATATAACATCATTTATATGAAAAATATCAAATCAGTCTCAAAAATATTTCTTTTCTGGGATTTTGCATAATATAGTCCCATATTAAACATATATTTTTCGCGGAATTTTTAAAATCCATCTACTATTTTTAAATAGTCCATAATAACCAAATATTCTCAGATTTTTAATAAATCGAGATTAGCTCCAAAAAAATCTAAACTTTTCAGGGTTAGCTCCTGTTATATACATGTACTCTCAGTAAAAATTTCATAGTCATCTGGTTTATAGAACTCCAATTTTAGCTGTTTTCGTCGGAAAACTCTACGTTTTTATTTTGGCCATAGAGTTTTCGTTACAACTCAGAATTCGACCATCTTTGGACAGGAGCTACATAACTCCCTATAGTTTCAGTGGTAAAAATTCCTGAATTTATTGCTTTTTCTAAAGTGTCAAAACAGTGCTCGGAGCACAATGGTCAGCGGGTTTTGTTTCGTTTGCAGTTTTGGAGTCATGTGCTAAAACTTAAATAAAATGAGATCTATAACTCCAATTAACGATCCGTCAATTTTTTTGGATTCTTATCTTTCTGATCTACGATTTTCATATATCACAATCCATATTTGGACATGTTAACTCCCAAAAATCAGCCCGGAAGTGGCTAGTCAAAACAGTGGTTCTAACAATTTTCTTAGCTTTGAGTAGTTTGGGATAAATTCCATAACTTGCTCATTTTTCAACCTTATTGAGTGATTCCAAAGGGTTTTTATCCTTAATACATAGATCTAGCATTCTAAGAAAATAAATCACAAATATCCATCATAAATTTCAAAAATCAAAAGCTAGATCACACTTTCAAGTTTAAGCTTTCCGGAAAATTATGTTTTCTTACTTTTTTTCCAAATCATTCCATATAAATTCATATAAATCCATAACTCAAACCAATAAAATTCTAGATCTAAAATTTATACATGGATCTAACCACATAAAACTTAAACTCCAAAGATCCATCATAAAAATACAAATAGCATACAAGCTAAAGTTTTAGAAATCATGTATAGATTTTACCTTGTTTTTATTTTCTTCCTTTTTCTTTCTTCATCCATGGCTACCCTCTTTCTTCTTCCCCTATGTCGTGAGCCTTTCTCTCTCTCTCTCTTAGTTACTAGGAATGTATATTTGAGGAGAGAGAAATGAAGTAGGTAATTAAAAATATATTGGTGAAAAATTATACATACAAATTGTATATCTAAGGTTAATCACCCAATACTTATCTTATCTTTCTCACTCATCATTATCTCTATGTTTGCTTGCAAGCTATACTAAATGTGTTGGACCAATTATAGATGGACACATGTGGAGCACTTAATGATCTTTTGACAACACATTAAAACTTATCCTTGCACTCTTTTTTATCCATATAGCCGACAATATAAGGCTATTTTTGTCCAACATTTGTTTTATTTTATTTGCCATTATAAGCTTACAAATGACTTTAATGCCCTTCCTTAATTGGGCCAAAGATTGGGCTTCCATTTAATTCTTTTGGGCTTCCATATTTAATTAGTTTAGGCTACTAAATAAAATCAACTTAGGCTCTCTTAATTTATTTATTTGGGACACAAAATATTTGATAATCTAATATTGGGCTAGCTAATAATTTAGTTACCCTTAATTAAATTATCTACAATTTCAATGCTTAAATTAAACCAATGGGCTTGTTTAAATTATTTATTCTCCTTAGTCCATTAAATAAATTATCATTTGGACTCTTATACATTATTATTAATATAACCACATTCCCATATATCAATAATATCAATTAACCTACCTAACCCAATTAGACTTGCTATAATTAGGTTTCAAAATAAATAATAACTTGAGATTTATAAAATAAATCCTTTACATTAGTATATATATTCAATACTAGAATTCTATAATACTACAACCCTTAGGTTAGTTAATTACCATACCTAATATATATAATTAGGTCGTGTAGCTTTCTTGCTAATTTTCTTTGTACAATAAACAAATATATATACACATTTATAATATATCCATTTATTCAATACTACACATATTCTACATATGTCCTAAAATATTTATCATCTTTGATAAATATCATTACCTAATACAATCACATATACTCATATTCATTATGTATATTATACGAAGTGTTCAATATACATATACACATACACCTTATTCATCTCTTCATTTAAAATCTATTTCCTTAATAGAATTTTCCACTTACACCATTTAGTTCACATCAAATGTATAGGTATCGTAATACCTTATCCTTAATATTCCTTCAAGTACATATAAATGCATTTCTAGGGGTTTGGATTTTTGTAACCCATATTTTCTTTATTCTCTTTTAAATAATAAACCTTATAGGTTTTGCTTAAAATTTTTAATAAATCCTTCATTTCCATTCTAGGTTTTATCATTTAACCTTTATTTTAATCATTTAAGATCTTGTAAATTTTAGGGTTGTCACATGCACCCCTTCTTCTAAAAATTTCGTCCCTAAAATTTACCTCACACCTTTCATACTTATCACAACATGCTACCCAAAACATCACTCACAAGTGTTAAAATTTTCAAATCGTGCTGAGGAGTCATATAGACTATGAGCTTTCATTTTCGAAAAGGTTTATACACAAATTCTTTCGCAAACCGTCATAACTTACAGACACAGAGAGTGATTATCCTGGTATGCCCTTTACTAATCAAGTAGTGCTGCTCGGAACAATTTTTCCCCGTTCCTCTTATCCGCCCTAGGCGCACAAAATTTTCTTACCTTAGTCTATCGGAATCCGCACCAAAAAAAATTTTGGTTCGGAAAATTTTCCAAAGAATGCTTAGAGTTTTATAAACGTTGGTCTAGCCGAATTAAATAGCTTAGACTCATACCAATAATCAAGTTCAATCGAAATATTAATGTATAGCCAAAACCCCGTTGACAAATTAAAATTTTGAAAATGACGTCATGATACCATACTGTATTTAACAGCCCGTTTGAGGATGCCGTCATTGTATGACTTTGTCATAACACATCATACAATAGTTGGATAACGATTTTTCAATCGAATTTAACACTAAGTATTCTTGTATTTTACAACTCCATCAACTTTTATCATCTTTGCACCAGGTTACATGGAACAATAATGATAATTAAAATTCATTTTGATATTTCAAATCATTTTCGTCTAGCTGAAACAAGTAGCATATACTATTCTTTAAACCGTTCAAAAATTATTACAATTCAGTTCAATCATCTCAACAGGTAAAAAGGTATCGGTAGCCCGAAGTCCACACATACACAATGGTCACCAGGAGTTAAGAATAAAAATTCATTTTCAAAAGCACTTAGTGCGTATTTAGCTTGATGTCAAATGTTTCGAAGTCTAGCATAGCTAGAGGATTTGGAAAACCTATGTCTCCACGAATGATCAATTTCTTAGTAATCTATCAATTCCTATTATCTTCAATACTCCATTCACACAAAACTATACCTAGTTCGTCAAACTTACCACACTTATGAGTTCATGAACTTTCCAAAATCATATGAGTTTAAGAACTTGTCCTAGTCAGACCTTTGGCGTCCATTCGCTGAGGGGTTCATAAACATTTCATATAATTACGAGTCACAAACTTACCATAAGTATGAGTTTTAAGAACTTGCACCTAACCTTATATTCTCTAACTATAACCTATCTATATATATTATACACATGAGAAAAGAATCACCTTCTCAACACGTATATAGCAAACAGCGCGACACAAACATTTCAATAATTATCAATGTAAAGAACTAAGTGGTTGTTACACCAAGTACAATTCTCCTCCCATACGAAGAATTATACAACTTAGCCGCTGACATGAGTCCTCAATTGAAATCCCCACTTAATCCTAACTCCCTTCTCAATACGAATTTTGTTTAATCCGTATTCATAATCCTTTCCTGAATTTGTACCAATTCGTAGTATAACTTACACACAACATTCTTACAGTAAAATTTTCAATCATTCACTTAATATTTCTCCATACTATAACCTTATCAGATCACGGGGTGATCTCATCGTATATATTATGATTCATTTCTATGTCTTGATCGTTTTGTTTTACAATCTCCTGTCCCTGTACTTTTAGTCTTTTAGACTCTATCTATTTATCAAATTGTTGGTTTAGGTTTATACCTTACTTTGATCAATGCTTTAATCTGGCTTCTGATTTGTTATGAGTGGTAGTGGGGCTTTGTTTTGGGACTGGTCTACTACTATATTTCGTGGGTTTTAGAGAGAGATGGTCTTGGATGAGTGTGTGCATAAAAATGAGGCTTGAATGTGATTTTCTCTCTATCTTGATTATATGATGTATATAATGTGTATAGTTGATGTTTTAAGGCTGAGAGCTGGAGTTTTTAGCACATGGCTAGTGTAGGGTTGGCCAACAACTCCAAATAGGTTAAGATCTACAAGTAAGCTTCAATAATGCAAGAGGGGTATTATAGTCTTTTGGCTTTTAATTTTAATGGCAATTTGGTAACTTGACAAACCCTTAGGGTTTAACCCTAAAGTTTTTAAAATTTAATTTTTTTAGGCTTTTTATTTAGGGTTTAAAAATATTCAAAATTTAGTTTTTAAAAATGAACAATTAGGGTTTCATAACCACATTATGTTTCCTAATTACATAAGATATTGAAATTAGGATTTAATAATTCACTAATCATAAGTTAGCTTTCCAATTTTACGATTAGGGTTACTAATTTAACAGTTAGGGTTCTGAATTTAGAATTTAGGGTTTCTAAATATTAATTAGGATTTCCAATAATTAGGGTTTCCCTAATTAAGATTATAATCTAATAATACATGTCATAATTCACATAACACAATCTCTTATTAATCTTACACTCCAGCTCGAGTTTCAAATTAGGGTTTTATAGTTAATATTAGGGTTTTAGCATGATATACCATAATTGACCAACCATTATCGGTCTACACATATACTATACATATTTATAACATTGAAATATAATTAATATAATATTATTATTCTCATTCCTTGTTCAAAATCCAAAATTAGGGTTTGGATTCCATATCTGATTTATCTTACATATATAACATTATTAATTAAGTTAAAATAATTAAATTATCTAATCAAGAAAAATTCATATAATAAAATAATTATTATAATAATTCTAATAATCATTCCATATATTATTAAATAATATAATAATCATATTTTCGTAGAAACTAAATAATAAAAATATTTTTACTACCAAATTAATTTATTATTAGAATATAATGATAAAAAATTCTAAGAAATTTATTTAAAATTATTCATGTAATAAATAAATTTTATTTATCACATAAATACATATACTTTACCTTGCACATATTCCCACCTTTAAAATAAAAAAAACAATTATACACAAAATTTCTGATTTAATTATATAGAAAATATCGAGTCCTTACATTCACCCTCCCTTATAAAGATTCTGTCCCCGGAATCACCATTTTAAAACTTATACATACTGGGGTACGTAGCATACACAGTTATTGCAAGTAGATCTCGATCAAATTCGATCGAACTAATCTTTAACTATTCAACGTAAAGCTTGTCTATCTGATTAAACCGAAATTTGTTTTCTAAAAGAACTCAAATTCCTCCTTCAAAATTTCTTTATAAAATAATTTACTATATATGAGGAAATCATATATACGAAAATAAAAGTTATACGAATAATACGTGGAGTTCCACCACCAGTTGCAACGATATCCTGGACCGTCATGTTGAAGACTCTTGCAGTTGATTTTGTTGGCTTACTTGATGATGTTGGTCCCGTAATTTCCAGAGTCCCGCCGCCTTTCCTCGTGGTTACACTCCCTGCCTCCATTTTTCTTTTCGGACAGTCCTTAACCTTATGTTCCATTGACCCACACAAAAATCACCCACTGTTCATTCTTGGATCGGGGGAGTTGGGAGAGATATGGGCCTCCTGCCTGCACTTGTAACATACAAACTTACCTTCTAGACACTCAGCAGAATGATTCTTCTCGTAATTCTTACACTGCACAAACTATTTCTTTACACCTTCTTATTTAACCTGGATATTCCCAAAGTTTTTCCCTTTTCTTTTTCCATTTCCACCCCTACTCCCACTATTAGTTTCCACCTTCACAGCTCCCTCGACTTTGCCCTTATTCTTTTTCTTGTTGTTATAGAGGCTCATGGCCTCACTCTCCTCCTCAGCTATAATAGCTTTTTCTAAAAGTGCTGCAAAGGTATTGATCTGCAACACCGCTACCTTGTTGTAGAGCCAGGGTTTTAATCCCAGCTCAAACCTTCTCGCCTTCCTAGCCTCTATATCAACTTGATGTAGAGCGAACCTAGCTAATTCGTTAAACTTTGCGCCATACTCTGCAACAGTCATGTTGTCCTACTTTAACTCCAGAAACTTTACCTCCATCCTAGCCTACATACTAGACAAGAAATAGTTCTCGAAAAACAAAGTCTTAAACCTAGCCTAAGTTACCACACCTTCTCCTGCCCTCACTTGATTTGCCTCCCACCAAAAATTCACCTCCCCCTTCATCATGTAGTGGCAAAAGTTGTCTTTTGCTCCTCAGCTACCCTAGCTATCACAAACGTTTTTCAATTTCCTTAACCCAATTTTGGGCTTTTACAAGGTCAGTTGTACCTCTAAATTTTGGCGGTCCTACAGCCTTAAAATCTTTGAAGTTCGCTAAACGATTATCTGGTTGATTCCCTACGGCTGGCATTCCCTAATGTATATCTAAGCTACCATGTTTGCAAAGTTCTGCATCGGATCTGGTTGTTGTCCCCCATCGTTGTTGACAGATTCTTCTGCCCTTTGATTTTGAGTTTGACGTCTTGGCGGCATTATCTGGTTAAATTAAACCATAAATTATTCTTTACATTCTAAACCTTATCGTATAAGTTTAATATATCAAACTTATTTCATTAATCAAAGATAGATTCATATTGATTAATTCAAAGTACTTTACATAACATAGCACATACTGCCTTCCCTTTGTGACCACAAAAGTCAGGAATCACAGCTATAACTTATACAAAAGTTGGGAATATTACATTACACACGTACATTATCAAATATACATAATTAACTACTAATCCTACTTATTTCCTACACCTTTTCCTGATTCGGGATAACCTTTTGCCCGATGACCTTCCAACCCACAAATAAAACATACACCTAGCTTAAATTCGTGACAATGATGAGAGATATGTCTCTCATCTCTGCAAATGTAACATAACTTTTCCAGAGAAGAAACCTTGTTCCTCAGATTCTGCACTTCCGTTAATGCTTGATCAACTCCAACTTCAGTGTCCGAATCACTATCTATCAGTTCCACCATTTCTAGGTCCGGTACTATCTTTTCCAAAATAATCACCACATCCGGGTTGTTTTCATTGTGAGCCTCTACTTTAGCTATTGGCTTTGATATTGGTTAGATGAGTGGGATTTATACCTGCAAATCGGATACTTTATGACTTAAATAGTTGCCTAAATTCGTAGATTTTATATAGTTTTATATGATTATAGTGTTATTGTGCTTAATCGACGTATTGTAGAGCTTTACAGGTGTTTTCTAGTATTCAGGGGTAAAACGGTCATTTTCCATACACCTCATGGCGTCATGAGCCAATGCCCAAGCAGTTAGTCTTATACTGCATGGCGCCATTACCGGTCCTGTCGACGTCACTCAAGGTCGCAATACCATTATCCCTATATGGACTTACTTGCCATGATCGAGCTTCGCTTTTCCAAACTAATGTACATGGTGCTGCAATGCTACCTATAGGCTTATTGACCGCGCCGCGGCGCCACCTCCGGTGCCCAGGCAGAGAAGGCCTTAGTTTGACCTAGCTTGAAGGAAAGAGGCGTATATAACACACTACAGCCTCTGCATAAAAAATATAGAGACATCCTATATTTAATTTTCATATAGGTTAGCTTAGATTAGTTTTCTTCTGTAATTTCTCTTCCTTTTTCTTAGTTGATGTCTATAAATATAGATTAGGTAGATTAGGGAGAAGTCTGGCATTTCTTTGGACCGACAAGAGCAGTGAACTATACGGAGTAGAAAGCTTGATTTGAGCAGAATGCTTGGAGATTGAAGGGCTTTGACAGAGTTTCCTCTTATCCATTTATTTCCTCTAATTTTGTAATCCATTAGTGTTGTCTTTATTGATACTTGTATTTTGTTCAATAGCTATGAACTGAATATTTGCTCTAAGGTTATAATGGAACTATTTGTTATTTAAATTGACTGTTTTATATCTTTGGTTGGCACCATATGATTTGGTTTAATATATTTGTGCTTAATGATTCTCGCTAAGATATTAGTGATGATTCGGGTAATCTACATGATATCGATAGAAGGATTATAGATTTACACCTAAATATATTAGCATGTGATTGTGGGTTTCGACTGCATAAGCTATGCATAGAATAAACATATATTTATGCGCCACGTGTGGCCTAATAGAGAACTTATGCTTAAATCCTTGTTATGATTAATTCGCGTAGACATGTGTAAGATTGCATCTAACTTGGACGTTCTTTTCTGTTCTATTCCCTTTTGGGTGGATCTGGAGAGGAAATGTTTGTGCATACCTCGACAGAGGTGCATAGGCACCTGTGTGTTCTCGGTCGACAAATTTTTGTGACCATTAAGACCGAAGAGAGAAGGGTAGCTAGTTTGATGAAGCATAGCACGCCAGGTGTTCGACAGAATGCCTATGTGGGGTGAAGTTGTGACCTTAGCTTGTATTTCCTTCGATTACCAGTCGTTATCCATTTACTTGCTTTGTTAATTAGTTTTAACTAGATTAATCACACTTCCATTTATTGTTGTTCGAATAAGACTTTAGCGATACACAGTTGTTACTTGATAAATATTAGTCATAGTTCCTCGTGGGTACGACACTTTCCTTATCACTGTATTACTTGTTAGATCGCGTATACTTGCGCGTGTTTAGTGATCGATTTTCCGACCAACATGGCTCCTTCTTTACTATCTGAGAGTATCCTAATTCTTTTCCACCTGACATCTACACATAAATTATCCTGATTAGCATATAATATATACACACAACAAATAATAGTTTTATATAAGTTATCTTATATTTTCTTTGACGATGAATTTATTTAATTCATCTCTTTTTAAACTCTATATGAGTTATTTGTATTTTCAACGTTTCCCTCTGTCCTAAGGTTAGCCTAAGGTCTATCCCACCTAAGGTTTCTAACCCTAAAGCTCTGATACCAACTTATGACGCCCCCAAATTTAGGTACTTGAAATCCGAACTCGGTGCTTCACGATACCATTTTTATGAGCGGAATAATAATAATATTATAAATACCAAACTTAATTTACATATATTAGAGTCTAATCCCAGGTACGCGACCTTTAAACATTCATTACATGATAATAATAAATATCATTGTCTTAATAAAGTCAAACTATTACATAATATAGCATAAAACTCATTCTGCAACCTTTCCTTTTCCCTTGTTCTTAGTAGAGCCTTCTGGTTGATCACACTTAGCTGAAAATATTTAAATTAAGAAAGGATGAGCACCTGAGTGCCCAACAAGTAATAGCAAGCAATAAAAGTTAGCTGAAGGAAGTAATTTTTTTTGTGAATAACACTTCTACAACGAATCAACAGTTGTGAAGTAAGCTGAAGCAACAATAAACAATATATCATTTTGATTTCAAAATTTTAAAACTACGTACTGACTATAAATGGGGATCAGTCGACAGACTATGAACATTATTTTCTATTTTCAAAAATGTTAAACAGAATTTCATTTGTAAACCGTCATAACTTACAGGCACGGGGGTGATCAGCCCGTTATGCCATATATTGATCAATACTACATGTTCGAACGATATTTTTGTCCAGCATATCCGCCTTAGGCGCACAAAAGTTTCCCATATTCGGGATGTTCATACTAGTCTAGAATTCGAACCAAAATAATTTGGTTGGATACAATAAAGTTCTATATTGTTCAACAATATTTTTTAATCTATGTCTAACTGAATCAAATAGCTTATACGGCTTTTAAGTCAATGTATACATACTGGAAACCATTAAGTATGTATCAACATGTTATAAAATATAATGATTATCTAAGTGAGGACACTTGTATAACCATATATAGAAATTAATGAACATAATAAATATCTGAATTATACAATAATACTGCATTAATAATTAATGATCGGATAATTTAAGAACTTGTATGAATACAAATGTTTGGATACATTATCAATAACAATAGAGTTAATAATCTGGCATAACGATAATATAATTCCAAAATTTTCTTACTCATGTCCATTGCATAAAGTAGATGCAAAGGTTAGATACTTTCCTGATCTGCTGCTTACACAACTTAGTTTTATCTTTTATATTAAGACCTATCATTAATAAGATCATTTGTTCGATTATAATAACATACTATAACACATAGTAATGCTATTGGCAGTCAGCACATAACCTAATCACATTGTCACATATATTTAGCAGTCATTGGATCACAAACAAACACTTATCAAGTCAACCTATCTAAGTCCAGATCAATTTCTGAAACATTTCGGTGTACCGATAGCTTTATCTAAAACTCTATCTTGTAGTTCAATATCCATTTAGATAACTTAAATATCAGTCATATTATTTTTAAATGACTTATAATAATTTTTAAACAATTATTATAATTTATCATGATTTTTCAAACACCGGAATCATTATTAAATGATTTAAATATTAAATAATTTTATTATCATTAATATTTAAACAATATTAAAATATTAATAAAACCATTGCCAAAATATTAAAGTTATTTATAATAATTTAAAATATTTTTAAAGTATTAATATTGCTTCTTAAATGATTTTTAAAATAATTAAAATTATTTTAAATAATTACCATTAATATTTAAATATTAATGCATTATTTATCAAAATATTAAAAGTCATTAATTATAACCTAAAATATTTTTAATTAATTTATATCCTTTTAAATGATTTTTAAATTAATAAAACCATTTTAAACTATTTATTTAATATAATTAATAAATAAATCTAATATCATTAATATTAATTTATTAATGAAATTTACTTTTAAATATTAAAAGTTATATTTTATAACTAAGAATATTTTTAAACACTTTATTTTCATTTCAAATGATTTTTATAATTTTAAAATCATTTTTAAACAAATTTATTATTAAATAAATTTAATATCATTAATATTAAATAATTAATAAAATTTATCTTAAAATATTAAAAGTTATATTTTATAACTTAAAATATTTTTAAATACCTTATTATCATTTAAAATGATTTTTAATATAATAAAATCATTTTTAATTAATTTATTTAATGCATTTATTAAATAAATTAAATATCAATAATATTCAAATAAATGCTAATATTTATGAAAAATATGTCAAATTATTAAAAGTAAATTTTTATAACTTCAAATAATTTTTATAATTTTCAGAAATTAATTTCTATTTTTAAATGATTTTTGGAAATTTAATTAATTAAAATTTATAAAACTGTCGCTATAGCCGTTAGCGACAGAAAGCGTCGCCTATTGTGTTCTTGAGGCTCAAGAACATTCATAAGACAATTTCGGGTGGCTACTTTGACCAAGTTTAATTCATAGCTTAATGTGTTTATGGGCTAGATATTGATCAGATCATGTAGTGTTAGTGTAACACTACAAGTAGCAAGCAAGTTATGGGACAGATTACAACATTCAAGCAAGATATAGAGGTTCAAAGTGGTTGTCAGGCCCTTCCTGGGGTTTCTAGGATACCCAGAAACCCAGGTAGTGCTTGATAGCTACTTTGTGCCTTAATTTAATCAAGTTCTGTGTGATGTTATGGTGTTCTAAGGGTTCAGGTTTGTAGTACACATGTCAAGGTACAACTATCATTCATCAAATCAATCAAACTACATTAGAATCAGTAGCTAGCATCCGGTCAAACCATGTCAAAAAGGATGTTCTTGAGTTTTCTTGGTTTCTCAGAAAACCCAGTTCGTGAACGAGCTAGCTAGTTTGACCAGTTATTACATCAAATATATATGTTATATATGTGATTTAAAGACACAAATCTGTAGTCCATATACCATACAACAATCTAGATACAACAGCAGAATCAAAGTAACAAGAACAAGCAAGATATGGGCCCATGAACTTGCTGTTAGAGTTTTCTAGACAACTTATAGGTTACCCAGAAATCAACAAGTTATGGTCGGTCAACGAAGTTTCACCTTCTATAACTTGAAATATACACATGATCTAAGCATGATTTCAAGTCTAGATGAAAGACCACATGACATACTATACAAACAAACCTTTAAAACAGAAAAACACATAACAGACTGAGATCTATGGGGTCTGACATTCATTGTAAGACAGCATAATTCTTTTTTTCCAGATTTTGAAAAACATCAAATTCGAGCCTATAAATGTTATGGATCTAACATCTAGCAACCCAGATCATCAATATACACTACATACAACATATTTTAACACAAAAATCTATCATCTAACAGAGGATCAAGGATAAGATTTTTGGTTTAGGTTTATACCTTGCTTTGATCAATGCTTGAATCTGTGATAACCCGAAAATTCATAAAATGTTGAATGATTAGAATAAAGGTTAAAGAATAAAACCTAGATGAGAATTTGAGAATTTATTTAAAATTTTCAAGTAAAACCTATATGGTTTGCTATTCGAATGAGAATAGAGAAAATATGGGTTACAAAATTCCTAAACCCTAGAAATGAATTAATATGTACTGGAAGGAATATCAAGAATAAGGTATTAGGATACCTATAAATTTGATGTGAACTGAATAGTTTAAGAAATGTTATATAAGTACATATGGAAATTTTCTTAAGGAGATAAAATTTCACATGAAGAGATGCTATGAGGTTAAATGAAGATGAGTATATGTATAGAAATATGTATATACTTAGTAAGGTGCTATATATATTTTAGCAAGAGGAATGATGAATTAAGTTAATGATATAAGGATCAAAATAAAACTATGTTAGTAATTAACATAGCTTGAACGTTGGCCTTGACTGGCAAATAAGAATTTGAATAGTATAAAGTCGTTAGTTAATACGATTAGCAATAAGAAGGGAGTAATTTAAAACTCAAAATTTGAGTTAGAGATAGAATTTTGAAGCATGGACTGCTCGGTTGAGTCCGGAACATCAAGTTTAGTCAGAATGGACAGTAAACACAAAATTTGTAAAGGTTGACTTTTGGTCAAAGTTAATAGTTGACTTTTTATGGAGAAAAGTCAAAATTAGTGTGAGAAGTGAAATATGTTATGATTATGTGAATTATGTATATGATTAAATAAATATACATTATATAATGTGAATACATTTATTTTGTATATAAAAGTGAATTAAGAATTAAGTTATGTAACCTAATATATATATTAGGTGTGATAACTAAATAACCTAAGACGTTATAATATGAGAGAATATTAGTATATAAATATATATACTAACACTAAGAGATTTATTTTATATATCTCAAATAATTAATGTTATAACCAAAGTTTAACTGGGTTATGGAATTAAAGATATACGAGTAAGGAATTTATTTACAAAGGTATAGTGGAACCCTAATTAAATGATAAGAGTAGAATGGAATAGAATTAAAAGTAATGGACTATAATAAGGTCATAGCCCAAGAATTTAAATAGAGTCCAATAGAATTAGATTTAATGGACTAAGGAGATTATATTATTTTAAACGAGCCCAATTAGTTAATTAAGCATGGGACTTGTAGATAAAGTGATTAAGGGCTATTAAATTATTTAATCTAGCCCAATATATTATGTATGAGACAAGTATTATAATGACCTAATTTAATAAGGGTTGAAATCCCAAGTTAGTTTTTGTTAGTAAGTAAAACAAGTAAAATTACTAGCTCAATGGAATTAATTAAGGGCCCAAACTAAGCCCACTTGTGGGAGAATAATAATATTAAAAATTATATTAAGTTAAGAGATATATTTTTATTATTATCTCAAGTTATTAATTTTATAACTTAATTAAAACAAGTTTAATTGGGTTATAGAATTTAATGTACAAGAGTAATGATTTAAATTCTAAATGCATAGAATGGATACCCAAATTAATATTTAGTGTGGGATAAGATGGTAATGATTGAACTATGTTAAATTACATGGCCCAAATAATTATTAGGAAAGCCCAAAAGATTATATAAGTGGCCTAATTTTTAAAACTCAATTATTAAGAGCATTGTGGACATTTAATAAAGCAATTAAAAAAAGATATGAGGGAGATAGAAGGCCACATGGCCAATTAAAATGTGAGGTAGAGAAAAAAAGAAGAAAAGGAATGGATATTAGAGAAGAAAGAGGATAAGAAGATAAAAAGATAAGATAAGAAGAGAAAGAAGAAAGAGAAAGAAAGAAACGGGAAAAGAGAAGAAAAAGGGAGAGAAAGGGAAGAAGTGGCCGAAGCAATAGAGGAGGAAGAGAGGAGGGGCGGCAGCCCCATGAGGGAGAAGAAGAGGAGAGAGAAGGTTCTCCAAGGAAGAAGAAGAAGAAGAAGAAGAAGGAAGGCTTGAGAAAAGAAGAGGTAAAATCCTAAAATTTAGTTTATGTAATTGATTTTAGATAGTCTAAATCAAAGCTTGGATTTATGCTAGAAACTCAAAAACCATGTTTTTACATGTTTATGAGTGTTTTATATTTGGATTTACCCATATTGGGTGTTGATTTGATAGGAATCAAAAGGAAAAGAAAAATAATTTTTCTAGTTTTGAAACCCTAACTTTTATGTACTTTGGATTTCCACCGTTTTAAATCTATAACTTCTTTTTGCGATCCGTCAAAGAGGGGTGCTAGATATGTAAGTTATTTAGTAAACTCAAGTGGTAGCACACAAAAAGGATGAGCTTACAAGTCATAGTGACTGATTAAGCTAAAATAGTCCCATTTTTGGTAGAAAAATACAAACTATTTTGGGGCAGTTTCTGGCAGGGGCATTTTCATCATTTTTCCGACCCTCGAAAATTTTGAAAAATTTTAAGATGATAATTTGATGAGTTTTCTAGATTGTGTCCAAAAATGGCAATTTTTGGATGTATCGATTAAGAGTTATGAATTTTATGGGAAAAGACTGTTTTAACAGTAAACCCTTATAACTCCTTGTGGTTAACTCCAAAATTGGTGAAATTTGTATTGGGAGTAAATTTATATAACAGGAGTATACCCTGTAAATTTCAAAATTTTTGGATAAAAGTATAATTTATGATAAATGTCTAAATATTCGACAATTTTGGCCATTTGAAAAATAGTAAATGAATTTTTAACAATTTCAAGAAAAATATATGTTCAATGTGGGACTATATTATACAAAATCGCAGAAAAGAAAATTTTTTGGGACTGATTTGGTATTTTTCATATAAATGATGTTATATGGATAAATGAGTTTAATTAAATATATGATGTCAAAATTGTAAAAAATATGATTTCATGACTTGAGGTCCTTAAGTATGGTTGATGCAGATTTGTGAAGAGGATTTCAGTCAGTGGTGAAGAGTGACTTTGTGTATGGTGTTTTAAAAAGGTTTAAATGAATTAATTAGGGAAAGAAAAAGTAATTAAATAAATTGTTTATTAATTCAATAAATGATTTAAAATATCTTTATATGACTAATGATATTAGATTAAAATATTACCGGTAATATTAGACTTATATGTTATTAAAAGTTAATAACATTAGTTTGAATTATTATTATTTAATTAATAATATTAAATAGAAGATTAAAATAAGAGAAATTACCTCATTTTAATAGTTGTCGTTGAATTTAGTAGGGAATGGATTATATTATGTTTGTAGTAGATTGAAATGAGAAGTCATGGTACTGAAATGGATTCAGGGTTACTGAAACGATTCCAGTTTACTGAAACTGATTTTGGTATGCTGAAATAGTGATTTCAGGATACTGAAATGAAATCCAACTTACTGAAATGATATTTCGATTTACTAAAATGTTATCTAATTTACTAAGATAACATATAAAAGGGAAAACTTATAAGTATAAGTTATGGCATGATGGAAAGATTATCAAAGTATAATGATAATACTAAGGCTATAATGTAATGTCTAATACTTAACTAGGTTTAGACTTGAGTATATTATTGGGTAAAATCTATATACGCACAACACACAAGTATACGTGGTCAACAAGTAATATAGTAATGAGTAGAGTATCGTTCCCACGGAGACAAAGTAGTAAGAAACTTAACCTTACAAGTATCAATCTCCTATTAACCCTAATTTTAGTAAACTATTCAATTCAATGATTATAATTATAAAAACTAAATTAAGAAATAAATAAATAACCACAAAACTATCACAAGTATCAAAATTTGGAATTTCAAACAATTAATGGAAAATTAGACTTATGATTTCACCCTAAGCTTCACTTTGATTTCTACACCTTTATTCCAATTCAATTTACTATCCCAGTTTATTAATCAAGAACACGAATGTAGTATGAACCACCTCTCGATGCACTAATACCATATTAACTTAAATCCACAATTAAGATAGAAACAAGTTACACACCTTAATCAACTAACTCACTATATCTCTATGTGAATTACAATTAAAGAAGGTTTAATATTAAGTTCTCTATTCGATTACATGCGATGTCAAGCATATCTCTACCTTAACATTCATCAAGATTCTGCTATTCACAAAATTCATGAACACATACTATATTAACTAAGTCTAGATTTGAATATCCTCTCTGGATTCCATACAAATCCACAAAGAATTGTTGATCAGGAAATTCATAAATTCAAGCTCAAATTAATATAGATAAACTGGACAATAGCTTATTGAATTGGAAATGAAGGTTTACAAAATCATCGATTCACTCAAAGATCCATCATAAGCCTAAAAAGTGAATTAGTTCATCATAAATGAAATAAACACTGAATAAATCATAGAAAACATTCTTTCAATTACAATTAATAACCTAAAATGAAGAATATTGGAAAACACCCTTCACGTAGCCTAGAATTGCAATCGTCTCAAAAATCCCTTCGAAATACTCCTCCAACGCTTGCGTTGAAAAACTGAGATTAATCTTCGTAATATGCCTTGTGTATTCTTGAATTCATTGTTAATTGAGTAATAGATGCCTAACACACAAGTCCCAGCAGAAATTCTCCATCAAGTAGAGTCCATATACAATCCAATATGCTAGAAACCATGTCAAATTAGAGTTTCAACCTCAACAGAAGTCAAGAGATTTTGACACCTTCGCCGTTGTATGGGTGTATGTATATAAATAGGTTTCATTTTACTGGCTACCCTTCCTCTAATTCTGGTGAAGACCCCACCACGGGGTATACACGGCCAACAAAGTTCTGCCTCGAGCAGGGTGTGTTCTGCCAAATCATTTGCTGAGCTTCCTAGTTTCTTCCAAATTTGCACCATTTAACTCCAAATCATCCCAATTGACTCCAAATAAATGTTAAATGCCGCAACAACCATCCTACAAATAAAAGAACATAAAACAAGTAAAAATGAACATGAACATAAGAAATTAGCAACAAATAAGCATGAAATGGACACTGATTCGTGTATATAAAATCCACTTATCAAAATCCCCCAAACTTAAATCGTGCTAGTCCTCGAGCACAAAACAAGTACATGCTATGCAATGCAATGAGATGAAATGAATATAATCTAATTTATAACTTTTGAATCCACCAGTATTGCAGAATCAAAATTATCCCACCAGCCTCAGCGAAAACAAGCAACTATACAATATCAATCACCAAAACCAATCTACAATTCCGCCGTAATCCTCAAATCTCAAGCCATCATCACTAGTATAGTGTGCGTGTGTGATCAATATCCATGAGAACTGCTACGGACTCAAATTCAATACATAACCAATTTCTTAGAAGGAATCATACAAGGCAAACAGAAAAATTCCAAAAATAGACAATTCTAACTAAAACTAAATAATTACTAATCCTAAGGGTTCACATAAGGTACTTATACTTTATATATATATATATATATATATATATATATATATATATATATCTTTTTTTTATTCGGGGGCTTTCAACCAACGACTCCCAGACCATAAAAGACCTTAGGGCGCTAGGTGTAAAGACAATCCCCTCGGGCGTACTTGCTCAAGTAACAAAGGCCCCGAAATATGACTAGTCACGATATATATATATATATATTTTTCTTTTTTTTCTTTTAGGTAAAGCTTATATACCCACATGTAATCCCCCAAACTTAGGTTCTTGCCTAATTTTCGCCTTAACTATCTATCTTGTCGTTTTCTCATCTACTCCAGCATTATCCTTTAGAGACTATTTATGTATTAATTTGAACTAACCAGTCAACAAGGATGTTATTAATCGTGCTATCCTTTATATTCCAGTTTCAAACGAGCTCAAGATTCGATTCACAACAGAAATTGCATCACAGTTCTAGTAATTAATGTTATATTAGTTATCTTATTATAAATCTCATCATTGGCCCACAAATAACATGAACTACCACACTGCTGAACTTATGCAAACGCAATATTTAACTAAATTTAAATATTTTTTTTGAACTAATATTCAACAAAATGCAATATTTACAAAACTAAAAACAATGCAATGACAAAATTAACCTAAACTACTATGTATGCACCTAAGCTATCATGCAATTCTTCCTAAATTACTATGCAATACTAAAATTAAGATAACAAAATGCAAATCTAAGTACTACATATGCATGCAAGCATGAATTTAAATCCCCCAAACTTAAGTAATACAATGTCCTCATTAGATGACTAATCAAATTTAAGAACGTGAGGACTTCCCTGCTATCGCTTAAGTCTGAGGAGGTGGTTGTTGATCTTCTTCGTCTGAATCACTCGGTGGAAACCTTGGCATTGGCACAGGATGTTGATATTGAAATTGGGCTGCTGGGTTAAAACTCTGAAGGGTTGTGTTGAGTGAGGTGAAAGATGCGTTCATAGCATCAAACATATGATCTTCCCTTAATGAGAGTCGCCGCATTTCCTGACGTGCTGCCTTGTTGTGCGCATTCATTTGATTTCAGAAATCAAAGAACTGAGGACTTGATATTGCGTCAATTTGCGGTACCTGCTCTACCCCTTGGTCTCCCATAGCTTCATCCTCATCCTCCGACGTCTCTATAACATCAACTTCCTCTTCCAAAGCTGATAGAAAAATAAAGCCCAATCCACGCGGATGTGAATCGCCTCCTGCCCATACAGAATACCGCGCTATCATTCTGGAATCAAGCAACACAAGCGGCGTTTGTATGGGCTCATCGTCGGACCATCTCACCGCTGCTTGACGGTACAACCCACATATGAGTGCGGGGTGTGGCAAGTTGCCCGAAAAATTGCCACGTAAACACCGGCGGATGGAGAAACAGATAATGGCCCCGACGTCGATGATGAAGTCTTGTACAATTGCATACTGATGATTGGGTAATATACCCATGAATTAGATATATTTGGGCTTAATTTATTGTATTCTCAAAGCATTTTAGATTCGTTTTACTGTGTTTATAGTGTTGTTGCAGGTTTGTGAGCTGTAGGAATATTTGGGAGCATTTGGGCTTAAAAGGGGCATGACAGGCACTTTCATTTTACACAATGGGCGCTCAATGTAGACTTAATTACAAAGGTTGGGGCACTAGGCCTCTACTGCAGATTGACCGGTAAGGCGCAGGTTGACTTTCCGTTTGACTTGGCTTGGCATATGGAATTCAAAGTTGATGGGGAATTGGAGTGTGGAACAAGATGGAAAGTATATGTTGGTTATTTACATTGAAGTGGGGGACTCATCTACACAATTTGGGATATTAATCAAGGAGCAAGAGGAGATTTTGAAGGCTTGGACTTGGAGTTTTTCTCTTCTTCTTTATTCTTTTAATTTGTGTAATTCATTAAGGATAATTTTCAATTATTGTTGATTCAAATTTTCGTTATGAACTAATTTCTTTAATTAAGATTCCAATTGAACCTTTTATGATTATGAATTGATTATTTGATTTATTCCAATTATTTATGTTGAAGTGAATTCTTCATCTTGCTTTGTGCTGATTGATTAATTATCTGGCCAATAATTACCTTGTTACTCCAGAAGGAATTGGAAGAGGAATTCTAGGGTTAGAACTGGGCATGGTGACATGTGACTTAGTTATTTGCACAGTTAATAATTAGGTTTGTAAATATCTGTTTGCCGTATATAACACATAAGGAATTGGGATTGTAAAGAGCTTAATTCAATTGTTTTGCATAGGAATATAACAAAATTAATCTGGGTTAAATAGAAGGCAATCGATCACTTGGAAAAGGGCTTTTGGCATTCGAGAATTCCTGTTAACAATTCAGTAGACATAATAATTGGGATAATTGAATAATTGATTTATAATTCATAAGTGGGGATATTGGAGTCTTAATCCTTATTTATCTGAATTCAATCAAATCTTAGTTTTGTTTATTTGCTTTCTTTTAGAATAGTCTCTTTGCGTTGTTTAATTTAGTTTTCTTAAATATAAAAATCATAATTATTGGTTGTTTAAATAAAATTGAATTGATATAGTGCTAGTAGTTGGAGTTTATTAATTAGAATTCTCTGTGGGATCGACACTCTATCTTATCCCTCTATTACTTGTTGACCGTGTATACTTGCACGTTTGCTTCGATTGTGAAAGCACCAACAAGTTTTTGGCGTCGTTGCCGGGGAATTTCTTTATTAGTATTAATTCCATATTAGTTATAATCAATTCGGTCTTAATTTAAACGTTACTTATTTTTCTTCTTGTCTTTGCAAGAATTCTTTGCGAGTGTATGCACACTAGATCAAGGGAGAGAAAGGAAATTTTTCCTTATACGAACGATATTGAAAGGAAGTTCCGGAAAGTGCAATCGACTAGTGCAGTACCACCCGAGGAAGAAAAACTGGCAGAACAAGAAACTCCTGTGAACATGGCAGGGAACAACCATAAATCACTTAGGGACTATGCCATGCCGAATGTCACGGATATACAGTCGAGTATTAGGAGGCCGGCGATCAATGAAAACAGTTTTGAGATTAAACCGGGAACAATTCAGATGCTTCAAAATACATGCCAGTTTGGGGGTAGTTCGATAGATGATCCTAATGAGCATATCTTAAGTTTCTTGGAAGTTTGCGACACCTTCAAATTTAACAATGTATCGGAAGATGCTATAGGGTTGAGGATGTTCCCATTTACCTTGAAAGATAAAGCGCGAAGCTGGCTACACTCTCAGCCTCCTGGCTCAATCACCACCTGGGACGACTTAGCTCAAAAATTTCTAGCTAAGTTTTTCCCACCAGAGAAGTCGGCAAAACTACGGAACGATATACACACTTTCGAACAATTTGATTCAGAATCGTTATATGAGGTGTGGGAAAGGTTTAAGGATATACTCCGTAAGTGCCCACACCACGGAATTCCGTAGTGGATGCAGTTAGGGATATTTTGTGATGGTTTGCACGCGTCCACGAGGGCTAGTATTGATGCAGCAGCAGGGAGAGCGATCATGTCTAAGAGTTTTGATGAGGCATATCAGTTGTTAGAGACAATGGCCACCAACAACTATCAGTGGCCCATGACTAGGTCTAATCCTCCAAAAACAGCGGGAAAGTATGACGTAGATGCGATGACAGCATTAACAGCACAAGTGGCGGAAATGGCTAAGCAGATGGAAATATGGCGTCCACAATCCACACAGCAGATAGCGATGGTTTGTTAATTATGTACTGGGGGTCATGCTACGGATTAATGTGCCATCAATCCTGAACCAGCACAGTTCATAGGGAGCTATAGTCGGTCTACCCAGCCTTGTCCGAATCAAAATGAATATAATCCGGGTTGGAGAAATCATTCAGGGTTTTCATGGAGTAACAACCAAGCTCAAGCTCAAGCGCCGAGACAACAAAATACATCCGGGTTTCAAAATCAGACACAACAATCAGAGAGGAAATCATGTTTGGAAGAAACCATGGAGAGATTTATTAAAGCTTCTGAAAAGAAACACGAGGAACATGAAAAGAAATTTAATCAAACAGAATCAATATGCAAAGCCTTAGTACGTCGATCAAGAATCTGAAAATCAAATGGGGCAAATAAGCGCATACACTTAATAACCGACCACTTGGAACACTTCGAGCGATATAGAGAAAACCCGGCGAGATGAGCATTGTAAGGTCAGTAAGTCTATGAAGTGGAAAGGAATTGCAAGAGACAAGAAGGATGGGAAAAAAAGGGATAAGGCATCAATTGAAATTGAGGAAGTGGTGGACACCGAAAAACGCCAATATGAGACCTTACAATGAAAAGATTCGTAACCAACCAAAGACAATGCCTCCCATATCAGATCCGCAGAGATTTTAGAAATCTAAGTTGGATAAGCGCCATGATATTTGGATATCTTCAAAAATAGCACATTAACATCCCTTTGCCGAAGCCTGGAATAAATGCCGAAAGTTACGCCAAGTTTATGAAGGAGGTTTTGTCAAAGAAGAGAAATTTGTGAGTTTAAAATAGTGGCATTGACCGAAGAATGCGGCGTGATCATTCAAAATAAGTTACCACCGAAGCTTAAGGATCCAGGTAGCTTTAATATACCATGTGAAATTGGAAATCAATTCTCGGGAAGAGCATTGTGTGATTTGGGGGCCAGTATAAATCTGATGCCATTATCCGTCTACAGCCAGTTTGGACTTTAGGCTCCACGCCCGATAAATATCAGTTTGCAGTTAGTGGATAGATCGATTACATATCGACGAGGTATTGTTGAGGATGTTTTAGTTAAAGTGGATAAATTCATCTTCCCCGCGGATTTTTTTATCTTGGATTGTGAAGTGGACAGCGAAATCCCGATCATTCTTGGGCGACCCTTCTTGGCAACGGGAAGAACATTGATTGATGTTCAAAAAGGCGAATTGACAATGCGTGTTAAAGATCAACAGGTCACTTTTAATGTTTTCAAGTCAATGTCTTATCCGTAAGAAAAAGGTGAATGTTTGCGAGTTGATATCATGGAGGAATTGATTAATCACAAGTTCAGTGGAAATTACTCGGAGGACCCGCTTGAATCCATTTTGCTTAGAACAGACGATTGCAGAATTGAAGATGACGTAGAGTATGTCAAATGGCTAGATACACCATCAGTCTTCCGGAAAAGCAATCAATCATTCAACACCCTTGAGAGGCCCGAAATGGAAGGTAAAAAGTTCAAACCCTCGATAGAAGAGCCACCGGTGTTGGACTTAAAGCCACTACCATCTCATCTGCAGTATGCTTATTTGGGAAAAGACGCTACCCTACCAGTTATTGTTTCAATGAAGTTAACTGACACACAAAAGGAGAAACTGTTACAAGTTCTGCGTGAGTTCAAAACAACAATTGGGTGGACCATAGCGGATATTCAGGGAATTAGCCCATCTTATTGCATACACAAGATTCTAATGGA
The DNA here is from genome assembly GCA_020205605.1 of Panax ginseng. NCBI lineage: Eukaryota > Viridiplantae > Streptophyta > Magnoliopsida > Apiales > Araliaceae > Panax > Panax ginseng. The sequence goes on along the minus strand of CM035132.1, from coordinate 122,913,549 downwards.
AGAGGGGGCAAAACCAACCATTGAGATGCAGAGAAGGCTAAACCCCATTATGAAGGATGTCATGAAAAAGGAAATTATAAAGTGGTTGGATGCCGACATTATTTAACCAATCTCAGATAGTTTATGGGTGAGTCCTGTACAATGTGTACCAAAGAAAGGGGGTATGACAGTGGTAAAGAATGAAGAGAATGAGCTCATCCCTACTCGAACAGTTACAGGATGGAGAGTATGCATGGACTACCGCAAACTGAATAAAGCCACTAGTAAGGATCACTTCCCCTTGACTTTCATTGATCAAATGTTGGATAGGCTAGCGGGACATCAATTTTATTGTCTTTTGGATGGATATTCGGGGTATAATCAAATTGCCATAGCACTGGAGGATCAAGAGAAGACTACATTCACATGCCCATATGGTACGTTTGCATTCCGGCCTATGTCCTTTGGTTTATGTAATGTGCCGGCAACCTTTCAATGGTGTATGATGGCTATCTTCTCCGATATGGTCAAGAAAAATTTGGAGGTATTTATGGACAATTTTTCTGTGTTCGGTGATAGCTTTGATCTATGTTTGAAAAATCTGATTTTAGTGTTGAAACGATGCATGGAGACTAATCTGGTTCTTAACTGGGAAAAATGTCACTTTATGGTGAAAGAAGGGATTATTCTAGGGCATAAGGTTTCTACAACAGGGTTAGAGGTAGTCAAAGAAAAGATTGAGATAATTGAGAAATTACCTCCTCAATCATCTATGAAGGGAATCCGGAGCTTCTTGGGACATGCGGGTTTCTATAGATGCTTCATTAAAGATTTTTCCAAGATTTTAAAACCCTTATGTTCCCTGTTGGAGAAAGGCGTGGCTTTCAAGATGGATCAGTCATGTATTGAGGCATTTGAGGTATTAAAGAAGAAGTTGGTCTCCGCTCCAATTATTGTGGCGCCCGATTGGTCTTTACCGTTAGAATTATTGTGCGACGCTAGTGACTACGCTGTTGGAGCAGTGTTGGGACAATGTCACGATAAGATTTTTCACACCATCTACTACTCCAGCATGATATTGATAGATGCTCAGTTGAACTACACAACCACCGAAAAAGAATTACTTGCAGTTGTATTCGCCTTCGACAAATTCAGAGCATATCTCATTGGGACTAAGGTAATTGTCTACACGGATCATTCTGCCATCAGATATCTGATTGAGAAGAAGGATGCCAAACCACGGTTAATACGGTGGCTGTTACTGCTGCAAGAGTTTGATTTGGAGATTCGGGATAGAAAACGTACAGAAAATCAGGTGGCGGGTCATCTTTCTCGGTTGGGAAATGTGGAGGTGCAGAATAAAGATAACATAATGATCAATGAGAAATTTCTGGATGAACAACTTCTCCGAGTAACCACAATACTACCTTGGTATGCTGATTATGTGAATTACATGGTTGCTAAGGTGTTACCACCGGATTTGAACTCTCACCAACGAAAGAAATTCCTCCACAATGTGAAGCAGTATTATTGGGATGAACCATTTCTATTTAAGGCTTGCGCAGATCAAATGATTAGACGTTGTGTACCACATGAAGAGATGGACATCATACTGAGTTATTGCCACTCGTCAGATTATGGAAGCCATTATTCCGATGATCGAACAGCAGCTAAAGTGTTGCAATCAGGATTTTTCTGGCCTTCTTTATTCAAGGATTCTTACCTCTTTATGCTGAAGTGTGATCGATACCAACGCATAGGTAATATCTCCAAGCGCAATGAAATGCCACTCAACTCAATTTTGGAGGTAGAACTATTCGACGTATGGGGAATCGATTTTATGGGACCTTTCCCATCATCATTCAATAAGCAGTACATTCTGTTGGCGATGGATTATGTTTCCAAATGGGTAGAAGTCACAGCTTTACCCACGAATGATGCCAACGTCGTCCTTTGATTCTTAAAAAAAAGTATCTTCACACAATTTGGGACACCGAAAGCTATAATAAGTGATGAGGGGACTCACTTCTACAATAAACAATTCACAAAGTTGCTCACAAAATATGGGGTTCGTCATAAAATTGCAACAACGTATCATCCCCAAACCAATGGTCAAGCAGAGGTCTCTAATAGGGAGGTCAAGAGAATTCTAGAAAAGGTGGTAAATCCATCACGAAAAGATTGGTCTTTGCGTCTTGACGTTGCTCTATGGGCATATCGAACAACATATAAGAATACGATCGGCATGTCACCTTATCGAATGGTCTACGAAAAGGCGTGTCACCTCCTGGTTGAACTAGAACACAGTGCACACTGGGCCATTCGGAAACTTAATTTTGATTTACAAGCAGCGGGGGAGAAAAGGTTACTGCAGTTAAACGAGATGGATGAATTTTGGTTTAACGCATATGAAAATGCAAAACTCTACATGGAGAAAGTCAAAGCTTGTCATGATAAGAAAATTCTTGATAGAGCGTTTGAACCAGGCCAAAAAGTCTTGCTTTTCAACTCTCGATTGCGTTTATTTCCTGGGAAACTGAAATCACGTTGGTCGGGACCTTTCAAAGTTGTATCTGTCGCACCACACGAAAACATTGAGGTCGAGGAACCGAATTCAAAACGCAAATTTAAGGTCAATGGTAAACGACTGAAATATTACTAGAGTGGACCTATCGAACGTCAATCCACGGTCATGTACCTCTCTGATCCAGTGGAAAATTGAGTACAACGAAAAAGTCGGGCTGACGACTGTAAACCAAGCGCTTATTGGGAGGCAACCCATTTAGTTTTAATTTTTTTTATTTATATTTTTTAATTTAGTTTCATATTATTTCCCTAATTTATTCCTTTAGTATTTCTATAAACATTTTGGCTGATTAAGTCTCAATTTCCCAAGTGTGCAGGTCCTTGTGCAAGTATTGATTGAGTTTCAATTTTCAGGTTGGGGATGTGTGCAAGATGTTGAAAGCAAGGTGTCAACCCCTGCATAACAGCGCCCCAGCGCTTGGACTTCAAACAAATAATGTGCCCCGGCGCTAGCCCTTCATACCATTCCCTTCCTAACAAATACCGACGCTTATAATCCTTTTGTTGCACAAAGACTCTTCGACGCTTAAGGCCTTACACACACAACCTCACCTGTTGCCACTGCATTTATTTAAGCCAAATCCAAGTGCCCCAGTGCTATCTCTTCATGCAGGATTATGTCCAACAGCGCCCCGACGCTCATTTCCTATACAAACTCAGCGCCCCGGCGCTGGGAATGCGAAAAAGAGTCCGACGTGCAGCAAAACACTCGGTTTCAAACTCTAACTTCCCAACTTCCCCCACACGGTTCCTCTCCTCATATGGTAACTGATCTAAATATTTGCATATAACATCCCAATATCAAGCACACTTTGACATATCACATTGAGATTTCCCTTTTGTACAACACCTCTCATCTCACGCAAAGGTATGCTACTAAATTACACTTCATTGATGGAGAATTCAACTCTTGTTAATTGTGAGATGGGTAAGCTAATGTACATCTTGGTTCATATTCTCCACATCTACACTACCAATTCTCACCCTTTTGATTTCAATTATCTCATTATCACGGCATGGGAATCACGTTTGATTGTGCACCACTTTTGGTTGGAATATCATGCATATGTGGTAATTGAATACCAGGAAGGCGATTTGATAGAAAATTAGTGTATTTCAAAGCAATTTATGAGTTTCCCATAAGGTGTTCACTAAATTGCCTAACCCAATGCTAATGGTTACATTTTCACATATCACCATATCCACACAACACCATATATGCCATCTTGACACCTCAATGTCGTAGGTGTTATTTTTCTTGACAAGCCACATCTTTTGGGCAACTTGTGTGTTTATCTTATCGATTGTAAAAGTTGAATAACCCATACGTCTAATTGATACAATTGTGCGTTTTCATGCTATTATGTGTCATGCCACACCCCCAACCAAGGAATCAAAGGACACATATAATTTGAAGTTTGGGGGTAGTGTCATGGATACATTTATTCAATCTAGAATTTTGTCCAATGCTAATACATGCGTATGTCTTTACTTGCAGAATTTTTGCCATGGCTTCAAAGCGACAACGAGGACAAGGGTCCGGTTCCAGCTCAGCCCCTCCAAAATTTGATAGCCGACGATTTATCTCAGCCGAGGCACAGGAGCGCTACAATAAGATGGCTACCCGATCTCTTATCCCCGAACGAGGTTTACGTTCTGGTCAATCTAAAGACAGGGACATAGCAGTCATAATAGCCGAGAGGAATTGGTTCACACTCACCGAGCAGCCAGATCCAGTGGTGATTGCAGTTGTTAAAGAGTTCTACGCCAACGTGCCCAAGCACTACCATTATGGGGTGTTTGTTAGGGGCAAAACAGTTGAAATTGGTGAGGAGGACATAAACGGGTGTTATCAACTGCCATTAGAGGGCCTGAATGATGAGTATGCTAGACTCATGAGTGACGGACCAGACTATGAAAAGATAATTCATGAACTGTGTCAATCGGGCACCATATAGACCGTGCATGAGCGTGGAAACATGACTTTCCCGCTGTCTCACCTCAGTCTATATGGAAAAGCATGGTACGCCTTTGTTTGTGCCAAACTAATGCTGTGCACGCATGTGAGCCATGTTACTAGAGAACGGGCTGTGGTACTATATTCAATTATACAAGGCCTAAAGATTGATGTCGGCCACCTTATTCAGCAGTCCATTCTCCTAGCATCACGACAAGGGACCACAGGAGGGTTACCACATCCATCTCTCATCTGCGTTTTGTGTGCAAAGTTCGAAGTCAAATGGAAATCAGATGAGATGATTCAAATGCCCATGTGAGATAGACGGAAGGTTCTACAATCTCGAAGCCCAAAATGTCCGCCTGTCTGAACGCCAAGATGTGATCTATAAATATTTGGTTGACCAGTTTGTAGCTCAGAATGCCATGAATGCCCAGTTGTTTCCGGGTGTTAATCTCAGTCAGTTCCCCTCTGCCCCAGTCCTACCAATTTTCCCCCCTTCAGATCTAGAGATGAGCGAGGATGATGATGCTCCACCCGAGGCATAATCTCGTCAGGGAAGTCCTCTGTTTTCTTTTGATTTATTTTTCGCATGAGGACATTGCTCTAGATAAGTTTGGGGGTAGTTTATTTTTCTTTGCATTAGTAGATTGTGATTGTTAATAGTTTGTGGATGTTGTGATTGTTATTAATGTTGCATTTAGGATTGCATGTAAATTCCAACCTTTGATAGTACGTATATTTGGGGCCAATGATGAAATTGAAATTGCATGAACAAGTCTAGTAAAGATTGTTAAGTTAGTGATATGATATTCTTGACATAATTTAAATCTTTATCTGTTTGACACTGATATCATAAGGATAACACATTTTGAACAATGACCATGTTGGCTATGATAGTTTAAATGGATAGATAAGAGAGTTCTAAAGGATAAATGCTAGTGAAATGGAGGAACAAGTTAAATAGCTAGTGAAGACTGAATTTAGATATGAACTCAAGTTTGGGGGAAAAATATTTGGAGTATATAAGCTTTGGAAAAAAAAACAAAAAAGGAAAAAAAAGAAAGAATAAACATCGTGGCATGATTGTCTAGTTTTGTGGCCTTTGTTACTTGAGTAAGTAAGCCCGAGGGGATTGTCTTTACACCTAGCGCCCTAAGGTCTTAATGGCTTGGGAGTCGTTGGTCGAAAGCTCGTTAAGGTAGCAGTGAAAAGCCTAAGGGAATAAGACAATGCATAGTCATGAGAAAAAAAAAATATATATATATATAATAAAGCGGGAAAAGTGCAAAATGCCCCCGTATAGCAAAAACAAGCATAACTATTCCATTTTGACCCCTGGACTTTGGTGATTGTTTAATTTTAGTTGAATCTAGTTTATTTGATGAGTTCTTGAGTTGAAACTGTATGATGCTTATTAAGAAATTTATTATCTTTTATATTTTGTTGTTCATTGGTTAGCATGGTTGTTGAACACACACTCACAATATCAGTAATAAAAGATTTAGATTCATTAATTGTTGGGATATTATTGATCTGTGTTAACATGATGTATTAGCATGTTTTTGTGATTTTGCTGAGGCCCGTGGATATACGAGAGCTATTGGATTGCTGGAATTAAGATCATTTAGTTAGTTTGCATTTGCATGATTTTTAGTTTTCGTATTATTTTGTGTTGTTTATGTTTTGTTGCTTGAGGACACGCAACGATTTAAGTTTGGGGGTATTTGATGATTGGGTAATATACCCATGAATTGGATATATTTGGGCTTAATTTATTGTATTCTCAAAGAATTTTAGATTTGTTTTACTATGTTTATTGTGTTATTGCAGGTTTGTGAGCTGTAGGAATATTTGGGAGCATTTGGGCTTAAAAGGACCATGACTGGCACTTTCTTCCTTACAGCACTGGGGCGCTCAATATAGACTTAATTACGATCTTCGGGAACTCGGGCCTCATTGCGATTAATGAAGGCGCGTCGTCGTTGACTTTCCGTTTGACTTGGCTTGGCATATGGAATTCAAAGTTGATAGGGAATTAGAGTGTGGAACAAGATGGGAAGTATATGTTGGTTATTTACATTGAAGTGGGGGACTCATCTACAGAATTTGGGAGATTAATCAAGGAGCAAGAGGAGATTTTGAAGACATGGACTTGGAGTTTTTCTCTTCTTCTTTATTCTTTCAATTTGTGTAATTCTTTAAGGATGATTTTTCAATTATTGTTGATTCAAATTTCTGTTATGAACTAATTTCTTTAATTAAGATTCCAATTGAACCTTTTATGATTATGAATTGATTATTTGATTTATTCCAATTATTTATGTTGAAGTGAATTGTTCATCTTGCTTTATGCTGATTGATTAATTATCTGGCCAATAATTACCTTGTTACTCTAGAAGGAATTGGAAGAGGAATTCTAGGGTTAGAACTGGGCATGGTGACATGTGACTTAGTTATTTGCACAGTGAATATTTAGGTTTGTAAATAGAATGGAAATATCTGTTTTCCGCATTAACACATAAGGAATTGGGATTGTAAAGAGTTTAATTCAATTGTTTTGCATAGGAATATAGCACAATTAATCTGGGTTAAATAGAAGGAAATTGATCACTTGGAAAAGGGCTTTTGGCATTTGAGAATTCCTGTTAAAAATTCAGTAGACATAATAATTGGGATAATTGAATAATTGATTTATAATTCATAATTGGGGATATTGGAGTCTTAATCCTTATTTATCTGAATTCAATCAAATCTTAGTTTTGTTTATTTGCTTTCTTTTAGAATAGTCTCGTTGCGTTGTTTAATTTAGTTTTCTTAAATATAAAAATCATAATTATTGGTTGTTTAAATAAAATTGAATTGATATAGTGCTAGTAGTTGGAGTTTATTAATTAGAATTCTTTGTGGGATCGACACTCTATCTTATCACTCTATTACTTGTTGACTATGTATACTTGCACGTTTTCTTCGATTGTGAAAGCACCAACACGTACAACAATAACGCCTTCTCTTTGGTTACGTCCGAGGTGTGTTGGGACGGATACAGTTTAGTACATAGGAATGCATACCAGATTTTTCCATTCCGGCTGAGGTCCTTGCTGTGGAACACCGTGCCTCCCTTCCGACCTTTGATCCAAGATGTTCTCCGTGATTATGGCATCATAGTCCGGATCTGAATCTCATAGATGAGCATATTGGCAGTGGCGAGGTACCCGCAGTTGATAGTAGGTGTTGATTGCATCGGCAGTGAACGGAACCAAACGACCCCTCACAAACGCGTTGAATGGAGCATTGTCCTCAGCGTTTGCATAGAATTCCTTGACAATGTTGACCACAGCTGGTTCCGGCTCTTCGGTGAATTTTGTCCACCCCTTTTGATAAATTTGAGGCATCATCTCCCCATCGCTAGGATCTGGAGCCAATCCCCGCTCCGGTGTAAGGGCTTTGGTGAGCATGTATTCATACCGATCAGCGGTGGCGGCACTCACGAATTTCCGGCGATCGAAGGTTCGGGTTGGTTGTGATGGCCTTGAACTCTCTCCCCTTTGGCGTTTCGATGTTGGTTGTGAAGCCATGTTTCCTCTCTTGCTTGTGTTGCCTTAGCTCTACCCCAAACTTTTCAATTTGACTCTCTCTAGCTCTCAAGTAACCTCTAAGAATGCCCACTTCACTTTGTGTGAGAATTATGGTAGGAGATGTGGTAATATATAGAGGTGGTAAAATGAATTTTATTGGTGGAGTGAAGAGGTGGGGGAATAAATGGAGTTATAGAAGTAGTGGGGAGTAGAAGTGGTGGTAGTGGGTGGTGGTTAGAATTGTAATGAAGTTGTGGGGTATTGGTCTTGGGAAGAGGCTACATAACTGTCGCATCAGTCTGTTGAGTTTCAGGACCCCTGCCTTACGGGGTACTAGGGCTTAGAAAGCCATACCCAGTGACAGTATGGCTCTTGTTAAAATCTGGGAGACCCCACCGGAGGGGTTGTGCTTTTGGGCCACCACGAGCATGCCCTCTTTATTAGTTTCCTATGTTTTTCTCAACTTTGCTTCATGTAACTCACTCAATGATCCTTTTTCCATCCTGCAAGATATAACACATGAGCATGAGTGGATTGGTGATAACATAATGTATTATGAAGAGATTAACAAGACTTTTATTGTACGCTACTACCTAGTAATTTAATGAAAACTATATTGTAGCAAATATGAATGAAAAATATGAGAAATAAACTAAAGATTAGGTTGCCTCCCAATTAGCGCTTGATTTTAAGTCGTTCAGCCTGGCTACTCCCTGTTCATGGTGCGTCAGTTAAGGTGATGGTGATGACATCGGTGTTGTCCTCGCCACCCCAATAGTGCTTTAAACGTTGACCGTTGACCTTGAAAGTTTCTAACGGATTGCGACTGAAGAGTTCAACTGCGCCTTGAGAGAATACCCGCTTGATAGTGAATGGTCCCGACCATCTTGACTTAAGCTTTCCTGGGAACAATCGCAGCCGTGAGTTGAACAAGAGGACTGATTGACCCGGCTCGAATGTTCGATGCATAATTTTTTGATCGTGCCATCTTTTTACTTTTTCTTTGTATAATTTAGAGTTCTCATAGGTGTGAAGGCGAAATTCGTCGAGCTCATTCAGTTGAATTAGTCTTTATTCCGCTATAGCTGCTTGATCAAAATTGAGTTTTTGAACCGCCCAATAAGCCTTATGTTGTAGCTTGACCAGTAAGTGACATGCCTTCCCGTAAAGTAGTTGATATGGTGACATCCCGATTGGTGTCTTGTACGCAGTCCGGTATGCCCATAATGCATCATCCAATCGAAGCGACCAATCTTTACGACTCGTATTTACTACTTTCTCCAATATCTTCTTAACTTCTTTATTTGATACCTCGGCCTGTCCACTTGTTTGAGGGTGATAAACTGTAGCTACCTTGTGGTTGACCCCATACCGTGCCAAAAGAGCTATGAAGGACTTATTGCAGAAGTGACTACCTTCGTCACTGATTATTGCTCTTAGTGTACCAAATCTCATAAAAATGTTTTTCTGTAGAAATTTGAGGACCACCTTGGCATTGTTGGATGGTAGTGCTGCAGCTTCAACCCACTTCGATATGTAATCCACTACAAGGATAATGTATTGATTGTTGAGTGACGACGGGAATGGCCCCATGAAATCAATACCCCATACATCAAAGATTTCCACTTCAAGAATCGTTTGTAGAGGCTTCTCATTCCGTTTCAAAATGTTTCCCACCCTTTGACACATATCACATTGTTTGACAAAATGGTGGGCATCCTTGAATAATGTAGGCCAATAAAACCCAGCTTGCAGCACCTTTACTGCTGTCCTTTCGCTACCATAATGCCCGCCATATGCAGATGAATGGAACTCATGCATAATGTTCTTCACTTCACTATAGGGCACGCACCGTCTAATCATTTTGTCGGCGCACTGCTTAAACAAATACGGTTCATCCCACATGTACTATTTTACATCATGAAGAAACTTCCTTTTCTGTTGTCTTGTGAGGTCAGGTGGAAGAATGTTGCTCACAAGATAATTTGCATAATCCCTATACCAAGGAATCTCTGCAGAAATCCTAAACATTTTCTCATCTGGGAATGATTCGTTAATTTCACATCTGTCTTCTTTCGCTTTCCATTGGTTTTCCAGCCTAGACAAGTGATCAGCTACTTGATTCTCCATCCCCTTTTTATCCTTTATTCCTAAGTCAAACTCTTGTAGTAGGAGAATCCATCGGATAAGGCGTGGCTTAGCATCTTTTTTCGCTATTAGTACCGAATTGTCGAATGGTCCGTGTAGACTATCACCTTAGTCTTGATCAAGTATGCCCGAAATTTGTCAAACACATACACCACTGCAAGCAATTCCTTTTCTGTGGTTGTGTAATTCATTTGAGTCTATGTGAGTGTTTTGCTTGCATAGTATATGGCGTGAAACACCTTGTCTCGTCGTTGGCCCAAAACAGCCCCAACCGCATAGTCACTCGCATCACACATTAGCTCAAATGGCATGTTCCAATCCGGTGCGACGATCACGGGGGCTATAGTCAATTTCGTCTTCAATAATTCAAACGCTGACTTGCATTCCTCATTAAAAATGAAAATAACATCCTTCTCTAAAAGACTACATAGAGGTTTTACAATTTTAGAGAAGTCCTTTATGAACCTCCTGTAGAACCCAACATGTCCCAGAAAACTCCTAATACCCTTAACTTAGCTCGGTGGAGGCAGTTTCTCGATTGTTTCTAGCTTTGCTTTGTCAACCTCCAATCCTTTAGCTGAAACCTTATGTCCCAAAATTATGCCCTCTTTAACCATGAAGTGGAATTTTTCCCAATTGAGTACGAGGTTCGTATCCTTACATCGTTGCAACACCATGACCAGATTCCCTTAGGCAAGTATCAAAGTTGTCCCCATAGACCAAAAAGTCATCCATGAAGACTTCAACATTTTTCTCCACCATATCTGAAAAGATGGCCATCATACACCGTTGGAAGGTTGCAGGTGCATTGCATAACCCGAATGACATCCTCCTGAATGCAAATGTGACGTAAGGACATGTAAATGTCTATCTGTTTATAGCCCGAGTACCCATCCAATAAACAGTAATATTCATGTCCTGCCAATCTATCCAACATTTGATCAATAAAGGGCAGCGGGAAATGATCTTTTCGGGTTTCCTTGTTCAACTTCCTATAATCCATGCAAACCCTCCACCCTGTAACTGTTCTAGTCGGTATTAACTCGTTGTCCTCATTCTGCACCACAAGCATTCCTCCATTTTTCGGTACGCATTGGACCAGACTAACCCACTTACTGTCGAAAATCGGGTAGATGATACCGACATCCAACCACTTCAAAATTTCCTTCTTCACAACTTCCTTCATAATAGGGTTAAGTCGCCGTTGTTGCTCCACCGTTGGTTTTGCCTCATCTTCCATCAGAATCTTGTGCATGCAAAATGAAGGGCTAATTCCCTTTATATCCGCAATCGTCCATCCAATCGCTAATTTGTGTTCCCTAAGCACCCTCAGCAACTTTTCTTCCTGCAATTCGTTAACTGCAGCAGAAATAATAATAGGTAAAGAATTTGAATTGCCTAAGTACGCATACCTGAAATGTTTAGGGAGTGGCTTAAGTTCCAACTTTGGTGGCTCTTCCAATGACGGTTTTAGTTTATTTTGCAGCTATCTCCTCCATGTGCAATGGTTTAAACGGTGCTTTGAATCGGCTAACTCATGGTAATGAATCTAGCATCTGTAAGTAATCCACAAATTCCAGGTCGTCGACCTCTTCATCCCCCAATACAGTTGTTTCTAACAGATCATTGGCCAAACTCTTGCTCATATCTTCACTAATGATTTGCTCAATTAAATCCATTCGAAAACATTCTTCCTCATCCGTAGGGAATTTCATGGCCTTGAACACATTAAATTTGATTTCTTGATCTTGGACCCTCATAGTGAGTTCTCCTTTTTTTTACGTCTATGAGTGTCCTACCCGTGGCCAAGAAAGGTCTCCCTAGGATAATCGGGATGTTCTTGTCCTCCTCAAAATCAAGAATAATAAAGTCCACTGGGAATATAAACTTATCCACCTTAACCAATATGTCTTCTACAATGCCTCTCGGATATGTGACTGACCTATTCGCCAACTACAACGAAATATTCGTAGGCTTTGGCGCGGGCAAACCCAGTTCTGTGTATACTGACAATGGCATAAGGTTTACACGCGCCCCCAAATCACATAAACATTTATTAAAAGACATGTTCCTGATCGTGCATGGCATAGTGAAACTCCCCGGATCCTTAAATTTTGGTGGTAATTTCTGCTGTAAAACTGCACTACACTCCTCTGTTAATGCAACTGTCTCAAAATCTTCCCATTTCTTCTTCCTTGATAGAATACCTTTCATGAATTTTGCGTAACTCGGCATTTGCTCTAGGGCTTCTGCAAATGGAATGTTAATCTAGAGTTTCTTGAACACTTCCAAAAACTTTGCGAACCGCTTATCTAATTTCTGTTTTTGGACCCTCTGCTGAAATGGTGGTGGTGGATAAAGAATTGGCTTATTGTTTAACTATGTTTCCTCACTATGTTTATCCTCACCTTTGTTTCCTTCAACCACGTTACTGTCATCAACTTTTTCCTCCGTAGTCGCTGAATTTTCTGTATTATCACCCACAAGATGTTTTCCACTCCTCAATGTAATTGCCTGACACTGTTCGTGGTTACCCTTTGGATTTCTCTCTATATCGCTTGGTAGGGTCCCTTATGGCCTGTTATTTAGTGCTAAGGCAATTTGCTCCATTTGATTTTCCAAGTTCTTGATGGCCATTGCTTGATTTTTCATTGCTGCCTCATTACTAGTTATATACTTCGACACCACTTGATTGAAATATGATTTCCTTTCCTGATGTTGAACCGATTGTTGGTGATTATGAAAACCTAGGGGATATGACTGTCGTGGAGCTTGATGTTGCTGATTATTTCTCCATGAGAAATTCAGATGATTACTATTCCCTTGATTGTACGTATTCTGATATGTATTATGTGGAATTCTATTATAGTTTCCCACAAACTGCACAGATGCTGGATTAATTGTGCATTGATCCATTGGGTGCTCACCTGCACACAATTCGCATACTACCGCAACCTGCTGTACTTGAGCCCCTGTCATAGCATCTAACTTCTTGGATAAAGGCGTAAATCAGGTGCTTGTGTATATAGTCACACCCCATCTACTTCCAAAACCCCAACCGCCTTTTCCTGTGTCATTCTTGTTGTGGGCCACAGGTAGTTGTTGGCCTCCATAGTTTCAATTAAATTATAGGCTTCCTCGTAACTCTTAGCCATGAATGCTCCACCCGACGCTGCATTAATACTCGTTCTAAGATTCCAATGTAGTTCGTTGTAAAATGTATTCATTTGCAGCCACTTGGGCAATCCATGATGTGGGAATTTTCTTAGCAATTCTTTGTATCTCTCCCATGCCTCATATAACGACTCCCCATGTTGCTGCTCAAACATTGTTATCTCATTCCTCATTTTTGCAGTTTTCACCGGTGGGAATAATTTGGCAAGGAATTTCTGAGCTAAGTCTTCCCATGTAGTTATCGAACCAGGCGATAAAGAATGCAACCAACTCTTCGCCTTGTCCTGTAAAGTAAATGGGAACAAGTGAAGTCTCACCGCCTCATCCGACACCCCATTGTACCTAAAAGTATCGCAAATTTCCAAAAAGCTGACTAGATGTTCATTCGGATCGTCATTAGCCAATCCCCCAAACTGAACTGAATTTTGAATCATTTGAATCGTCCCATGCTTGATTTCAAATGTATTAGTAGCTATTGCGGGCCTGGTGATGCTTCACTGCGGTTTAGTCACCTTGGGTGTGGCAAAGTCCCTTAACGCTTTCTGATCTTCGGCTGCCATTTCCTCTTCGTTCTCAGATGTTTCAAATTCTTGCCTCGTTTCCTTGATCCACTTACTTAACCTCTGAAACCTTTTCTCTATGTCATCCTCAAAAGGCAACAAGTCTGGATTTTTGGACCGAGTTTGCATAAACTGCTTCAAACACCTGAAATAAGAGGAACAAAACAAAAATAAAAATGTCTAAGTAAAACATGATTAATTAAATCGATATTGTAAAAACAATATTAAGGTCTATACTAATTAGTCCCTGGCAACGACGCCAAAAATTTGTTGGGTAAAATCTATATACGCACAACACGCAAGTATACGTGGTCAACAAGTAATATAGTAATGAGTAGAGTATCGTTCCCACAGAGATAAAGTAGTAAGAAACTTAACCTTACAAGTATCAATTTCCTATTAACCCTAATTTTATTAAACTATTCAATTCAATGATTATAATTATAAAAACTAAATTAAGAAATAAATAAATAACCACAAAACTATCACACGTATAAAAATCTGGAATTTTAAACAATTTATGGAGAATTAGACTTATGATTTCACCCTAAGCTTCACTTTGATTTCTACACCTTTATTCCAATTCAATTTAATATCCCAATTTATTAATCAAGAACACGAATGTAGTATTAACCACCTCTCGATGCACTAATACCATATTAACTTAAATCCACAATTAAGATAGAAACAAGTTAAACACCTTAATCAACTAACTCACTATATCTCTATGTGAATTACAATTAAAGAAGGTTTAAGGTTAAGTTCTCTATCCGATTACATGAGATGTCAAGCATATCCATACCTTAACATTCATCAAGATTCTGCTATTCACAAAATTCATGAACACATGCTATATTAACTAAGTCTAGATTTGAATATCCTCTCTCGATTCCATACAAATCCACAAAGAATTATTGATCAGACAATTCATAAATTCAAGCTCAAATTAATATAGATAAACTGGACAATAGCTTATTGAATTGGAAATCAAGGTTTACAAAATCATCGATTCACTCAAACAGCCATCATAAGCCTAAAAAGTGAATTAGTTCATCATAAATGAAATAAACACTAAATAAATCATAGAAAACATTCTTTCAATTAAAATTAATAGCCTAAGAAGAAGAATATTGGAAGACACCCTTCACGTAGCCTAGAATTACAATTATCTCGAAAATCCCTTCGAAATACTCCTCCAACGCTTGCTTTGAAAAACTGAGATTAATCTTCGTAATATGCCTTGTGTATTCTTGAATTTGTTGTTAATTGAGTAATAGATGCCTAACACACAAGTCCCAGCCGAAATTCTCCATTAAGTAGAGTCCATGTACAATCCAATATGCTAGAAATCATGTCAAATAAGAGTTTTAACCTCAACAGAAGTCAAGAGATTGACACCTTAGCTTCTACGGGGTGTATATATTAAATAGGCATTTCCGCCGGCTACCTTCTTATGCTAATTCCCGATGAAGACCCTCCCCGTGGTATACAATACACGCAAGAATAGTTCGCTCATGCGGGTGTGTTCTGCCAAATCATTTGCTGAGCTTCATGGTTTCTTCTAAATTTGCACCATTTGACTCCAAATCATCCCAATTAAATCCAAATATACGTTAAATGCCGCAACAACCATCCTACAAATAAAATAACATAAAACAAGTAAAAATAAACATGAACATAAGAAATTAGCAATAAATAAGCATGAAATGGACACCGATTCGTGTATATAAAATCCACTTATCATATATGTATAGTGTTACGGTTATCTAATATTTGACTATGTGTTTAAATATTAGATAGTTTACTTATAAGGTATGTTATGCTAATTGAAAGATCAATCTTATAACTGATAGGTCTTTTCAATAAGGATGTTAACTTAGATTGCGTAGCAGTAATAAACGGTTCAAGCAAGTTTCCTTAACTCAAACTTAAGTTGTATTTTTAAAGCATGTTGGTGAATAATTATTGTTAATTATTCACATCTATACAGATTATTGATTCGCACTTAGTGTATGTTGAATATGTTCATCAGGTATGAAAGGCCGATCACCTTCATTACAATATGTTTCAGTTAAACTTGTTCATGTTCATTGTTGACATCCAATATTATTGGTTCAGTCATTTAATCATTGAAATTGATTCATGTTCTTTCACAATTATTATATTGTTGAAAGTTTGAAAGCTTATTCATTCTTTTCAATTATGATATATCTTTATTGTATTTAAAACTTGCTGGGCAAATTTGTTGCTCACCCTTGCTATATCATGATAAAATTTTCAGATTAAGATGAAAGCTCGAATAAAGACAGAAGCAAAGGCAAACTGCAAGATTAAATTATGGTGCAGTTAGATTTATTAAATTTTCTAACGAAAATAGAATTGTAAACCTTTTTAGATATTGAAGGTATGTATTAAGTTAAGGTTTTAGACCTTGGGAATGATGTGTACAAGTTTAATGTATAAATAATTAATGTTTATATCTTCCGCAATAGTTATAGAAATGATGTACCAGATCTGAGGTAAAAAGTACTCGAATTTGGGAGCGTCACAGTTGGTATCAAAGTCGTAGGTTATAAACCTTAGGTAGGTGTACCTTAGGCTATAACCGTGGAGATGATGATAAGGAATAAACTCAGATCGAGTTAAAGGGATAAGAGATGAATTTAAGAAATTCATCATTAAAGTAAAGAGAAAGATAAATAAGATTCAAAGAAGAATCTTGAAGAGCTATAAGGATAAGAATCCGGAGTTACCTGACTCCAGTAATAGAGATGAAAAGTGATACTAAATAGACGATGTCTATAAGATGAAAAGTGCAAATAAAATTATAATATAATATTATTAAAGAGAAGAATAAGAAGATCGTAATATAAAACGATCGTAAGTATAAGGTGAAATGATTACGAAATAAGATCACGATGTGATCAGATTAAATTATTGAATAACATATGATATGTTAAGTGATTGAAATGATATATCTTGAGACTATAAAGAGAAGGTACTATGAAATGGTACGATGTAAACTTAGAAAAGAGTGGTAAATGTTAAGATACTGATTAAAGAAAATTCGTATTAAGAAAAGAGAAAGTTAAGATTATGTGGGATTTCAATTGAGGACTCAGGTCAGCAGTTGAGTTGTATGATTCCTTGTATGGGCAGGGAATTTGTACTTGGTTTTAGAATCACTTAGCTTCCTAGTCGATATAGTGGTTAGGTTGACAAATTCTTTGTATGAGCTGGGAATTATCCGCTTAACTTCTTATATTGATTAGTGGCCGAGTTTGGTTTGACAACTACTTAGCTTCTTACATTGATAATCATTGGAACCTGATGTCATGCTATTTGCTATATACATGTTGATAAGGTGATTCTTTTCTCATGTGTATATCGAATAAGTAGAGAATATAAGGTTAGTTGTGAGTTTTTAAAACTCATACTTATGGTAAGTTCATGACTCGTAATCATATAGTATGTTTTGAACCCCTCAGCGAATGGACGCCTATGGTCTGACTAGGATAAGTTCTTAAACCCATATGATTGTGGCAAGTTACTAAACTCATAATGTGTGGTAGGTTTGATGAACTAGGGTACAACAAAGTTGTGAATGGAGAATTGAGGATGATAGAAATAGATAGATTTATTAAGTAATGGATCATTAGAGAAAGTGAAGTTGATGATGGAAGCATAAGTATTCCAAATCTTCTAGCTATGCTAGACTTCAAAGTTTTTGACATCAAGCTAAATTCGCACTAATATGCCTTTAAAAAAAATGAATTTTTGTTATCCTCAACACATGGTGACATGTGTGTAGGTGTGGAGTTCGAGCCACTAACACATCGTTACCTGTTGTGGCATGATGACACTAAAGATGATTTTCAAAGGTTTTTGAATGGTTTAAAGAAGAGTCTATGCTAATTGATTCGGCTAGAAGAAAATGATATAAATGATCAAAATGTATTTTTATATCATTAATGCATCATGCAACCTGGTGTAGAGATGATAGAAATGATGGAGTTATCAATGCAGAATTACTAAGTGTCGGGTGTGGTCTAAAGATTGCCAGCCCACTATAGTATGATGTAGTATGAAAAAGTCACATATGATTTTAATCCTCAAACAGATCAGATATATGATAAGTTGATCATGGCATCAAAATAATTTTAAGAATTTTAAAGATAATTTATTGCCAACTGAATTTGACCAGAAATGTTTTGATTTAAATTCAAATTATTAATATGCGTCTAAGCTATTTGATTCATCTAGACAAATGTTTATGGAATTCAAAGTATTCTTTGAAAGCTTATGTCGAACCAAATTGTTTTGGTGAGGAATCTTATGATAAGTCTGAGGTGAACAACCCTGAAAATGGGGATATACTAATTAGATAAAATATTCCAATCTAAGAACGCATATAGTCGTTCCGATTACTAAGGTACAATAGTCTGATCATCTAAAGTACCCGCATCGGTAGTTTACCTTCTTTGTGATTGTAAACATTCCTATTAAAGAAATGTTTCAGAGGTAGAGTACCTTTCTTTCATAATTAAAAGATGTAGCAGATAGAAATACCCCTATACCTCAAAGTTCATAGTTTGTATGATCCCTCAGACAGATATGAAAAGTTTTTAAACTCTTCAGAGTAATGTTGTGGTAGTATGTGATGATGGATATGAAATAGTGTGAACTCGTTGTGTATGAGTAAAATCTGAGATGATTAAATAAAGGTTATTATGACAACCTAGTTTTAATGAATGTTTAGAAGATGTAAACTCCTAGTGAGTAGTTATGGTGAAATGTGATAATAGATGAGAAATCCTCAAAGGAGAAAATTGTAAAGGTTAAGTTAACAACCTAGTTTTGATCAAGAGAATAAGCAGAGATTAGTATGCTTTAATTTTGAGGATGAGATTCTTAGAAGAAGGGGTGAATGTGATAACAAGAAAATTCATAAAATCTTGAATGATTAGAATAAAGGTTAAAGAATAAAACCTAGATGAGAATTTGAGGATTTATTTAAAATTTTCAAGTAAAACCTATATGGTTTGTGTAGACACTCAAAATTTTTCTGCACACCTGTTACTAACATTGCAGGAGGGCAGATTCATTTTTTGGACATAACCTTGGAAGACAGCTCACATCCATTTCGGATACTACCGGAAGTTCAGTTTTAACCCCGGACCACACACCGAGAATATCAGTCTCAACCCCAGAACACACACCAGAAGGATCATTTCCAACCTCGGAGATAACCCCGAGTTTCATCCTTGGCGATAACACCAAGGAATGCTATTGCAGTTCCAATGATAACTCCAAAAATGCTTGTTATAAATGCATGCGATCAGCTTCAATCAGACCTACCGCCGAAGCACTCATACCTCAGACCCAGATCTAACATCGGGCAGACAGGCACACTTGCAGATGACATTGCGACATTCAAATAAGGAGTCCAATCTCAGATGTAACCCTGAGCAACGTCTGCTTTCAACTTAAACCGGTGATAACCCCGATGAAGAGTCACACATCATCTTGCTACCTTAACACTTGCGCGTCGTCTCAACATTTCAGACATACATACATACAACAATGTCCTATAAGAACAAAGGAGTTCCAATCCCGAGTGACTATTACGCGTGACAGCATACCGGATAAAATTTGAAGCTTGAAGACCATATGCATGGTCCCCTCTTCCTGACTTCGTACAACCTCTAATCCATGTCATTACGTAACTCTCGACACAAGCAGTCCAAAGAAGGTCGGATATACCTCGTTCGAATGCTTGAATTAAAGTTCTGCAAGTTCGAGCGGATATTACAGTGCACGAGTGCACGTACTTCGAGACGATGGGACCTGCAAAACTCGGGGTACCCCGGGCAGCCGCAGGTGCATTTACGGCTGCTGCAGGTACACCTGTGGCTCCCCCCCTCTATAAATAGAGGGCTTGGGGTAGCCATTTGAAAAAGGAAAAAGGCACGGGAGCCCTGCTCAATTTGCTTTGTACACACCCATATTGAGTGTTTGCTCTTTTTTAAACACCTGTTAGCTCACATATAGCTATACATTTACCGGCGGGAGCTGAGTATTTATCCATATAGAGTCATACAAGTATTCATTTTCAGCCCACTATAAGCCTTCTCACACTCTATAAAGCCTTTCTCTTCATCTTTGCACACACTATTCTACACATTAAGAGTCGTGTGGTGTGTGTATGCCTGATTTTTGGTCCGTGGTTTTCATTTCTCATGCAGTATATATATATACTTATATATGTATATATTTATATATGGGCTAACATTATCGAAGTTATGCCTCGATTGAGCCTGAACTTATGTCTAGAAGCGTTTACTTGCTTTTATATATATATATATATATATATATATATATATATATATATATATATATATATATTATTGTCGATATATCCGATGAGCCCGGATTTTACATCCTGAGCGTTTATCGCTTTTATATATATTTGTATATATATATAATTGTTGTCGGACATATCCGATGAGCCCAAATTTAAATCCTAATGCGTTATCGCTTTTATATAGATATGTATATATATATATATATATATATATATATATATATATATATATATATATATATATATATATATATTTACATTTCTGTCAGGCCTGGAGTTTACTTCGTGGCCTTTTACAACTTTATTTACATTTCGTCCCGCCTGGAGTTTACTTCATGGCGGTTGATCGCTTTTACAACTTTATTTACATTTCATCCCGCCTAGAGTTTACTTCGTGGCGGTTGATCGCTTTTACAGCTTTATTTACATTTCGTCCCACCTAGAGTTTACTTCGTGGCGGTTGATAGTATTTACTTCTTTATTTACATTTCTAATCCCCCATGGAGTTGCTTCGTGGTGGTTAATCATGTTTGTATATATATATATATATATATTTATAGCTTATATATATACAACTGCTTACTGCTTTCCATATAAACTATAGTATCATATGAGCTTAGGAATCATGTAATCACAGATTCAGTCTACTACATCTAGATTCAGTTCCCGTGATGGACATTTTCAGCTGTAAGCAGCTTGTACATTATTTACGGTGTTTGAATTTCCTTGGATGGCTGTCTTGCCCATAAGGAGTTCGGCACTGCTGTATATTATTTTCTCTAAGATGCCTTGCATCTTGAAAATAAAAGCAAACAAGCCAAACATTTTAATAATAAAATGGAAGTATGAAAAGGTCTCAATTCCTATTGAGCACAGGGTTTAAAAAACCTATTTTTTACAAAATTTCATTGCTATATCTTGCTTAAACTGAATTTTTCTATAAATTCAAACCCTTTGTATATAGGTGTGAACGAGGCCTCGCACTACTTTCAAATAATTGCACGTTGACTCACACACACACATTCATATAAAAGTTTCTTTGAGAAGTGGCGGTCACCGTGGCAACATGGATGTCGGGGGGTACCTATCACCTTCCCCCCGCATAATAAAGCCCCTGAACCCAAATGAATCTCGGTTTCACAGACCCGTTTAGCAGTGTCACATCACTGGGTCAATGCGCAAACCTTTTCGTTTGCGTTGGTGTAACCAATTAAAAACATCAACTGGCGACTCTTAAAGTCAAATCGTCGACAATACATATGTTGGAACTTTTTCACTTGTTTTTTCAAACAAATCTCACATTAACATGAGAACACCAAAGAAAAAGTAACGAAAAGGGACAACTAAAAATCTCGACGTCGACATGTGGCGACTCTGCTGGGGACTGCAGTAAGAGGGCTTAAGCCGCTATTACAAGCTTTTCAAAACTGTTATATGCTTGTGTGTGAATGTTGCATTTATATTTATGATGAATGTGTACGAATGTATTTTTACTTCATCAGACCGCTAAATATCTATCTCATGATATTAGTGCTTCACGCATGTCATCATTTTGCATAAACAGTGAGACACGTTGTATGTGAATGTATGTTGTGTGGTCCATCCACCAGGAGGCTATCTTGTCGGTGTTTGATTACTGGACTCGTAGGAAGACTAATTCCAATGAGGCTCAGGAAAGGTACCTCCCAGATTAACTTTCTGTCAAGTAGATTGCGATGATCTAGGAACCTTCATGCCAAAAATCCACGAGAGTAACCCTAAGATAGGTCAACCTCTAATAAACCAAACGCGGAGGAAAGTCTCTTCATGCTTTCCATTTTTAATTACTTGTAAAAGCATTTACTTGTAATTTTATTCCATGATCATCTATATGTAATGAAAAATATGAAGGATATCTGTGCATACATGACATGTTATCAATTAACAACCATTTTTGCAGGACCATATTCCTAAAATGGGCACATCATGATAACTTTTACATTATCCCTAAGACTAAACTATATAAGTCTTTTGTAGGGAATCAATTGGGCCTGTTACCCGCTCAAAATCCAAAAAGGCCACGAGCCTACAGCCAATCATGTATTCTTCTGACCAGTCTAATAATGTTTCCCGAAAAGAATTTGATGGATTGAATAAACAAATTACAGATTTGGTTGTTCTGCTTAAAGAATTGCATCAATCTGCTCAGGGTACGAAGATGCCTACACATATAGAATCCTCTTCACAAGGAGGAGCTCAAGGTTTGTAAAAAACAATTCCAGAACCTCAGTTGGATACAACCAACAAAGACCCTGAAAACACCCATCTCAAAAGAGATCCAGAAACCGGTGACATCAGGAAGAAGGTCCTCCAAATGGAGGAAACTATCCGTGTTCTCAAAGGGATTGGAACACATGGAAGTGTTTCATATGTTGACCTTTGCATATTTCATGGGGTTCATTATCCAGAGAAATTCAAAACCCCTGATTTTAAAAAATATGACGGATTAGGGGATCCTTATACACATTTGAAAGTGTTTATTGGAGAACTTGGATCTTATGCGAAAAATGAGAAGCTTAGAATGCAGTTGTTCCAAAAGAGTCTGTCTGGAGAAGCCCGTTCATGGTATACCAGATTAGACAACTCAAAGATCCATAGCTGGGAAGAGCTAGTTCACGCCTTCCTCACTCAATACAGTTCTCAATCTCAGATGGCTCCTAACTGGTACTAAATTACCAAGGTCAATAAACAGTCTAATGAGTCATTCAGAGAGTATGCTCAAAGGTGGAGGCGCCTTGCTGCTCAAGTTATTCTTTCCATGACAGAATCAGAAATGGTCATGACTTTCATAGATATACATGAAGCTCCTTTCGATGAGAGAGTTTTAGCTGGTATCGGCAAACCATTCTCTGAAATGATCAAACACGGAGAAATGGCTGAGATGGGATTGAAATATGGTAAGATTCAAGACCTAACCGCTCTTAAAGCAGTTGCTGAGCACATCCAATCCGGATCTTATGGAAACAACCCCTGGATGGTCCATAAAAAGAAAGAGGAGGATGTTTCCTTGATACTACAAGGACAGAAAGGCAGTCAGAACATGCCTATACACAGGAGAAACTACTCCCTTTTCCAAGCACAGTCTTCAAACCCTCCATTGCCTAAGAGTGGAGAAGTAAAGCTTCCTCGAATGTTCACACCCGTAGGGGACTCGCTCGAGAATATTCTGGCTCTTCTAACTACTCAGAAGAAAATCACACGTCTTCTTCCACCAGCCAACCCTAATGGGAGGGGTTTTAATGCTACTCGGAAGTGTGCTTATCATGCCGGAGCACCTGGTCATGATACTCAAGATTGTTGGGCCTTGAAACACAAGATCCAATATTTAATAAACAACTGTGAGATTGTGGTAACCAAACCAGATCAACCTCATGTGCAAGACAACCCTTTTCCTCAACACAAAGAAGAAGAGGTTAACATGATCAGTTGGAGCACTGGACATAGTTCCAGTTTTAACGGTGAATCATCCCTGACCATCAAAGATGGTGTTGACAAATGGGATTATGCAAAGTTCCAGTTTACTATGGAACGAAAAATGAAAGCTCTTTGCAAACAAATTGAGCAATTGGCAGAACTGGTGACCCACCATCATCAAGTCACACGCCAATTAATTAGACAGGAGCATGCCTATCTCCTTCCATTTGTTATGAATGCTCCACCATCACCTTCAAAAAGCGAAGCTATGGAGGATAAGGTTACAAAGAGAGCCAATGCTAAAGCCCATCGGGATTTTGCCAATCAAAGGGAGTTTACCTATCTGGGCCAACCTATGGAGGAAATATTTCAAAAGCTGATTAATGAAGGAAGAATTACATCCCTTCTACCTCCAATCAATCCTCGTGCAGGATGGTTTAACTACGATGGAGTGTGTCAGTATCATTCATATTTTCGCGGTCACAGCACAGACGAATGCTAGGAACTCCACCATCTCATTCAAAATCTTATTGATAACAAAGGTCCTCGCAAATGGCGATTTATGACACTCAGATAACTTGAGGGTGGGAGTACATGTCCTACCAAATGGAAGGGATCAGTAGCAGTTATATCCGACGAGGATTATGAAACTGTCAAAGCATTTCCCATACAAGTAATTCAACTCAAAGGAGCTGATAATCCTTTGAAAGTGGCCGCACCAGAGCCAATTTCTTTACCTTTTAGACCACAATATCCTATTGTTAGCTTACACAAAGTTCCATGGAATTATGGACAAGCTGAAAGATCCACATCTCATACTACTACTACAGTGTCGAAGGAAAATCCACTATATCTTCCTCAGAGGGTGATAAAGCCTACTCTCAGAGCAAAAAAGAAGATTCCCATGGAGAAGATTGAAAATTTCCTCCGCACTATGGGTCATAATAAAGCCAGGGTGGTTTTAAGCTTAAGAGAAGCTCCACATCAGATATCAATACTGGACTTTGTTTTCTCTTTCGAAGATCACCGGAAGATCTTATTGAAGGTTTTGGAAGAAGCCTACTTACCGAAATTAGTGGATGTGGAAACATTTTAACATATGGTTGATCACATTTTCAACAATAATGTGATATCCTTCACTGATGATGACATACCTCCCGAAGGGACCGGTCATTGTAAGCCATTGCACATTACAGTTTTGTCTTCCGGGTATATGCTAGCTAGAGTTTTGATAGATGGAGGTTCGTCTCTAAATATCTGTCCTTATGCCACCTTGGTGAAGATGAATGTTAATTTCAAACGGATCCAAAGCAGCCATACGGTTATCAAACTTTTGATGGATCCCGACGAAATTCCGTCGAAAAGATTGAGTTACCAAATGAGATCAGTCCAAATACATTCAATGTATCCTTCCACGTCCTCAAAATAGACTCAATATACAACCTGCTATTGGGGAGACCATGGATTCACATGGCTGGAGCTGTTCCCTCCACACTACATCAGCAACTCAAATACATTATCAACAACAGTCTAGTCACTATTAACGCTTAGCCGGAATGTCCCGAACAAGGAGATATATCAATTATCAGCTTCAATTCAAAAGTTGAGCCAGCCAGTTTTCATTCCTTGGAAGTGAGTAACACTCAATACCGTCCTATTAGAGCACCACTTCTCGTACCCAATATTTCTGCCGAGGTTATGTTGGCCACTCAAGAAATGATGTCATTGGGTCATTAGCCTGGACAAGGGCTTGGTAAAAATCAGCAGGGTATTAAGCACCCTATTCAAGTTTCCAGTTAAATTAGGACAACCAGACTAGGCTATGCTGCCAGTTCCAGTCATAGGAATCCTCATAAGCATAAGCAGGTTCCTCAAGTTTCCGCCACACGGTGATTTCTTCCATCCGCACCGCATGAGCTGATATAGTCTCCAGTAAAGGTGTCAACCCATGTTATGGCTATGCTGTTTCCCAAACCAGTATCATTCAAAGCAAAAGAGGTGCTGATTCCTGATCCCGAAGTGGAAGAAAAGGAGCGAAAATGTAAACATGACATCGCCTTGATGATGTCAGGCATACGCGTCATTGTTCATGATGAACATACAAACAGACATACCCTGCATTTATGATTGCCCGGATGTCATGGTTATCATTCTAAGAAGGAGGACAATGACAATCCCTCCATCATTGCAAATCCATCAGGACTTTGCCCTCGACAATTGGAGCAGCACTCCATGCATTGGTCGACGAGGGTAAAACGGGCAGAAAATTCCTCTGCCCTGTAGATAACTTTAATTGCTTGTTTTTCTATACATTATTAGCAGTTATTTTATCAGTACATGCTAACACTTGTGTATGATTAAACAGGCTCATATATTAAGTGAAAGCATATTTTGGTTCAGGACTCTGAATTTAGATGTGCCTGTACTTACTAATGAGGTGCCTTCTCTCCACAAGGGCTGTAGCTTTGATGTAAAGTTGGACTCAGACTTGATGGACATACAAGAGGACACTGAGACACCTCAGGAGATTAAGGAATGGGTCGTAGATAAGCCTAAACCCAACCTTGACCAAACCACTTCTTTCAATCTTAGAACCTTAGAAAACCCTAAGCTAATCCAGATTTGTTCAGACCTTACCCCAAACCAACGGAATGACATGGTTGCACTATTAACCCAATTCCAAGATATATTTGCATGGTCTCATGAAGACATGATGGGTTTGTCCACTAACATTGTTCTTCATCGCCTTCCCATTAAAGAAGGATTCAATCCAGTTAGGCAGAAGCTCAGGCGATTGAAACCTAAGTGGAGTGTAAAAGTAAAAGAGAAAATTGTGAAACAATTTCAAGCTGACATTATCATGGCGTCTACATATCCGGAGTGGATATTAAACATTGTTCCCGTGCCTAAACCAGGAAGAAAGTTGCGAGTTTGCGTGGATTACCAGGATTTGAACAAAGCTTGCCTTAAAGATAGCTTTCCCGTGCCTTTTATCCACATTCTCATTGACAATACTGCTCAATACGGCATGTACTCCTTTGCGGATTGCTTTGCGGGGTACCATTAGATTATGGTCGCTGACGAAGACCATGAGAAAACTGCTTTCATCAGGCCTTGGGGAACCTTTTGCTATAGACGGTTGTCATTCAACCTCATCAATGCCGAGGCAACCTACCAGCGAACTATGATGGCTCTTTTCCATGATTTAATGCATAAAGAGATAGAGATCTACGTGGATGACCTCATTGTCAAATCCCGAAAGGAGGAAGACCACTTAGACCATCTCAAAAAGCTATTCAACAGTTGCGTAAGTACAACTTGACTTGAAGTGAATCCAAATGAAGTGCGCCTTTGGTGTCAAATCAAGCAAGTTGCTAGGTTTCCTAATCACCACAAAGGGATTGAATCGATCCTACCAAAATCCGTGCCATCAAGGAAATGCCCATTCCTCGATTGACGAGAGAAGGAAATACGGGGATTTTTGGGAAGAATCAATTTCATTAGTAGGTTTATCCCTCAACTCACAGCAACCTGTGAGCCCATCTTCAAGTTGTTATGGAATAACTCCTCCATGAAATGGAACGATGAATGTCAAAAAGCCTTCCTTACAATTAAAGAGCAACTGGTTAACGCTCCTGTTTTGGTACCACCCAGGGATGATGTTCCCCTGTTCATGTACCTGTCTATTAATTACAATGCCATGGGCTGTATGCTGGGGCAAAAAGATGATAGAGGCCAAGAACAAGCTATCTAATACCTCAACAAAAGATTCAGCAGTAGTGAATAGAAGTACACTCTGATTGAGAAGATTTGTTGTGCTTTAGCATGGGCTTCCATGAGGTTACAACATTACCTCCATGGTCACACAACCCATCTCATATCCCGCATGGATCCTCTTAAATATGTGTTCAGTAAGCCCATACTGAATTGTCTACTGTCCAGATGGCAGTTGATCCTACAACAATTTGACAACATCTACATGACGCAAAAGTCTGTCAAAGGTCAAGGAATTGTGGATCAACTGGCCGCCGTACCTGCAGGGGATTACAAACCCTTAGAAACATACTTCCCCGATGAAGGGTAATGACAGATTCAAAGAACACCATCAATGATGATGCATACCATACATGGAAAATGTATTTTGATGGAGTCATATCACGTAAGGCTCTGGAGCCAGAGCGCTTATAATATCCTTATGGGGAGCAGATCTCGTCATCACAAATTACGCTTTGTCAACACCAATAACACACGGAGTATGAAGGTCAGATCATGGGTTAAAACTTGCCCATTCAATGGGCATTAAAGGCGATTAATCGCCTTTGGGGATTCCGAATTGGTAATCAAACAATCCACAGGAATTTATCAAACCAAAGAATTACATTTGCTACCTTACCATCGGCAAGTTTTACAGATGGCTTTGGAATTCGAAGAAATCTCCTTTCTACATATTCCTCGTAATAGGAATGATTTTGCGGATGCATTAGTAATGTTGGCCTCCTTGATTCACATACTTGACAAGGAAAACATGCCAAGCATCACATTTGCTCTGCAAAAGGCCCCAGCTTATAGGAACTATGTTAGAGAAGTATCGGATGAGCTAACTCCCATCCAAAACCCTTGGTATCAATATATCAAGGAGTATTCATGCGATAGATCTACACCACCGAGGCGCGAGCCTAACTCGAGAAGAGGAGGATCTATCGACTTGCTATGAAATTCTACCTGAGCGGAGATGCACTCTACAAAAGAGATGCAAGATTAGGTATCCTACAGCAATTTAACATCGTCTACATGACGCAAAAGTCTGTCAAAGGTCAAGGAATTGCGGATCAACTGGCTGCCGCACCTGTAGGGGATTACAAACCCTTAGGAACATACTTCCCTGATGAAGGGGTAATAACAGTTCAACAATACCATCAGTATGATGTATGCCACACATGGAAAATGTATTTTGATGGAGTCATAATACGTAAAGGCTCTGAGCCGGAGCAGCTTCTAATATCCGGTAAGGGGGGGAGCAGATCCCATCGCCACAAATTGCGCTTTGTCAAGACCAAATAACACAAATTGAGTATGAAGGTCATCATGGGGCTAAAACTTGCCCGTTCAATGGGCATCAGGCGGTTAACTGTTTTTGGGGATTCTGAATTGGTAATCAAATAATCCACTGGAATCTATCAAACCAAAGAATTACATTTGCTGCCGTACCATTGACAAGTTTTACAGATGGCTTTGGAGTTCGAAGAAATCTCCTTTCTACACATTCCTCGTAATAGGAATGATTTTGCGGATGCATTAGCAACGTTGGCCTCCTTGATTCACATACCTGACAAGGAAAACATGCCAAGCATCACATTTGCTCTGCAAAAGGCCCCAGCTTATGTGAACTATGTTGGAGAAGTATCAGATGAGCTACCTCCCATCCACCACCCTTGGTATCGAGATATCAAGGAGTATCTCATGAGATGGATCTACACCCGCTGAGGTGAGCCTAACTGAGAAGAGGCGGATCCATCGACTTGCTATGAAATTCTACCTGAGCGGAGATGCACTCTAAAAAAGAGATGTTGGATTAGGTCTCCTCAGATGTCTAGACAAAGACCAAGCTCAAAGGCTCATGGATGAGATCCATGGTGGAGTATGTTGCCCACACATGAGTGGCCCCTTACTTATCAAGAAAATTCTTAGAACAGGGCATTATTGGCTTACACTCAAAGCTGACTATGATGATCACGTCAAGAGATGCTATCAATGCCAAATTCATGGGAATGCTATTCACACCCCTCCAAAGGAACTCCACAATATTAGTTCGCCATAGCCCTTCTCAATGTGGGGAATGGACGTGATCGGGCCCATCGAGCCCAAAGCCAATAATGCACATCGATTCATATTCACCATGATTGACTACTTCACCAAATGGGTAGAAGAAGCCTCCTTCCCCAGGGTAACCAAGGAAGTCATCATTGCTTTCATCATAAACAATGTCGTTTGTCGATATGGACAACCAGAGGTCATTGTGTCAGACAATGCTAAGAACCTCAATAAAAAAATGATGGAAGAGTTATGTAGTAAATTCCACATCAAACAACTGAATTTCGTCATCTACCGTCTAAAGATGAATGGTGCTATTGAAGCGGCTAATAAAAACATCAAAAAGATCGTGCAAAAAATGGCCGCCAATCACAAAGGTTGGCCTGAACTCTTGCCTCTGACTTTATTAGCCTACAGAACTTCATGCGTACTTCTACTGGGGCAACCCCCTACTCATTAGCCTATGGGATGGAAGTAGTGCTCCCTGTAGAGGTGGAAATGGAATCCCTCAGAGTGTTGATGGATGCTCAATTGGATGAAGACCAATGGGTACAAGACAGGTATCACCAATTGTCTCTAATAGATAAAAGAGGAACCGCGGCTATCTTCTATGGTCAGTTATATCAGCAGAGGATCGGACGATCCTACAATAGAAAAGTCTGGCTACGGCAGTTCAAAAAACATGACTTGGGTTTGAAGAAGATCATTGACAACCAAGATTAATCTAAGGGAAAGTTTGCTCCTAACTGGGAAGGCCCATTTATTGTCAAGGAGGTATTGACAGGAGGCGCTCTCAGACTACAGGAAATGTATGGCGATGAATTTCCACAGCTTATCAACTCAGACTCCGTGAAACAGTACTATGTCTGAAGTTACCATCAAGCAAACATCCTGGTATTGATCATCTAATCACCAGTCATTCCAGTTTTGAACCCCTTCTTTTTACAAACTCTTCTGCCCCTTAGGGAAACATACACTTCAAACCAGCAGCCTCGTTTCACCTCATTTCAAACCTTTTATACAATTTTGATTATCCTAAAGACGGGATTGAATCTTTCATACCTGCAGTTTATCCTGAAGATGGGATTAAACTTTTCTACGCTTATAGTTTGTCCTGAAGACGGGATTAAACTTTTTCCACACCTGCAGTTTGTCCCCATTATGGGATCAAACTTTCTTTTCCCCGCAGTATACCCTGCACATGGGATTCACACTTCTCTTCAATAGGAGTACATAGGTAGCAATTTATGGTTCAGTCTAACCCCTACCAGAACAAAAATACTTGTCACGTGGTACTGGGATCAACCTTCGATCTACCACATTTCATCGGCTTCAGACCAAGGGGATGGAATTACCCAACCTCTCCTCACAAATAGGAGATTCGGTGACCATCTAAGCTGTGGTTGTGCCTCAAAGAGCAACACCAATCCATAAGAGATGGAATTAACTGGGCTTCTCATAAATAGAAGTACTGACGACCATCTGTGGTTCGGTCAATCTCAGAGAGGAAAATCTACACTCTTCTCCACATTTCCATACAGAAACCAGTCCCAAGACACCAAAGATGGTAGGGATACATACAGATCAATGATCAGTTTTGAGAGATCATGTGATGGCTCAATGTCCACATATCAAGGATAAGTTCAGAATGCATCAAGATCACAAGGCCCTGAAGAAACAGGTAAATATCAAGCAAGTATCATGGCATAACTAAAAGGGAAGTAAATCAAAATATATTTCTCCGCCATATAAACTCATCGTTTGATATATACATCCATGTTGTGTACATGACAAAATGGCTAAGCTAGTGCATGCAGGCAGAAAAATACAAAGCTATCTACAGATCTGTGTGTATGCGAACTATCAGATCTAACATAGCATCCCTCTCTGAAGACGGAGGTAAAGCTGCAAGCTCCTGCCCAATGGCATCTACACAAGCTAACAGATCAGAGGCTAACTGCATGGTGGCATGATGCTCATCTATGTAAGCACTCATATCGGCAAGTATGCCAGTCGTAAGGGATCTCACTGAGGTACTGTCTGCAATGGCCACATCCCTAGCAGATAGGGCGGCATCCTGCTCCACAATCAATGCATCCCTGGCTGATCTAGCCTCATCCCTCTCTAATAGAGTGGCGTTTATCCCATCAAGAGTTGTCAACATCGCGTCCCTAACCTGATCTCTATCATATGTCATCAGATGTAAGCTTTGCTCCAAATGCTGTGTTTAATCTCGAGTAACAAAGGGCACTTTTCGGGGTGGGAGAATCCATCACAAATCTTTGGCAAAATTTCAAATATCCAAGTCTCCATCGATGGGAATGTTAGCCTTCTCCATAGGCTCCTCATCGTCGAAATCAATATCCTGCACCGTTGATACTACCATAGCCGATGCAGTCTCTGTCTCCATCCATGCTGAATACTCTGCAGAATAACCCAGATGACTGAACGAAAAATTAGTTAGCTCTCCCTGATCCCAACATGCATACATCCTAGATCTATCTTCTGATGATAAGTGGCGGGAAGTGAAACGCTGAATCACTGCCCCCTCAAATGGGTGAAAATCCTAAAACTGGTTAAACTGACACATCATGGCCAGTGGGTGGTAGGTGATCATCCCTTTCAAACCAGCTAGAGGTAGATAATTCATGCCCGGAGCATGAGTAATGAAGCTATAGGGTGAGCTAAGCCTTGTACACGGCAATATAGCGAATGGATCTTCGATCCCTGCCAGGAAAGCTGACCAAGATGCAGCATCTGTACACTCCGCAGGCTGAAAGGAGTATGACATGGCTATATCATGGGTGAAGAAATATTCATGCCATCTGAATGTGCCAATTGGTCCCAAGTGTGACATAAACCACACGTACAACATGACCGAACTGCCTATGAACACTCTTGTCGGATAAGTGCAGCAATATGTGGCCGACCTCAGAGTCTCTGCCATAATCATCGATAGGATGGTGTGACCCTCCCGGAGAGCTCTCACTGCCATAATGACGCCGATGTCCAACTCATCCATGTACAGTGGCATATAGACGTATGACAATACGCAGAGAAGTAGTACATCCACTCTGGCCAAACGCCACTGATCCTCCGGTGTGGTGAAATCCCAGGAATGTCGTGCATAACTATCCTCAGAGCCAAATCTATCAAACAGAAAACACTGGGATATCACGTGGCCGGATGTAATCTCACCCTGTACCACTCTACGCCTCAATCCGGTGAGGGTCATGAACTGTCTACTCATGTCTCTGATCGCCATGTGCACGCAAGGTCTGTCCAACGATAGCATCATCAACCGTGCATACTCCTCCAGAGTAGGAGTTAACTCCTGGGTCTCGAATTGGAAGACATGTCTGTCCGGTACCCAATGCTCTAGCATACCCCCCATAAATCTTGTGGGAACCTGAAACATCAACAGGGTCATAGTATGCTGCAACAAATCATCTACGGTCACCCTATCTGGTGGTTACATACTATCATACAATGAGCGCATACCAGATGCCACCAAAAATGGTGGGCTATGATCAATACGGCTAACTATCGAAGAAGACATCTGTACGGGCCATGTCATAAGACCATCCAGGGGTCAATGCTGAAATATCTCTGGATATACATACATATGCATAACATAACAACATTCATGATACAATAGATGGAAATATGATATAGGGAATGGAAAACTGTACATACATTCCTAAGTATATCATCATCTAATATATCTCTGTACAGTTAAAATACAGGGAAATGGGGCGAAGCTACCCAACATCTCAATAGAGGCCTATCAAAAGATATAGCGAGAATGGGGCGAAGCTACCTAGCAGCTAATAGAGGCTTATCAAAAAAGATAACGAGAAAAATACATCACAAGAAGTCGATGGTATCGATGTCTACATCGTCAATCCTGTCCACCTGATATAACTCCTCCGAAGTCACTAGATCTCTATCTACAGGGATGCCAGGCCTATACAAGGGAGGATCTGCACCGGCAAAACGATATGGGTCACCTGAGGGGCCAACGCCAGAGCTGGAAGGATCAAAAGTATCTGCCTCTGAAGGATCTCTACCCAAAGGCCGGATAAAGAAATGTGCCCGGTTTAACTGCCGGGTCAAACTGTCAATTTTTGTCAATTGAGTCAGATCTCTGACACAGGCTAGCCAATCCGTCATCATCACGGATCCTAGAACCATATCCCCTATAAATTGTGTGGCGTGGGTCTGAGCTCCAATGGTACGAGGGAACCACCAATGCTGGAACATCTCCTGAGTGCTGGGGCCCTCTGATAATGTATAACCATCAATCCCCAACAATGGGATTTCAGTGACGGGTGAGTGTGAAACAGGCCAATAACGCCTGGCAGGAGGCAAGATCAGCATGTGAATCTCTCCTATAGTGTTCCTGATAGCACGCTCTCCTAAATAGAGCTCTCATCCTCCATCAGTGAAGAGAGGAATCCTATGGGTGGACATAACGTGCTCGACCCCAGTCGGGTACCCATCCTCAAATCCAACACTCAAGTGTTCCCCAGAATAGGGAACCCATGTGATGACATCCGCTGTCAACAATTCCAACTGTAGGCGGCAATGAGTGAAACCCTCAGCAATAGGGACCTCCGCCAGTATGGAATGATGCCATCTCCGTCCTCGTGGATAGGTGTCTAAACCTAGCACGCTCACAGGACGCAAACATGGAAGCCTCTCATAGGCCCAAAACTGCCAACATAAAGGCAAACATCTACTGTTAGTCAACACTCTTAACCTGTACATGGGAAAAGACAAGAGAAATACTCACCAGCAGAAATGGGTAGAATCCTAACCAAGCCTCAGTCAAGCCCTGCGATCGCATGCGCATTCCCATGAGGAAGTAGGCAAAGGTGTAGGAACCCCAATCATAGTCTCCTATACGGTCCACGTGTTGAGTGGCGCTAATCAAAGCGAAGGACACCGTAGAAGAGTTATCTGCTATGAAGCAGCCCCTAATGATCATCATGAACAATCACCGAAGAATGCGATCCCCGACTCTCACATCATCGGGTATAGGCTCACTCAATAGCCCGCTCATAGAATCTACGATCAAAGGACCTGTACGAACAGTCTTGCCCTTGAGCGCCTCCGTCGGAACTCCCAACAAGGATCTGACGGTAGTAGGGGTAATATCTGCCGTGCAAGGCAGTGGATCCCTTCCAAACTCCATACCTGTGATAAACCGCCAATCCATCGGCGTCATCATCACCTCACGATCCAAAGAAATGGAGTGATCGAAGTGCAGTGAAACCACCGCCTGCATAATGCCCCGAGGTAACCCTGTGGACAAATGACGGGGAAGAATGGAAAAGAACGTCCCGAATCCCTAGCCCATGTACGGTCTCTATAGTCATCGTGCAAAGCTCGATACATAGAGTGGATGTTGAACCGCCTCCCCGAGGTCGTAAAGCCGAACCTACATCAAATGTAGATCAACATCAGAATCCTTTATTCCTCATCAATAGGAAACAAGGAAGATTAAGATCTAACTTCATACCTCGTTTGCGTGCAGGTATACTGAAGGATGCCGACTCAAGTCACCTAGAAGATCTGGGTTCGCCACTTGAATACCTGGCAACTCCCTATGGGGAACACGTGCATCAGGAGCAGGAACCTCAACTAGTACATCCTCCTCCTCGTCCTCGACATCTGGCACTTCAACCCGGACAGGACGAATCACCACCTCCACCAAACGACGCGGCTGTTTAATAGAACGGGGTCGAGGTACTTCAGAAGCCCTCCTCCGTACACCAGAAGTGATCCTGCAGGAACTATTCGGTTGATCCAGATCCATAATATCTAGACAATAAGTCCCCAAATCACCTCGAAAAGGGTATGGTAAATTTTTACCTAGAGCTTTTCAAAATGCATTTTATGATTACATGCATACATGCATTGTTTTAACATATATCTACAGTAGAGTTAAAAATACATGACTACCCAATGCCTACATTTTGAAATTTTTTGCCATAGTCCCCTTTGTAAATGGGACTATCCACATATACATAGGAATGACTAGGTGGCCATTCAGTTGCACACCTACCAACAGTCATATACATCCTACATGCATCACAGTAAAAAATCTGTAAGTGTAGTCTAATTACTAGAGTTATGTTACTTTTACTCATTTGTCCTCAAATAGGATAAGAAATGACAGTAAAAGGTACCAATTTGACTGTTTCAAAAGTCAAATTTTTTTCACATCATTATGTTTAGCATGGTTTAACACTAACATTTACTATGTTGAATATTTTTTATCATATCAAATCAGCATACATATTCACTATTATGTGTCTAAATGCATTTCATATGATAAGTCATTTTCCAACGGATAGAAATTGGAAAAAATACATGCATACATTACCAGGATAGTGAAGAACGCTTGTACGGTAGCGAATATGCGTAAAGTTGCTCGAACTCAACAGTGCAAGAAAAGCTCTCAGATTTCCTTCATCGCTGCAGCCTTGAAAAATGACTTATGAAAGCAACCCACAAGCTTTGATAGCCACCTGTTGGTCAGCAGGTCTACCCATGCACGTCAGAATAGGTGTACCTGTGGCACCCCTTTATGGGTCCCACACTTCTGGCTCGCTCCAATTAGAGTTGTAAAGGAGGTCTAACAAGCTTAAAAGGCCAAATCAGGAATAAAAGTGTTACGCGATTGAGCAGAATAGCCTGAAATCCTAGTTTTCATGGGCCACACTCTGGTCCCACATCTTATTCATTGGTATTCGCCTGTATACAAGGTATACTATAATAGTGGCCTTAGCTTCTACAATTCTTGTTCGGTAATACCTCACAAAGGTCTGATGCCGTCAGTGCAAGGTCATAACCCTAGAAGTATCCCCGGCGGGGGTTACAACGCCGAAGCTACGAAGTTATAAAGTATCCCCGTCGGGGGTCACAACGCAACAATTTCAAATATCCACCTTTCCCCGACGGGGGTTACAACGCAAGTCAACCATTGATACACACATCAATGAAGGTCAAGCAACCTTGACGTTATCTTAGCAGATGGTAAGTAAACCCATCGAAGCAACCTTTCCCGACGGGGGTTACAGCGCATTCTCAACCATTGATACATAAATCAATAAAGGTCAAATAACCTTGACGTTATCTCAACCGATGGCAAGTAAACCCGTCGAAGCAACCTTCCCCAGCAAGGGTTACAACGCGATGCAACCATTGATACACACATCAATGAAGGTCAAGCAGCCTTGATAAAATGCACCCAACAGGGATCTATCCAGTGATACACACATCAGCGGAGGTCAGGAAACCTTGACAAGTGCATACTGTTGGTGTGATGCCCCCAAAACAGGTATACATCACCCATCTTAGGTCGCCAAATACATGGTATAGAACTCAACTACAAACTTAATTATACAACTGTCGTGTACAAATATGACAAAACATAGCTGAGAGTTTACATGAATATTGCCTCATAGACAGTATACAAACTGAAATTCAGTCCTCATTACACTTATTATCACACTAAGTAGTGAGGACTGCTATAGCCACCATATCGGAGCATCACTTCGTTCCCGACTCGTCTCAGCTATATATTCTCATTTCCTGAAGAGAACAGTGAAGAAAAGGGTGAGCTCAACTAGCCCAGTAAAAAATATTATGACTAAGATAATGAAGAATAAATTATCCTTAGCCTTCAACAGTATAACAACTGATAGAATACAATAGATAACAAGTTTTAGATTAACAACTGCAGCGGAATAAGCAATCCATTAGAAGAGTCAAGTAGAG
Source organism: Panax ginseng (assembly GCA_020205605.1). Classification (NCBI taxonomy): domain Eukaryota; kingdom Viridiplantae; phylum Streptophyta; class Magnoliopsida; order Apiales; family Araliaceae; genus Panax; species Panax ginseng. The sequence continues at coordinate 122,876,151 of CM035132.1, read as the reverse complement.
AATGATATCTACTATCTTCTATAATTTAAAAGTTTATCATCGATTTTATCCTTGTAATACCAATCAACAGTTCTTTATTATACCCAAGACAAATAGAACTTTCATCACCTGTCTTCACCTAAACCACCAAAGATGTTAGTTAAATTCACAATTCAGGTTTATAATAATGTGAATCAACAATTTCTCCTTGCCACAAAGGCTTAGTAGAACATTTACTCAATATCCTTACCCCAAAGGCTAAAGATATTCAAATGTAATAATAATGATCATACCAATCAGTTATCAATCTTTGCACTACTGGCCAAAGATATTCAACTATAAAACCAGTGGTCATGATCATACTAATCAATTGCCTGTCAGTGTACTATGGCCAAAGACATTCAACTGTTAACTAATGGTCATGATCCTGCCAATCACATTATCGAATTATCCCTGCACTACGACCAAGGATGTTCATTAGTATCACAAGTGGTCATGATCACGTCATACACCTGTCCATCTTGTACTATGGGCCAAAGCTATCAATTAATAGTTCATCTTTGCACTACGACCAAAAATATCAATCAACAGTTCATCTTAGCAAGTAAGCCAAAGATATACTACTGTAAAACCAATAATCAATAGTCCATCTTTGCACGTAAGCCAAAGATATACAATTATAAAACCAATAATCAACAATTCGTCTTTGCATGTAAGCCAAAGATATACAACTATAAAACCAATAATCAACAGTCCATCTATGCACGTAAGCCAAAGATGACTTTCATCACAATATAAGCATGAGGATGATGACAATGATATAAGCATTAATCAAATGAAATCAAGGAAAAATATTAAAGACTTTAAATTTATCCAGAGTTTAAAAATATCCAAATTATCAACATAATACTGCTTTGTGGAGTAAAATTCAAGAATAATATTCATGTACCAAAAATAATTTGGACAGAAAAGAAATATATTTTTTGGGTAAATAGTACTCCATTAATAGTAACTCGTGAATAGTAACTCATGAATAGTAACTCATAAATAGTAACTCGTAAATAGTACTCTGTATTCGTACATAGTACCATATACATAAATAATATCATATACGCAAATAGTGCCATATACATGAATAGTGTCGTATACGTAAATAGTGTCATATACGTGAATAGTAACCCCGGCACAAAAAGATAAAGTTTCACAATAAAATCCATATCAATATTTATAGCACCTGAATCCAAATGTTATAAATCACTTAATAATCTCATAATCTAGTATTATTAATATTACCATAATATTTTAATCATTTCTTAAACTTATAAATAATTTATTTTAATTATTTACACTTTATTAATTAATGCATTTAATCATCCTAAAATGCCAAACTCATAAGATTTCATCACCAATAATCAAAACTCTCATCAAAAATCTGCATATACCTTATATAGGATTCTCAAACCATAAAATCCTATTTTCCAATTTTCTTACTTCACATAACATATTTAATTCATTTACTCAACTAGTCCATTTTCATGAAAAATACCAAATCAGTACAAACAAATTTTCTTTTTTGGGATTTAGCAGAATATAGTCTCATATTAAACATATATTTTTCTCAGAATTTTTAAAATTCATTTACTATTTTTCATATGGCTAAATCTGTCGAATATTTAGATATTTATCAAAAATTGTACTTTTTTCCAAAAATTCCGAAATTTACAGGGTATACTACTGTTATATAGATGTACTCTCAATAAAAATTTTACCAATTTTGGAGTTAACCACAAGGAGTTATAAGAGTTTACTTTTAAAATAGTCTTTTCCCATAAAATTCATAACTCCTAATCTATACATCCAAAAATCACTATATTTGGACACAATCTAGAAAACTCATCAAATTATCATTTTAAATTTTTTCAGAATTTTTGAGGGTCGGAAAAATTACGAAACTACCCCTGACAGAAACCCCTTACTTACAACGGTTGAACGAAAATAATATTCCTTACGAATATTAAATGAATATAATGAATATTGAACGATAATAATATTCATACGATTACAAAAAATAATATCTCTTCAGAATATAAAAAAATAACCCTTACCTCAGAAGAAGACTGTATACTGGAGTAGTGAAGTAGCAGACTTCGCTTCTTCTTTCTCTCTATAGCTTCTATCTCTATAATTGCTCTTGTGAGACTTAGTGAATTGGTGAGAAATGAAGGAAGAATGAGCTTCTATTTATAGGAAAATATAGTTTCAATAATTACACATTTTGGTGCTCGAAATATTACAGTATAATACCTTCTTCTTTTTCTTCATTTTTAATTTAGTCTTCCAAGTATTATCAAACTTGCACCACCTCCCCTAATAGTAAATCATGTGAATTAATAGTAAATCATGTGACTCAATAGTTCTAAACATTTGAAAAAATTAATTATAGTATAGTACCTTCGACTATACCTCCATTTTTAATTTAGTCATGCAAGTATTATAAATCTTGCACCAACTCCCCTAATAGTAAATCATGTGAATCAATAGTACACACATGTGAACACATAGTTATAAGCATGTGAATTAATAGCAATTAATTGCTCATTTATCCGATTAATTACCCAATTGGTCAATATAGCTTCCAAACATCAATTATCATCAAAATAAATGTCGATTTTCACTAACGCCAATAATCCCAACATAATGGAACTATCAATTTCATCTTTAATCAGCACAAACTTATTAATCATTAATATTATAACTCACAATATTTAACAACCAGGTCATTCCCAGGAAAGAGGGGGCTTTCCGATAAGGATTTCTCCTTATTGGCGCACAATTAGGTGATCAAATCTCTCTTTGATAGAACTTCTAGACATTGTCAATATTGCAAATAATAATATGAATAACTTTATTGTCTCAATTATTGATTTAATAATATAAAATATTGTGACAATAATTGAATAAAACTGAGTGACTTCTCACGTAATCATCAATAATCAATATCGTGTGCTACTATGCAACCACGCGTATTACTGTACTTTTATCACCGATTATTTTATGACAACTTGCTTACTTTGAATTTTTTTTTCCAATATCACCCTTAACTTTAACCTTTTATCAATTTAACCATTTACTAAATAGAATAATTATAAGAAAATTGAATAATTTCATTTCATAAAATTCGAGGTCTCACAGTTGGCAGTAACTCTGACAGGGTGATAGGATATGTTATACACATCCTCAAACAGACAAAGCTTTATCCCCACAGATCTCTTGTACATAAGAGGCACCTCTATGGAGAATGAAGTTTGCGTCTAAGATTCACGACTTTGGTGATAGCCCCAACATCAACATCCTTGAAGACTTGGATCGCATGTCCAAGGCATCATTGATTGTCATCCCAACAGGATTAGCCGACAATCATTTCATTCATGCATCATACCTTCGCATCATGTTGCTGCACATAGCATCATGTTTTATCTTGTTGAATTTCAAGTGTCTAGGATTCTTTATCCTATCCATGCCTTGCATTGCATGAATATGATAAAGAGGGGCATCTGTAGACACTCAAAATTTTTCTGCACACCTGTTACTAACATTACAGGAGGGCAGATTTGTCTATCGGACATAACCCTGGAAGACAACTCACATCCATTCTGGATACTACCAGAAGTTTAGTTTCAACCCCAGACCATACACCGGGAATATCAGTCTCAACCCTGGAACACACACCGGAAGGATCATTTCCAACCTCGGAGATAACCCCGAGTTTTATCCTTGGCGATAAAACCAAGGAATGTTGTTGCAGTTCCGGTGATAACTCCGAAAATGCTTGTTTTAAATGCATGCGATCAGCTTCAATCAGACCTACCACCGAAGCACTCATACCTCAGACCCGGAGCTAACATCGGGCAGACAGGCACACTTGCAGATGACATTGCGGCATTCAAACAAGCAGTCCAATCTCAAATGTAACCCTGAGCAACGTCTGCTTTTAACTCAAACCGATGATAACCCCGGTGAAGAGTCACACGTCATCTTGCTACCTCAACACTTGCGTGTTGCCTCAACACTTCAAACATACATACATACAACAATGTCCTACAAGAACCAAGGAGTTTAAATCCCGAGTGACTATTACGCGTGACAGCATACCGGATAGAATTTGAAGCTTGAAGACCATGGGCATGGTCCCCTCTTCCTGACTTTGTACAACCTCTAATCCATGTCATTGCGTAACTCTCGACATAAGCAGTCCAAAGAAGGTCATATATACCTCGTTCGGATGCTCAAATTGAAGTTCTGCAAGTTCGAGCAGACATTACAGTGCACGAGTGCACGTACTTTGAGATGATGGGACACGCGGAAACCGGGGAACCCCGAGCAGCCGCAGGAGCATCTACGGCTCCCACCTCTATAAATAGAGGGCTTGGGGTAGCCATTTGAAAAAAGAAAAAGGCAAGGAAGCCCTGCCTAATTTGCTTTGTACACACCCATATTGAGTGTTTGCTCTTTTTTAAACAACTGTTAGCTCACATATAGCTATACATTTACCGACGGGAGCTGAGTATATATCCATATAGAGTTATAGAAGTCTTCATTGGCAGCCCACTGTAAGCCTTCTCACACTCTATAAAGCATTTCTATTCATCTTTGCACACACTATTCTACGCATTGAGAGTCGTGTGGTGTGCGTATGCCCGGACTTCGGTCCGTGGTTTTCATTTCTGTCTATATATATATATATATACTTATATATGTATATATTTATATATGGACTAACATTATCGAGTTATGCCTCGATTGAGCCTGAGACTTATGTGCTCGAGCGCTTACTTGCTTATATATATATATATATATATATATATATATATATATATATATATATATATATATATATATTTTATACATATCCTGATGAGCCCTAATTTTACATCCTAGCATTTATCACTTTTATATATATTTGTATATATATATAATTGTTGTCGGACATATCCGATGAGCCCGGATTTTACATCCTGCATTTTATCGCTATATATATATATATATATATATTTACATTTCATTAGGCACGGAGTTTACTTACGTGGCCTTTTACGCCTTTATTTATATTTCGTCCCTCCCGGAGTTTACTTACATGGCGGTTGATCGCTTTTATAGCTTTATTTATATTTCGTCCCTTTGAGTTTACTTCGTATATTTGATAGCATTTATCGCTTTATTTACATTTCCGATCCCCATGGAGTTGCTTCATGGTGGTTGATCATGTCTCAGATATATATATATATATATATATATATATATATATATACAACTGACTTTTATATATATACAACTCGCTTATCGCTTTCCATATAAACTACGATCATGTGAGCCTATGAATCAGTGATCACAGATTCATCCATCAATCTAGATTCGGTTCCCGTGATGGACATTTTCACTTTAAGTAGCTTGTACATTATTTACTATGTCTCAATTTCCTTGGATAGTCATTATGCCCATAAGGAGTTCTAAGATCGCCAGATATTATTTTCTCGAAGATGCCTCCCATCTCAAAAATAAAAGCAGACAAGCCGAACATTTTAATAATAAAATGGAAGTATCAAAAGGTCTCAATTCCTTTTGAGCATAGGGTTTGAAAAACCTATTTTTTACAAAACTTCATTGTTATATCTTATTTAAAACTGAATTTTTCTATAATTCAAACCCTTTGTATATAGGTGCGAACGAGGCCTCGCATTACTTTCAAATAATTGCACATTGACTCACACACACACACACACACACACATTCATATAACAGTTTCTTTGAGAAATGGCGGTCACCGTGGCAACATGGATGTCGGGGGGTGCCTAACACCTTCCCTCCGCATAATCAAGCCCCCGAACCTAAATGAATCTTGGTTTCACAAACCAGTTTAGCAGTGTCACATCACTGGGTCAATGTGCAAACCTTTTTGGTTGCGTTGGTGCAACCAATTAAAAACACCAACTGGCGACTCTTAAAGTCAAATCGTCGACATTACACATGTTGGACCTTTTTCACTTGTTTTTTCAAACAAATCTCACATTAACATGAGAACACCAAAGAACAAGTAACGAAAAGGGACAACTAAAAATCCTGACGTTGATAGTTTTGCTATTCGAATGAGAATAGAGAAAATATGGGTTACAAAATTCCTAAACCTTAGAAATGAATTAATATATACTTGAAGGAATATCAAGAATAAGGTATTAGTATACCTGTAAATTCGATGTGAACTGAATAGTCTAAGAAATGTTATATAAGTACATATGGAAATTTTCTTAAGGAGATAAAATTTCACATGAAGAGATGTTATGAGGTTAAATGAAGATGAGTATATATATAGAAATATATATATACTTGGTAAGGTGCTATATATATTTTAGCACGAGGAATGATGAATTAAGTTAATTAATGATATAAGGATCAAGATAAAACTATGCTAGTAATTAACATAGCTTGAAGGTTGGCCTTGACTGGCAAATACGAATTTGAATAAGTATAAAGTCATTAGTTAATACGATTAGCAATAAGAAGGGAGTAATTTAAAACTCAAAATTTGAGTTAGAGATAGAATTTTGAAGCATAGACTGCTTGGTTGCATCCGGAACATCAAGTTTAGTAAGAATGGACAGTAAACACAAAATGTGTAATGTTGACTTTTGGTCAAAGTTAATAGTTGACTTTTTATGGAGAAAAGTCAAAATTAGTGTGAGAAGTGAAATATGTTATAATTATGTGAATTATGTATATGATTAAATAAATATACATTATATAATGTGAATACATTTATTTTGTATATAAAAGTGAATTAAGAATTATGTTATATAATCTAATATATATATTAGGTGTGCTAATTAAATAACCTAAGAGGTTATAATATGAGAGAATATTAGTATAAATATATATACTAACACTAAGAGATTTATTTTATATATCTCAAATAATTAATGTTATAACCAAAGTTTAATTAGGTTATGGAATTAAAGATATATGAGTAAGAAATTTATTTACAAAGGTGTAGTGGAACCCTAATTAAATGATAAGGGTAGAATGAAATAGAATTAAAAGTAATGGACTATAATAAGGTCATAGCCCAAGAATTTAAATAGAGTCCAAGAGAATTAGATTTAATGGACTAAGGAGGTTATATTATTTTAAACGAGCCCAATTAATTAATTAAGCATGGGACTTTGTAGATAAAGTGATTAAGGGCGATTATATTATTTAATCTAGCCCAATATATTATGTATGAGATAAGTATTATAATGGCCCAATTTAATAAGGGTTGAAAGCCCAAGTTAGTTTTTGTTAGTAAGTAAAACAAGTAAAATTGCTAGCTCAATGAAATTAATTAAGGGCCCAAACTAAGCCCACTTGTGGGAGAATAATAATATTAAAAATTATATTAAGTTAAGATATATATTTTTATTATTATCCCAGGTTATTAATTTTATAACTTAATTAAAACAAGTTTAATTGGGTTATAGAATTTAATATACAAGAGTAATGATTTAAATTCTAAATGTATAGAATGGATACCCTAATTAATATTTAGGGTGGGATGAGATGGAAAGGATTGAACTATGTTAAATTACATGGCCCAAATAATTATTAGGAAAGCCCAAAAGATTAAATAAGTGGCCCAATTTTTAAAACTCAATTATTTAGAGCATTGTGGACATTTAATAAAGCAATTAAAAAAAAGATATTAGGGAGATAGAAGGCCATATGGCCAATTAAAATGTGAGGTAGAGAAGAAAAAAAGGAAAGGAACGGATATTAGAGAAGAAATAGGATAAGAAGATAAAAAGATAAGATAAGAAGAGAAAGAAAGAAACGGGAAAAGAGAAAGAAAAGGGAGAGAAAGGGAAGAAGTGGCCAAAGCCATAGAGGAGGAAGAGAGGAGGGGCGGCAGCCCCATGAGGGAGAAGAAGAAGAGACAAAAGGTTCTCCAAGGAAGAAGAAGAAGAAGAAGAAGAAGAAGAAGAAGAAGAAGAAGAAGAAGAAGAAGAAGAAGGAAGGCTTGAGAAAAGAAGAGTTAAAATCCTAAAATTTAGTTTATATAATTGATTTTAGATAGTCTAAATCAAAGCTTGGATTTATGTTAGAAACTCAAAAACCATAATTTTACATGTTTATGAGTGTTTTATATTTGGATTTACCCATATTGAGTGTTGATCGGTTGGAATCAAAAGGAAAAGAAAAATAATTTTTCTAGTTTTGAAACCCTAACTTTTATGTACTTTGGATTTCCACCGTTTTAAATCTATAACTTTTTTTTTGCGATCCGTCAAAGAGGGTGCTAGATATGTAAGTTATTTAGTAAACCCAAGTGGTATCACACAAAAAGAATGAGTTTACAAGTAATAGTGACTGATTAAGCCAAAACAGTCCCGTTTTTGGTAGAAAAATACAAACCGTTTTGGGGTAGTTTCTGGCGGGGGAATTTTCGTTATTTTTCTGACTCTCAAAAATTCTAAAAAAATTTGAGATGATAATTTGATGAGTTTTCTAGATTGTGTCCAAAAATGGCGATTTTTGGATGTATAAATTAGGAGTTATGAATTTTATGGAAAAGACTATTTTGAAAGTAAATCCTTATAACTCCTTGTGGTTAACTCCAAAATTCGTGAAATTTTTATTGTGAGTACATTTATATAATAAGAGTATACCCTGTAAAGTTTGGAAGTTTTGGAGAAAAGTACAGTTTATGATAAATGTCTAAATATTCGGCAGTTTTGGCCATTTGAAAAATAGTAAATGAATTTTAAAAATTTCGAGAAAAATATATATTCAATGTACGACTATATTATGTAAAATCCCATAAAAGAAAATTTTTTGGGATTGATTTGGTATTTTTCATATAAATGATGTTATATGGATAGATGAGTTTAATTAAATATATGATGTCAAAAATGTGAAAAATATGATTTCATGACTTGAGGTCCTTAAGTATGGTTGATGCAGATTTGTGAAGAGGATTTCAGTCAGTGGTGAAAAGTGACTTTGTGTATAGTGTTTTAAAAAAGTTTAAATGAATTAATTAGTGAAAGAAAAAGTAATTAAATAAATTTTTTATTAATTCAATAAATGATTTAAAATATCTTTATATGACTAATGATATTAGATTAAAATATTATTGGTAATATTAGACTTAAATGTTATTAAAAGTTAATAACATTAGTTTGAAATATTATTATTTAATTAATAATATTAAACGGAAGATTAAAATAAGAGAAATTACTTCATTTTAATAGTAGTCGTTGAATTTAGTAGGGAATGAATTATATTATGTTTGTAGTAGATTGAAATGAGAAGTCATGGTAGTGAAATGGATTCAGGGTTACTGGAATGATTCCAGTTTATTGAAACTGATTTTTGTCTGCTAAAATAGTGATTTCAGGATACTGAAATGAAATCCAACTTACTAAAATGGTATTTCGGTTTACTAAAATGTTATCTAATTTACTAAGATAACATATAAAAAGGAAAACTTATAAGTATAAGTTAGGGCATGATGGAAAGATTTATCAAAGTATAATGATAATACTAAGGCTATAATGTAATGTCTAATACTTAACTAGATTTAGACTTGAGTATATGTATAGTGTTACTGTTATCTAATATTTGACTATGTGTTTAAATATTAGATAGTTTACTTATAAGGTATGTTATGCTAATTGAAAGATCAATCTTATAACTGATAGGTCTTTTCAATAAGGACGTTAACTTAGATTGCGTAGCAGTAATCAACGGTTCAAGCAAGTTTCCTTAACTCAAACGTGAGTTGTATGTTTAAAGCATGTTGGTGAATAATTATTGTTAATTATTCACATCTATACTGATTATTGATTCGCACTTAGTGCATGTTGAATATGTTCATCATGTATGAAAGGCTGATCACCTTCATTACAATATGTTTTAGTTAAACTTGTTCATGTTCATTGTTGACATCCAATATTATTGGTTCAGTCATTTAATCATTGAAATTGATTCATGTTCTTTCACAATTATTATATTCTTGAAAGTTTGAAAGCTTATTCATTCTTTTCAATCATGATATATCTTTATTGTATTTAAAACTTGCTGGGAAAATATGTTGCTCACCCTTGCTATATCATGATAAAATTTTCAGATTAAGATGAAAGCTCGAATAAAGACAGAAGCAAAGGCAAACTGCAAGATTAAATTATGGTGCAGTTAGATTTATTAAATTTTCTGACGAAAATAGTATTGTAAACCTTTTTAGATATTGAAGGTATGTATTAAGTTAAGGTTGTAGACCTTGGGAATGATGTGTAAAAGTTTAATGTATAAACAATTTATGTTTATATCTTTCGCAATAGTTATAGAAATGATGTACCAGATCTGAGGTAAAAAGTACCCGGATTTGGGGGCGTCACGGAATCTGGGTTCTGATTTGTTATGAGTGATAGTGGGGCTTTGTTTTGGGACTGGTCTACTATTATATTTCGTGGATTTTAGTGAGAGATGGTCTTGGATGAGTGTTTGCATAAAAATGAGGCTCGAATGTGATTTTCTCTCTCTTGATCCTTATATATGATGTACATAATGTGTATGGCTGATATTTAAAGGCTGAGAGCTGGAGTTTTTAGCACATGGCTAGTGTAGGGTTGACTAACAACTCCAAATAGGTTAAGATCTACAAGTAAGCTTTAATAATGCAAGAGGGGTATTATAGTCTTTTAGCTTTTAATTTTAATGGCCATTTGGTAACTTGGCAAACCCTTAGGGTTTTCAAAAATTTAATTTTTCTGGCTTTTTATTTAGTGTTTAAAAATATTCAAAATTTAGTTTCTAAAAATGAACAATTAGGGTTTCATAACCACATTATGTTTCCTAATTACATAAGATATTGAAATTAGGATTTAATAATTCACAAATCACAGTTAGTTTTCCAATTTCGCGATTAGGGTTACTAATTTAGCAGTTAGGGTTCCGAATTTAGAATTTAGGGTTTTTGAATATTAATTAGGGTTTCCAATAATTAGGGTTTTCCTAATTAAGATTATAATCTAATAATACATGTCATAATTCACATAACACAATCTCTTATCGATCTTACACTCTGGATCGAGTTTCAAATTAGGGTTTTACAGTTAATACTAGAGTTTTAGCATGATATACCATAATTGACCAACCATTATCGGTCTACACATATACTACACATATTTATAGCATTGAAATATAATTAATATAATATTATTATTCTCATTCCTTGTTCAAAATCCAAAATTAGGGTTTGGATTCCATATCTAATTTATCTTGCATATATAGCATTATTAATTAAGTTAAAATAATTAACTTAATTAATCAGAATAAATTCATATAATAAAATAATTATTATAATCATTCTAATAATCATTCCTATATATTATTAAGTAATATAATAATCATATTTTCATAAAAACTAAATAATAAAAATATTTTTACTACCAAATTAATTTATTTTTAGAATATAATGATCAAAAATTCTAAGAAATTTATTTAAAATTATTCATGTAATAAATAAATTTTATTTATAACATAAATACATATACTTTACCTTGCATGTAATCCCACATTTAAAATAAAAAAAAATTATACGCAAAATTTTTGATTTAATTATATAGAAAATATTGGGTTATTACAGACTCGGCGCCGCAGCGCCAGTGCAGGGCAAGGCCCATTGTTGAGCTTTTTATTGCTCAATTACTTGGGGATGTGCAAGAAAGAAATATGAACATGTAGTTTGTAACGACCCCAAAATTCATACAATTTAATTCTCGACTTCGGTCGTTAATAATACATTCAACCTCTAATTTTACATCATTAAACGATAATACAACCATTGAAATTTACAGAATAATTATAATTTTCTATTACAATTAAAATTTTCTATTACAAACTATTCTCGTTCCTAGAACTTTCAACCTTTACATCTAAATATCTCAGAATCATTGTAATACTACAAGAGTTTACATCGCAAAACGATATTACAATTCAACATTAATACATTATTCGGAACCTTAAACATGGTTCAAATAATAATAACACAACCAAAGTGTATAAATCTTCAAGTATCACATCTGATTCATTTCTTTCAAGTAACACATAACTTTACATTGAATCTTGAACCTGCAAAAGTGGTTATTTGCAAGGTTGAGCTCGACAGCCCAACAAAATCTAACAGTTTTCATGCATCACATAGCACATAATAACATGCTCAACATATAACATACATGCTACAGTTCATATAACAAGTATAAAGATTAAGTCCTTACTCAATCATCATGCTTTAATCAATCAACATAGTCATAAATTGACTTTAACATTTCATACTTTCAACATATATATAACACATCATGCTCTTTGCAATAAAGATTTAAAACAGTTAATCATCAAGTTCACATAGAAAATAGGAACTGAAAGACTTGTCTGATCCGTAGTTTATGAACTTCGACTTAACTGCTTAACGCTTATCTGCACTTCGTGTGTTCTTACAAAGTTATATAATCATGGATTCACATCCATTAGTAATATATTTCATACATTCTTAATATAATAGTAACGTTACATTATTTCCTAACTAGGTTTGTAAAACCTTCATTTCACTTTCTCATCATACTCTTAGAATAGCTAGGCATGTATAAGTATACATTAACCATCCGTACTTGACATCAAATAGGTTCTGATCTATTTTCAAGTTCACATTCAAATTACTTAGCTCCATAATGATTTATTTCAATCAATAAGGTTTAACAACTTTCTTTAACAAGATTTGATGTTATAAGCATTTAAACCATATATTGGTACTAATAAGCCTCTAATAGCATGCTCACATGTATCTATCTTATTTACATAGACATAGCATAGTTTATACTTTTAAAACATGCTTAAATAACTTATGTCATGCTTGACTAGTTGAGTGCACATATCATTCATGTTTTAATACTTAGTTTACAAAAGATAATGGAGTTTGTCTTTGAAATCATTTTATCATGAATGATGTAGTATAGCACATATAAGACAACTTTTAAAACTCTTATCATAAGTAACTAAGTCATGATAACATCTTCTCAAGTTCAAATCCTACCTCTTGTAGCATTTATGCACCTTAGTTCTATTATATCAAGTTTCTCTCGAAAACTTCTCTAACACAAGGTCTAACAAGTTTTATCATGAACAAGACACTATAAACACCATATCATGCTCATTTATATTTGAACTCAGTCATGTATATAAACTACTAAGTTCAGAACTTATAGAACATAAGTTTCTATAAGGTTTTTTTTTTTCAAAATCTTTAAGTTTCTTTTCAAAACACATACTAAGTCATGCCAATGCTCTCTATCATGAGCAAGGAAATTTTATATGTCATGTATTATATCATGCATTTTCATGTTACATCACTTAGAATAAAATATTCTGTGACACCCCCAAATCCAGGTACTTCAATTCCACGGGACTTGATGTTCACTGAACCAATATCATCAATCTATCTACCCAAAATAAATGCAAACCATGCAATAAATGGAAATAAATCATCACCTTATGGGGTTTCAACATTTGAATAATAAGTAGAATCCTTGGTTAAACTAACCTTAACATCTGTGTGGAAACATAAACAAATAATAGTCCTACGCAACATTAACATAAGTCTGAAACATGAATACATAATCACATAAACAACAAGTCTTCATTATTTGTTAATCTTTCCCTTTCCTTTGCTAGTAGAAGGCTCAATAAACCTTTCGTTCTTAACTGCAATGTTATTATTACGGAAGAGTGAGCACGAGTGCCCACAAGTATAATAATGAAACAACAATATAATAACATGCGAGTGAATCAAACACTTCTGGAATACGAACTTAACTTTTGAATCAAGAATGAATAACAAGAATCAAAAGAACTCCCGAGGGTCATAAGACCTTGAACTATGTCCTAGGTTGCCAAGTGTTTATACTTCAAACCTTTAACAGTCATAAGACTAAGGACTCTTTTTCTCGTACTTAGGGGGATCAACCCTTAGTACCATATTGTGCACAATATCTTAACGCTAAAGCGTAATTAATCCCCTATAACAAGGTTGTTCATCTCAGTTTGACATTAGAGTCCGCACTAAAGGAAATTTGGTTTGGATAATTCAACAAGGGTTTTGAAATTTAGAACGTTCATTAACTATGTACTAGTCGAATCAATAAGGGTTCACTAGTCTTCCAATGTTCAACAATAACTAATATTTAAATGAATAACAAACTCAAGAGGTATACAATAGAATAAGTATTGTATAACAGAATCATACTTGGAAAAATTAATAATCTTTAATATAACAAATCGAACTTGATTGATAATAACGAGAATTTGCTCGATGTAAGATCATAAACTTGATTAACAATAACAAGTAGGGTTAGGAAACTTGCCCCATGCGTAGATTATACGTTAATTTAATCACGTCCCTTGATTTAATCCTACATACCATTTACATTCACAATACCAGTCAATTATAACGTAACTAGTCATCACAAGTTCATTCTTTTTGTCTAACTCTGATTATGACTTTACTTAGTCAAATTACCGTACTTGTTTTCACATAATATTACACTATACGAACAACAAGCTAACTACGTATTCAACAATTCAATCAACATGTAATTGTCTTATTGACATACTAAGAACCTATTTTAAAATCTCATTATATGACTAATACATTTTTATGTTCATTAGATTAGGTTACTATTACATTCCTGGACTTGAATAATCAAAAAAAATTCATTTCTGAACAATCTGTAGAGTGGCGTTGCGGTGCCACCAGCAAGCTTGTTCTTGGCGCTACGGCGCGGTGGCGCTGCAGCTTGGGATTTGGCGCTATGGCGCGGAATTTATGCCTGCAACCAGCGCTGCGGCGCGGCGAACTAGTACCAGAACTGCAATTTGCGAAAAATTGCAAAACATGGCCAAGACCTCCAATTAATTTATTCTTACACGAAATTAGACATACCCAAACTCTGTAATACACATATAACTACTTCCCAACCCTTCTAGCATGATTTTAACAAGTTAAAACATATAATTTCCAAAAATCAGATCATGTAATTTCACGTTCTTGGTGATTTCGAAAGTTTTTAAAGATAAAACATAAAAATTGACACTACGGTTTCGTTATAACACCAAATCTGTCCATTCAAAGTTTGTTTTCTTCGTTTTGACATGCGAAAATATAATCTAACATTAAATTTCAAGTTAAATAACAATTCAAAGCATACCAATTCCCATAAGGGCCATACATATGAAACTTATACTCAGTAACTTCACAAATCTAATTACAACATATTTGCATGCAATTGATGTTATGAAAACATACAAAGATGATAGGTAACATGTTATGGTAGCATATTATCATATATATATATATATATATATATATATATATATATATATATATTTATACACACACACACAATTATTGCTATTATCAATTATAGAGACTGTGACGCCCCCAAATTCTCTACATTTACTGTAGCCAATTTGGTGCTCACGTAAATATTCTATAAGATAATAATTCTTATAAATCCAAGATTCACAGTACTCATAGTAAATAGTAGTTCTCATGAGAACAATCATTGTAACTAAGTACCCTCACTTAGATGTACAGGTTCAGTACCTTATAGATATTTCTTCCATATCTATAATTCTTATTTATCTGACCTCCATAGTGTTAATATTAGAGTTCATGGAACTGAGTGAAACGCTACCTCAGTGCATCAGAGAGCCAATGTTTGTTAACACTATCATTCAGATATATAATTCATATAGATATTGTACACTTTTCTAATTTCATAAGAATAACAACTAAATACCTCAACTAATAATACACTAAACCAATAATATACCGCTACATTGATTAAAAAAATCATTACTATTACATTATAGTTCTCAACAGAGTATCCATGTCTTAAGCCTTTTTATCCACAATACTGGAAACTACTGGAATATATTCTTTCTATCTACAAATGAAAAAAATATTTGCAGGGATGAGCTACAGAAAGCTCAGCAAGTTTTGAACAATAAACAAACGTTATACATATATCAATTCTGAAATAAATGAATATAAAGTTCAGAGTTTTTCCACATACACCAAATCTGGATTGAATGAACATAAAGTTCAGAGTAGTGCCATAAATATATACTGAGGTTTATCTGCCAAACTCCGCACATTACGAGTTACTATCAGTCCTAAAGACTTAGCAACCCGGGTTAATCCGCTCAACCAAACAAAACTAGGAGTGTGCATACCATCCTATCATAAATATTATCCGATCATTGCTATAAAAGTCGGAGACAGCTCCTTACTGCCAAAGGCAACCATAATTGCCCACCGACAGTTCCTTACTGCCGGTTCTAATAGTGTCAGTATATATATCGGCACCAAACAACATTTCTTTTTCATAAACTATACTTTTATACATTGGTACCAAACAAAATTGGTTTCTCGCAAACTATTCTTTGATATCAAATCAAACGCATTTTCCCATACTAATAACTCATATGACTTGGTTATGTTTGAACAAGAATTCATAACCTTTGAATAACAGAATTCATAAACATTATGTATTACCAGATTATAACTGATAAATATCAAATTTTCATTTAATAATGTAATTTAAATGAAGCTGGCATTTAAAATATGAGGTTTGCACAAAGTGCAGAATAGCTTACATGTATCGTCGACTATTGCTACACAGTCTATTTAACTTCATCTGAAGACCTAATATTAATAATATTGATCTCCAATTTAGAATAATATCATCACAATGTATTACTGTGAATTACTGTTATAAAATAACCTAAACACATTATCACATAATCCTATCGGTCTATAAGACACATAAGACCTAACCTCAAGTCAAACTATTACAGTCTAACATGAGTTTGGTACTATTTTTACAGCCCGATTGCCTAATCGGATAATTATCGAGCTTAATCCCAATAAAATTCTGCCTAAATACTTCATAATTATATTAAATAATTTAATCATCAGTTAAAACTATTTTTCCCTAGCTCATAACAAATTATAAATAATTATTACTATTTATCATGATTTTTCAATCATTAATATCATATTTATATGATTTAAATACCACATAATTCCTTTATCATTAATATTTAATTATAATATCTCAAAGTATTTTTAATACCATAAAATCATATTTAAATAGTTTTTAAACATTTAAATCTATTATCAATTAACTCGCTATTAATATTAAATATTAATGTATTTCATGACAAAATATTAAAAGTTATATTTTATAACTTAGAATATTTTATAACCCTTAAATCATTTTTATATGATTTTTAAATCATTAAAACTAACTTTCCATAATTTATTTAATACATTTATTAAAATTATCATTAATATTAATTTATTAATGAAATTCATCACTAAATATTAAAAGTCATTAAAGAATAACTTAAAATACTTTCTCGACACATTAATATAATTTCAAATGATTTTAAAGTATTAAAATCATTTTTAAATAATTATCATTAATATTAAATTATTAATTTTATTCATGTCAAAATATTAAAATTTATTTATTATAACTTAAAATAATATTTTTTATATTAAAAAAACTTTATTATGAATTTCTAATATTTATTTTCTATATATTCCATAATTTTCGTCTAAAGTTGGGGTCCTCCACGGAAACATTTGTAGACGAAAATCTACATGTCCGATTGGGGCCCACTTAGTATCGTTAGAACCATAACTTCCCGAGCTACGTTTTAGGCTCAAGAAACAGTCCATTTGGCCCAGTATAGCACCCTGAAAATAGGCCGCTATCGACTTACCATTACATGCCTTGTAAATATTTTTAGTTTTGGAGTCTTTTATAGAAACGCTTGTATTATGAGATCCACAACTCCGATTGAGAACCAATCGGACTCGTTGGATTAGTATCTTCTTTAAATACAGTTTTCATTTATCAAACATCAAATTCCAATCTGTCTAGGTCCCGGAAATCAGGCCCAAAGTTACTGGGCAGTAAGTTTTTTTCAACAATTGGTTTATTTTTCAGATTTGGGGTCCTTAACGGAAACACTTATAAAAGGAAATCTACAAATCAGATTTAGGTCCAATAGGTATCGGTGGAATTTTACTTTCCCAAAATAAAGTTTCCATGTATCAAACATCCATTTTGGTTCTGTTTTGGTCCCGAAAAAATGGACAGAAGTGACTGATCAGTAACTTGTGTTCAACAGTTAGGGTAGTTTGGGATTTAATTCATAACTAGTTCATTTCTTAACATATTTGAGTGATTCTAAAGGGATTTTGCCCTTAACTCATGTATCTATCATGCTAATATATTTTAAACTATTTACCATAGGAACCCAAAGAATCTAACATAAAAATATTTATAGCATACAAAGAAAAGCTTTTTCTTAAACCTTTTGGTACCAAACTTGGTTTTCTCACTTTGGATCTAACTTTTGTTTTCAAAAATACTTTGATACACATATAAAATACCAATACTCATGTAAATCATGAGTTTTTAAAGATCAAAAACAAAAGTTACTTGGTTCATAAAGATCTAACAAAAGAGAACACAAAAATTGAAAATTTTCAATTTCTTACATTTTTCTTCTTGCAAGCCTTCTTGATCCTTCAAAGTAGCTTATGAGTTTAAGTTGTCTGAAGATCCAAGACCCCTCTTAGACTCCCTATAACTACCGAAATCTGCAACCCCCTTTCTCTCTCTATGGTTTTGTTTTGTTTTTCTTTTCTTAGCAAGGAAAGAGAGATGAAATGAGAGAGAAAAGTGAAGAATTTGATTTTTGTTTAGTCTAATAATGAAAGGAATGTATCTACCCATTAGTTTACTTGCTAGCCTTGGATTAGTTGCACATGTGAATAACCAAGTGATGAGTCACCAAAGATTTGGCAAATCTTTTACTTAAAAAGTAAGTAAAAGGGTATTTTCGTCATTTCACACCCACTAAGGGTACTTTTGTAATTTCCCATTCATATTTGAGGGTAATTTAGTCATTTATGTTATGGATTTAGACACATGGCAAATCTTGGTGATGAGTCACCCAGATTTGTATTTATCTTTTGTTAAAAGATAAACTCGAAGGTATTTTAGTCTTTTTACTCCTACTAAGGGTATTTTAGTAATTTCCATATTATCCATAGGGTTGTTTTAGTAATTTAAAATACTTTCCTAATATTTTTACTCATTAAGTTTTGACAATAAGTATTAGAGTTCCCTAATTAGATTTTAGGGTTTCAAAATTAAAATCAGGGTTTACCGATTAGGGTTTGATAATTTGGGTTAGGGTTTCTTAATCCTCATTAAAATTCTCTGATAGAATTTTATAATTTATCCTACATCCACATACCTATTATAATATTCAGTATCACAACTTCTTGTTGATAACCCTAATTAGAGTTAGGATTTGTTTATCAGGGTTTAGGTTTCCTAAATTGAAAATTAGGATTTTCCAGCATTCGATTAGGGTTTCTAACTGTATGTTAAGGTTTATCAATCACATACTAAGTTTGTACCCTATCTGATCAATCATTAATCATTTATTTTATATCATACAAACACATACTCACAGTTACATTTATTATAACTATATTTTCTATCGAATCCCTATCCGTATCTAGGGTTAGGGTTTCTATTCTCTACTAAGCACAACTCTACTCATATTTCTTAGTCAATAGACAAATTGATCACTTCTCTAAACTTGTGTCACAGATACTTAGCACAATATTGGTAATCAATGTTTATATTAAATAATAAAAATAAAAATAAAATTATTTGAAAAATTCTGGATCCTCACAGAGACTTTAACAGAAACTTAAAAGCCATTTTTATAAAAATGTAAACAATGTGAATTGAAAATGGGTTAAAGAGATTACCCAGAGTGTAGAGTGTAGATTAGTAGAGATGAAGCCTTTCTCAAATACTTCTTCAATCACACAACTCACAAATTCCCTCAACAAATTCTCAAATTTCTCTCTGTGATTTGCTTTGCCAGACTTTAGAAAAATAAAAGAAGAAGACGTATATAAATTATAAAAACTGACGCAGTTGTGGTCAGTTAATCAAATTCGTGGTTAACTGCCCAACTCCCAATAGGGCTCCGTTTGTCTAGCCTTAAAAGGTTCATTCCCATTTAATTTGATAAACCTCTTATACTATAGTTTAATAATGTCACACCCATTTATAAAATAAATCAAATATCTTATTTAATTTAAGAAAATATGATAATTTTTCATTAATTCACATAGTCGCATAATTAATTTTCCCATTTATTAATTATGTCAAATTATTAATTTTCTCATTAATTATTAAATTAATTAAAATAATATTAGGCTTATTAAATATTTCTTTTAATTCAATAAGCTCACATAACACATAATTTGAGTAATAAAAATTTTTCCATATTAATTTAATAAATATAACACATATAATTAAATTAATCTACGATAATTTCATCAATTAATTATTTAATCCAATAATTAAATCATCAAAAAATATTTATTTAACTCAATAAATATCAAAAATTAAATTACAAAATCTCGTTTGTGACATATTCCATAGTCGGGAGCACTATACTTGCGTGTGTGCTCGATCGACGCCCTCCGATCGCCTCTGAATACGTAATAGTCACAAAGATGACTATTTTGACCATTCCTAAAGACCTCAAATTAAAATCCTTAAAGAACAAAAGTTGTAGGTCTATTCGTCCTCTTTTCGGATCATCTTAAATCACCTCAGTCAGAGTTTGTATGAAAAGGTTATGGGTGTTTTAGTAAAACATGTCCTGTCAGATTTTTTTTCCAAAATTGGCTAGGTAGACTACCTCCCTTCGCCAGTAAGTGGGGGTTTTCGTCTTGGGGGGCCCACCAGTATGGGCTCGCCTCCGCTAATCAATCACGAGTTTTGATCCCGAATACTACAGAAAGCCAAATTAGGCCTACAAACTCCTTTCTAATCATCATAACATGAGTTATACTCATCCAAATGGGTTCATTTTCGATTCTATAGGTTGGTAACTCATAAAAATATAACATACCAAATACCCAACAATTAACATAAACATTAACTAACCCAAATATGAATTTAAAGCTCATGTTCATACTAATTTTCATGTTTTGACAATTTAGCGAATTCGTGCACTACAAATTCGTTTCTCAACCATTTTGATTCATTCAACTTTTGTTCTTTTCGTTTCTTCACATACTAACATAATCCAACATCAATTTACAAATTATAACACATATTAGACATAAAAATTTGTACTACCTTAAGCCATTTTCATACATAACCACTATTATTTCAATTTCTTCCTACAAACCAATTTCTTGTAACCTAATTATCAAATAGCACTCACAAATGATGATTAACAGATTATAAACCACATACATACATGTATAACTCCCATGTGATAAGCAATTTACAGAAGATGATCATAAGAATTCAAACTATAAACATTAGAAGTAAAGTATACCTTCAAACCCTAGTTGTAGGCTTAGCAAGAGACGGTGAACTCTCCTTCCTTTTGGCAAAATCACAGAAAACTCTGTCTCTGTCTCTCTGTCTCTCTCTCTCTCTCAACCTCTGTATTTCCTCTCTTCCTCACCAAGCTCAGTACTAGCCTTAGGAAAAAGAACGCGTAACATATAACTAACTCTCTCTGCCCCCCCAACGTACGTCAGGTGAAGAAAATAAAAAAACGTCAGTTACAATAAACCAAAAGCCATAAGGCTGCGTTTGGTTACACATAATTTCTCCCATACTAGATTATTTTAATAATATTATATTATATAGTTTTTATTTGTTACACTTGTAACAAATTTACATAACTTACAATGATAATTATAATAATTATAATTTTTATTATAATTCTTCTGATGATTAATAAATAATCATATATCTAATTTAATTAATAAATTAGACTTAAACATCGCTTTATTTAATTTACTTATTTCCTTTAATATTAAACAACTCATTTAATTTAATTAATTCATTAAATTAAATCTTCAAAGAATAAAATTTACCTTTGCTTTAACTTAATTATCATACACACGTAACTAAATTATTATACCACAATTTCATAAATTATTTATTTTTCTCAATAAATAAATTATTTAAAATATTTGTTTAATTCAATAAATATTTAAGATTAATTACAAAATTCATTTAATTCCTTCAATAGTTAACTCAACTATTAAACCTCACTTTCTCAATATATGAATATATATTTCTCTTCACACCAGATCACATATTTCAAAATATATAGCACGTATATATACATACTCAAACTCAAAACATCTCATAATAAGAATTTTAATTATTAAATTCCTATTTTAATAACTTATAAAAATTCAGGTTGTCATATCCTTCCCTCCTTATAAGGATTCCGTCCTCGGAATCACCGAAACCCTACCTTACTAAGGTTTTCACAAAATCTCTTTCGCAATTATCGTTGAATAACTTCAACACGTTAACTTAGCAAAACGTTTTACATGTATATACTTCATTCATTTCTTCAATAACTTTTAGGTTTTATTACTTAACCTTCAATTAAACACAGTCATATATCAAATATTATATATTCTTTAACCCATTCATTTTCTTTTCTAAGGATCTTTATAATAAGCACTCGGGATATTACATTCACCCTTTCTTCTAAGAATTTCGTCCTCGAAATTTTATTTATTAGTCTTTATTCATTCAATCTATCAAAATAGATTTTACGTTAATACTTTATTCATTCATTGAGTTCTACAACCAAATTCTTTCTCTAAGGATCTTTCTAAGATCATCATATTCCTCACCTCTTCCTCTTCTAAGAGTTTCACATTTCTCTTCTTTCTGGAGTTTTAATTCTTTCTTGAAATTATTATGTTTTGCTTAATTTTTTTCTTCCTTTCCACTTTCACCTTTCAGAATAATAAGAATCTTCCACAATTGCTCAATAATTGGGAAGTGATATGAATAACAGGAATTTAAAAGATTATAAATCATGCTAAGGGTCATAAGACCTTGAACTACGTCCACAGTTATAAGTACTCTTTCAACTTAAACCTTAACAGTCATTAGACTATAGGGACTCTCATACTTAGGGTGTTAAGCCCTTCGTACGATGTATTGTGCACTCTATCCACGGTTATAAGTACTCTTTCAACTTAAACCTTAACAGTCATTAGACTATAGGGACTCTCGTACTTAGGGTGATCAGCCTTTCGTACCATGTATTGTGCACAAACATCTAAACGCTTCCGCATAATCCCCTATAAAAGGGTTGTTCATCTCAGCTTTTCAACATCTAAATCCCCACCAAAAAAATTTGGTGTGGCATAACTTCTCAAGAAACACTTGAATTTTATGATCATCTTTCAATATTTGTCTAGCTGAATCAAATAGCATAGACTTCTACAACAATTCGGACATCAATCAAAATACACACACACACACACACATATAAATATATATATATTCTCATATCTTAAAGAAATCTCAAAAATCCTTTTATGGCGTCATGATTATGACGTTGTCATACTACATCTCACCATAGTGGGTTGACGATCATATGATCACATCTAACACCAGGTTCCATTGCATTGATGACTCCATCGTTTATTATATCACCCGATACATATAGTTAAAATATATTTTGAAATTTTAAAAATCATTTTTTTATCTAGCCTAAACAAACAGCATAGATATGCGAATAATAACATTGTTTTAAAAATTCTTTGGTTAACTATTGTGATCCAACATTTTTCAAAAATTAAAAGTACAACCATCGACACGAAGTTAATAAATTTTGAAAATCTAGCAAAGCTAGAAGATTTGGAATATCTAATTTTCTCCATCAATTTCAATCTTTACACTAAATATCTTGTATTTCAACTTACAGTCCTCCTATATCCCCATTATAGTTCATCAAACTTACCGCACATTGGAAGTTAAGGAACTTGCCACAATAATATGAGTTTAAGAACTTATCCTAGTCAGAACATATGTGTCCATTCGCTGAGGGGTTTAAAACATACCATATTATTATGAGTCGCGAACTTACCATATGCTTTAGTTTTAAGAACTGCACCTAATTCTAATAATATCTGACTAATCTTAATAGTTTCTAATTATCAAATATATACATGAGAAAAGAATCACCTTTTCACCCCATATATATTGATAGCGCGACACCGACATTCCAATGATTATCAATGTGATAAACTGAGTGGAAGCACAAAACCCTCGCCCATACAAAAGTTTGTACAACTCATCCATCACATGAGTCCTCAATTGAAATCCCACCTAACTCTATCTTGATCATAACTTGCTCTTAACTTGCTCAATACGAATTCCTCGCATCACATTATCTATAACTCATCGTGAGTTTATCTCATACTATATCATAGTATATTAACTTCATAGCATCAAGCTATAATTATTCAAACATTACAAACCATCTTTCTTTTATAACTTAAACTGATCACATCGTGATCTTATTTTATAATCATCTCCCTTAAAATTCTTTTCTTAACTCGTGATTGTTTTGTTTTACAATCCTATTTCTTTCCTTTTTCATCATTTACGATTTCGTTTATGCTTTTAATATTCCTGACTTTGTCTATTCATCATTATTCGTTATCTTGGCTATTGAAGTTAGGCAACTCCCATATCTTATCTTTATATCTCTTCAAGATTCTTCTTTGAATTTTCGTGTTTATATAAAAATTCTTCCTTTAAGAATTTCTAACTTCATTTACATTGCTCAAAATTTCATTTAAGTTCCACATTTTGATCATACGTATCCATTTCTATACTTGGTCCACATCGAGTCTCTAATAGTTTCAATATGTTACACTGAGTGGTTTCCCATAAATAACCAACAAATTAGGTTTCGAGTTGCTAGTTCGTATATAACTCCGCTCTATGAAGGAATCGTTTAGCCCAGATACCATACATCAACTATTAAAGAGTACAATTGTACCATACTTAAATATAACTTTTTGATTCTTAACTTCTTTATCATCTTCTCCTTTATTCTCTAAGGTTATAGCCTAGGGTACTCTTACCTAAGGTTTAAAACCTACAACTCTGATACCAACTATAAAGACCCCAAAATTCAAACAATTTAATTCTCGACTTCGGTCGTTAATAATACATTCAACCTCTAATTTTACATCATTAAACGATAATACAACCATTGAAATTTGCAGAATAATTATAATTTTCTATTACAATTAAAATTTTCTATTACAAACTATTCTCGTTCCCAGAACTTTCAACCTTTACATCTAAATATCTCAGAATCATTGTAATACTACAAGAGTTTACATGGCAAAACGATATTACAATTCAACATTAATACATTATTCAGAACCTTAAACATGATTCAAATAATAATAACACAACCAAAGTGTATAAATCTTCAAGTATCACATCTGATTCATGTGTTTCAAGTAACACATAACTTTACCTTGAATCTTGAACCTGCAAAAGTGGTTATTTACAAGGTTGAGCTCGACAAATTTCAACAAAATCTAACAAAGATTCATGCATCACATAAAGCACATAATAACATGCTCAACATATAAAATACATGCTACAGCTCATATAACAAGTATAAAGATTGAGTCCTTACTCAATCAGCATGCTTTAATCAATCAACATAGTCATAAATTGACTTTAACATTTCATACTTTCAACATATATATAACACATCATGCTCTTTGCAATAAAGATTTAAAATAGTTATTCATCGAGTTCACATAGCAAATAGGAACCGAAAGACTTTCCTGATCCGTAGTTTATGAACTACGACTTAACTGCTTAATGCTTATCTGCACTTTGTGTATTTCTACACAGTTATATAATCATTGATTCACATCCATTAGTCATATATTTCATACATTCTTAATATAATAGTAACGTTACATTATTTCCTAACTAGGTTTGTAAAACCTTCATTTCACTTTCTCATCATACTCTTAGAATAGATAGGCATGTATAAGTATACCTTAACCATCCGTACTTGACATCAAATAGGTTGTGATCTATTTTCAAGTTCACATTCAAATTACTTAGCTCCATAATGATTTATTTCAATCAATAAGGCTTAACAACTTTCTTTAAAAAGATTTGATGTTATAAGCTTTTAAACCATATATTGGTACTAATAAGCCTCTAATAGCATGCTCACATGTATCTATCTCATTTACATAGACAGAGCATAGTTCATACTTTTAAAACATGCTTAAATAACTTATGTCATGCTTGACTAGTTGAGTGCACATATCATTCATGTTTTAATACTTAGTTTACAAAAGATAATGGAGTTTGTCTTTGAAATCATTTTATCATGAATGATGTAATATAGCACATATAAGACAACTTTTAAAACTCTTATCATAAGTAACTAAGTCATTATAACATCTTATCAAGTTCAAAACCTACCTCATGTAGCATTCATGCACCTTAGTTCTATTATATCAAGTTTCTCTTGAAAACTTCTCTAACACAAGGTCTAACAAGTTTTATCATGAACAATACACTATAAGCACCATATCATGCTCATTTATATTTGAACTCAATCATGTATATAAACTACTAAGTTTAGAACTTATAGAACATAAGTTTCCACAAGTTTTTTTTTTCAAAATCTTTAAGTTTCTTTTCAAAACACATACTAAGTCATGCCAATACTTTCTATTATGAGCAAGGAAATTTAATATGTCATGTATTATATCATGTATTTTAATGTTACATCACTTAAAATAACATATTTCATCGTCGGGAGCACTATACTTGCGTATGTGCTCGATCAACGCCCTCCGATCGCCTCCGAATACGTAACAGTCACAAAGATGGCTATATTGACCCTTACTAAAGACCTCAAATTAAAACACTTAAAGAACAAAAATTGTAGGTCTATTCGTCCTTGTTCCGTATCATCTTGAATCACCTTAATCGAAGTTCGTATGAAAACGTTATGGCTGTTTTAGTAAAACATGTCCTGTCAGATTTTTTTCCCAAAATTGGCTAGGTAGACTACCCCCCGCTGGGGCGGGGGTTTTTGTACTAGGGGGGCCCGTTGGGGCAGGGGTCCCTTCTGCTAAATTGTGATTTTTGATCCTGAACACTACAGAAAGCCAAATTAGGCATACAAACTCCTTTCTAATCATCATAACATGAGTTATGATGATTTTCTATGGGTTTGTAACTCATAAAACTACAACATACCAAATACCTAACAATTAACATAAACATTAACTAACCCAAATATGAATTTAAAGCTCATGTTCATACTAATTTTTATGTTTTAACAATTTAGCGAATTCGTTCACTATGAATTCGTTTCTCAACCATTTTGATTCATTCAACTTTTGTTGTTTTCGTTTCTTCACATACTAACATAATCTAACATCAATTTATAGATTATAACACATAGTAGACATAAAATTTTGTACTTTCTTAAGCCATTTTCATACATAACCACTGTTATTTCAATTTCTTCCTACAAACCAATTCCTTGTAAGCTAATCATCAAATAACACTCACAAATGATGATTAACAGATTATAAACCACATACGTACATGTATAACTCCTATGTGATAGGAAATTTACAGAAGATGATCATAAGAATTCAAAGTGTAAACATTAGAAGTAAAGTATACCTTTAAACCCTAATTGTAGGCTTAGCAAGAGATGGTGAACTCTCCTTCCTCTTGGCAAAATTACAGAAAACTCTCTCTCTCTCTCTCTCAAAACCTCTGTATTTCCTCTCTTCCTCACCAAGCTCAGCACTAGCCTTAGGAAAAAGAATGCGTAACATATAATCGACTCCTCTCCCCCAACGTCGTCGTGAAAAAAAATAAAAAAGGCATCGATTCATAATAAACCAAAAGCCATAAGGTTGCATTTGGTTACACACAATTTCTCTCATACTAGATTATTTTAATAATTATTATATTATATAGTTTTTATTTGCTACACCTGTAACCAATTTACATAACTTACTGTGACGCCCCCAAATTTAGGTACTTGAAACCCGAACTCGGTGCTTCACGATACCATTTCTATGAGCGGAATAATACTAATAATAATAACAATAATATAGATTATCAAATTTAATTTACATATTATCAGAGTTTAGTTCCCAAGTACGAAACCTTTAAACATTCATTACATGATAATAATAATATTTATCATCCTTATCATAAAGTCAAACTATTACATATGATAGCTTAAACATTCATTTAGTGACCTTCCCTTTTCCCTTGTTCTTGGCAGAGCCTTCAGGTTGTTCGCATTTAGCTGAAAATATTTAAATTAAGCAAGGATGAGCATTTGAGTGCTCAGCAAGTAATAGCAATCAATAACAATTAGCCAAGGATTAAATGTTTTCTTTGAACGATATTTCTACAACGAATCAACAGTTGTGAAGTAAGTTGAACCAATAATAAACAACATATCATTTCGATTTCAAATTTTTGAAGCTACGTACTGACTATATATGAGGATCAGTTGACAAACTATGAACATTGTTTTCTATTTTTGAAAAAGTTAAACAGAACTTCATCTGTAAACCGTCATAACTTACGGGCACGGGGGTGATTAGCCCGTTATGCCCTGTATTGATCAATACTACATTCAAGAACGATATTATCGTTCACTTTGTCCGCCTTGGTGCATAAAAATTTTCCATATTTGGGTTGTTCATAACAGTCTTGAATCCAAACCAAAACAATTCGGTTGGATAATAATAAAGTTTTATCTTGTTTAACAAAAAATTTTAAATTTATGTCTAGCCAGATCAAATAGCTTAGACGGCTTTTAATTCAACGTATACATACTGGACACTGATAAGTATGTATCAACATGTGATAAAATATAATGATTATCTAAGTGAGGGCACTTGTATAACCATGTTTAGAAATTAACGAACATAATATATATCTTGATCTACAATAACAGAATAAAGGAACTTGTACAGCAATTATAATTTAATAACTTACTTATACAGAATTATTGCATAAGTATATACAAAGGTTGAAATATTTGAACAATTGAAACGAATAGTTCAGATATTATCTTACGCATATCCGTTGCATAAAGTAAATGCAAAGGGTTAGATACTTGCCTTGTCTGCTGCTTACAGTTATACAACTTAGTTTTATCTTTTATGTCAATCCCTATCATTAAATAGATCACTCGTTATATTAGAATAATATACTATAACATATAGTACTGCTATTTGCAGTCAACACATAACCTAATCACATTGTCATTTAAGTTTAACAACCATTGAATCACAAATAAACATTTATCAAGTCAACCTATCTAAGTCTAGATCAATTTCTAAAATATGTCGGTGTACTGACAGCTTTATCGGGTATATATCGAGTCTAAGACTCTATACAGTAGTTCAATATCCATTTAGATCATTTAAACACCGGTTGTATTATGTTTCATGGCCTTATAATAATTTTTAAATAATTATTACAATTTATCATAATTTTTGAAATACCAGAATCATTATTAAATGATTTAAATATTAAAAAATTCATTATCATTAATATTAAACTATTAATGAAACCATTGCCAAAATATTAAGTTATTTAAAATAACTTAAAATATTTTTAAAACATTAATATTACCCTTAAATGATTTTTAAAACATTTAAAATCATTTTTAAATAATTACCATTAATATTAAAATATTAATGTATTATTTATCCAAATATTAAAAGTCATTAAGAATAACTTTAAAATATTTTAAATTCATTTATATCCTTTTAAAGGATTTTTAAATCAATAAAACCATTTTTAAACTAGTTATTTAATATAATTATTAAATAAATTTAATATCATTAATGTTAAATTAATATCGGTAATATTAAATTATTAATAAAATTATCCTTTAAATATTAAAAGTTATATTTTATAACTTAAAAAATCTTTAAACACTTTATTTACATTTAAAATAATTTTTAAAACAATAAAATCATTTTTAAACTAAATTATTTAATATATTTATTAAATAACTTAATTATCATTAATTTATTAATGAAATTTATCATAAAATATTAAAAGTCATTAAAAATAACTTAAAATATTTTTTATACCATAACATAATTTTAAATGATTTTTCAAATATTAAAATCATTTTTAAATAATTTATTTAATATAATAATTAAATAAACTAAATACCTTTAATATTTCAAAACAATTAATTTTTTATGGAATATACTTAAATTAATTAAAAACTAATTTTTAGACTTTAAAATAATTTATAATAATTTATTTTGTATTTTTAATAATTAAAAACTAATTTTCTATAATTATTTAATAAAAATATAATTTTTATAAATAAATTGTCATTAAAGATCGCTTTATAATGACGTAACTGTCGCTATAGGTGTTCTTCGCGTTCTTGGTCAAACCTAGAAAACTCATGTCCGAAAACGAAGGGGTGAGTTTGACCAAGCACACAGATCATATCTATGCGTTTCTGGGCAATCTAATGATTGGAGGTTGTAGTACTAATGCAACACTATAAGATCCAATAACAACCAAAGTTATAACATGCATCGACTGAAAGATCTAAGCTAATGAAAACATTGTCAGAGCTGTTCTTCATTTTTGGGTTTGCCCAGAAATGAAGAACAGTTCGACTGTTCAACTTTGGGCTTCCACAACTTGAAATCCTGTTGATATCCAAGTGATCTAAGGGTTGTAGGTTGTACACCACATGCAAGACAATAGATCTGATACATAATATTGATATAACAACATCACAAAATCAAGATTCAAGCCGGTCAACCATTGTCAGAAATCATGTTCTTGATTTTCTGGAAATTCCAGAAACCAAATCCGTGATCATCTGAGCTGGTTTGACCATCCATAGTGTTCAATCTGTTGATGATTTCAAGGATCTAAAAGTCTTAACCTGAAGTCCATATGCCATTTTACAAATCTATTACAACAACAACAAAACAACAAACAGTAGCATGATCAAAGACGTCAAAAGTCTTGTAAGACCGTTTCTGGGCAGTTTCTGGGTTACCCAGAAACGCCCAAGCATGGTCGGTCAACGAATTTTAACCGTGAATTACATGCAATCTAGACCAGATATAAGCTTGATTCTTGATCCATATCAAAGACCACATATCAGACTACAATATCTAACACTTAAAACACCAAATTAATGAACACACTAAGATCTAGAAGGTCTGACATTCGGTTGTCAGACCACAAAATAAACTTTTCCAAATTTTGTAAATCTTCAAATTCGAGCCTCTAGATGTTATGGATCTAACATCTAGCAACCCAGATCATCTATTTAAATCATAAAAAACACATTTTAACACTTAATCATAACATCTAACATGCAGATCAAGATCATATTTCATGGCTAGGTTTATACCTTTTCTTTGATCAATCTTGATCTTAGGGTTCTAATTTGATATAGATGTTAGTGGGGCTTTGATATGGGACTGATATGCTAATAAATTTCAAGGGTTTTAGTGAGAGGAGCTCTTAGATATGTGTTTATGCAAAATGGGCTAACAAGTGATCTTTTTCTCTCTCCAATCTATAAATATAAATGTTAGATGCATGTATGGCTGATCAAAGTGGTTGATTGCTATCAATTTTAATCACATGGGGTAGTTGGGTTTGGTCACCAACTTCACCTAATGTCAAAACCTATACATTAGCTTCAATAATGCACAAAAAGGGCAAAATAGTCATTAACCTTACAATTTTAATGGCAATCTTGTAATCTTGACAAACCCTTAGGGTTTAACCCTAAGGTTTAGCACAAAATAAATTTCAAGGTTTTCCTTTTGGGTTTAAAATAAAATAACAAATAAAATTAGTTTATAAAAATAGAAATTTCGGGTTTGTTAATCAGTTAGATTTTCTAATTACATTATACAGGAACATTAAGGTTTAAAATTCATTAATTATAATTAACTTTGCTAATTTAGCAATTAGGGTTTATAATTTTGATAATTAGGGTTATCAAATTACAATTAGGGTTTCTAATTACCAAATTAGGGTTCTAGACATTAGGGTTTTAAGTTACTAATTAGGTTTTCTATAATTAGCAGTAAAATCTACTATACATGATATCAATTGTGATGCCCCCAAAACAGGTATACATCAGCCATCTTGAGTCGCCAAATACATGGTACAGAATATAAATACAAACTTAATTATACAACCTTCGTGTAATATACGACAAAACATAGTTGAGAGTTTAAACAGGAATATTGTCTTCTAAACAATATCCACTCTCAAATAGAGACCTCATTATATTTATTGTCACACTATTTTATAGAATAGTGATGACTACTAATACACCATCTCGGACCATCACTCCGTTCCCCGACTAGTCCCGGCTACGTTCTCATTTCCTGAAGAGAACAATGAAAACAAAAGGGTGAGCTCAACTAGCCCAATATGAAATATTATGACTAAGATAATGTAGAATAAATTATCATTAGTCTTCAACAATGTTAAACTGATAAAATACAATAGACATTAAGTTTAACTGCAGCGGAATAAGCAATCCATTAGAAGAGTCAAGTAGAGCATGATATCTACTATCTTCTATGATTTAAAATATTTTCATCAATTTTTATCTCTGAGACTCAGCTTAATAAATAAACCACATCATCGAGTCATCCCTGTTGCACTACGGGCCAAGGATATTCATTAAATCATCAATGGTCATGACTATACCAAATAATCCCTAGTCATAATCATACCAAAAATTGTCCATCAATGCACTACAGGCCACTGAAGACTTTTACCACATCATTTATAATATTACAGGTCATGATTATACCGAATAATCCCTGGTCATAATCATACCAAGTCCATCTATGCACGTAAGCCAAAGATGACTTTCATCACAATATAAGCATGAGGATGATGACAATGACATAATAATTCAATAAAACAAGTTCAAGGATAAATTTTAAAGATTTAAAATTTTAGTTTATCCAGAAATCAATAACGTCCAAATTGTCAACAACATACTGTTTTGTAGAGTAAAATTCAAGAATAATATTCATGTACCAAAAATAATTTGGACATAAAAGAAATATATTTTTTGGGTGAATAGTACCCCGTGAATAGTACTTCGGGAATAGTACCCCGACAAGAAAATTGTCCTGAATACCCGAGTGAATGATACTAGAGTGAATAGTAATCGGGTGAATAATAACTCGTGAATAGTACTCCGGCACGAAAAGTGCCTCGTATACCCGAGTGAATAATACTAGAGTGAATAGTAACCGGGTGAATAGTAACCCATGAATAGTAACTCGTAAAAAAAATACCAAAGAAAATGATATTCCATGACGAGTACAAAAGAAATGATATCTTAGACGAGTATAATAGAATATACGAAACTGCAAATGGATTTTTCACTCCGCTATGCAGAATCCACGTGAGATGCATCATTTCCACAATTTAATAAGGAATGAATAAGAAGGATCATTCACCATGCATGCGGTAATCCACATAGGCGAGTTATTCCAAATAATAATAAAGAATAGAATAATGTAGAATTCACCGTGCATGCGATAGACCGCATGCATGTGTTATTCCCAATGTAATAATAAAGAATGGAACCAGTCATATGTAATCCATACGCATGTGATATTCCAATAGAATAATAAAGAATGGAACCAGTCATGCGTAATCGCATGCAGACGGGATATTCCAAATGTAATAATAAAGAATCGAATAACAAATGTAATTCACCGTGCATGTGATAGGCCAGATAAAAGCAAGTTATTCCAATGTAATAATAAAGAATGGAATAATGTAAGAATTTCACCATGTATGTGGTATCAGATGAGACAAAGTTATTCCAACATAATAATAAAGAATGGAATAACAACCTTTACGAGTATTGAAAGAAAAAAACTCCCTTCATGAATACGAAAGAATAATACCCCTTACCTTAGAAAAAATTGGATATTGGAATAGTGAGGTAACAAACTTCTCTTCTTCTTTCTCTCTATAATAATTGCTCTAAAGCTTTAGTGAATTGGTGAGAAATAAAGGAAGAATGTACTTCTTTTTATAGGAAAATATAGTTTTCATAATTGCACGTTTTGGGGTTCGAAATATTACAGTATAATACCTTCCGCTTTTTCTTCATTTTTAATTTAGTCCTGCAAGTATTATCAAACTTGCACCACCTCCCCTAATAGTAAATAATATGAATCAATAGTTCAATCATGTGAATTAATAGTTATAATCATGTGAAAATATGAATTACAGTATAGTACCTCAATCTATACCTCCATTTTTAACTTAGTCATGCAAGTATTATCAATCTTTCACCAACTCCCCTAATAGTACAAGAATGTGAATCAATAGTACACACATGTGAACAAATAGTTATAATCATGTGAATTAATAGCAATTAATTTCTCATTTATCCGATTAATTACCCGACTGGTCCATATAACTTCCAGACATCAATTAATATCGAAATAAATGTCGATTTCCGCTAACACTAATAATTCCAACACAATGGAACTATCAATTTTGTAAGACCCGAACTTTTTGAATAAAGAAGAATTTTCTATATATGTCATTTTTAAATATTAAGGTATGAATTTGAAAAAATGTTATAGTTGTGGGTAGTATTTATAAATTCTGTAAAGTATGCAAGTTGTTATATTATATTTGATTGGTCAGGGAATATTCTTTGTGTCGGGGAATATTCGTACGACGACACAATCATTGGTGGACCCCACAACGGAATTATTGTTGGATTGAGAAAATGACAAAAATATTTTATTGAAAATAACGGCGGAAGTTTTACTGTTATCTTGTTGAACTACTCGAGTAAAAAATACAATGAATACGCATGGTTGCATAGTAGCACACAGTATTGATTATTAATGCTTACGTGAGAAGTCACTCAGTTTTGTTCAATTATTGCTATAGTAATTGTTGCATAGTATCTCACGTTATTTGATTCAATTATTGTCGATATTTTATATATTATTAAATCAATAATTGAAATGACAGAGTTATTAATATTATAAATTGCAATATTAACGATGTCTAGAAGTTCTACCAAGGAGTGGTTTGGTCACCTAATTGCACGCCAATAGGGAGAAATCCTTATTGAAAAGCCCCCTCTTTCCTGGGAACGACCTGGTCGATTAATATTGTGAATTGTAATAAAGATGATAAATGTTGTTAAAATTATTAAGATGATTTTTTTATGAAGTTTGCTTATTTTATGGATTCCTATTTACCCATTTTCAAAATAATCGGTAGAAAATTTTTAAAGGTGGGGCCCACATGTGGGGGCCATATGTGGGACCCATATGTGTTGGGAAAATGATTTTGGAAATGGAAAAGTATACGTATAGAAGTATATGTGTGTATTGAGTATATGGTGGGAGAAAATGAGATGTTAAAGTGATGGGTGTGTGATGGGTGTGTGAGTGGAAAATGGTGGAAAAGTGGCAGTGTGATAGTGATGTGTAAGAGTGTAGTGAATTTGATTATTGGGTGGGTGGGGGATAGATGTTGGTTATGGGGGAGAAAAATTAAGTGGTTTATATATAATATTGATATATATAGATTGAAAACATGTGTTTATATACATGCATTATATTTTAAATTTTGTTGAAATCTTATTGGTTAGTTGGTTGAATTTTTTGCATTGGTGTGATATCAAAACATTGATACGTATATCTGCAGAATTATTTCATCCATGAACAGTGCCCTTCCATTCTCCTATAAATAGAAGCTCATTCCTTCATTATTTCTTACGAATTCACTGAAACTCCAAAGAGAAAAATTATAGAGAAACTATAGAAAAGTATTTTGTTACTTCCCTACTCTTATATTCAGTTTCTTTTACGGTAAGGGGTGTTATTCTTTCTTATTCATGAAGAGAACTGTTGTTATTCCATTTCTCATTATTCTGTTGGAATAACCTGTATACGCGGTCTACCCTATACTTGGTGACATTCTTCTATTATTCTGTCTTTATTATTCTATTGGAATATCCTGTCTGTGTGTTTTACACCGGACCTGGTTCCATTATTTATTATTCAGTCTTTATTATTCTGTCGAAATATCATGTCTGTGTGTTTTACACCGGACCTGGTTCCATTATTTATTATTCCGCACTTATTATTCTCATTGGAACATCCTCGCTTGTGAATTCCACGACCGGTTTCATTATTATTATTCGTTGAATATAACTTGTCATGCTAAGATACCGCGTATGCATGGTGATTTCTTTTGTTATTCCATTCGTTATTATACTCAGTTGGTTAAAATTTTAACTTCTATACTCCATGAAATTAGTGGAATGTCCTTGATATTTGCACTTCATCCAGTATTTTTCATGGAAATATTCTTCTGAGCATTCTTGAATTTTACTCTACAAAGCAGTATCATGTTGACAATTTGGATGTTATTAGTTCCTGAATAAATTAATTCGTGAACTTGTTTTATTGAATTCTTATATCATTGTTATCATCCTCATGTTTATATTTTTTTTTAAAGTCATCTATGGCATGTATAGCATGGATGGACTTGGTATGATTATGACCAGGGATTAATCGGTGTAATCATTACCATAATGTAACAAGTGATGTGGTAAAAGTCCTCATTGGCCGTCGTGCATTGATGGACAGTTGTTGGCATGATCATGACCATTGATTAATACACAAATATCCTTGGCACGTAGTGCATGGAATTTGTGGTCATGACCCTAATGAATATCCTTGGTCGTAGAAAGCGTGGATGATGTGGATTAATTATTAAAATCGAGTCTCAAATGATAAAAGTGATGAAAAACTTTTTAAATCATAAAAGATAGTAGATTTTATTCTCTATTTGACTCTTTTAATGGATTGCTTGATCCGCTGCAATTAAACTTGATGTCTATTGTATTTTATCAGTTTAACATTGTTGAAGGCTAATGATAATTTATTTTGCATTATCTTAGTCATAATATTTCTTGTTGGGCTAGTTGAGCTCACCCTTTCTTTCACTGTTCTCTTCAGAAAATGAGAACGTAGCTGGGACTAGTCGGGGAACGGAGTGATGGTCCGAGATGGTGTCTTAGTAGTCCTCACTATTCTGTAAAATAGTGTGATAATAAATGTAACGATGACTCTATTTGAGAATGGATATTGTCTAGAAGACAATATTTGTATTTAAACTCATAGCATATGTTTTGTCGTATTTTACACGACTGCTGTATTATTAGTTTGTATTTGAATTTTGTACAATGTATTTGGCGACACAAGATGGGTGATGTATACCTATTTTGGGGGCGTCAATCAACACGAACTTATTCATCATTAATATTATAATTCACAATATTTAATAACCAGGTCGTTCCCAGGAAAGAGGGGGCTTTCTGATAAGGATTTCTCCTTATTGGCGCGCAATTAGGTGACCAAACCTCTCCTTGACAGAATTTCTAGACATTGTCAATAGTGCACATAATAATATGAATAACTTTGTCGTCTCAATTATTGATTTAATAATATATCATATTATGCAGATGATACTGTGATAATAATTGAATCAATAATATGAGAGATATGATGCAGCAATTACTGTAGCAATAATTGAGTATAACTGAGTGACTTCTCACGTAAGCATCAATAACCAATACCGTGTGCTACAATGCAACTCTACGCCAGACATCGTATTTTTTTACTACCGGGTAGTTCAACAGCTTTAATGGTAACACTTTCGCCCGTTATTTTAATAAAAGATAATTACATCATTTTCTTACTACGACAATACTTCCGTTGTAGGGGTCCACTTAATGATTGTGACGTCGCATTTAATATTTTCTGTTAAAACGAATATTCCCCGACCAATCGAATATTATATAACCACTTGCTTACTCTCAAAAATTTGTAAATATTACCCACAACTATAACATTATACCAAATCCACACCATAATATTCAAAAAAAATATTTCGAGAAATTTAAATCTTTATTCATAAAATTTGGGGTCTCACAATCTCCCCTCATTATGAAATTTTGCCCTCAAAATTTACGTACGTACCTGGTATGCCGAAGAGGTGAGGATGCCTTGAATACCTTTTTCGTTGAAAACATTACACGTTGCATACGTGCATGCCCGATGTCCTCTGATTGCCTCTGAATGCACATCAGTCCCTAAAATAGCCACTTTAGGCCTTGATACCAACCTCAAATCTCAAAATATAAAGAATGAAAGTTTTAGGTCTACTCGTTATCTTTCTGAATCATCCTGAATTACCTCAATCAAAGTTTGTATGAAAAAGTTATGCCCAATTTACTACAGGTCGTCCGGACAGATTTTGGCTTAACACTTGACTAGTGCCTAGGCGCCCAAATTTGGCCTTGGGCAAGCGCCTAGGGGCCCAAGAACAGATTCTAAGCGCCGAGCCTAGTGCCTAGGCGGTCGACCTTGGCACTTAACTCCAATTTTCTAGATTTTGCAACTTTTGACACACATACTTCAAATCTTCATAACTTCTTCATCCGTTATCGGAATTAGTCCGTTTTCGAGGCGATGGAAAGCTTGTAACATGCTCTATAAAACCCCCATGATTTCATAATTTTTCAGATTCATTAATTATTCTAAAATTTGGCTCCAAAGTCCCCCAAGACTAAGTTTTTACTAACAACGATAAGTGAAAAATGTTATGAACACGCGACATACTTAGCGATAAAACGAGTCTATAGGCCACAGTTCCTACTTGATCGAGGATTTCAAATGGGCCAATTAAATTGAGGGTTGAGATAACACCTTCTTGAACCTTCTTCTTCACATTCATCAGATTCGGGTGTGTAGCTTGAGCGGCTTTAACTTTATCGATTAAAGTCAATTCTACTCGTATATTCGTTATCTTCACGTGGGTCCCTAGAGTCTTTAACTCTATCTTCATCATTTATAAGTTATACGAAATGGGTTTTTGTGTTAACAACATCATACTCGTAAACGCATACGATCTTCTACTCAACGCGTCAGCTACCACGTTCGCTCTTCCACGATGATATTGAATGGTATAGCCGTAATCTTCAACAGCTCAAGCCAACGTCTTTGGCGCATAATACGTTCGTTCTAGGTGAAGAAATATTTAATGGTTTTAGAAATGGGTTTTGTACTGAGGTCAATACAAAATTCGATTTCACGCTCTAGGGGTAGGCTAGAAAGTTCTTCGAGAATACGTCAGGAATTTATTAACAATAGAAATATCATTCAAAACTGTGACTCTCATCCAAGACTTGGATAGTACATCACATTGATACCTATAACCTTGCCATCATCATTCACGACGTCACCTACAGAAAGTCTGGCTTCGGTGCATTCCACACAAGGAAGTTAACAACGAAAGGATCGGGGCTCTTTACTTATGGCTTGATATAACAGTGATGACTTTAGTGGTTTGGTTGCTTGAATTCGCATAACAGGTTGGTTAGGAATATGAAAGCTAACAAGCTTACGAAAAGTATGATGAGTAGTTAACCAATTGATTCCTAAAATCACATAAAATACAAGTATTTTCAAAGAGATAAGATCGACAGGTAACGTGAAAGTGTCGATTTGAATCAAACAAGATTTATAAACAGTGGAGGTAACAAAGGTTTCTACTAACGAAGTTTCAACCAATAAGTCAATGTCTAACTTCTCTAGGGTCAAATTTAAACGTTGAGCGCAAGCAAGAGAGATAAAAGAATGGGTAGAACCGATATCTAATAAGGTATAGACTTTGCAAGAATTTATAATTAACTAACCTGTGCTAACTTCGTTTGGGTTACTCATTTTTTGAGAAGTCACAAAAAACGTTCTTCTTGAAACTACCGACTTTGTTTTGTCCGTATCCGCCTTTGGTGCCACCGTCCCAACTGGACTTGATTTTGCTACAGGACAAAATTGAGCTATGTGACCATCTTTTCCACAACTAAAACATACCTTGGAAGGCTGTGAACAATTTGGACTTATGTGTCCCTCCTCTCCGCATCTTTAGCATCTAACTAGAAGTCGTTCTCCTCCCCTATAATTTGTTGCTGGTGTTGGTGTTGTTGCCGACGTCTTCCCATCATCGTTAAATCTTCTCTTCTTAAATTTCCCACTTCTATTATCTTGGCCATGATTACCACCGAAGTGGTTACCATTCTTGGCATGATAATTTCCCCCACGATGGCTATCATTGTTCCGATGACCGTTGCCACCGGTACGATTATTATCTTGTTGTTGGTCGTTACCTTTTGTTTGTGCTGACTCATTATCGCGCTCCAATAACTGAGCTCTATTCAAAACATCTGAATATAAACAAAGTTTGTGAGAAATGAGGTATTGACGTATATCGGGTTTCAAACCTCTTAGAAACATTCACGTCATTCTCTCCTCATTATCAACCAAATGGGATGAGAACCGGGATAACTCGGCAAACTTAGATTTGTACTATGACACGATCATATTATTTTGCTCTAGCTTGATGAACTCTACCTCCTTCATGTGATGAATACTTTCGGGAAAGTACTTGTCATTGAATAGCTCTTGGAACTTCTCCCAAGACATCTTGAGTGCGTCAGGCTGAGTACGCTTTACAAATTCCCACCAATAATCTGCCTCTTCACGCAAAATAAAGGTGGCAAAGGGAACCTTTTGCTCCTCTGAGCATTCCAAGACATCAAATATCTTGGTGATTTGCTTTATCCATCTCTCTGCCTTAAGTGGTTCTAGCTTTCCCAAAAACTTCGGCGGTCCCAGCTCCTTGAACTGCTTAGTAGTGACCATCCGAGAGTTACCAGTGTTTCCACCTGAATTTTGAACAGGAGTCTCTCTCGCCTGATGTTGCA
Source organism: Panax ginseng (assembly GCA_020205605.1). Classification (NCBI taxonomy): domain Eukaryota; kingdom Viridiplantae; phylum Streptophyta; class Magnoliopsida; order Apiales; family Araliaceae; genus Panax; species Panax ginseng. The sequence continues at coordinate 122,835,243 of CM035132.1, read as the reverse complement.
AGAATTGCATAAAGCCTGTAAACATCTCATCGTTCATCATCTGATTGGTGTTGTTATTTACATAAGGATTATTGTCTTCTTGTTGCACATTATCCTGGGTATTGATCGTTGGTGACTCAACGGTCTCATGTGTTTCATGCTGATCTTAACATTTTCAGATGCCATTTTCAAACACTGTCACAAGACAAGGGTTAATTGACATATCAGATATTATCCCTATACTCTGACCGACCAACTAAATACCAAATAAACTTAGGTAGATCATACTAGCGAAGGAATTCCCCGTCTCTCCCCTCCTTGTTCTTGTGTCACATCTCAGCCAGGGATCATATCCCTAAGCTTTGATACCAACTGTGACGCCCCCAAAACAGCTATACATCACCCATCTTGAGTCGCCAAATACATGGTATAGAATACAAATACAAACTTAATTATACAACCGTCGTGTAATATACGACAAAACATAGTTGAGAGTTTAAACAGGAATATTGCCTTCTAGACAATATCCACTCTCAAATAGAGTCCTCATTACAATAGAGTCCTCATTACATTTATTGTCACACTATTTTATAGAATAGTGAGGACTACTAATACACAATCTCGGACCATCACTCCGTTCCCTGACTAGTCCCGGCTACATTCTCATTTCCTGAAGAGAACAATGAAAGCAAAAGGGTGAGCTCAACTAGCCCAATATGAAATATTATGACTAAGATAATGCAGAATAAATTATCATTAGTCTACAACAATGTTAAACTGATAAAATACAATAGACATCAAGTTTAACTGCAGTGGAATAAGCAATCCATTAGAAGAGTCAAGTAGAGCATGATATCTACTATCTTCTATGATTTAAAATGTTTTCATCAATTTTTATCGGTGAGACTCAAACAATAAATAAACCACATCGAAATCGAGTCATCCCCGCACTCATCGCCAAGGATATTTATTAAATCATCAATGGTCATGACTATACCGAATAATCCCTGGTCATAATCATACCAAAAACTGTCCATCAATGCACTACATGCCACTGAGGACTTTTACCACATCATTTATAACATTACAGGTTATGATCATACCAAGTCCTTCTATGCACGTAAGCCAAAGATGACTTTCATCACAATATAAGCATGATGATGATGAAAATGACATAATAATTCAATAAAACAAGTTCAAGGATAAATTTTAAAGATTTAAAATTTTTGTTTATCCAGAAATCAATAACGTCCAAATTGTCAACATGATACTGCTTTGTAGAGTAAAATTCAAGAATAATATTCATGTACCAAAAATAATTTGGACATAAAAGAAATATATTTTTCGGGTGAATAGTACCCCATGAATAGTACTTCGGGAATAGTACCCCATGGATAGTGCCCCGACACGAAAACTGTCCCAAATACCCAAGTGAATGATACTAGAGTGAATAGTAATTGGGTGAATAGTAACTCGTGAATAGTACTCTGACATGAAAAGTGCCCCGAATACCCGAGTGAATAATACTAGAGTGAATAGTAATTGGGTGAATAGTAACTCGTAAAAAAATACCAAAGAAAATGATATTTCATGATGAGTATAAAAGAAATGATATCTCAGACGAGTATAATAAAATATACAAAACTGCAAATGGATTTTCACACGCCATGCGGTAATCCACGTAGACAGATCATTTTCACAAGTTAATAAGGAATGAATACGAAGGATCATTCACCATGCATGCGGTAATCCACATGGGCAGGTTATTCCAACAGAATAATAAAGAATGGAATAACATAAGAATTCACCAGGCATGCGATAGACCACACAGACAGGTTATTCCTAACAGAATAATAAAGAATGAAATCAGGTCATGCGTAATCCGCACAGACAGGATATTCTAACAAAATAATAAAGAATGAAACCATGTCATGCGTAATCCGCACAAATAGGATATTCCAACAGAATAATAAAGAATGGAATAACAACAGAATTCAACATGCATGCGATAGACCGCACAGACAGGTTATTCCAACAAAATAATAAAGAATGGAATAACAGAAAAATTTCACCATGTATGTGGTACTTCGCATAGACAGGTTATTCCAATAAAATAATAAAGAATGAAATAACAACCCTTATGAGTATTGAAAGAAAATAACTCTCTTCATGAATATGAAAGAATAATACCCCTTACCTTAGAAGAAACTGGATATTGGAATAGTGAGGTAGCAAACTTCTCTTCTTCTTTATCTCTATAATTTCTCTCTATAATGATTGCTCTAAAGCTTTAGTTAATTGGTGAGAAATAAAGGAAGAATGAGCTTCTATTTATAGGAAAATATAGATTAGATAATTGCTCGTTTTGGGGCTTAAAATATTACAGTATAATACCCTCCTCTTTTTCTTCATTTTTAATTTAGTCCTGCAAGTATTATCAAACTTGCAGCACCTCCCCTAATAGTAAATAATGTGAATCAATAGTTCAATCATGTGAATCAATAGTTATAATCATGTGAAAATATGAATTACAGTATAGTACCTCCATCTATACCTCTATTTTTAACTTAGTCATGCAAGTATTATCAATCTTGCACCAACTCTCCTAATAGTACAAGAATGTGAATCAATAGTACACACATGTGAACAAATAGTTATAATCATGTGAATTAATAGCAATTAATTGCTCATTTATTCGATTAGTTACCCGACTAGTCAGTATAACTTCCAGACATCAATTAATATCGAAATAAATGTCGATTTTCACTAACACTAATAATTCCAACACAATGGAACTATCAATTTCATCTTTAATCATCATGAACTTATTCATCATTAATATTATAATTCACAATATTTAACAACCAGGTCGTTCCCAGGAAAGAGGGGACTTTCCGATAAGGATTTCTCCTTATTGGCGCGCAATTAGGTGACCAAACCTGTGAGACCCCAAATTTTATGAATAAAGATTTAATTTTCTCTAAGGTGTGAATTTGAGATAATGTTATAGTTGTGGGTAGTATTTATAATTTTTACAAAGTATGCAAGTTGTTATATTATATTCTGGTCGGGGAATATTCTTTGTGTCAGGAAATATCCGTACGATGGTACAATCATTGGTGGACCCCACAATGGAAGCATTGTCGTAGTAAGAAAATGACAGAATTGTTTTTATAAAAATAACGACAGAAGTTTTACCGTTAAAACTGTTGAACTACTCAGTAGTAAAAGTACAGTAATACGCGTGGTTGCATAGTAGCACACGGTATTAGTTATTGATGCTTACGTGATAAGTCATTCAGTTATTCTTAATTATTGCTACAATAATTGCTGCATCATATCTCTCATATTATTGATTCGATTATTGTCACAGTATCATCTGCGTTATATGATATATTATTAAATCAATAATTGAGATGAAAAAGTTATTCATATTATTAAATTGCAATATTTACAATGTCTAGAAGTTATGCCAAGGAGAGGTTTGGTCACCTAATTGCGCGCCAATAGGGAGAAATCCTTATTGGAAAGCCCCCTCTTTCCTGGGAACGACCTGGTTATTAAATATTGTGAGTTATGATATTAATGATGAATAAGTTCGTGTTGATTAAAGATGAATTTGATAGTTCCATTGTGTTGGGATTATTGGTGTTAGTTGAAATCGACATCTATTCCGATGATAATTGATGTATGGAGGTTATATTGATAAACTGGGTAATTAATCGGGTAAATGAGCAATTAATTGCTACTAATTCACATGCTCATATAACTATTTGTTCACATGTGTGTACTATTGAATCACATTCTTATACTATTAGGGCAGTTGGTGCAAGATTGATAATACTTGCATGATTAAATTAAAGATGGAGGTACTATACTGTAATTCGTATTTTTACATGTCTAGAACTATAGAGTCACATGATTTACTATTGATTCACATGATTTACTATTAGGGGAGGTCGTGCAAGTTTGATAATACTTGTAGGACTAAATTAAAAATGAAGAAAAAGTTGGAGGTATTGTACTGTAATATTTCAAGCCCCAAAACGTACAATTATCGAAACTATATTTGTAATAACCCGAGATTTTCTATATAAAATAATTAAGAAATTTTGCGTATAAATTTTTTATTTATTTATTTAATGACGAGAATAAGTGTCTAGTAATGTGAATGATAAATGCGAATATATTTATTACTTGGAAAATTAGAAATAATTTTGGAATTATTAATTACGACAAATTATATTTTTATGGTAATTAATTTATGCAAGCCAAAATGTTTTTTTATTAATTATTTTCCATGAAAACATGATTGGAAATAATATATGAAGTGATAATTGAAATTATATAATAAATATTTTATTATATGATTTGTTCAGAATAATTAAGTTAACTATTTTAACTTGATTACTGATGTTGTGTAAGAAAGAGAAGTCAGATATGAGATCCAAACCCTGAATTGGGATTGTGTTCAAGAGATGAGAATAATAATAATATTATATTATTGTTATAATGATTTTACAAATCTGATAATTATGTAACGTGTATATATGCTACGATATAATATCGAAAGCAATGACGGTGATTAGGTCATATAGACAATCTCAGTCTTGTGAAACCCTAATTATTAAACTCAGTTATGAGAAATGACTGAGTAGTGACTGTGTATATGAAGTTTACTGTGTATAAGAATGTCGGTAATTAGAAGGAAACCCTAATTACTGTTGTACGTTGATAATTAGGACAAACCCTAATTATTATAACCCTAATCGGTTGAAGTTAGAGATCAGAACGATCGTGTTTAGAACACACACAGATAATTAGAGAACCCTAATGGTCAATTAGAAATCCTAATTGATGGCGTTAAGAAACCCTAATTAGAAAATCCTAATTTTCTATAGAAAACCCTAATTTAAAATTATCGGGTTTAATTACGATGTTAATGTATAAATGTTTTAATTTACCAAAGGATAGAAAGTAATTGGTAAATGATAAGAATTACCATCTAGTGATTAAATACTACATTTAATTGCTATGTACAAAAATGCCCTTGAAATTTTTTGCAAAATTACTAAAATGCCCTTTTGGTTTATTAGTGTATTATTAGTTGAATTATTGGTAGATTATTGCTAGCCAACACTCCAACCCTACCCATCTAGCATCCAATGCTCAATCATTCAAGTTGAATCATCCAATTGTAGCATCCAATGTATCTAATATATTTTTATATAGATTAAAGAGAGGGAAAATGACCATTTTACCCTTTTTGTCCATTTTAGTGTATTATTAGTAGCATTGTTGCTAGAATCTTTGCAAAAGCTAGCCAACCACCACCTTCTAGAATTCCCTCATGCTACTATACCATTAAACCTCAATTATACAACCAAGTTGAGCATCCAAAGCATTAGAATTGGCCTATAAATAGAGATCAAAGAGAGTTAATGCAAAATGCACACTAAAATTTTCCAAAGTCTCATCCTATACTCTCTCAACCTCTAGCCAACGAAATTATGTAGCATATCAGTCCCTAAACAAAGCCCAACCATCACAAACAACAAATCAGAAGCATCAAAGCCAAAAAAATCAAAAATCGAAGCTAGAAAAGGTATGAAATTCTCTAATTTTGAAATCCTTCGATTCGATGTTAATTGGTGCAATTGATTGTTTAAAGTAGTGTAATAGGGAGTCTATTAATGTTCTGGGTTGTAAAATGATGAACCCATAATATCAAAGTGCACGAATTTGAAGATTTAAACAAGTTGGAAAAACCGAATTCTGTTATTTTTCACCAAATGTCAGAGGCTATAACTCTTTGGTCGATCTCGCGTTTTGTTGTTTAAAAGTTGTTATAGGTAGCCTGATATGTGGTCTTTAATCTCCAAAAGGAATAAAGTTCATAGATATTGTAGATCGGGATTTATAAGCGGTCAAAGTGGATTGACCTAAGATTGACCTACCGTTTCTTCAAACCCGTAAAATATTCTAAGTGTCCGTAAAATATTATTTTGGAAAATGTCGCCTTATATCTAGGCTATCTTTAATGTATTTTGTGTTATAAAGGTTGATATGTGTAGCTTGTTATGTGGTATTTAACCTCCAAAAAGAATCAGTCCATATATATTATGGATTAAGAGTTATTTAAGGTCAAAATGGGTTAACTTAAGATTGACCGGGAAATTTCGGGCGACCCAAATTTTCTAAGTGTTGATTTTTCTTACAAGGTTTGACCATACTTTAGATGCTTGATTTATTGTTATTATGATGATGTTAAGTGTTGGAGTTGTAGTCCTACATGTTGTCTACACAATCGGAATTGATAAATCACATAAACGCGTTACGATCATCAAGTTATAGAGGTCCAAAGTAGGCACCTCGAATCGCTTCTTCGTGAAGAAACGACTTTGGTAGCTACTTTGATGGCTGATTTATCCCGATCTGATGTTTTTTAGAGGTTATGATTGTTGGATCTTATATTCTTGTATTTCCTCTACAAGACCCAATTTATAGATTGTCCAAATTCGATAAGATGAGAGAGTTATTCACTTGGTCAAAGTAGGCCACCTTGGTTCGCTTTATGAAGATCTGGTAGGCTCAAGAACACCTATAATGCGACACTTCATCACTATAGGGCCTTTTAGCTTACAGCTTTAATTATTTTAATTTCGATTTTCTGAAAATGATTTAAAAATTGGAAAAATTAGATTTTAATTATTAAAATACCAAATAAATTATGAAAAAATATTTTAAAGTCCTAAAAATAGTTTTAATTATTTTGAGTATATTTCATAAATATTTAATATTTTTGGAATATAAAAGGTATTTATTTATTTAATTATAATATTAAATAAATTATTTAAAAATAGTTTTAATTCATGAAAAATCATGAAAAATTATATTATGGTATAAGAAAATATTTTAAGTTATTTCCCATGACTTTTAATATTTTGTGATGAATTTCATTAATTAATTATATATTAATGATATTAAAGTTATTTAATGATTATATTAAATAATTTAGTTTAAAAATGATTTTAATATTATAAAAATCATTTTAAAAGAAATTAAGGTATTTAAAAATATTTTAAGTTATAAAATATAACTTTTAATATTTAAAGGATAATTTCATTAATAATTTAATATTAATGATATTAAGATAATATTAGTGATATTTAGTTTATTTAATAATTATTATTAAATAAATAGTTTAAAAATGGTTTTATTTATTTAAAAATCATTTAAAGAGGATATTAAGGATTTAAAATATTTATATATTAATGGTGATTATTTAAAAATGATTTTAATTGTTTTAAAAATCATTTAAGGGTAATATAAATGTTTTAAAAATAGTTTGAGTTATTATAAATAACTTTTATATTTTGGCAATGGTTTCATTAATAGTTTAATATAAATTAATTATTAATGATAATGGAATTGTTTAATGTTTAAATCATGTAATTATAATTCGATGTTTGAAAGTGATATCCTGTCAAACTAGTGACTTGAGAACCTAAGTTATGAAGTCCAGATTTGATGAAGAGCACCCATAAGTAATGCTTATATCACTATAGGCTAGTTAAGTGATGATTTGAATTATTTTAAATTTTTCAATTTCTGGAAAATTCGAAAATGATTAAAAGTAAAATGTCTGGTATTTACAGATGTTGAGGTATAGAATAAGAGTCTTAGACTCAGTATTTACCCGATAAAGTCAGCTTGCATGACGGCGATGGATGTCGGATTCTATAATAGAAAGAAAAGACTTCTGTAAGAGCATGGATGAGATATTTGAAAAATGTATAGAATATGAACTAAAAGTATGATCACTGCGATTATGTGATGACGTGATTAGACTATGTGCTGTACCGTAATTGACAGTACTATGTGTTATGATATATTGTTCTAATCGAACGAATGACCTGCTTATTGATAGGTTGTGATAAAGAGATAAAACCTAAGTTGAGATTTGTAATCAACCAAATCGGCAAGTATCCTACCTTTGCATTTTCTTTATGCAATGGACATGAGTAAGAAGTTTCGAATTATTCTATTCCCTGCATGTATTATGCGCTTTGATTATCAACATGTTAGCTCGGATATATATATTACGTTAAGTTGATTTCTAAATGGTTATACAAGTGTCCCCACTTGGATAATCATGGCATTTATTCACATGTTGATACACCTTTTCAATTACCCGTATATACATATGTGTTGAATTACATATTATTGTTGAGCAAGATTAAAAACCTTCTAAGTTTGGAACCGGGCATGTATGAACATCCCGATAATGGGAAAAATTTTATCTTTACTTGACGGACAAAGGGTGAGCGATGAATTTCGCGTTCAAGTTATGTAGTATTGATCAATCAGAATACAATCTGGTGATGATCACCCTCCGTGCTGCGTAGTAAGTTATGACGGTTTTGGATGAATTTCTCGCTAAATCTTTTCGAAAATGAAAACCATGTTCATAGTATGTTTCTTAAACCCTATTAATGGGTGGAGCCTCATTTCAAGAATTTGAAAGAGAGTTGTTATGTGAATTTTTTTTATCAAGATGATTACTTCACAACTTTCTATTCGTTGTAGAAGTGTTATGTAAAGAGAATACTTATATTCTTTCAGATTATATATATAATTGCTATTACTTGTTGGGCACTCAAATGCTCATCCTTGCTTAAACTAAATGTTTTCATTCATTCGTCGATCGACTGAAGGCTCGAGCACGCGAACAAGGAAAAGAAAAGATGTTCGAATGAGATTTAGTATGAGTTAATGGTTATAGTTAGTAAGACAATGGAATCTATTGTCAAGTATTGTAAGGAATGTATTTGAAGGTCACGTACCTGGGGAAGTAAACTTTGATGTATGTAAATTAAGTTCGAATGTATTATTATTTAGTATTATTCAGCTTAAAGAAATGGTATCGTGGAGAACCGAGTTCGGGTTGCAAGTACCCAGATTTGGGGTCGCCACAGGTTGGTATCAAAGCCATAAGCATGAATTTGCAAAGAGCCCCGAGCCTTTATCTAGTGACATCCCTTTAAGGGAAGGCAATCGCCGAACTTTTCAGTAGGGACGCCGAAAGCGAGTCGGTGGCAAGTGGATAGGTACCCTTGTGAGGTGCTATGGTTGGAAGCACCATGAGTGTTACAGGTTGGTATCAAAGCTGTAGGTTATAAACGTTAGGAATGCGAAACCTAGGTTATAACCTTAGTAGAATGGATAACGAAAGTTAAGATAGATATTCGGTAGACGAAGAACTTTGGTGAAGAATTATAACCTTAGTAGAATGGATAACGAAAGTTAAGATAAATATTCAGTGAACCAGAAGACGAAGTACTCTGGTGAGAAGTTATAGGATATGATGAGTTGAAGAGATTCATCGAGTTTTAGTGGTACTAAATAAAATATTACTTCATGTTATCGATGAACATATTTTATTTCAGTAATGATGTTGTCTCGTTTATTGTGGTCATAGGATGGATGACGAAAGTCAAAATAGTAATTCCTTGACCCAAGAGACGATGGACTCTAGCGAGGAGTACACAGACAGTGAGATGATAAGAGATTTGATAGTTAGGAACGACGACTTAAGGGTTAGAGCTGAGCAGGCGGAGGTACAGAATCGTACTCTCCAGATTTTGGAACAGCAATACAAGGACGCTGCTCACCGAACACAGATGGAGTTAACAGAGTTACGAGGGAGGTTGGAACAGAGGGAGATACAGATAGGACAGTTGAAGGTTGAGATAGAAGCCAAAGACACCAAAATATATACCTTGGAGCAGGCTTTAGACATCGCCTTTATGCGATTCGACACGAAGTGGATAGAGCTGCCTTTCGGTAGAGAAAGATAGGCGTTGATGTGTTTATAGAGATGGATTGAATAAATTCATTGTCAAACAAAATAAGAGATAACGTATATAGAACTCTTGATTGCTGTGTATATATACTACATGCTAATCGGGGTAACTTATGTATGTAGATGTCTGGTGGAAAAGATATGTGGAATAAGAAGGATCAGATCCATACCCCCGAGCTAATATCGAGGCTAACAGCTGAAATAGAAGCTTACCAAGAACCCAAATCGGACAAGGTGGCTATAGTGGAAAACGTAGTATCAGATCCAGAAATGGTGGATTTGACAAATAGTGATTCAGACACTAATGTTGAAGCTGCTCAAGCATCAACGAAAGTGCAGGATCTGGAGAACAAGGTTTCTTCACTAGAAAGGTTGTGGGAGATAGAAAAGTTGCTTAATATTCAACTGCAAAAAGCATTAAAAGAAACAATGGAAGAGCAAGATAAGCTTAAGATCCAAATTGACCAGATGGGAGCCTCAAGCAACACATCGTGTGCAGCTCCGAGAGGTAAAGGAAAAAGAAAGATAAAAGACCCTGAGGTAGGAAAACCTGATAAGAAGAAAGGGAAGAAGATATGTTATGTTTGCGGACGTGAGGGACATACCTCTCATTATTGTCCTTATTTAGAACCAGGTTCATGTTTTGTTTGTAGGAGGAAAGGCCATCAAGCGAAAAGATGTCTAAGAAAAGATTTAGGTTATGTTGAGTAGATGTAATGTGTATGATAAGTGATGAACTATTTTCAACTTTTATGTTGGTCAAGATTTTAAATCCCGACTGTTGTAGTCACAAAGGGATAGCTGATGTTTAAAGCAATATGTGCTATGGTATGTTAAGTTCTATTAATGTGAGGTGCTATGGTTGGAAGTACCATGAGTGTCACAAGTTGGATTAATGAAGTAAGTTGTTATAAAGATAGCGATATTTATCTCAATATTGGTTAATATAGTAAACCAAGTTTCAAAATTTAATATTTTGGAATACATGATTATTTGAGTAGAAAATTTTGTGTTATATGTCGAACGTATACGATGAGGCTTAGAATCTAAGGAAATGAAGAATAATTTATGATTATGTCATCGAAATGAAAAACGAAAACCACCACGTAAGATCAACCAGATAATCGAACGTCGAACGCCAAAGACTTTAAAGGCAATCTTATTGCTAGGGTATAGAGGATTAAGTGACTCGAGAGAAGCGTTTATGATAGTTAGGATAACAGAAAGGGCAAAAGATAACTTTTATCACCTATACGATAAAAGGGACATGAGATAAAGAGAAAGTTTGTGGGCAGAAGAGACATATCTCTTCCAATTGTCTCAATTCAAGAATGTATAGCGAATGTTTTATTTGTGAATCAATGGAGTATAAGGTGAAAGATTATTCAAGAAGGAGAAGTGAGATAAGGAATGCGAATACGAGAAATGACAGCAAGATATAGGCGACAACGAAATAAACCGTAAGTGTCTTCATTATGGTCGTTCAAGATATCGTAGCAGTTGAGAATACTGTGGCAGCTGGAAATGAAACTCCAGGTTCTATTCGAATAACTTCAATATTTTATATGATTTTCCTGTATAAAATATAGCTATATAGATAGTAAATTATTTCATAAAGAAATTTTGAAGGAGGAATTTTGGTTCTCTTGATCAAAATTCTGTTTATCAGAAAGACAATCGTTATGGAGAATAGTTAAAGATCAGTTCGATCAAGTATTGATCGAGGTCTATGTGCAAGGATTATATGCGTTATGTACTCTTCTGTGTATGAGTTTTAAAGCGGTGATTCCGGGGACTAATCCTTATAAGGAGAGGTGAATGTAATAACCCGAGATTTTCTATATAAAATAATTAAGAAATTTTATGTATAAATTTTTATTTATTTATTTAATAGCGAGAATAAGTGTCTAGTAATGTGAATGATAAATGCGAATATATTTATTACTTGGAAAATTAGAAATAATTTTGGAATTATTAATTACGACAAATTATATTTTTATGGTAATTAATTTATGCAAGCCAAAATGTTTTTTTATTAATTATTTTCCATGAAAACATGATTGGAAATAATATATGAAGTGATAATTGAAATTATATAATAAATATTTTATTATATGATTTGTTCAGAATAATTAAGTTAACTATTTTAACTTGATTACTGATGTTGTGTAAGAAAAGAGAAGTCGATATATGAGATCCAAACCCTGAATTGGGATTGTGATCAAGAGATGAGAATAATAATATTATATTATTGTTATAATGATTTTACAAAGACAATAATTATGTACTGCGTGTATGTGACAGAGATAATATTGAGCAATGACGGTGATTAGGGTCATAACACGATCTTGTCTTTGTGAAACCCTAATTATTAAACTTCGCTTATGAGAAATGACCGAGTAGTGACTGTATATATGAAGTTTCATCGTATAAGAATGCTCGGTAATTAGAAGGAAACCCTAATTACTGTTGTACGTTGATAATTAGGACAAACCCTAATTATTATAACCCTAATCGGTTGAAGTTAGAGACTGTAACGACTGTGTTAGAACACACACAGATAATTAGAGAACCCTAATGGTCAATTAGAAATCCTAATTGATGGCGTTAAGAAACCCTAATTAGAAAATCCTAATTTTCTATAGAAAACTCTAATTTAAAATTATCGGGTTTAATTACGATGTTAATGTATAAATGTTTTAATTTACCAAAGGATAGAAAGTAATTGGTAAATGATAAGAATTATCATCTAGTGATTAAATACTACATTTAATTGCTATGTACAAAAATGCCCTTGAAATTTTTTGCAAAATTACCAAAATGCCCTTTTGGTTTATTAGTGTATTATTAGTTGAATTATTGGTAGATTATTGCTAGCCAACACTCCAACCCTACCCATCTAGCATCCAATGCTCAATCATTCAAGTTGAATCATCCAATTGTAGCATCCAATGTATCTAATATATTTTTATATAGAGATTAAAGAGGGGAAATGACCATTTTACCCTTTTTGTCCATTTTAGTGTATTATTAGTAGCATTGTTGCTAGAATCTTTGCAAAAGCTAGCCAACCACCACCTTCTAGAATTCCCTCATGCTACTATACCATTACACCTCAATTATACAACCAAGTTGAGCATCCAAAGCATTAGAATTGGCCTATAAATAGAGATCAAAGAGAGTTAATGCAAAATGCACACTAAAATTTTCCAAAGTCTCATCCTATACTCTCTCAACCTCTAGCCAACGAAATTATCTAGCATATCAGTCCCTAAACAAAGCCCAACCATCACAAACAACAAATCAGAAGCATCAAAGCCAAAAAAATTAAAAATCGAAGCTAGAAAAGGTATGAAATTCTCTAATTTTGAAATCCTTCGATTCGATGTTAATTGGAGCAATTGATTGTTTAAAGTAGTGTAATAGAGAGTCTATTAATGTTCTGGGTTGTAAAATGATGAACCCATAACATCAAAGTGCACGAATTTGAAGATTTAAACAAGTTGGAAAAACCGAATTCTGTTATTTTTCACCAAATGTCAGAGGCTATAACTCTTTGGTCGATCTCGCGTTTTGTTGTTTAAAAGTTGTTATAGGTAGCCTGATATGTGGTCTTTAATCTCCAAAAGGAATAAAGTTCATAGCTATTGTAGATCGGGATTTATAAGCGGTCAAAGTGGATTGACCCCAAGCATTGATTATACTGCTTCTTCAAACCCGTAAAATATTCTAAGTGTCCAGAAAATATTATTTTGGAAAATGTCAGGCCTTATATCTCGGTCATCTTTAATGTGTTTTGTGTTATAAAGGTTGATATGTGTAGCTTGTTATGTGGTATTTAACCTCCAAAAAAGAATCAGGTCCATATATATTATGGATTAAGAGTTATTTAAGGTCAAAATGGGTTGACCAAGATTTAATCGAAAAAATTACAAATTTCCGGAATTTTCTAAGTGTTGATTTTTCTTACAAGGTTTGACCATACTTTAGATGCTTGATTTATTGTTATTATGATGATGTTAAGTGTTGGAGTTGTAGTCCTACATGTTGTCTACACACTGGAATTGATAGATCACATAAACGTTACACGATCATCAAGTTATAGAGGTCCAAAGTAGGCACCTCGAATCTGTTCTTCGTGAAGAAACGACTTTGGTAGCTACTTTGATGGCTGATTTATCCCGGATCTGATGTTTTTAGAGGTTATGATTGTTGGATCTTATATTCTTGTATTTCCTCTACAAGACCCAATTTATAGATTGTCCAAATTTGATAAGATGAGAGAGTTATTCACAATCAAAGTAGGCCACTTTGCCTACGCCTTATGAAGATCTGGGTAGGCTCAAGAACACCTATAAGCGACATACATCACTATAGGGGCCTTTAGCACAGCTTTTAATTATTTTAATTTCTCGATTTTCCAAAAATGATTTAAAAATTGGAAAAACTAGATTTTAATTATTAAAAATACCAAATAAATTATGAAAAGTTATTTTAAAGTCTCTAAAAAATAGTTTTTAATTATTTTGAGTATATTTCATAAATATTTAATATTTTTGGAATATAAAAGGTATTTATTTATTTAATTATAATATTAAATAAATTATTTAAAAATAATTTTAATTCATGAAAAATCATGAAAAATTATATTATGGTATAAGAAAATATTTTAAGTTATTTCCCATGACTTTTAATATTTTGTGATGAATTTCGTTAATTAATTATATATTAATGATATTAAAGTTATTTAATGATTATATTAAATAATTTAGTTTAAAAATGATTTTAATATTATAAAAATCATTTTAAATGAAATTAAGGTATTTAAAAATATTTTAAGTTATAAAATATAACTTTTAATATTTAAAGGATAATTTCATTAATAATTTAATATTAATGATATTAAGATAATATTAGTGATATTTAGTTTATTTAATAATAATTATTAAATAAATAGTTTAAAAATGGTTTTATTTATTTAAAAATTATTTAAAGAGGATATTAAGGATTTAAAAATATTTTAAGTTATAATTAATGACTTTTAATATGTGGATGAATAGTACATTAATATTTATATATTAATGGTGATTATTTAAAAATGATTTTAATTGTTTTAAAAATCATTTAAGGGTAATATAAATGTTTTAAAAATAGTTTGAGTTATTATAAATAACTTTTATATTTTGGCAATGGTTTCATTAATAGTTTAATATAAATTAATTATTAATGATAATGGAATTGTTTAATGTTTAAATCATGTAATTATAATTCGATGTTTGAAAGTGATATCCTATTCAAACTAAGTTGACTTGAGAACCTATTATGAAGTCCGAGATTTTGATGAAGAGCACCCATAATAACAATTATATCACTATAGGCCCGTTAGTGATGATTTGAATTATTTTAAATTTTTCAATTTACGGAAAATTCGAAAATGATTAAAAGTAAAATGTCCGATATTCTACGATGTTGAGGTATAGAATAAGAGTCTTAGACTCGATTATTTTACTTCGATAAAGTCAGTTGTCGACGCAAACGAGGATGTCGGACTTCTATAATAGAAAGAAAAGACTTACGTAAGAGCATGGATGAGATATTTGAAAAATGTATAGAATATGAACTAAAAGTATGATCATCTGCGATTATGTGATGGCGTGATTAGACTATGTCTTGTAATTGATGAAGATTACTATGTGTTATGATATATTGTTCTAATCGAACGAATGACCCCTTATTGATAGGTTGTGATAAAGAGATAAAACCTAAGTTGAGATTTGTAATCGACAAATCGAGCAAGTATCCTACCTTTGCATTTTCTTTATGAATGGACATGAGTAAGTTTTTGAAATTATTCTATTCTGTCTGCAGTTATATACGCTTTGATTATCAACATGTTAGCTCGGATATATATATTACATTAAGTTAATTTCTAAATGGTTATACAAGTGTCCCCACTTGGATAATCATGGCATTTATTCACATGTTGATACACTTTTTTAATTACCCGTATACATATGTGTTGAATTACATATTATTGTTGAGCAAGATTAAAAACCTTCGGGTTTGGAACCAGGCATGTATGAACATCCCGATAATGGGAAAATTTTTATGCGCTTCGGCGGACAAAGGGTGAGCGATGAATTTCGTTCAAGTTATGTAGTATTGATCAATACAGGGTACAACGGGGCTGATCACCCTCCGTGCCCGTAAGTTATGACGGTTTGCGGATGAATTTCTGCTAAACCTTTTCGAAAATGAAAAACCATGTTCATAGTATGTTTCTTAAACCCTATTCATGGGTGGAGCCTCATTTCAAGAATTTGAAAGAGAGTTGTTATGTGAATTTTTTATCAGTACAGATTACTTCACAACTTTCTATTCGTTGTAGAAGTGTTATGTAAAGAGAATACTTATATTCTTTCAGCTTATATATATAATTGCTATTACTTGCTGGGCACTCAAATGCTCATCCTTGCTTAAACTAAATGTTTTTCGATTCGTCGATGACACGAAGGCTCGAGGCAGCGAACAAGGGGAAAAGAAAAGATGTTCGAATGAGATTTAGTATGAGTTAATGGTTATAGTTAGTAAGACAATGGAATCTATTGTCAGGTATTGTAAGGAATGTATTTGAAGGTCACGTACCTGGGGAAGTAAACTTTGATGTATGTAAATTAAGTTCGAATGTATTATTATTTAGTATTATTCAGCTTAAAGAAATGGTATCGTGGAGAACCGAGTTCGGGTTGCAAGTACCCGGATTTGGGGTCGCCACAATATTTTCCTATAAATAGAAGCTCATTCTTCCTTCATTTCTCTCCAATTCACCAAAGCTATAGAGCAATTATTATAGAGAGAAGCTATAGAGAGAAAATCTGTAAAAGAAGAGAAGCATGCTACCTCACTATTACAGTATCCAGTTTCTTTTGAGGTAAGGGGTATTTTTTTTTCATATTCATGAAGATAACTTCTGTTATTCCATTCTTTATTATTTTATTGGAATAACCTGTATACGCGGTCTACCCTATACTTGGTGAAATTCTTCTTTTATTCCATTATTTATTATTCTGTTTGAATATCCTGTCTGTGCGTTTTACGCCAGACCTGGTTCCGTCTTTATTATTCTGTTGGAATATCTTGTCTATGCATTTTACGCCGGACCTAGTTACATCTTTATTATTACATTGGAATATCCATCATGCATTTTACTACCGGACTGGGTTCCGTTATTTATTATTCTGTTGGAATAACATGTCTATACGAAGTATCGCATTCATGGTGATTTTTGTTGTTATTCTATTCTTTATTATTCTGTTGGAATATCCTGTCGGTGCGTATTACGCCTGACCTGGTTTTGTTATTTATTATTCTGTTGGGATAACCAGTCTATGTGAAGTACCGCATGCCTAGTGAAATTTTTTGTTATTCCATTCTTTATTATACTCATTTGGTTAAAGTTTTGACTTCTATACTCGTCATGAAATATTAGTTTATTTGGTATTTTCTGTTACGAGTTACTATCCATGGGTTACTATTCACCTGGTTACTATTCACTCGGGTATTCGTGGCACTTTTCATGCCAGAATACTATTCACGAGTTACTATTCACCCGAATATTATTCACTAGGGTATTTGGAGTACTTTTCATGTCGGGGTACTATTAACGAGCTACTATTCCTGAAGTACTATTCACGGGGTACTATTCACAACAAAAAATTAATTCTTTTCTGTCCAAATTATTTTTGGTGCATGAATATTATTCTTGAATTTTACTCTGCAAAGAAGTATCATGTTGACAATTTTGATGTTATTAGTTCCTGGATAATTTAATTATTGAACTTGTTTTTATTGAATTCTTATATCATTGTCATCATCCTTATGTTTATATTATGTTGAAAGTCATATGTGGCCTGTATTGCATATATGGACTTGGTATGATTATGACTAGGGATTATTCGGTATAATCATGACCGTAATGTTACAAATGATGTGGAAAAAGTCCACATTGGCTCGTAGTGCATTGATGGACAGTTTTTGGTATGATTATGGCTATGGATTCTCTTGCCAAGGGAGCAAAGATGAATTGTTTTATGGCATGATCGGGGCTGGTTGATGAAAACACGATTATCTTTGGCCCGTAGTGCATGGATAATTCGTGGTCGTGATACTAAATAATATCCTTGGCCTGTAGTGCAGGGATGATTTGATGATGTGGATTATTTATTAAGCTGAATCTCAGCGATAAAAGTGATGAAAAACTTTTTAAATCATAGAAGATAATAGATTTTATTCTCTACTTGACTCTTCTGATGTCTATTGTATTTTATCAGTTTAACATTGTTGAAGACTAATGATAATTTATTCTGCATTATTTTAGTCATAATATTTCTTACTGGGCTAGTTGAGCTCACCCTTTTCTTCACTGTTCTCTTTAGGAAATGAGAATATAGCTGGGACGAGTCGGGAAACGGAGTGACGGTCCAGATGATAGCATTAGTAGTCCTCACTATTCTGTTAAATAGTGTGACAGTAAATTTAATGAGGACTGAATTTGAGTTTGTATACTATCTATGAGGACTCCATTGAGAGTGGATATTATCTAGAAGGCAATATTCCTGTTTAAACTCTCAGCTTATGTTTTGTCGTATGTTACACGATAGTTGTATATTTAAGTTTGTATTTGATTTATGTACCATGTATCTGGCGACCCAAGATGGGTGATGTATACTTATTTTGGGGGCGTCACAGTTGGTATCAAAGCTTAGGGATATGATCCATAGCTGAGATGTGAGACAAGAACTAGGAGGGGAGAGACAGGGAATTCCTTCGCTAGTATGACCTACCTAAGCTTATATGTTATTTAATTGGTCGGTCAGAGTATAGGGATAATATGTGATATATTAATTAACCCTTGTTTGGTGGCATGTCAATTAACACTTTTTTGTGACAGTGTTTGAAAATGGCATCTGAAAATGTTGAGATAAGCAATGGAGCAAAATAATAAGACCGTATCGCAGTACGAGGCTAAGTATGCGGAGTTATCCCGGTTTGCATCCCATTTGGTCGATAGTGAGGAGCGAATGACGCGAATGTTTCTAAGAGGTTTTAAACCTGATATACGTCAATACCTCATTTGTCATAAACTTTGTTTATATTCAGATGTTGTGAATAGGGCTCAGTTATTGGAGCGCGATAATGAGTTAGCACACCCAAAAGGTAACGACCTACAATACGATAATAATCGTCATGCAAGGGCAACGACCACCATCGAACAATGATAACCATCGTGGGGGAAATTATCATGCCAAGAATGGTAACCACTTTGGTGGTAATCATGGCCAAGATAATAGAAGTGGAAATTTCAAGAAGAGAAGGTCACTTAGCTTGATTTTGTCGTATAGTAAAGTCAAGTCTAGCTGGGACGGTGGCACCAAAGGCGGATACAGACAAAACAAAGTCGATGGTTTTAGGAAGAGCATTTTTCGTGACTTCTCAAAAAGCGAGTAACCCGAACGAAGTTAGCACGGGTTAGTTAATTATAAATTTTTGCGAAGTCTATACCTTATTAGATACCGGTTCTACCCATTCTTTTATCTCTCTTGCTTGCGTTCAACGCTTAAATTTGACTCTGGAGAGATTAAACTTTGACTTATCTGTTGAAAATTCATTAGGAGAAACCTTCATTACATGTGCTATCCAAGTCTTGGATGAGAGTCACAGTTTTGAATGATATTTCTATTGTTAATAAATTTCCTGACGTATTCTTGAAGACTTCTTGGCCTACCTTAGAACGTGAAATCGAATTTTGTACTGACCCCAGTACAAAACCCATTTCTTAAACCGTCAAATATTTTCTTCACCCAAAACGAATGTAACATGCGCCAAAGATGTTGGCTCGAGCTGTTGAAGATTACGACCATACCATTCAATATCATCGTGGAAGAGCGAACGTGGTAGCTGACGCGTTGAGTAGAAGATCGTATGCGGTTATGAGTGTGACGTTGTTAACACAAAAACTCATTTCGTATAACTTACAAATGATGAAGATAGAGTTAAAGACTCTAAGGACTCACGTGAAGATAACGAATATACGATTAGAATCGACTCTAATCGATAAAGTTAAAAGCTGCTCAAGCTACACACACGGAGCTCATGAATGTGAAGAATAATGTTCAAGAGGGAGTTATTCTAAGAAGCAAGAGTCGACGAAGAGAGTACATCTCAACCCTCGATTTAATTGGCCCATTTGAAATCCTAGATCGAGTAGGAACTGTGGCTTATAGACTCATTTTACCGCCAAGTATGTCACGTGTTCATAACGTGTTTAATGTATCTATGTTACGTAAATATGTGGATGACTCGAACCACATTATTAATTTAGAACCGGACGAGATAGCGGAAGATTTAACTTATGAAGATGTACCTGATAAAATCCTGGAATGTATTCAACACTCAAAGCTTATACCTCAAGAGTTAGAATCGGACGAAGTGTCCTCATCTGTTCAGCATACCAGGTACGTACGTAAATTTCGAGGGCGAAATTTTATAAGGAGGGGAGATTGTGAGACCCCAAATTTTATGAATAAATTTTTAATTTTCTAAAAATATTTTTTTAAATATTATGGTGTGAATTTGAGATAATTTTATTGTTGTGGATAGTATTTATAAATTTTGCAAAGTATGCAAGTTGTTATATTATATTCGATTGGTCGAGGAATTTTCTTTGTGTCGGGGAATATCCGTACGACGGCACAATCATTGGTGGACCCCACAGTGGAAGCATTGTCGTAGTAAGAAAATGACAGAATTATTTTTATGAAAATAACGGAGGAAGTTTTACCGTTAAAATTGTTGAACTACTCGGTAGTAAAATTACAGTAATACGTGTGATTGCATAGTAACACACGGTATTGGTTATTGATGCTTACATGATAAGTCACTCAGTTATTCTCAATTATTGCTACAGTAATTGCTGCATCATATCTCTCATATTATTGATTCGATTATTTTCACAGTATCATCTGCGTTATATGATATATTATTAAATCAATAATTGAGACGACAAAGTTAATTCATATTATTAAATTACAATATTTACAATGTCTAGAAGTTCTGCCAAGGAGAGGTTTGGTCACCTAATTGCGCGCCAATAGGGAGAAATCCTTATTGGAAAGTCCCCTCTTTCCTGGGAATGACCTGGTTGTTAAATATTGTGAGTTATGATATTAATGATGAATAAGTTCGTGTTAATTAACTTGACTGATCGTTCTAAGTATACAAAAGACTGTATGACTTGGACGATAATGAATAAATCCTGAGGTATGGTATTTAGTTGCCAGAAAGCCATAAGGAATGAGGAATTGACTTAACAAACATTATAGTTTAATAGTTCGGATAAGTTAAGATAAGTTTAAGTTGTAGTACAATCGTAACCTTTGATGGTTGACATATAGGAGCTTGTATAGATGAGACTGTATATACAAAACTGGCAACCGATCTAACTCACTGTGATGGCAGTATAGATGAGACGGGAACTTGTTTGTTGTTTATTTATGGGAAACCACTCAGAGTACCATATGGACTACTAGAAGAGAAGAGATGTGTGCTGAGTCGTAGAGAAGTTAGAAGAAGAAGATAAGAATATAAATCATCAAAGATGATGAACGTATAAGTAAGACATCTCCGTATGTCATGAAGCCGTAGAACGGTAATGAAAGTGGTCGCGTAAACTTAGGGTACAAGAACGCGAACCCTAAGAAGTAAAGTTAAGTAAACCAATGCATAATTCAAATATACATTACTAATTGGTATGTGTTTCCTTATGTGTTATAGGGATTGGAATGAGCAGTTCAGCGTAACCTGTAGCTATGTGTAAGGCAAGTTTCCTAACTTCATTCATATTCTAAATGAAAGCCAGTTTTTAAAACTTCTCATATGTTGAACTTGAGAAGTTCTGTATATGTGCAAATGTGTGATATTTGTACAAGGTGGTAGAACGCATAAGGCCTTATGCCACAATGTGAACACTTCAGTTTTTCTATGACATGAATTGTTCTGTGATTGAACTGTTCAATAAGAGAATTTTCTGTTTCTACATGAACCGTTATTATTAAGTTTGTGCTATTGATTCTAGCTAGACATGATATGTATGACAAAAGGTAGAAGAATGAAAGTATTTCAAAGTGATTGTGACTAATGTTTTAAAATGATAGGAATCAAGATTATTCCTATTATTCAAGCTGCTTCATAACCTTTGTTCGGTTATTGAAGTCTTAAAATAATGTTTAAATTCTTGAAGTTATTTGTTCAACTACTATGACTTTCTGGGCAATTGAATGCTCACTCTTACTTTAAATGAAAAACATTTTCAGCGTACGATGTTAGAAGAACTTAAGATCCCGTAAAGATCAAGATGATTGGTATCCAGAAGAAGTGCCATTCATTAGATGAATGAATGTAAAGATCAAGTGAAGACTTATAATCTAGAATGATGTAATTAAACTATACAATAGTTTAATGAACGATTATGTATCCTTGGTGGCAGATAAAATTCACTCGTTTAAGATGTAAAGAATAATGTAATTAGTATTATTTGTAATGAAAGAGGTTTTAGAACCTGGGAATTGAGAATATATGCTGTTATATTTTAGTATATAATGATGTATGTTTGGATGAATGATGTACTCGTGATGTACAGAATCCGGGTGTGAAGATAGACCGAATTTTGGGGCGTTACAAGTTGGTATCAGAGCTGATAGGTTATAAATCTTAGGTATGAGTACCTAAGACTATAATCGTAGAGAGAAGGATAAGAAGATCACCATATGATCATAGTAAATCATAGTAACAGATGAGCTGTTAAAAGTTGAATGATTTATAGCTAATGCTATGAATGAATGGTACTACGAAGTAGTACGGGAAGAAGAACTCAGATTATGTTGTGAAGGATAGCATACGAATTAAAGAAAATTCGTATTAAGTAAAGAGAAAGTTAGAAGTTGTAAAATTTTAATTGAGGACTCATGTGATAGCTGAGTTGTATGAATCTTTGTTATGGGCCGAGATTTGTGCTTTGGTGTAACAACCACTCAGTTTATTACAATGATAATAATAGGAATTGGTCGCGTTATTAATATGTATATGACGAGGAGGTGAATCTTTTTTCATATATATACTTGATAGGTAGAGAACGATAAGGTAGGTGCGAGTTCTTGAAACTCATACTTATGGTAAGTTCGTGACTCATAATGATATGGTATGTTTTTGAACTTCTCAGCAAATGGACACCTATGGTATGACTGGGATAGTTCTTAAACTCATATTATTGTGGAAAGTTCCTGAACCCATAATGTGTGGTAAGTTGATGGACTATACTAAGGTATAGTGATGTTTAGACTGAAAATAAGTTATTTTCAGTAGAATTAGCATTGAAGGTGCTAGAGAAGATTAAGTATTATCGCAAGTAAGACAATGAAGGAAGATGGAGAATATGATATTCCAAGTCATCTAGCTATGTTCGATTTCGAAGTTTCTTGAAATCGTGCTTATGTGTGCGCGTTTTGAAAAGGAAAGAGTTGGTTTAACTTTTGGAACCAATGGATTTTAAAAGAACTATTCTTGGTATGTCTATGCTAATTGTTTCGGCTAGATAAAAATTGATTTGAAATATCAAAATTAATTTTATATCATCAAGGCATTTGATGCAAGGATGGTAAAGAGATGGAGTTATTAATGCAATTGAACCTAGTGTTGGATGTGATCTTAGGATCAACAACCCACTATGGTATGATGTATAATGACGAAGTCATAAACTGACAAAATCCTCAATGCACTGTGAAAAGTACGGTATCATGACGTCATAAAACGTTTTGATGTATTGCGAAAGGAATTTAAAGAAGTAGTCGATGTCAATTGATTTGACTAGAAGAATGTTTACAGTTGATATCCAATTTATTGGTATGGTCTAAGCTACTTGATTTGGCTAAGACGAATGGTATATCATGATTAAAAGAAAATCGAGCTTTCTTAGAAGAAGTTGTGCCAAACCAAATTGCTTTGGTACGGAATCTAATGATTAAGTCTAAGGTGAACACACCCCAAAATGGGGTTATACAAGGGTTAATCGCCTACATATCAAAGAGGTAGTTTACTTTCTGTGTGATTGTAAACTGACCGTGTAAGAAGGTTTACGTCGTCATGCTGTTAAACCTAATAAGAGTTCATGGTCAATTTGACCCTTCAGCAAAAGTATGAAATGTTTAAAGGAATTTTTATATTCCTTATTGTTCATTCTACTTCAGAATTCTTGATAAGTTATGAAGGTGAGGGAATGTTTGAAAGATAAGAACTTCTTTGAAGAGAAGTTGAGAAGATGTGTATATTAAAATTTTGAGGATGAAATTCTGTGAAGAAGGGGTGAATGTGATGACCCAGGAATGGGTGTTGTTTTAGAAATTCCAAGGACGGAATTTTTATAAGGGAGGAAGAATGTGGCAACCCAAAAATTCTGATTGTCTAGAATTTAAGATTTAAAGAATTAGTTATTAATAAAATAAATTTTTATTAATACTATTATGTGCTATGTGTTTATTAATCGTTCTAGAACCTAGGATGATTATTAATCGGGATGATTTTGGCTACGAGCTAGACTAAACGAGTAAGAATTTTCAAGACAAAAATAAAATTTTTCTGAGAACAAAATATTTCTGGGGAAAAAGACGAAATAAGCACTATTCACCCGACGAAACCCTAAGGGTTAGGGTTTGAATAACATAAGCCTATCCGAGAGTTCGGTATGCCGCAATGACATTCCGTCGAAAGATTTGATGATAATATATCGTGAAAAGTTAAGTAAGCAGATAAAAGTTTTTTTTCAAAAAACGTGCAGAAATCGAATGAAATAAAAATGATGAAAAGTACTGTTATGTACTTTTCATTCGTTTAACTACATTAGGAGAAAACGTGAAGGAAAATGCTTATCGTGGAAAAGTGTTTTTTCAGTTTTTTGGAGATCCAAAGAATACGTAAAAGTTAAACGGTAAACTAAATACGAAATATCCAAAAATATCTGTATTTCGAGAATCGCAGTTTTTAAAACTGTCGGAAGAAACCCAAAAGACGGAACCATAAAACTTCTAAGGGAAGTTTCGTGAATAGTAAGGAGGTCTATTGAGGAGGTGGGAATAGTAAGGCATTTTGGCCAAATGACCAAAATGCCCCTAGCCTTGAAAATCTATAAAAGGAGAGCTTAATTCTTTTAAATGGGATTTTGAAAATCCTACAACTTGAGAGAGAGAGTGTGTGTTTGGATGGGAGAAAAAATAGGAAAAAGAAGAGAAAAAGCTAGCCCGGGTGCACGCTTTGTCCAACGGAGGAAGATTAAAGAAAAGAGGTAATCCGAAAACCTAACTTCTAATAATTTTTCTGTAAGTTTTCTATGTTAAAACATAGTTTAATGAGAATATGAGGTAAAAGAAGTTAGGAATGGTTTCATATGGTTGAAATCATTGAGAAAAAAAGAAATAAGAATTAGAAATTTATTTTATAAATTTCTTAAGGAAGTAAAAGATTCGTAATGAATTTGAGCGATCCAAATGAATCATATAAACGATTCAGTGAAATAAGTAAGGAATGGTGTTCTATAACATCAAATTCCAAGAAAAAGTAAAATCGTAATCAAAATATCGATTAAAAATAAAGAACAAACGAAAAACACGAATAACACGCGAAGAACGTGAAGAACGTTGTTGATGGACAAATTTAAAACCATCATAGAATAATTGTTATTGATGGACAAGTTTAGAACCATCGCGTATAAGTTAGATGCTTATTTTTTGGTTAGGAACGGTAGAAACGTTCATGAAGAACGGATTAAAATTGAGCTATAACGAAGTTATGGCAAAAATTTTATAAAAGATGAACGAGAATTTAAAAGTTAGTAAATGAAACCGACCGTTTAGGGTTTCATAAGAATGTAAGAGAACATAGAAAACGTGAGTCGTGGACTCAAGAACGAATGAAATCCGAGTTTGGATGACCAAATTACAGACGAATGAACGAAGAACGTTAAAAATGTAAAATGAACAAAGGACGAAGATTAAGCCAATTGAATGGCATGTTAACGGATTTAGAATGAAGTTCAGTCCGAGGCTAATTGAAGTACGTAAGATAAGGAAGAGAATGGCATTGGAATAGCCTCGTTCAGAGTTATAATGAAGAAGTTATGAGATTGCAAAGTCAGCATTTCAATCATGTAAAAGACTTAGAAAAATTTTCCAAGTTTGATGCTCGGTGCCGCAGAGCCAGTTGAGCCTTAGAAGGAGGCACCGCAGCGTGAGCTCGGGCCATCAACTACTGCTGAGTGGCGCCGCAGTGCAAGAAAGAAAGGGGGACTTGGCGTCGCAGCATTAAACCAGGAAAGAGAGTAACGTAGGAAGACAGGGACTCGGCGCTTTAGCGCCGGTGCAGGGCAAGGCCCAGTGTTGAGCTTTTTATTGCTCAATTAATGGGGGGATGTGTAAGAAAGAAATATAAACATGTAGCTCACCTAATTCAACACTTAATCAAGTGTATTAAACCTTTAATGAAGGTTGAACGAAAAGATTAAACGAGATTAAAAGGTAAAGAATGTGATCGCGGGTTACGGATCCGATATCCGGGGATGGTAGTCGCGATAAACGAACGTGAGGGATTTCTATGATGGTGATTCTGTAGACGTTGATTGACGAGGGTAATGAATAACATTTCAATGTTATGTGGTTGTAATGAGAGATAAGTGTAAAGCGTATAGACGCTGTGAACGCAATGCAGTTGTGTTGAATGATCGATCTTAGCATACAACGAAAAGTATGGCTTCGACATTAAGGAAGAATAACGAATGGTATTAAGAAAGCCATAGTGAACGGTAAGAAGATTAATGGAAGCCGAATGTGGGTCGGATGGAGAATGTTAGAATGAAATGTAGGCGTTGAACACTTTAACCGACGTGAAGGTTGAGTGTACGCAAATATTAAACGAGCAGAACCTAGACCCCATGTATGGTTTGACCGTAAGATAATGAAGACCAATGATTAAACCTGTAATGGTGAAGAAGTTGAATTAAAGAAAAGTACGCATAACGTAAAAAAGCTGAGTTAATGATTAACTTGAATGATCGTTCTGAGTATACAAAAGACTGTATGACTTGACAATAATGAATGAGTCCTGAGGTATGGTATTTAGCTGCCAGAAAGCTTAATAAACATTATAGTTTAATAGTTCAGATAAGTTAAGATAAGTTTAGGTTGTAGTACAATCGTAACCTTTGATGGTTGACATATGGGAGTTGGGCTAAAGAATTCTTTCAGAGAGTGATGGTATATACAAAACTGGCAACCGATGTGACACCCCCAAATTTAGGTACTTGAAACTCAAACTCGATGCTTCATGATACCATTTCTATGAGTGGAATAATACTAATAATAATAACAATAATATAAATACCAAACTTAATTTATATATATCAGAGTCTAATCCCAAGTTCGCAACCTTTAATACATTACAATACATGATAATAATAAATATCATTGTCTTAATAAAGTCTAGTTATTACATAAGATAGCATAGAACTCATTCAGCAACCTTTCCTTTTCCCTTGTTCTTAGCAGAGCCCTCAAGTTGTTCACACTTAGCTGAAAACATTTAAATTAAGCAAGGATGAGCATTTGAGTGCCCAACAAGTAATAGCAAGCAATAAAAGTTAGTTGAAGGAAGTAAATGTTTTCTTTGAATGACACTTCTATAACGAGTCAACAGTTGTGAAGTAAGCTGAACTAATAATAACAATATATCAATTCTATATCAAATTTTTGAAACTACGTGCTAACTATAAATAGGGATCAGTCGACAGACTATGAACATTGTTTTCTATTATTGAAAAGGTTAAATAGAACTTCATCTGTAAACCTCCATAATTTACAGGCACGGGGGTGATCAGCCCGTTATGCCCTATATTGATCAATACTACATGTTCGAATGATATTTTTTTCCAGCATATCCGCCTTAGGCGCATAAGATTTTCCCAGATTTGAGATGTTCATACTAGTCTAGAATCCAAAACAAAATAATTCGGTTGGATACAATAAAGTTTTATCTTGTTCAATAATATTTTTAAATCTGTGTCTAGCTGAATCAAATAGCTTAGACGGCTTTTAAGTTAATGTATACATACTGGAAACCAATAAGTATGTATCAACATGTGATAAAATATAATGATTATCCAAGTGAGGTCACTTGTATAACTATGCTTAGAAATTAACGAACAGAATAAATATCTTGATTTATAATAACAAATTTAAAGAACTTGATTAATAGATTATAATTTAATAACTTACTTATACAAAATCATTGTATAAGTATATACAAGGTTAAGATATTTGAACAATGAAAAAGAATAGTTCAGATATTAGCTTACACCTGTCCATTGCATAAAGTAAATGCAAAGGGTTAGATACTTTCCTGATCTGCTGCTTACACAACTTAGTTTTATCTTTTATATCAAGACCTATCATTAATAAGATCATTCATTTGATTAGAATAATATATCATATCACATAGTATTTTTATTTGCAGTCAGCACATAACATAATCACATTGTCACATATGTTTAACAGTCATTAGGACAGAAACAAACACTTATACAGATAAATTATATAAGTCCAGATCAATTTTTGAAACATTTCGGTGTACAGACAACTTTATCGGGTAATTATCGAGTCTAAAACTCTATCCTGTAATTATCGGTCAAATTATTTTTAAATGACTTATAGTAATTTTTAAACAATTATTATAATTTATCATGATTTTTCAAACACTAGAATCATTATTAAATGATTTAAATATTAAATAATTCTATTATCATTAATTTTAAACAATATTAAAATATTAATGAAATCATTGCCAAAATATTAAAGTTATTTAGAATAACTCAAGATATTTTTAAAGTATTAATATTACCCTTAAATGTTTTTAAAATAATTAAAATCATTTTAAATAATTACCATTAATATTTAAATATTAATGCACTATTTATCAAAATATTAAAAGTCATTTATTATAACTTAAAATATTTTTAATTCCTTTATATCCTTTTAAATGATTTTTAAATTTATAACCATTTTTAAACTATTTATTTAATATGATTAATAAATAAATCTAATATCATTAATATTAATTTATTAATCAAATTTACCTTTAAATATTAAAAGTTATATTTTATAACTTAAAATATTTTTAAACACTTTATTTTTATTTAAAATGATTTTTATAATATTAGAATCATTTTCAATTAATTTATTTAATATAATTATTAAATAAATCTAAATATTATTAATATTAAATAATTAATAAAATTTACTTTAAAATATTAAAAGTTATATTTTATAACTTAAAATATTTTAAATACCTTATTATTATTTAAAATGATTTTTATATAATAAAATTATTTTTAATTAATTTATTTAATGTATTTATTAAATAAATTAAATATCAATAATATTTAAATAAATACTAATATTTATGAAAATTATGCCAAATTGTTAAAAGTTAATTTTTATAACTTAAAATAATTTTTTAAAACTAATTTTGGAATTTTTAATAATTAATTTCTATTTTTAAATGATTTTTAGTAAATAAATCAAATAAAATTAAAAAGTCTATTGCTATAGCCTTTAGCGACAGAAAGTGTAGCCTTTGGTGTTCTTGAGCACCAAGAACATTCTAAGTTAGTTAACGAGTAAGCATGTTTGACCAAGCATAATTTTTAATCTGTGATGTTTCTGGGCAAGCTAATACATTGATCTTGTAGTACTAGTGTAACACTACATGTAACAACAAATAACAGGGTCATACAACATAACAAATAAAAGTTATAAGGCCTTGAACTAGCTGTCAGATGTGTTCTTCATGTTATGGGCTGCCCAGAAATATGAAGTCATGGCCGGTCAACGCTATTCATGGCCTTCAATCTATCAATCTGTTCATGTAATAAGTGATCTAGACGTCAGGCTTTGCAGAGAAACTAACAAGGTATAAGGTTTGAACACTTATCATTTCTAAAAATCATTAAACTGTAAGATCTAAAGCCTTGAACAAGCTGTCAGAGCTGTTCTTCATTTTCTGGGTTACCCAGAAATGAAGAACAGTTCGAGCAGTCACTTTTGTGCTTCCACAACTTGCTATCCATGCAATGTTGTAGTGATTTAAGGGTTCTAGGTTGTAGCCAGCATGCAAATGAGCAGATCTATAACATAAAAACAGTATAAAAACATTACCATCATCAGATCTAAGCTGGTCAAACTGTGTTAGAGACCATGACCATAGGTTTTTTGGGTTGCCCAGAAAACCAGATTCGTGTTCTTCTTACCTACTTTGACCAGCCACTACATTAAATCTATTTGATGTTTAGTTGATCAAAAAGCATAAACATGTAGTACATATACCAAACTACAACTTAGATATAACAACAAGAACAAATCATCAAAAACCTGACAGATCTATGCTCATGAATATCTTGTCAAACAAGATCTGGGCAGTTTCTGGGTTACCCAGAATTGCTCAGTCATGCTCGGTCAACTGAGTTTGACCAACTATATCTTACAATCTATACATGATCTGGACTTGGTTCAAGTTTCAAATCCAAGCCTACATTACATACTATAACTTCAAACATTTAAAACAC
This sequence comes from Panax ginseng, assembly GCA_020205605.1. Lineage (NCBI taxonomy): Eukaryota > Viridiplantae > Streptophyta > Magnoliopsida > Apiales > Araliaceae > Panax > Panax ginseng. Next base: position 122,804,683 of record CM035132.1, on the reverse strand, counting down.
CAAAACGATAAACAACAAGAGATCTAGGAGACCTGACATTCATTGCCAGACAACATTTTCAATATTTTCCAGATTTTGAAAAACATCAAATCCGAGCCTATAGATGTTATGTATCTAACATCTAGCAACCCAGATCATCTATATAGACTACAAACAACATGTTTAAACATAAACACTTAACATCTAACATAGCAACTGAGATCAGATTTGAGTTTAGGGTTTATACCTAACTTGAACCAATCCTGAATCTTATCCTCCTGATCTGTTTGTAGTGTTCTAAGAACTTAATAATGGACTGATACGCTATAATATTTTGTGGGTTTAGAGAGAGAGAGAGGGGATTGGTTGAGAGGAAGTGCACAAGTGAGGCTTATTTATGAACATCTCTCTCTCTTGATCTATATATATATTGATGCAATGGACAAGGCTGATCAAAGATTACTAATTGTTGGAGTTTTTAAGTCAATTGGGAAGTCAAGATTGGTAAACAACTCCCATGTATGGCTAGATTTACAAGTAACCTAATAAAGAATACAAAAAGTGCATTTTGGAGAATTGACTTGTGATTTTAAGGGCATTCTTGTTATCTTGACTAACCCTTAGGGTTTGACCTTAAGGTCTCACAAATTTTGATTTTTGTAGGATTTCTAATTAGGGTTTAAAATGTATAATTTTTAGTTTTATAAATTATAAATTATGGTTTCTAAATTAATTTAGGTTTCTAATTACTTAGAATTAAGAATTAAGTTTAAGAATTTACTAATTATAATTAAGCTTGCTAATTTAGCGATTAGGGTTTACAATTAGCAATTAGGGTTTAAATTTCGAAGTTAGGGTTCCTAATTTAGAAATTAGGGTTTCTAATAATTAGGGCTTCCCCTAATTAGGGTTATATTCTATATTACTTGTCATTAGACTCATCAACACGATTACATAACCGTCTAGAGCTTGTAATTGAGTATCAAATTAGGATTTAACAGAATACCGGTTAGGGTTTCTCTTTATTACATATAATTGACCAACCATTATCGGTCTATACATATACAGTACATATTTATAACACTGAAATATAATTAATAATATCTGATTAGGGTTTGGATTCCATATCTTGTTCAAAATCCAGAATTAGGGTTTGGATTCCATATCTGATTTATCTTGCTTATATAACATTATTAATTAAGTTAAAATCATTAACTTAAATAATCTGAACTAAAATTCGTATAATAAAATAATAATTATAATAATTCCAATAATTATTTCATATATTATTTAAATAATATATAAACATATTTTCATAGAAAATAAATAATAAAAATATTTTTACTACAAAATTAATTATAAAAATATAATTTATAATGGTCAATAATTCTAAAAAAATTATTTGAAATTATTCATGTAATAAATAAATTTTATTTATCACATATATACATATACTTACCTTGCACGTATTCCCACCTTTAAAATAAAAAAAATTATACGCAAAATTTCTGATTTAATTATATAAAAAATATCGGGTTATTACAACCAATCTAACTCATTGTGATGGCAGTGTAGACGAGACGGAAACTTATTTGTTGGTTGTTTATGGGAAACTACTCAGAGTACTATATGGACTACTAGCAGAGAAGCGATGTGTGCTGAGTCCTAGAGAAGTTATAAGAAGAAGATAAGAATGTAAATCATCAAAGATGATGAACGTATAAGTAAGACATCTCCGTATGTCATGAAGCCGTACAACGGTAATGAAAGTGGTCGCGTAAACTTAGGTTACAAGAACGCGAACCCTAAGAAGTAAAGTTAAGTAAACCAATGCATAAGTCAAATATACATGACTAATTGGTGTATGTGTTTCCTTATGTGTTATAGGGATTGGAATGAAGCGAGCGGTTAAAAAGTGGTCGTAAATGCTCTTGTAAGGCAAGTTTCCTAACTTCATTCTAATTGAATGCTAGTTTCTAAAACTTCTCAGATGTTAAACTTGAGAAGTTCTGTATATGTGCAAATGTGTGATATTTGTACAAGGTGGTAGAATGTATGAGACCTTGTGCCACAATGTGAACACTTCGGTGTTTCTATAAGATGAATTATTCTGTGATTGAACTATTCAAGAAGAGAATGTTATGTTTTTACATGAACCGTTATTATTAAGTCTGTGCTATTGATTCTAGCCAGACATGTTGTGTATGGAAAAGGTAGAAGAATTAAAGTATTTCAAAGTGATTATGACTAATATTTTAAAATTATAGGAATCGAGATTATTCCTATTATTTAAGCTGCTTCATAACCTTTGTTCGGTTATTAAAGTCTTAAAAGAATGTTTAAATTCTTGAAGTTATTTGTTCAACTGCTATGATTTGTTGGGCAATTGAATGCTCACTGTTACTTTAAATGAAAAACATTTTCAGCGTACGATGTTAGGAGAACTTAAGGATCCCGTAAAGATCAAGCTGATTGGTATCCATAAGAAGTGTCATTCATTAGATGAATGAATGTGAAGATCAAGTGAAGACTTGTAATCTAGAATGATGTAATTAAAATATAGAATAGTTTAATGAATGATTATGTATACTTGGTGGCGGATAAAAGTCATTCGTGTAAGATGTAAAGAATAATGTAATTAACATTATTTGAAATGAAAGAGGTTATAAGGTTTTAGAACCTTGGAATTGAGATTTTATGTTGTTATATTTTAGTATGTAATGATGTATGTTTGGATGAATGATGTACTCTGATGTATGGAATCCGGGTGTGAAGACAGATCAGATTTTGGGGCGTTACATGGGTAATTTGGAATGGTTGTTAGAAAGGAGCTTTTAGGCCTAATTTGGCTTTCTGCTATGTTCGTTCGCGAACTGCAGAAGCTAGTACTAGGTGCCCCCACCCCGGCGGGCATTATCAGTGTTTTTTTGTCCCGCCCCAGTAGGGATCCCGACTGGCGGGAGGTAGGTAGATTTACCAAATGTTAGAGAAAATCTGACCGAATATATTTTACTAAAATGGGCATAACATTTTCATACGGACTCCGATTGATGCGATTTAATATGATCTAGAACAAGGACGAGTAGACCTAAAACTTTTATTCTTTAAGTTTTTCAATTTGATGTCGTTAGTAGGGGTCAAAAAATATATATTTAGGACTGATGTGCACTCGAAGGCAATCAAAGGGCTTCAGGATGCACGTATACAAGTGCAGTCCCTTGGGTGTTAATCTAACCTAATCTAAGGAGCATGATAATGCATTTGACATGTAATAAGATGTTATATCAGGTTATTAACGTTCATATATTGACATGAGATGATAATTTGATAAGTTGTAAAGGAGCTAAAATGTGATCCTCATTAAAAGATGTGATGTTATTTAAACTTAAGATTCGAGACTTCAGTCTTGTAATATGTGATTTATGGTAGTAAGAAAAAACTTAAACAAAGTTAACGAGCTATACTAAAAGTGGGTACAAAACTTATGAAGTTAATATTAGTGTAACTAATGAGTGTTGTCAATACATATAGTATGTGTAGGACTTGTGGTGAACGTGAGTAGTGATCGTTTAACCTACGCACGAGGTAAGTTCTCTATCTCTAACCTCTTATTAAAAATTTAAGTTGTTAATGTTACATAATTTTTCAAACTCTAATCTCTATTGAGTTTATCCTATCTTACTTAATTTATGTAAGTTCCTAAACCTTATTTCTTTATGTAAAGCAAGATCTTTATCCTATCTTGTTTACTTTTGTTGTGCAATTTTCTTAATCCTAATCTTTATTTTGAGCGTATCCTATTGTTTATAAATATGCAAGTTTGTTACCCTGCCTAGTTTATAAAATTACGTAAGTTTTTGAATTCTATCGAGCAAAGTTCTTAATTTTATTTCTTATATAACCTTAGCTTATCATTGTTGCTCAAGATAGGTTCATTATATATTTTAATTATTTAAAAGTTATTCTTAAAGAATGACTTTGATGTATCATATTATTCATTTATGGTTCATAACTACCTTGTATTACTTTGATGTCGAACTTTTGCTTTGTCATTAAACTTTTGATTCAGCTAATCCTTAGTTGATGTTAGTTGAACTCTAAATTACCCTTGAAATTTATCCAAACCAAACTTACTTTGGTGTGGACTCGTATATTAAAACTGAGATGAACAACCCTATTATAGAGGATTATTTACGCAGAAGCGTTTAAATGTTTATGCACAATACATGGTACGAAGGGCTGATCACCCTAAGTATGGGGAGTCCCTACAGTCTAATGATTGTTTAGGTTTAAGTTGAAAGAAATACATATAACCTTAGAAAAATTTCATAGTCTTATAACCCTCAGATAATTTCCAGTATCTGTTATTGATTATCGATGTTCAGATATCTTATTAGATTCAAATTAGTTTATTCATTGCCAGTCATTGTATTCTTTCAAGTGAACATTTATTTTGCTCACTCTTGCATATATAACCATTGCAGCTAAATATGAGAAGGTTGATGAGCCAACCACTTGCAAAGGGAAAGGCAAGATGAACAAGTGTTTAAGACTTGTTAATTTGTTGAGATTTATGTCTTCAGACTTAGTTTTAATTATGTGATGTAATTATTTAATTTTCTGCATTTGATAAATGTTAAAGGTTAGATGACCTGGGATTTATTGGTTTAAGTGTTGTAACCCTTTAATGGGAAGATTTACTATTTAAATTTTATTGAAATTGGGTAGTTAGAAATGAATGTTTTGATAGTGAACACCAAATCCTGTGGGATTGAAGTACCCGGATTTGGAGGTGTCACAGGATGTGACCCCACACACAACTCACATATAATTGCTACCTATTGAATATTTGCTCTTGTAATTGCATCCATTTTCTTTGATAGTGTTGACATCTGAGCTGCTAACACTATTACTTTATCTACCTTTAATACCCCAGCTACCTTAGGCTGAGTCATCCTTATCGTTGGCCATTGGTAATTATTAGCTGGCATGGTCTCTAGCAATTCGTATACCTCCTCATACTTCTTATCCATAAATGCTCCTCTCGTAGCTGCATCGATGTTTATCCGAATATTACTACCTAACCTACTGTCAAATGTATTCATCTGCAGCCACTTGGGTAGTCCATGATGTGGACATCTTCTCAACAGTTCTTTATACCTCTCTCAAGCTTTATATAGTGACTCGCCATGCTGTTGCTCAAAATTAGTAATCTCATTCATCATTTTTTGCAGTTTTCACCGGCGGGAGGAATTTTTCTAAGAATTTATGGGCTAAGTTATCCCAGGTAGTAATGGATCCCGGTGTAATGAGTGTAACTAACTTTTGCCCTGTCCCGTAATATGAATGGAAATTGTGACACCCCCAAATCCAGTACTTCCATTTCCACAGGATTTGGTGTTCACTGTACAAATATTATCTATCTATCTACCCATAAATAAATGCAAACCATGCAATAGATAGAAATAATAAATAAATCTCCCCTTATGGGGTTACATCAACTGCATAAAAAAATACAATCCCAGGTCACTTTAACCTTAAACATCTGTGCGGAATCATAAACAATAACATGTCTTAATAACATCAAGTCTGAACATAAATACATAATAACAACAGGTCTTCTTCATTTGTTAACCTTGTCATTGCCTTTACTAGTGGAAGGCTCGTCTGATCTTTTGTTCTTAACTGCCATGTTATTATTATGCAAGAGTGAGCACGATTGCCCACAAGTATAACAATATAACAAATGAATAATAACATGCGAATAAATCAACTTCTGAAATAGGAAACTCAGCTTTTGAATCAAGAATGAATAGCAAGAGACAAAAGAACTTTTGAGGGTCATAAGACCTTGAACAATGTTCTAGGTTGTCAAGTGTTTATACTTGAAACCTTTAACAGTCATAAGACTATGGACTCTTCTTCTCGTACTTAGGGGGATCAACCCTTAGTACCATACTGTGCACAATATCTTAACGCTAACGTATAAGTAATCCCCTATACAGGGTTGTTCATCTCAGTTTGATATTAGAGTCCGCACCAAAGGAAGTTTGGTTTGGATAATTCATCAAGGGTTCTGAAATTTAGAACGCTCATCAACTATGGACTAGTCGAATCATGAAGGGTTCGCTTGTAACGATCCAAAATTTCAAAGTGTAATATTAAATATTTATTGAATAATATAAATATTTATTTGGTGTGTCTATTGTTGAATTCATGAATCTAAATTTATTAGAGAATTTTCTAAATTAAATTAATTTATAATTTAGAGAGCTGAAAAATAACATGAGATGTTATATTGTTGATTTAATAATTTAGATGGTATATTACATTATTAAATAAAGTTATAATGAAACTTATAATTTTGTGATTTTTGCTAAAAGGCTATATTTAATTAAAATATAGTATGTGATTATAATTATAAACTAAAGTGTTTATTAAAATAAATTAAAAAGGGTTTAAATTAGTTTTGTCAAACAAGGCTTAAAAGTATTTTAATTCTTTAGAATTTAAATGGTTTTCCAAACAAGCCTTAGGGCTTTTGATATTTCTACTTTTTGAAATTTAAAATAAATAATATAAATAAAATAAATAATAAATATAATGTATTTATGTTATAGACATTATTTTGATAACTGATGATGGCTATTAAGGCCATATCAGTTTGTGTTATTTTATGTTACGCATTCTAGCTATCAGAGTTTCATTCTAGTTGTGCTAGGCATTAGAGAGAATTGAGAACTTGAGAGAGAACTTGAGAGAATTCTAGAGAAGCTTTGAGAGAAGAATTGCGGAAAAGAAGATTGTTGATCAAAGGGAAAGTTATCATCTTCTAAAACTAAGGTATTATCTTAATTCTTTTATTTTTAAAGTTTTAGTATTCTCTTCCCAAAATTCTCTGTAAAATCGTTGTAGAGGATGAATTATTTGTTATATATAGTTTTATATGATAAATTAGTTGTTGTGAAACTGTTTTCATGAGTTTGTATATGAGTATAGTCAATGAATTCATGTTATGTATGTAATTTGTGAAGAAAACCTTATTACAGTGAGTTTATATGAATATATATGAATATGGCTTAGTTTAAAGTTAAATTAAGGTTTAATTAGTTATTTAATTTATAAATTGACTATTGAAGTTGAAAGAAGATGAATAAACATAAACAAGGTACTTTGAATTAACTACTTTGGTTGAAAAACACAATCACAATGATGATTTTCACTGAAAATATCAAAAGTGAAGTTTTAGCAAAAATAATGAAAATTAATGGTTGTAATTTGGATATTTATGTTGTTTAGATGGCTAGAAATGCGCTATAAAAACATTAGATTATGTTTCTGTTAACCTATTACACCTTAGATAGGGTGCACAAACATTTTAACGCTAAGCGTAAATTATCCCCTAATAATAATAGGGTTGTTCGTCTCAGTATTTAGAATACAAGTCCGCACCAAAGTAAGTTTGGTTTGGATTACATTTCAAGGGTAATTTAGAATTCATCGATCATCAACTAAGGATTAGTTGAATACAATATTGATAACATCATGCTATGGAATAATCATAACTAAATCGACATTGAAAATTAAGATCATGCTTTAGGAATCAACTAATAGCATAAACATCGAATAATTATAATATGGCTTGCTTGAACAATGATAAGCCAAGGTTATTTGGAACTGAGTACTAAGCATGCACAACAAATAGTACTTTACACGATATAACTTGTTCAACATGAGTATATTAGAGTATGTAAACTTGCATGCTAGATAACAAGTTAAAGACAAGAATAACTTGTTCAATATCAGAATAAGATCTAGATTTAGAAATCATAAACAAACTAGATACAAGAACTTGCTCAACAATAAGAATAAACTTGCACAATGTAAAAGAAATAAGGTTTAGAAACTTGCTCAACGTAAATGTAGAGTTAGAAAACTTGCTCAAAGAAAGTTTAAGCGCTTGCACAATTATAAAAGTCGAGTTAGAGAACTTGCCTTATGCGTAGGTTAAACAATCACTACTCACGTTCACCACAAGTCCTATACATACCATATGTATTGATAATACACATTAGTTACACTAACATTAGATTCATATAGCTCACTAACAAAATCACATCTTTTCATGAACATCACTATTTAGCTTTATTTCCACTACTTAAGTGATCATACCTTTGCACTACTATGTGCTCGTGAGTGTCGAGTAGTAATGATTAGTAATTAAAACTTAAACTTTGGTTGACAAGATGGCTAATGTAGGAGGATCCGATTAGGCTAGAGAGGAGGAGCCTCGAGATATTCAGGTGATTTGGGAACAACTACTGCCATGGGAAACAGTTCTGTTGGTCACAGTGGTTGAGCAGGAGAGAGTACCTGATGAGGAGGATGAGATAGAGACGGATGAGGAGGATCCTGTTGAGCTTCCACAGTCGGGGGATGAGGAGGACGAGGAGGAATATCTTCCACTTAATTCGATTGTTGCCCGTATGTATGACGAGGTGTATAACCGCAATGTGGAACTTCAAGATACTGTCGAGGAGTTACAAGAGATAGTATCTGAACAACAGACCTCGATGGCACAAAAAGACGATGAGATCCAGGATCGGGAAGAATGACTGAACAATGTTGAAGAGAAGCTGGTCCACAGTGAAGGAAAGAACGAGCGAATTATGGAGAAGATTGCAGAACTGGAGAATAAACTGAAGGAGGAATCTACCAAAAGGGCAAGAGCCAAAGACGCGTACAGAGAAGTTTATCAACGAGCCGGAATAGCAGAGAGGGACGCACAAGCAAAGAGGAGGAAGATGGAAGAAATGAACAACGTATTCAACACCGTGGTCAATCGAGCTCAAGATCGAGTCATGATTTATCCGATTCAGTTCGAGACGCTACCATAATACGTATTGGATCGTCGAACAATGTTCCGAATTATGGAGGAAGAGCGTTGTAAGGCTACATAGTATCTTAGTAGGACATTGTAGATATTGTAATTGATAGGTGATTTTGAAAATAAATGAAATATAAATCTCGGGTATGATAACCAATGGGATAGATGATGATAATGTGGTCCTGCAACTGTTATAGTTCAGGAAAGTAATGTAAATAGCAGTGATGCTATTGTTTTGATGTTTTTTTTATGATGAATGAATAAAAGTTATTGTTTTATTGAAAGTGTTAAGTTTTACGTGATTAAATGTTATGATGTGCGACTTAAGTATATAATACTTAAGAGATTGAATAGAATTTGATGGGTGTATTTTTTTTTTTTTACAGAAAATGGCCTCAAGACGTGAACCACCACGATGGAGAACCACTGAGGAAAACAACAATAACAATGTGGAAGGAAACTCGGTTCAGCAGCTAGTGATGTTACTGATGGGTGCTTTGCAGAATCAACCTCAGAATCAAGGTACTACGTTTAAGGACTTCAAGGCGGTTGGACCACCAGAATTCCGAAGGTCCATGAATCCAGTTGAAGCACAGACTTGGATTATGGAAATCGAGAAGGTTTTGGATGTGACTAGGGTAGAGGAGAATCAGAAGAATGCTTTTGCAACGTTTATGTTGAAGGAGGAGGCTAGCTATTGGTGGCAGGCCAACAAAACTTAGGAAGGACTAGGAGTGATGACTTGGGATAGGTTTAAGGAGCTATTCTTTGAGACCTATTTCCCAGAGAGTTCGAAGAGTCAGCTAGAGGTTTAGTTTTTGGAACTAAAGTAGGGAACGATTTCGGTGTCTGAGTATGCCGCAAAATTCAAGGAGTTGGCGAGGTTTGTGCCATATCAAGTCAGTACAGACGAGCGCAAGGCAAAGAGGTTCGAGCAGGGACTGAAACCCTGGTTGTATAGTAGGGTTTTCCTGTTCCAATTGAAGACATTTGCAGCAGTGATGGAGAAGGTGATTCTCGATGAAAGTGGAGGCGAGGCAGTAACAAAACATAACCAAGAACAGAGGAAGAAGAAAAGTGAAGGCGAGGCTAAAAATGGTGGTGGTGGTAACGGTGGAAATGGCAACAACAACTTGAAGAGGAAGTGGAATGTGAATGGAGGAGTTGGAAATCAGCAAAGAAACCAATAAAATAAGAAATTCGAGGCATGTGCTACGTGTGGGAAGTTTCATAAGGGTATGTGCTTGATGGGGAAATGAGTATGCTTCAATTGTGGCCAGGAGGGTCACATCACCCCAAATTGCACTCAAGCTAAGAAGAATGTGTGTTTCACATGCGGGTCCAAGGATCACTTTGCTCGTGAATGCCCTAAGAAGAGATCTGGTGAGACAAGTGGGAGCAAGGGAAATTCTAGTGGAGGTACGCTGGCTATTGCTGGACCTACAACAACAAATAAGCCCACAGCCAGAACCTTCAATATGACTGTGCAAGACGCGGTGCAATCAAAAGATGTCGTGTCAGGTATTATCCCAATCAATGATATAAATGCATATGTATTATTTGATTCGGGTGCTACTTGCTCGTTTATATCTGATGATTTTGCTAAGAAATTAGAAATACCTTGTGAAAAGTTGAAATTCCCTTTAAATATAGAAATTGCAAATAGGGAAGTGATTCCTGTTAGGTTCGTATACAAGAACTGTAGGGTGAACATTAAGGGGAATGTTATGAAAGTAGATTTAATCCCGATAAAGCTTGGAGAGTTTGATGTTATATTGGGAATGGATTGGTTATTCAATTATGGAGCAATAATTGATTGCCAAAAGAAGTGTGTAAACCTTATGACTCCGTCAAAGGTAGTTTTTCATGGTAGCAAATCGCCTAGACAAATGAGATGTCTGACGATGATGCAGACCAAGAAGTTATTGAGTAAAGGCTATGTAGGGTACTTAGCTTACATTGTTGATACTAAAAAGGAGAAGGGTGTGAAGTTGGAGGAAATACCAGTGGTTAGAGAATTCGTAGACTTGTTTCCTGAAGATTTGCCGGGACTTCCGCCTGACCGAGAGTTTGAATTCGTGATCGACTTAGCGCCAGGAACTGCTCCGATATCAAAGGCCCCGTACAGAATGGCTCCGGTAGAGATGAAGGAACTTATGGTATAACTGCAAGAACTGTTAGATAAGAAGTACATTCAGCCAAGCGTATCACCGTAGGGAGCACCGGTGTTATTTGTGAAGAAGAAAGATGGGTCAATGCGTCTTTGCATTGATTATAGAGAATTAAACAAAGTCACTATTAAAAACAAATATCCATTTCCAAGGATAGATGACTTATTTGATCAATTGAAGGGTGCTAGATATTTCTCAAAAATAGATTTGAGAAGTGGGTATCACCAATTGAAAGTAAGGAAGGAGGATGTATCGAAGACGACATTCCAAACTCGGTATAGACATTACGAATTTTTAGTAATGTCATTTGGTTTGACAAACGCCCCTGCAGCGTTCATGGATTTGATGAACAGAGCGTGTAAACCATTTTTAGACAAGTTTGTGGTGGTATTTATCGATGATATTCTGGTATACTCTAAAACTCAAGAGGAACATGTGGAACACTTACGTCTGACGCTGGAGACGCTAAGAAAAGAAAAGTTGTACGCAAAATTCTCTAAATGTGAATTTTGGCTGGAACGTGTACAATTTCTTGGTCATGTAATCGATAAGGATGGGATTTTGGTAGATCCATCAAAAGTTGAAGCTGTGATAAATTGGGAACAACCAAGAACTCTATCATAAGTGAGAAGTTTCTTGGGTTTGGCAGGCTATTATAGACGGTTTATTCAGGATTTTTCCAAGATTGCAACTCCGTTGACGAATTTGACGAGAAAGTCTGTAAAATTTGTTTGGACGGAGAAGTGTGAAGAAAGTTTTTAAGAACTAAAAAAGAAGCTAAGTGTGGCACCTGTGTTGTCATTAGCAGATAATACAGGAAACTTTGTGGTGTATAGTGATGCTTCACACAAAGGATTGGGTTGTGTCCTTATGCAGAACGACAAGGTTATTGCATATGCATCAAGGCAACTGAAAGACTATGAGAAAGGGTATTCGACTCATGATTTGGAGTTGGCGGTAGTAGTATTTGCTCTGAAGATATGGAGACATTATCTCTATGGGGAAAAATGTGAGATCTACACAGACCATAAAAGTCTGAAGTATATTTTCACACAGAAAGACCTGAACATGCGGCAAAGGAGATGGATGGAATTGATAAAGGATTACGATTGTGAGATCTTTTATCATCCGGGCAAAGCTAACATGGTTGCAGATGCCTTGAGTAGGAAAGGCAGAGAAAAGTTGATGTTGTTAACTGATAAGGAGGAGCTTATTTCAGCAATGGCAAGGCTAGAGTTAGAAATCAATTTTCCAGAATCCGATGAAAAATTATTCCAGATAGAAGCTAGTCCAACTTTGGTGGACAAAGTGAAGAATGCACAACTACAAGATAAAGAATGCAAAAAAATAAAGGAAAGTGTGGTTGAGGGTAAAGAAGTGAAGTACAAGGTCGATACTGAGGGAATGCTAAGATTCGAGGGACAAATTTGGGTTCCATCAATACAATATTTTAAAGAAGACATCTTGGTGGAAGCTCATAGCTCAAGATACTCGATTCATCCAGGAAGTACGAAAATGTATCAAGATTTGTGGCGTCATTTCTGGTGGCCGAACATGAAAAGAGATGTTGCAGAATGCGTTGCAAAGTGTTTGACATGTCAGAAAGTGAAGGCCGAGCATCAACGACCAAGCGGATTACTTCAACCATTGGAAATACCGGAATGGAAGTGGGAGCATATCACAATGGATCTTATGGTAGGTCTTCCAACGACTCAGAAAGGATACGACGCGATATGGGTGATAGTGGACAGATTGACAAAATCTGCACACGTTTTGCCAATAAAGATTAGATTTAATCTTGATCAGCTGGAAAAATTATACGTTAAAGAGATCGTCTCAAGACATGGAGTTCCAATATCAATTGTATCAGACAGAGATCCGAGATTCACATCAAATTTCTGGAAGAGATTACAAGAATGCATGGGAACACAATTGATGTGAATCTCGGATGAACGATCCAGACACTTGAAGACATGCTCAGAGGGTGCATCATGGACTTCAAAGAAAATTAGGATAATCATCTACCATTGGTGGAATTTGCATACAACAACAGTTACCAGGCAAGCATTGGTATGCCGCCATACGAGGCGTTATACGGCAAAAAGTGCAGAACTCCACTATGCTGGGATGAAGTTGGAGAACGTCAACTGTTAGGCCCAGAACTGGTTTAGCAGACCGCTGAAGTAGTCAAACTCATCAGAGCAAGATTGGTAGTTGCTTAAGATCGACAAAAAAGGTATGCTGATCAACACAGGCAAATTCATAAATTTGAAGTAGGAAATTTCGTTTTCCTAAAAGTTTCTCCTTGGAAGGGGAAAATTCATTTTGGCAAGAAAGGAAAGCTCAGCCCAAGATTTATTGGACCATTCGAGATACTATGAAGAGTGGGGGAAGTGGCTTATGAGGTAGCTCTACCTTCAGAGTAGGAAAACTTTCATAATGTTTTTCATATTTCAGTGTTACGACCGTATAAACCCGATTACAAGCACGTGATCGAGTACGAACCATTGCAATTCGATAAAGATTTGTCTTATGAAGAGATTCCTATCTAGATAGTCGACAGGAAAGAACAAGTGCTCAGAAATAAAGTGATACCTTCTGTGATGGTGATTTGGAGAAACCACAATGTCGAAGAGGCAACGTGGGAACTCGAAGCTGAAATGATGAAAAATTATCCTGAGTTATTTGTTTAATCTATGTCTTCGATTCTGGGGACAGAATCTTTGTAAGTAGGGAAGAATGTGACGAATGATTTGTTTGAATTGTGATTCTGGGGATAGAATCCTTGTAAGGAGGGAAGGATGTAACGATCCGAAATTTCAAAGTGTAATATTAAATATTTATTGAATAATATAAATATTTATTTGGTGTGTCTATTGTTGAATTGATGAATCTAAATTTATTAGAGAATTTTCTAAATTAAATTAATTTATAATTTAGAGAGCTGAAAAATAACATGAGATATTATATTGTTGATTTAATAATTTAGATGGTATTTTAAATTATTAAATAAAGTTATAATGAAAATTACAATTTTGTGAATTTTGGTAAAAGGCTATATTTAATTAAAATATAGTATGTGATTATAATTATAAACTAAAGTGTTTATTAAAATAAATTAAAAAGGGTTTAAATTAGTTTTGTCAAACAAGGCTTAAAAGTATTTTAATTCTTTAGAATTTAAATGGTTTTCCAAATAAGCCTTAGGGCTTTTGATATTTCTACTTTTTGAAATTTAAAATAAATAATATAAATAAAATAAAATAAATAATAAATATAATGTATTTATGTTATAGACGTTATTTTGATAACTGATGATGGCTATTAAGGCCATTTCAGTTTGTGTTATTTTATGTTACACATTCTAGCTATCAGAGTTTCATTCTAGTTGTGCTAGGCATTAGAGAGAATTGAGAACTTGAGAGAAAACTTGAGAGAATTCTAGAGAAGCTTTGAGAGAAGAATTGGGGAAAAGAAGATTGTTGATCAAAGGGAAAGTTATCATCTTCTAAAACTAAGGTATTATCTTAATTCTTTTATTTTTAAAGTTTCAGTTTTCTCTACCCAAAATTCTCTGTAAAATCTTTGTAGACGATGAATTATTTGTTATATATAGTTTTATATGATAAATTAGTTGTTGTGAAACTGTTTTCATGAGTTTGTATATGAGTATAGTCAATGAATTCATGTTATGTATGTAATTTGTGAAGAAAACTTTATTACAGTGAGTTTATATGAATATATATGAATATGGCTTAGTTTAAAGTTAAATTAAGGTTTAATTAGTTATTTAATTTATAAATTGACTATTGAAGTTGAAAGAAGATGAATAAACATAAACAAGGTACTTTGAATTAACTACTTTTGTTGAAAAACACAATCACAGTGATGATTTTCACTGAAAATGTCAAAAGTGAAGTTTTAGCAAAAATAATGAAAATTAATGGTTGTAATTTGGATATTTATGTTGTTTAGATGGCTAGAAACGCGTTAGAAAACATTAGATTATGGGCATAGTTTACTAAAATGGGCTGCCAAGCCGATTTTGGAAAAAAAAACTGACAGAACATAGTTTACTAAAATGGGCATAACTTCTTCATACGAACTCCGATTGAGGTAATTCAAAATGATTAGAAAGGGGACGAATAGGCCTATAACCTTTATTCTTTAAGTTTTCCAATTTGAAGTCGTTAAGAAGGGTCAAAATGGCCATCTTTAGGACTATTGTATATTTGGAGTCAATAAAAGGGCGTCGGGATACGCGAATGCAAGTGCAATCCTTTGTGTATTAGTATAACCTAATGATAACATGTTAGACATATAATAGGATGTTGTATCAAGTTGTTAATGTGTATATGGTGTAATGGCATGATCACTTAAGTAGTGGAAATAAAGCTAAATAGTGATGTTCATGAAAAGATGCTATTTTGTTAGTGAGCTATATGAATCTAATGTTAATGTAGCTAATGTGTATTGTCAATACATATGGTATGTGTAGGACTTGTAGTGATTGTTTAACCTACGCACGAGGCAAGTTCTCTAACTCTACTTTTATAATTGTGCAAGCGCTTAAACTTTCTTTGAGCAAGTTTTCTAACTCTACATTTACGTTGAGCAAGTTTCTAAACCTTATTTCTTTTACATTGTGCAAGTTTATTCTTATTGTTGAGCAAGTTCTTGTATCTAGTTTGTTTATGATTTCTAAATCTAGATCTTATTCTGATATTGAACAAGTTATTCTTGTCTTTAACTTGTTATCTAGCATGCAAGTTTACATACTCTTATATACTCATGTTGAACAAGTTATATCGTGTAAAGTACTATTTGTTGTGCATGCTTAGTACTCAGTTCCGAATAACCTTGGCTTATCATTGTTCAAGCAAGGCATATTATAATTATACGATGTTTATGCTGTTAGTTGATTCCTAAAGCATGATCTTAATTTTCAATGTCGATTTAGTTATGATTATTCCATAGCATGATGTTATCAATATTGTATTCAACTAATCCTTAGTTGATGTCTGATGAATTCTAAATTACCCTTGAAATGTATCCAAACCAAACTTACTTTGGTGCGGACTTGTATTCTAAATACTGAGATGAACAACCCAATTATTATTAGGGGATAATTTACGCTTAGCGTTGAAATGTTTGTGCACAATACATTGTACGAAGGGCTGATCCCCCTAAGTACGAGGAGTCCTTATAGTCTTATGATTGTTAAAGTTGGAGTTAAAAGATTACTCGCAACTATGGACATAGTTCATGGTCTTATGACCCTCAGTTAGATATATTCCATCTTTTGGATTCTAGTTTCTGATTATCATCGTTAAGAGTACTATTAAGTTTTGATGAGCCTATTGTTGGCAGTTATTATTATTATTCTACTGTTGATTCATTGTTATATTTAGTGAGAAATTTTTTTGCTCACTCTTGCATATTTATATACTCATTGCAACTAAAGTTGAGAAGGTAGATGAGCCTTTAACTAGCAAAGGAAATGGAAAAAATGTACAAGTGATGAAGACTTGTAATTTTGATTAATGATATGATGTTAGACTTTTTACTTTGATGATAGACTTTTACTTAATGATGTGATGTAATAATTTTATTTCCGCACTTGAATGATGTTTAAGGTTAGATAACCTGGGAAGATTTTTATTTAATGATATAACCCTATTTAAAGGGAGGATTTATGGTTTAAATGTTACTTTATTTTGGTAAATAGTATAAATGTATGGATAGTGAGCACCAAATCTTGTGGAAATGAAGTACCTAGATTTGGGGGTGTCACATCGCTAGTCTAACAAAGTTCAACAGTATCTGATAATTTAAAATTGAATAGCAATCTCAAAAGGTATACAATAGAATAATTATTGTATAACAGAATCATACTTTGAAAGATTAATGCACTTTAATATAATAAAATGAACTTGGATCAATAATAACGAGAATTTACTCGAAGTAAAGAGACAACTTATAAGCTCATATTAAGATAACGAGTAAGGTTAGGAAACTTGCCTCGTGCATAGATTACAAGTTAATTTATACACGTTCCTTGATTTAATCCTACATACCATTTACATTCACAATACTAGTCAATTATCACGTAACTAGTCGTCATACGCTCATTCTTTTTGTTTAAACTCGAATTATGACTATACTTAGTCAAATTACTACACTCATTGCCACAATTAACACATCATGAACAATAAGCTAACTATGCATTTAATCATTCAATTCATAGATAAATGTGTTATTGACATGTTAAGAATTTATTTTAACACCTCATTATATGTCTAACATGTTTTTATGATCATTAGATTAAGTTACTAACACATTGCTAGACTTGAGCATTTAAAGACTCATTTCTGGACCATTACGCTAAGTAGCATCTGCTTGGCGCCAATTATTAAGCTGTTCTTGGCGCCGAATACTGCAATGAGGACTTTAGTATTTGCGATGCGAAACTCCGATTCTGAATTTCCGATTCATGCGAAGAACACAGAATCAGGCGAATTTGTCATTTCATGGTCATTAAATTCATCAAATTAAAAATACCCATAAACTAGAATTCGTATATATTCATTACCCAACCTTTATAGAGCAATTTTAATCAATTAAAACACATAATCACCAAATTAAAACATGTAATTCTACTGTTCTTGATGTTCTTGAAGGTTTTGAACAAAAACATAAAATTTAACACTACGGATTCGTTATAACACCAAATCCCTCCATTCAAGTTTTGTTTTCTTTGTTTTAGCATGCATAATCATATACAAGTGTGAATTTTACAAAATAATTTATGTTTGACATATTAATTTTACGTATAAGGGCCATATGGCCATATTCTATACTTTGTAATTTTTGAAACAACAACATACATTATAATATTATGAAATTGATGATATGGAACCATCTAATACATAGGAAAACACATTAAAACAACATCTTAACACATATATGCACATAATCTTTACTTTTCCAATTTACAGAGACTTTACAGAAAACTTAAAAGCCATATTTATAAAAACTTTAATAACGTAAATAAACTGGGTTGAAGAAATTACCCAAAGCGTAGATTAGTAGGAGACGAATTCCTTCTCAACTCTTCTTCAATCACACACTCACAATCTCCTCAAGAATTGTCAATTTTCTCTCTGAATTCTCAAACTCTCTCTCTCTCTCTGCTTTTCCAGACTTAGCAGATAATAAGAAAAAGAAGAAGACATATAATAATAAAGGAAAGAACTTACGCGTTGTGGTCAGTTACCCAATCATGGGTAACTACTAATAACTCCCACTAAGGCCATGTTTGGCTAGCCTTAAAAGGCTTATACCCATTTAATTTAATTAAACTTTTATAATATAGTTTAAATCATGTCATATCCAATTAGATAATAAATCAAACATCTAGTTTAATTTAACTTAAATAATATAAAATAATTCCTCATTAATTCACATAGTCACATAATTAAATTTCTCATTTATTAATAATGTTAAATTATTAAATCTCTAATTAATTATTAAATTAATTAAAATAATATTAGGCTTATTAAATATTTCTTTTTAATTCAATAAGCTCACATAAATACATACTTTCGATAATAAAAATTCTCCACATTAATTTAATAAATATAACACATATAATAAAATTAATCTACCACAACTTTACCAATTAATTATTTATTCTAATAATTAATCCATCGAAAATATTTATTCAATCCAATAAATATTAAAATTAAATTACAAAATCTCAGTTGTCACATCTTTCCCCCCTTGAAAGGATAGTATCCTCAGAATCACAACTTAAACAATTTGTCCCTCATACATTCTCCCCCCCCCCCTTACAAAGATTTTGTCCCCAGAATCGCTTATAATACTCTAAGTAAATAAATGAGGATAATTCTTCATCATATTATCTTCGAGTTCCCACGTTGCTTCTTCAGCGTTGTGGTTCCTCCAAATTACCTTAACAGAAGGTATTACTTTATTTCTTAGAGCTTGCTCTTTTCGATCGACAATCTGAACAAGAATTTCTTCGTAAGATAAGTATTTGTCAAAATGTAGGGGTTCATATTCAATCATATGCTTGTAATCGGGTTTGTAGGGTCGTAGAACTGAAACATGGAAAATGTTGTGGACATTTTCTAGAGCTGGAGGTAAAGCTACCTCATATGCAACCTCTCCGACCCTTCGCAATACTTCAAAGGGTCCAATGAATCTTGGGCTTAACTTCCCTTTCTTCCCGAACCTGATCTTTCCCTTCCAGGGAGAGACCTTTAAAAACACATAACTACCTGATTCAAACTCAACATTTTTACGATATGGATCGACTTATTTCTTCTATCTATCTTGAGCAATCAATCTTGTCCGGATCACTTTGACTATTTCTGCTGTCTGCTGTACCAATTCCGGGCCTAGTAATTGTCTTTCGCCAACTTCATCCCAGTATAGTGGAGTTATGCACTTTCTGCTGTATAATGCTTCATAAGGCGGCATGCCAATACTAGCATGATAACTGTTGTTGTATCCAAACTCTACGAGCGGTAGATGATCATCCCAATTTCTTTTAAAGTCCATTATACAAGCTCTTAACATGTCTTCTAATGTCTGAATTGTTCTTTCACTCTGTCCATCTGTCTGAGGGTGATATGTCGTGCTAATTTGCAACTGTGTACCCATGCATTCCTGTAGATGTTTCCAGAAGTTCGACGTAAAACGTGGATCTCTATCTGAGACAATTGACACCGGGGCTCTATGCCTCAAAACAATCTCTTTCACATATAACCTTGCCAACTGATCTAAGTTGAATCTGATTTTGATCGAAAGGAAGTGTCCGAATTTAATTTCGTCGATTCGACCAACAATAACCCATCTTCAAGTCAGTAGCCTTTACTCGAAAGTTATCGGTAGGCCAACCATGAAATCCATCGTAATATGTTCCCATTTCCATTCTGGAATCTCTAAAGGTTATAGTAACCCACTCAGTCTCTGATGTTCTGCTTTCACTTTTTGACATGTCAGGCACTTGGCAACACATTCTGCAACCTCTCGTTTCAAATTTGGCCACCAAAAATATTGTCGAAGATCTTGGTACATGTTGGTACTACCAGGGTGAATCAAATATCGTGAGTTATGAGCCTCGTTCAAAATTTCTTCCTTAATCTCTGGTACTAGCGGTACCCAAATTCTGCTTTCAAATCTCAATATATCTTCCTTATCCATCTTGAATCTTGATTCGGTTCCTTCGGATATCTTCTTTTTCACTATTTTACATTCGTCATCGTGAAGTTGAGCCTCTTTAACATTGTCTGATAGAGTTGTACCAGATTGCATCTGAAACAGCTTCTCATCATTCTCCATAGGACACTTTACTTCCAATTCCAACTTTTCCATTGCTGAAATTAACTCCTTTTGTTTGGTCAACTGCATCAGTTTCTCCCAACCCTTTCTACTTAAGGCGTTGGCAACCACATTTGCCCTACCCGGATGGTATATAATCTCACAATCATAGTCCTTAATTAACTCCAACCACCTTCTTTGGTGCATGTTCAAGTCTTTCTGTGTAAAAATATATTTCAGACTCTTGTGATCTGTATATATTTCACACTCCTCCCCATAGAGATAGTGCCTCCAGATTTTCAAAGAAAAAACCACTGCAGTTAACTCCAAGTCATGGGTGGATACCCTTCTCTCATACTCTTTCAATTGTCGTGGCCTTATACGAATGACTCTACCGTTCTGCATAAGCACACAACCAAGTCCTTTATGCAATGCATCACTATAAACTACAAAATTTCCCGTGTCATCCGGAAGAGATAACACAGGTGCTGAACTCAACCTCTTCTTTAATTCTTAAAAGCTTTCCTCACACTTCTTCGTCCAAACAAATTTCACCGATTTTCTAGTCAAATTCGTCAACGGAGTTGCGATCTTGGAAAAATCCTAAATGAATCTTCTGTAATAACCTACCAATCTGAGAAAACTTCTTACTTTCGACGGCGTCTTCGGCTGATCCCAGTTAATCACAGCTTCGACTTTGGATGGATCTACCAAAATTCCGTCCCTATCGATCACATGTCCAAGAAATTGTACTCTTTCAATCCAGAATTCACATTTCAAAAAGTTGGCATACAACTTCTCCCTTCTCAATGTCTCTAATGTCACCCTCAAATGCTCTTCATGTTCTTCTTTGGTTTTTGAATATACCAAAATATCATCTATAAATACCAGTACGAATTTGTCCAAAAACGGCTTGAACACTCCATTCATTAAGCCCATAAATGCTGCAAGAGCATTTGTTAGACCAAATGACATTACCAAAAATTCGTAGTGACCGTATCGTGTTTTAAACGTTGTCTTCAGTACATCCTTTGGTCTCACCTTCAATTGATGATAACCACTCCTCAAATCTATCTTTGAAAAGTATCTTGCTCCCTTTAACTGATCGAACAAGTCGCCGATTCGTGGTCATGGATATCTATTCTTTATTATGACCTTATTCAGTTCTCTATAGTCGATGTAAAGCCGCATTGTCCCATCCTTCTTCTTCACGAATAAAACTGGCGCTCCCCACGGTGATATGCTTGGTTGGATATACTTCTTGTCCAGTAATTCTTGTAGTTGGACCATCAGTTCTTTCATTTCTACCGGTGCCATTCGGTACGGTTCCTTCGATATTGGAGCCGTTCTTGGAGCCAAATTGATCACGAATTCAACTGCTCTATCTGGAGGAAGTCCTAGCAAATCATCTGAAAATACGTCTGCGAAATCTTTCACTATTGGTATCTCATCTATTTTTAGATTCTCTTTATGACTATCGACTATGTATCTAGATATCCTACACAGCCTTGCCTTAACAACCTCCTGGCTTGCATCATTGTCAGACAACTCTCTTGTCTAGGCGACTTGCTGCCATAAAACACAACCTTTGACGGAGTCATAAGGTTAATACGCTTCTTCTGGCAGTCAATTACCGCCCCATAATTGGATAACCAGTCCAAACCCAAAATAACGTCGAATTCTCCAAGTCGAATAGGGATAAGATCTACGTTCATCATATTACCCTTAATATCCACTCTACAGTTCTTACGCACGTACTTAACAGGGATTATTTCTCGATTCGCAATTTCTATGTTCATGGGGTATTCTAACTCGTCCTTAAGCAATTCTAAGTTCTTAGCAAAGTCATCGGATATAAATGAACAAGTAGCACCCGAATCAAATAATACATAAGCATTAACTTTATTGATCGGAATGATACCTGACACCAAATCGCGAGACTGCACTGCATCCTGCATTGTCATGTTGAATGTTCTGGCAGTTGGTTGGTTGGTTGCAGTTGGTCCTGCGATAGTTAGAGTGCTTCCACCGTTGTTTCCTCTATTCCCTCCTGATCCCATCCCTCTAGATCCCTTTTTAGGACAATCCCTTGCAAGATGATCCTTTGAGCCACAAGTGAAGCAGGCACCCTTCTTTGGGTTAGGACAATTAGGTGCTATGTGGCCTTCCTGACCACAATTGTAGCACACTCATTTTCCCTTCATGCAAACTCCCAGATGAGTTTTCCCGCAGGTTGGGCACGCTTCGATCTTCTTTTTCTGCCCTCCTTGTTGACTTCCAGCTGACGAGTTATCAGACCACTTCCTCTTCTGATTATGGCTACCCCCGTGCTACTTCCACCAGTCTTGTTAATTCCTTCATTTTCACTCTTTTTCTTCTTCTGATCCTGATTATATCTAGTTACCGCATCGCTTCCACCTTCAGTGAGTATGGCTTTCTCTAACACTCCAATAAAAGTGTTCATTTCGAACATCGACACCTTGCTATACAACCAGGGCTTCAATCCCTGCTCGAAACGTCTTGCCTTCCTCTCATCAGTATGTACTTGGTATGTGGCGAACCTAGCCAACTCATTGAACCTTGTCGCATAATCTGCTACAGACATACTCCCCTGCTTCAACTCCAGAAATTGAACCTCCATTTGATTCTGCGAGCTGGTCGGAAAGTACATCTCAAAAAACATCTCTTTGAATCTCTCCCAGGTTATTACACCTTCACCTCCCCGTACTTTTTTTGCCTGCCACCAATAATTGGCTTCAGACTTCAGCATGAATGTTGCATACGCGGTTTTCTAGTCTTCCCTTACTCTAGCAACATTGACACCTTCTCCATCTCCATAACCCAGGTCTGAGCTTCGATTGGGTTTATGAAGCCCTTAAACTCTGGCGGTCCCACCGCCTTGAAATCCTTGAACGAGGTGTTTGGTGGAGCTTGAGGTTGATTGTTAATTGCTCCGGCTAATAGGTTCATCAATTGCTGAACAGGGTTAGCATTGGCGTCGTTGTTGTTATTCATTGGTTCTTCATGAGCTTGTTGACGGTTTTGTCTTCTTCTAGGCGGCGTATTTCTGTTAAGAATATACGCTTATTAGGTCTTTATTAAATCCCTTAAACATTTAAGGCCTAACTAAAACAGTTAATCATAATTCACTTAACACATCAATTCAAATAAACTCTGACATTTTCTTTCAAATTCAAAAGTTTTAACATCATACGATGGCATCACTGCTATTTACATCAACTATCCCGAGATAAAGAATTTGCAGGATTTAAAATATTCCTTTGTTTATAAACACATCGGAATTTAACTCTTAAACTACCAGATAGTTTTCACATAATCAAACTAATTCTATCACTGCTTGTTAAGGCGCTGAATAGCCTTGCCACGTTCCTCTTCCATGATGCGGGACATCGTCCTGCGATCTAGCATATATGATGGTAGTCCTTCAAACTAGATTGGATATCTCATCACTCGATCCTGGGCCTCATCCATTGCGTTTTGAAGTGTAGAGTATGTCTCCCCAAGCTTAGCCTTCTTCGCACGACAATCCTCTTCTGCAAGATCAGCACGACGTGACTCTCTTATCCAGCCCTCCTCTGCTAAGGCCAGTCTTTCCGAGCTCTCTTTCAGATCTTTCTTCAACTTTTCTATTTCTTCGGACTTCTCCTCGGTTTGACCCTTCTCGTGAACCAAATCCCACTCCACATTTCCTAAACGTGTATAAAGAGTCACAATTTCCCCATCCTTCTGCTCGATGATAATCTACTGAATAATAACCCTCTCCTTCCGCTCCTGAACAGTGTCCTGCAACTCTATGTTATGATCATAAAATGCATCATACATCTCAACATCTATTGAGTTCGGTGGGAACTCCTCTTCCTCTTCTTCTTCATCAGAATCCTCCTCTGGATCCGTCTCAGGCTCATGCTCCTGACCAACAACAGTGATCAAAGGAGATGGCTCTCTCTGTACCAACTGTTCCCTGACGACATGAATGTCTCGGGGCTCCTATTCTGTAGATACTCGGGGTTCCTCCTCCCCAGCTCGACTAGCTCTTCTAACATCCGACATCCTGACAACAAAATTTTAAGTTTTAGTTACTAATCCGTGCTAGTGAACACATAATTTAACACATAAGCACATAAAGTCTTTTATTATCTTCAATGAATTAAGAAATTCATTTCTTATAACTCGATAAGAGTTTACCACCACTATATTCTCGATCTCCTACAAGGCTACTACCTAAGGTTGTTCCCCCACCTAAGGTTCATAACCTACGACTTTGATACCAACCTGTGACACCCCCAAATCCGGTACTTCCATTTCCACAGGATTTGGTGTTCACTGTACAAATATCATCTATCTATTTACCCATAAATAAATGCAAACCATTCAATAGATAGAAATAATAAATAAATCTCCCCTTATGGGGTTACATCAACTGCATAAAAAAATACAATCCCAGGTCACTCTAACCTTAAACATCTGTGCGGAATCATAA
Source organism: Panax ginseng (assembly GCA_020205605.1). Classification (NCBI taxonomy): domain Eukaryota; kingdom Viridiplantae; phylum Streptophyta; class Magnoliopsida; order Apiales; family Araliaceae; genus Panax; species Panax ginseng. The sequence goes on along the minus strand of CM035132.1, from coordinate 122,779,797 downwards.
ACAATAACAAGTCTTAATAACATCAAGTCTGGACATAAATACATAATAACAACATGTCTTCTTCATTTGTTAACATTGCCCTTGCCTTTACTAGTGGAAGGCTCGTCTGATCTTTCGTTCTTAACTGCAATGTTATTATTACGCAAGAGTGAGCACGATTCCCCACAAGTATAACAATATAACAAATGAATAATAACATGCGAATAAATCAAAGACTTCTGAAATAGGAAACTCATCTTTTGAATCAAGAATGAATAACAAGAGACAAAAGAACTTCTGAGGGTCATAAGACCTTGAACTATGTCCTAGGTTGTCAAGTGTTTATACTTGAAACCTTTAACAGTTATAAGACTATGGACTCTTCTTCTCGTACTTAGAGGGATCAGCCCTTAGTACCATACTGTGCACAATATCTTAATGCTAACGCATAAGTAATCCCCTATACAGGGTTGTTCATCTCAGTTTGACATTAGAGTCCTCACCAAAGGAAGTTTGGTTTGGAAATTTAGAACGCTCATCAACTATGGACTAGTCGAATCATGAAGGGTTCGCTAGTCTAACAAAGTTCAACAGTATCTGATAATTTAAAATTGAATAGCAATCTCAAAAGGTATACAATAGAATAATTATTGTATAACAGAATCATACTTTGAAAGATTAATACACTTTAATATAATAAAATGAACTTGATCAATAATAACGAGAATTTGCTCGAAGTAAAGAGATAACTTATAAGCTCATATTAAGATAACGAGTAAGGTTAGGAAACTTGCCTCGTGCGTACATTACACGTTAATTTATACACGTTCCTTGATTTAATCCTACATACCATTTACATTCACAATACCAGTCAATTATCATGTAACTAGTCGTCATACACTCATTCATTTTGTTTAAACTCGAATTATGACTATACTTAGTCAAATTACAACACTCATTGCCACAATTAACACATCAAGAACAATAAGCTAACTATGCATTTAATCATTCAATTCATACATAAATGTGTTATTGACATTTTAAGAATTTATTTTAACACCTCATTATATGTCTAACATGTTTTTATGATCATTAGATTAAGTTACTAACACATTGCTATACTTGAGCATTTAAAGACTCATTTCTGGACCATTCTGCTAAGTGGCACTGCGGCGCCACTATTAAGCCTATTCTTGCATCTGCGGTCAAGGTGGCGGCTATGCCTGAAACTCCGCTTAATTTCCATTCATGAAGAACATAGAATCAAAGTAATTTGTCATTTCATGGTCATTAAATTCAAAAAATTAAACATACCCATAAACTAGAATTCGTACATAATCATTACCCAACCTTTATAGAGCAATTTTAACCAATTAAAACACATAATCACCAAATTAAAACATGTAATTCTACTGTTCTTGATGTTCTTGAAGGTTTTGAACAAATACATAAAATTTAACACTACGGATTCGTTATAACACCAAATCCCTCCATTCAAGTTTTGTTTTCTTCTGTTTAGCATGCATAATCATATATAAGTGTAAATTTTACAAAACAATTTATGTTTGACATATTAATTTTACGTATAAGGGCCATATGGCCATATTCTATACTTTGTAATTTTTGAAACAACAACATACGTTATAATATTATGAAATTGATGATATGGAACCTTCTAATACATAGGAAAAAACATTAAAACAACATCTTAACACATATATGCACATAATCTTTACTCTTTCCAATTTACAGAGACTTTACAGAAAACTTGAAAGCCATATTTATAAAAACTTTAATAACGTAAATAAACTGGGTTGAAGAAATTACCCAAAGCGTAGATTAGTAGGAGATAAATTCCTTCTCAACTATTCTTCAATCACACACTCACAATCTCCTCAAGAATTATCAATTTTCTCTCTGAATTCTCAAACTCTCTCTCTCTCTCTCTCTGCTTTTCCAGACTTAGCAGATAATAAGAAAAAGAAGAAGATGTATAATAATAAAGGAAAGAACTGACGCGTTGTGGTCAGTTACCTGATCATGGGTAACTGCTAATAACTCCCGCTAAGGCCATGTTTGGCTAGACTTAAAAGGCTTATACCCATTTAATTTAATTAAACTTTTATAATATAGTTTAAATCATGTCACATCCAATTAGATAATAAATCAAACATCTAGTTTAATTTAACTTAACTTAAATAAAATAAAATAATTCCTCATTAATTCACACAGTCACATAATTAAATTTCTCATTTATTAATAATGTCAAATTATTAAATCTCTAATTAATTATTAAATTAATTAAAATAATATTAGGCTTATGAAATATTTCTTTTTAATTCAATAAGCTCACATAAATACATACTTTGGATAATAAAAATTTTCCACATTAATTTAATAAATATAACACATATAATTAAATTAATCTACCACAACTTCACTAATTAATTATTTAATCTAATAATTAATCCATCGAAAATATTTACTCAATCTAATAAATATTAAAATTAAATTACAAAATCTCAGTTGTCACAGAAATAGTCGAAGTCTCTCTGCATCATCCGTCACCTCATTGTACTTGAACGTATCATAAATCTCTATAAAGCTCACCAAATGTTCATTCAGGTCATCATTAGCCATTCCCCCAAACTGTACCAAATTCTAAATCATCTGAATTGTCCCCGATTTGATTTCAAAGTAATTAGCTGCTATGGTTGGCCTTGTGATGCTTGATTAGAGTTCTTTAATTTGCGGCGTAGCATAATCCCGTAATGCTTTCTTATCTTCTCCAGCCATGTTAACCAGTGTTTCTATTGTCTCTCGAGTTTCTTTAATCCACTTACTCAACCACCAAAAACATTTTTCGATGTTGTCCTCGTAAAGAAACAACTCTGGCTTCTTTGATCGAGTTTTCATGCACTACTCAAGAGTACCTGAAGCAGGAAGTAAACAAAATGAAAGAAAAATTGTTTAACTAAAACCGATCTAATTTAAACCAATGATGAAAGTGATAAGAACAATTTAAATTTCCCCGGCAACAGTGCCAACAACTTGTTTGATTTAGTAATCAATGAATATGTGCAAGTATACACGGTCAACAAGTAATAAAGTGAAAGTAGAGTATCGTTCCCTCAGAGACAGTAAACTATATTATATTCTAATAATCACCAATTTTTGTATTATTTTAGTTTCTTTAAACAGATGATCAATATTGTGAATGAATGAAATTAACTAACAAACTAAATTAAACTAACCAACACAAGAATGAATCAAATAATGGAGATTTAAGACTACAATTTCATTTAATGCTTCACTATAATTGACACACTTCCTGTTAAGTCAAATTAATTATTTTGGATTGTTAATCAAGAACACAACATTAAAATATGACCATCTCTCAATGCATCATACACATATCAACTTAAATTCACAGATGATAAAATTAAGATGAACACCCTAATTAACTAATCCACTATATCTCTATGTGAATTAAAACTAAAGAGAGATTAAAGCCCAAGTTCTTTTTCAGATTACAGGCGATGCGTCCTAGACACAAATCATGAATTTCAACGTCATGCAGAAATCACAAACACATGTTATTATGATCAGATCTAAACCTATAATCCATCTCTCGATTTCATATAGATTATCACGAAAATTGTTAATCAGGAAATTAAGCAATTAAACACAAACCATGATAGACAATCCAATAATAATTAATTCTCATTTAACAAAGAAGTATGTCAATTTTAGTTATGCAATAAAATCCATTGTAACCTCAAAATAGAGTTTAGTTCGATATAATTAAATTAATAACCAAAATCCACAATTGAATAAAGAGTGAAAGATAAATATAAAAGTAAAAAAGAAGATAGAATCTGTTGGCTACAAATTTGAATCTCCTCTTGCTCCTACTTTGAATCCTCAATGATCTCCAAGTTGCTTTAATATCCAAATCTAATTTAAATTAGAATTTAAGAGTGGAAAAGATAGAATATCTGATATGGAATCACTTTACAAGCTGATATACCTACTATTTATAGGTCCTAATACAAATCCTAAACATATTATGACCCTTTACGCAAGTTACAAACCAATTGCAAAACTAAAAACAAAAGTCAAACTTTGGTCAAAGTCGAACCGGCGCGGTCGCACTATCCTTAAGCTTGCAATAGGCATAACCGCACTGTCTGGCAGACAGAGCTCTGTTAAACTAGTGTTAGGCGCTACCGCGCTGTACCCTAAGTCTTCTTAGGCATGACTGTGTTGTGTATCAGTGCTGCAATTCTGATCTTTTGGTGCTGCTTCATGCCAAGTACCACCACTTCAGTTCTTATGCACTTTAAGCCTCCACCTTTATCCCTTCGACACTAAATACCATCATACCAGTTCTCGAACATGTAACCTATAAAACAAACCAAAAATGCATGAAAATGATTTAAAAATACAGGAAACGAGCAATAATCCAATAAGTTGATACTTAATCATAGGTATGAAACCGACTCATCAAGTATAGGCTAACCAAAAGAACTAATTATACTCTCTGCCAGTACGTAAGGTGATCAGCCCCATTGTACCCTATATTATGCATAATACTCAAACATATCACGCATGGTCGGGTGTCCGATAATTAATTTCCCCTTTTTGTAAGGGTTGTAGACACTCAAAATTTTTTGCACACCTGTTACTAACATTGCAGGAGGGTAGATTCATCTTTCGGAGATAACCCTAGAAGACAGCTCATATCCATTTTGGATACCATCGGAAGTTAAGTCTCAACCCCGGAACACACACCAAAAGTATCAGTTCCAACCTCGGAGATAACCCCGAGTTTCATCCTTGGAGATAACCTCAAGGAATGCCATTGCAATTCCAACGATAACCCCGAAAATGCTTGTTTCAAATGCATGCAATCAGCTTCAACCTCGGAGCTCCCGCTGAGGCACTCATTCCAAAGACCCGGAGATAAAACTGGGAAGACAAACACACTTAAAGATGACCTTGAGAAATTCAAACACTTGCAGCAGTCCAATCTCAGAGATAACCCTTAGCAACGTCTACTTTATCAGCCCAAATCAAAGATAACCCCGGTGAAGGGGAAAAATCATCATCTTGCCACCTCAATCCCACATCGCGCCGTCTTAACATCTCATACATACATTTATACACAACAATGTTGTAAGACCCCAAATAATTAATAAATAAAATTTAATTTCCTCTATTTATTATTTTGAAATAGTAAGGGTTGATGTGATTAATGTGGATAGTTATGGGTAAAATACGCAAATATTTCAAAATAAGCAAGTGGTTATAAAATATTCATTGTTGTCGGAGAATATTCGTTTGGTCGTGGAATATTCATACAGTCGGGGAATATTCGTACGACGGCTCAGCCATGTGTGGTCCCCATAACGGAAAGCGATTGGAGGAAGGAAACGACAAATATAAGTTGTTTAAAAATAACGGCGTAGTTGTTACCGTTTACACTGTTGGAATACTCGGTGGTTAAAACACAGTAATATGTGTTGTTGCATAGTAGCACACGGTATTGCACTAATTATTGATTCTTACGTAAGAAGGCATTCCTCAATAATTGTTACAGTAATTATTGTTCAGTATTTTATTTTATTGATTCAATAATTGCTGCATTGATATTTTATATTACTGTTGTTTCAATAATTGTCATTACACAGTATTTTTCATTATCGAAGCAATAATTCATATTATCTGAATAATATTATTAGATAACATTATTGGCAATGTCTAGAAAGTTCTGTCTAAGGAGAGGTTTGGTCACCTAATTGCGCGCCAGTAAGGAGAAATTCTTATTGGAAAGCCCCCTCTTTCCTGGGAACGGCCAGTTGCTAATATTGTGATTCTGTAATATTATTTGTGAATAATTAATTATTGATTTATATGATGAAGAAAATATTGATTTTATGTGGATATAGATGGAGAAAATTTTTAATGTGACAATTGTTGAAAATTGATATTTTATCTTTTTCTGATAAAATAATTCATTTAAATATATTATTATATTTTTAATAATATAATAATGGTGATATTTTTATAATGAATGGAGGATATATGAGTTTATGAGGAGAAAGAGTATTTTTGTTGCAATAAATATTAAAAATGATTTTGTGTGTCGGAGACCCATTTCTTGACTAAAATTTGATTATAAATTTTGTAAAATCGCCTGCTTATGGATTTCATCAATTTCGCTTGGAATTTGGAAAACTTTCTTCTGCAAAGTTGTAGAGAATTGAATTTCCTATAAAGACACGCGAGATTTGAATTTTCTGACAAAAAGAGCTATTTATTATGAATTATTGAAGTTAGGAGTTCAAAATAATTGATTTTTGGAAGTTTAAATTATTTTATAAAAGAAAAACGTTTTTTTTTACTTTTTCTAGAAGGGAGCATGTGGGAAATGCTGGGAATTGAAATCTAGAATGAGTATGTAGAAGATTATATATATATATATATATATATATATTAATATTATATTAATTTTTCTGCTTTGGTGTTCTAAGCAATTTCCTTCAAATAGGGTGCTTAGGTTAGAATTGAAAATCACACCAGAAACTGAAGTTTTATCTCTCTATATTATCGAGCGTATTCTTGTGAATATTTTGAGTATACTTTGAGTATTGCTATACGGTGCAAGTTCAAGTCATAGCCTATATCCGGTATTTCAACTAGAAGTACTATCTTTCGAGGTAAGGGATATTATTTTTTTATAAAATAATATTATTTCTTCAATATCATTATGCCAAAATATTGGTTAAAACTTTTTATCAAATTTGAAACTTTTTCATGTCGGGGTTACTATTCATGAGTTACTATTCACGAGTTACTATTCATGAGTTACTATTCATGAGTACTATTCACGAAGCGTGAAGATTTTTTTTTTGTGAAATTTCTATCTTTTGGTGTCTGAGAGTCTTTGTTCACGATACGGCCTTTATTCACGTATACGACACTATTCCCGAATACGGCACTATTCATCGAAAAATGAAATTTCTTCTTTTTGTCCAAAATATCTATTCTGGATACTAGCTTTGATTGTATCCATGTTTTGATCATTCTTGAATTTTACACCACTATGATTATTTTGAGGTATTTTTGGATATGGATAAAACAAAGTACGAATCCTTAATCCTTGTCATTTTGTTTCACTGGATTCGTTTATTTAAAAATATTTTTCATCATCTTCAGTCTCAAATGATGATATTATTGAATATCTTTGGCTTGTAGTGCAAAGATGAATGATTTATGATGAATATCTTTGGCCTGTAGTGCAAAGATGAATGATTTCTGATGAATATCTTTGGCCCGTAGTGCAAAGATGAACAGTTGTTTAGATGAACATGACCAACTGATGAATATCTTTGGCCTGTAGTGCAATGATGAATAATTGATTCCAGATATATATTGATTGATGTTACAGGGATAAAAGATAGACGATGAACTTTAAAATTCATACATATAAGATAGTAGTTTGCATTCTCTACTTAACTCTTCTAATGAATTATTATTTCCGCTGCGAATATTGATTTAAAACTTGTTGTCTATTGTATTCTATTAGATTTTTCCCTATTGAAGACTAACTATAATTTTGTTGTATATTATCTTAGTCATAATATTCTTTACTGGGCTAGTTGAGCTCACCCTTTTCCTTTTTGTTCCATTTTTCTTCTCAGGAGACGAGAATGTAGCGATTACTAGTCGGGGTATGAAATGAAGGTTCTAGAGAGAGTTGTTTAGTAGTCCTCACCATTTTTGTAAAATAATGTATCAATAATTATGATGGGGATTTATTTGTGTGTGGATATTATCTAGATGGTAATATTTGTATTTAAACTCACAGTTTATATGTTGTAATAATAAAGTTGTAGTTATTTCTGTACCATGTATTTGGCGACTCAGAATGGGTTGGATGGAATGGACCTATTTTGGGGGCGTCACAGTTGGTATGAGAGCTTAGGGATATGATCTCTGGCGGAGATCGGAGAATAGAACTAGGAGGGGAGAGACGAGTAAATCCTTCGCTATTGTGTCCTACCTAAGCTTATTTGTTAGTTGGTTAGTATATAGGGATATTATGTGATATATTGATTTCCTTAATTAACCCTTGTTTTATGACAGTATTTGAGAATATCAACTGAGAATATTAACAGTGGAGTAAATGAGACTGTGGAGATGCCTGTACTTACCAACGAGGAGAACGTGCAACAGGCTGGCAATGTACCTCTTGTAAACAACACCACTGAGCAGATAATGAACGAGGGGATGTTTAGAAGCTTTTTGCAGTTCATGCAAAATCAGACGAGAGAGACTCGTGTTCAAAACATAGGAGGAAATGATAGCAATTCACGGGTTGTCACAGCCAAGCAGTTCAAAGAGTTGGGACCACCAGAATTTAAGGGAAAGCCTTATCCGATCATGGCGGAAACATGGGTCAAGCAAATTACCAAGATATTCGATGTCTTGGGATGCACGGAGGAACAGAAGGTTCCATTCGCCACCTTTATGTTCCGTGGCGAGGCAGATTACTGGTGGAAATCTGTGAAGCGTACCCATCCAGCTGCACTCAGCATGTCATGGGAGACATTTCAAAAACAGTTCAATGACAAGTACTTCCCTGAAAGTATTCGTCATATGAAGGAAATGGAGTTTATTAGATCCGGAGCGAGAATAACATGGCGGTATCCCAAAGACGAGGCGAAGTTCGCGGTTATCCGAGTTTGCACCTCATTTGGTGGAGAATGAGGAACGTATGACGGGATGTTTACGAGAGGTTTAAAACCCAGCATACGTCGATCTCATTTCTCATAAATTTTCTCTCTATTCAGATGTTGTCAATGTGGCTCGGTTGTTAGAGCGAGATAACGAGTATGTTTAACCGAGGGACCATAACCAGGATCATACCGAAGATAGCAGTCATCAGAATAACGATAACAAGCGGAGAAAGAAGAATACAGACAAAGGCAGTAACGATAAAATCGCCCGTTTATGGATTTCGGTCAATTTCTGCTTGGAATTTAGAAAAACGTTCTTCTGTAAAGTTGTAGATAATTGGATTTCCTATAAAGACTCGCGAGATTTGAATTTTCTGACAAAAGAGCTATTTATTATGAATTGTTGAAGTTCTGGAGTTCCGAAATAATTGATTTTTGGAAGTTTAAATTATTTTATAAAAGAAAAACGTTTTTTTTACTTTTTCTAGAAGGGAGCATGTGGGAAATGCTGGGAATTGAAATCTAGAATGAGTACGTAGAAGATTATATATATATATATATTAATATTATATTAAATTTTCTGCTTTGGTGTTCTAAGCAATTTCCCATAAATAGGGTGCTTAGGTTAGAATTGAAAATCACACCAGAAATTAAAGTTTTCTCTCTCTATATTATCGGCGTATTCTTGTGAGTATTTTGAGTATACTTTGTGTGTATCGATACAGAGTGCAAGTTCAAGTCATAGCCTATATCCGGTATTTCAACTAGAAGTACTGTCTTTCGAGGTAAGGGATATTATTTTTTTATAAAATAATATTATTTCTTCAATATCATTATGCCAAAATATTGTTAAAACTTTTAATCAAATTTGAAACTTTTTCATGTCGGGGTTACTATTCATGAGTTACTATTCACGAGTTACTATTCATGAGTTACTATTCATGAGTACTATTCACGAAGCGTGAAGATTTTTTTTTTGTGAAATTTCTATCTTTTGGTGTCTGAGATTCTTTGCTCACGTGTACTGGCACTATTCACGATATCGACACTATTCCCGAATCTGGCACTATTCATCGAAAAATGAAATTTCTTCTTTTTGTCCAAAATATCTATTCTGGATACTAGCTTTGATTGTATCCATGTTTTGATCATTCTTGAATTTTACACCACTATGATTATTTTGAGGTATTTTTGGATATGGATAAAACAAAGTACGAATCCTTAATCCTTGTCATTTTGTTTCACTGGATTCGTTTATTTAAAAATATTTTTCATCATCCTCGGTCTCAAATGATGATATTATTGAATATCTTTGGCTTGTAGTGCAAAAGATGAATGATTTATGATGAATATCTTTGGCACAGTGTAAAGATGAATGATTTCTGATGAATATCTTTGGCCCAGTAGTGCAAAGATGAACAAGCTTGTTTAGATGAACATGACCAATCGATGAATATCTTTGGCTCAGAGTGCAAAGATGAATAATTGATTCCAGATATATATTGATTGATGTTACTGGATAATAAAAGATGAGCGATGAACTTTAAAATTCATACATAGAAGATAGTAGTTTGCATTCTCTACTTAACTCTTCTAATGAATTATTATTTCATTGCGAATATTGATTTAAAACTTGTTGTCTATTGTATTCTATTAGATTTTTCCCTGTTGAAGACTAACGATAATTTTGTTGTATATTATCTTAGTCATAATATTTTTTACTGGGCTAGTTGAGCTCACCCTTTTCCTTTTTGTTCCATTTTTCTTCTCAGGAGACGAGAATGTAGCGATTACTAGTCGGGGTATGGAATGAAGGTTCTAGTGAGAGTTGTTTAGTAGTCCTCACCATTTTTGTAAAATAATGTATCAATAATTATGATGGGGATTTATTTGCGTGTGGTTATTGTCTAGATGTCAATATCTGTATTTAAACTCACAGTTTATATGTTGTAATAATAAAGTTGTAGTTATTTCTGTACCATATATTTGGCGACTCAGAATGGATTGGATGGAATGGACCTATTTTGGGGGCGTCACAAATGTCCCACAAGAGCCAAGGAGTTCCAATCTCGAGTGACTATTACACAGGGCAGGACACCAGATATAATTTTAAGCTTAAAGACCATGGGCATGGTCCTCTCTTCCTGACTTCGTACAACCTCTAATCCCACGTCATTGTATAACTCTCGACAACGGCGATACGAAAAAGGTCTTGTACACCTCAATCGGATGCTCGGATTGAAGTTCTGCAAGTTTGAGCGGACATCATAGTGCACGAGTGTACGTACTTCGAGACGGCAGGACCCGCGGAGCCCGGGGCACCCCGAGCATCCGTAGGTGCATCTGCAGCTACCACAGTTACACCTGCGGCCACCAGCTCTATAAATATAGAGCTTGGGGTGGCCATAATTCAAGAGAAAAAGGCGAGGAAGCCCTGTCAAATTTGCTCTATACACACCCAATATTGAGTGCTTTCTCATTTCAAACAGTTGTTAGCTCACATACAACTATATTTTTACCGGCAGGAGCCGAGTGTTCATCAACCTAGAGTTATAGAAGTCTTCTTTGGCAGCCCACTGTAAGCCTTCTTACACTCTATAAAGCCTTTCTCTTCATCTGTGCACACATTATTCTTCATATTGAGAGTCGTGTTGTGTGTGTATGCCCGGACATCGGTCCGTGGTTTTCATTTCTATCTGTACATATATACTTATATATGTATATATTTATATATATGGACTAACATTATCGAGTAATGCCTCGATTGAGCGTAGACTTATGTCTGGAGCGTTTACTTGCTTTATATATATATATATATACTTATATATATGAACTATTATCGGATTATGTCTGATGAGCCTGAATTTTATATCCGGAGCATTTACTATATATATATATATATATATATTTATATATATGAACTGTTATTTTGACTGCTCGATGAGCACAGATTTTATATACAGTGCGTTCATCGCTTATATATATATATATATATATATATATATATATATATATATATATATATAGCACAAATCCTCAAAATGATAAATCGAGTGCGGATTGAGAAACATCCTGTAAATTAACGCTTATATATATATATATATATATATATATATATATATATACACACACATTTTCATCAAATCCGAAGTTTACTTCGTGGCCTTTTACTGCTTTATTTACATTTCGTCCCGCCTTGAGTTTACTTCGTGTCAGTTGATCGTTTTTACTGCTTTATTTACATTTAGTCCCGCCTGGAGTTTACTTCGTGGCGGTTGATCGTATCTATTGATTTATTTACATTTACAATCCCCCATGGAGGTGCTTCGTGGTGGTTGATCATGTTTGTATATATATATTTACAACTTTTATATATATAACTACTTACTACTTTTCATATAAATTGCGACATCATGTGAGCCTAGGAATCATGTAATCGTAGATTTAGTCCACTGAATCTAGATTCGGTTCCCGTGATGGACATTTTCAGTTGTAAGCAGCTTGTATATTATTTATTGTGTTTGAATTTCCTTAAATGGCTTTAATGACCATGAGGAGTTTGGCACTGCTATATATTATTTTCTCGAAGATGCTTCGCATCTCAAAAATAAAAGCAATCAAGCCGAACATTTAATAATAAAATAGAAGTATGAAAAGGTCTCAATTACTATTGAGCACATGTTTTGAAAAACCTCTTTTACAAAACTTCACTGCTATATCATGTTTAAAACTGAAATTTTTATATAAATTCAAACCCTTTGTATATAGGTGTGAATGAGGCCTTGCAGTACTTCCAAATAAATTGCACATTGATCCACAAACACACACACACACACACACACATATTCATATAACAGTTTCTTGAAAAGTGGCGGTCACCGTGGTAACACGAATGTCGGGTGGTGCCTAACACCTTCCCTCCGCATAATCAAGCCCCCAAACCCAAATGAATCTCGGTTTCACAGACCCGTTTAGCAGTGTCACATCACTGGATCAATGTGAAAACCTTTTCTCGGTTGCGTTGGTGCAACCAGTTAAAAACACCAACTGGCGACTCTTACAGTCAAATCATCGACATATACATGTCAGACCTTTTTCACTTGTTTTTTCAAACAAATCTCACATAAAATGAGAACACCAATGAACAAGAACAGAAAAGGGACAAATAAAAATCCCGACGTCGACAGGTGGCGACTTCGCTGGGGACTCCAGTAAGAGGGCTTAAGCCGTTACTACAAGCTTTTTAAAACTATTATATGCTTATGTGTGAATGTTGCATTTACATTTATGATGAATGTGTACGAATGCATTTAATTAATGCACTGCAAAATATCTATCTGTGATATTAGTGCTTCGCATATGTCATCATTTTCATAAACGGTGAGACACGTTGTATGTGAATGTATGTTGTATGGTTTCTCCACCAGGAGGCTATCCTATCGGTGTTTGATTACTAGACTCGTAGGATGACTAATTCCAACGAGGCTCAGGAAAGGCACCGCCCAGATTCGCTCCAGTTGAAAGACCGAATTAACTTCCCGTCAAGTAGATTGCGATGATCTGGGAACCTTCATGCCAAAAAGCCGTGAGAGTAAACCTAAGATAGGTCAGCCTTTGATAAACCTAACGCAGAGGAAAGTCTCTTCATGCTTTCCATTTTCGATTACTTGTAAAAGCATTTACTTGTAAATATCATTTCATACCATTTCATCGTAATGGAAAATATGAAGAAATATGTGCACATGAATATTAGCATGTTATCCTGTATTACAAAACAGCTAACATCCATTTTGTAGGATAATATTCCTAACACGAATACCTCACATAGCATGTAAACATTTTCATTATCCCTAAGACTAAACTACATAAGTTTTTTGTAGGGGAACCAATTGGGCCTGTTACCCGCTCAAAATCCAAAAAGGCCACGAGCCTACAGCCAATCATGTCTTCTTCTGACCAGTCTAATCCCGTTTTTCAAGAAGAATTTGACGGATTAAGTAAACAAATTACAGATGTGGCTGTTCTGCTTAAAGAATTGCATCAGTCTACTCAAGGCTCAAAGATGCCTACACATACAAAATCCTCTACACAAGGAGGAACACCAGGTTTGGATAAAACAAATTTGAAAACTCAGTTGGATACAACCAACAAAGACCCTGAAAACACCCATCTCAAAGGAGATCTAGACACAGGTGATATCAGGAAGAAGGTCCTTCAAATGGAAGAAACCATCCATTCTCTAAAGGGGATTGGAGCACATTTGAGAGTTTCATATGCTGACCTTTGTATATTCCCTGGTGTTCATTATCTAAAGAAATTTAAAACCTCTGACTTTGTAAAGTATGAAAGATTAGTGGATCCTTACACATATTTGAAGGTGTTCATTGGAGAACTTGGATCTTATGCAGAGAACGAGAAGCTCAGAATGCAGCTGTTCTAGAAGAGTATAACTGGAGAAGCCCGTTCATGGTATACCAGATTAGACAACTCAAAGATCCATAGCTGGGAAGAACTATCCCATGCATTCTATACTCAGTACAACTTCCAGTCTCAGATGGCTCCTGATCGGTATCTGATTACCAAGGTCAAGAAATAGTCCAATGAGTCTTTCAGAGAGTATGCTCAAAGGTTGAGGTGCCCTGCTGCTCAAGTTATTCCCTCTATGACGGAATCAGAAATGGTTATGACTTTTATAGACATACAAGAAGCTCCTTTCTATGAAAGAGTCTTAGCTGGTATTGGCAAACCATTTTCTGAAATGATCAAACATTGAGAGATGGCTGAGAAGGGATTGAAGTCAAGAAATATTCAAGACCTAGCCGCCCTTAAAGCAGCTGCTGAGCACATCCAGTCTTAAACTTATGGAAACAACCCCCGGAGGGTCCATAAAAAGAAAAGTAAGATGTTTCCTTGATACTACAAGGTCAAAAAGGCAGTCAGAACATGCATATCCAAAGGAGAAACTACTCCCCTTTACAAGCACAGTCTTCAAACCCTCCATTGCCTAACGGCAGAGAAGTAAAGCGCCCTTGAATGTTCACACCCTTAGGGGACTCGCTCAAGAATATTCTTGCTCTTTTAAGTACTCGAAAGAAAATCACGCATCTTCTTCCACCAGCCAACCCTAATGGGAGGGGTTTCAATGCTACTCGGAAGTGTGCTTATCATTCCGGGGCACCTGGACATGATACTCAAGATTGTTGGGCCTTGAAACACAAGATCCAAGATTTAATAGACAACAGTGAGATCGTGGTTACCAAACCAGACCAACCTCATGTGCAAGATAATCTTCTTCTTCATCACAAAGAAGAAGAGGTCAATATGATTAGTTGGAGCAGTGGACAGAGTTCTAATTTTAATGATGAATCATCCCAGACCATCAAAGATGGTGTTGACAGATGGGATTACACAAATTTCCAATTTGTTAGGGAACAAAAGATGAAAGCTCTTTTTAAGCAAGTTGAACAATTGGCAGAACTGGTGATCCACCAGCATCAAGTCACACGCCAGTTAGTCAGCCAGGAGCATGCCTAGTCCTTCCTTTTGTTATGAATGCTCCATCATTACCTTCAGAAAGTGAAGCACTAGAGGACAAGGTTGCAAAGAGAGCAAGTGCTAAAACCCGTAGGGATTTTTCCAATAGAAGGGAATTTACATACCCAGGCCAACCTATGAAGGAGATATTTCAGATGCTAATCAACAAAGGAAGATTCACCTCCCTTCTACCTCTAATTAATCCCCGTTCAAGACGGTTCAACTCTGATGGAGCATGTCAATATCATTCACATTCTCGTGGTCACAGCATAGAAGAATGTTGGGCACTCCGCCACCTTATTCAGAATCTAATTGACAACGGTGTATTGCAGTTGGCAGACGATGACACTCTGCTACTCGAGAGTGGGAATACCTTTCAAATGGAAGGGATTAGTAGCAGTTATATCCGTTGAGACTGATGAGACTGTCAAACCATTCACAATACAAGCAATTCAACTCAAAGGATCTGACAATCCTTTGAAAGTGACTGTACCAGAGCCAATTTCTTTACCCTTCAGACCACAGTATCATGTTGTCAGCTACACAAAGTCCCATGGAATTATGGAGAAGTTGAAGAATCCACGTCTCATACTACTGCTACAGTGTCGAAGGAAAATCCATTGTATCTTCCTTAGAGGGTGATGAAGCCTACCATACAAGCAAAGGGGAAGATTCCCATGGAGAAGATTGAGAAATTCCTCCTAAGTATGGGCCATAATGTAGCCAAGGTGGTTCTAAGCTTAAGAGAAGCTCCATATCAAATCTCCATACTGGACTTGGTTTTCTTTTTCAAGGATCACAGTAAGATCTTATTGAAGGTTTTGGAAGAAGCCTACTTACAGAAATCAGTGGATGTGGAAAAATTTTAACATCTGGTTGATCACAATTTTAACAACAATGTGATATCCTTCATTGATGATGACATACCGCCCGAAGGGACCGGTCATTGAAAGCCATTACACATTTCAGTTTTGTCCTTCGGGTGTATGTTAGCTGGAGTTTTGATAGATGAAGGATCGTCTCTGAATATCTATCCTTATGCCACTTTGGTGAAGTTGAAGGCCAATCTCAAATGGATCCGAAGTATCCATACGGTGATCAAAGCTTTTGATGGATCCCGACGAAATTCTATCAGAGAGATTGAGCTACCAATTGAAATTGGTCCTCATACATTTTGTGTATCTTTTCATGTCCTCAAGATAGATTTAGGATAAAACCTGGTATTGGGGAGACCATAGATCCACATAGCTGGAGTCGTCCCTTCTACACTTCATCAATAACTTAAATACATTGTCAACGCTGAGCCAGAATGTCCTGAACAAGGAGACATACCACTCATCAACTTCAATTCAGAAGTTGAGCCGGCCAGTTTTTATACTTTGGAAGTGAGAAACACGCAATACCATCCTGTTGGAATGCCACTTCCTGTACCCAAGATTTCTACCGAAGTGATGGCCGCTACACAAGAAATGATATCATTGGGTCATCATCCTTGACAAGGGTTAGGTAAAAATCATCAGGGTATTAAGCACCCAATTCAAATGTCCAATCAAACCGGGACAGCCGGACTAGGCTATTTTGCCAATTCTAGTCATAGGAATCCTCATAAGCACAAGCAGATTCCTCAAGCTCCCGCCACACAACGATTATCTCCACCTACAACTCCTAAGCCTATACAGTCTCCGATAAAGGTGCCAGCCCATGTTTTGGCTGTGCTATTTCCCAAACCAGTACCGGTTAAAGCACAAGAAGTCCTGATTCCTGATCCTGAAGTGGAAGAGAGGGAACAAAAACATAAACATGACATCACACTGATGATGTCAGGCATACGCATCATTGTCCATGATGAGCATACAAACAGATACACCCCAAACGATGATTGCCCAGATGTTATGGTCATCATTCGAGAGAAGGAGGACGATGACAACCCCTCTATCACTGCAGTCCATCAGGACTTTACCCTTGACAATTGGAGCAGCACTCCATGCATTTGTCAACGAGGGTAAAATGGGTAGAAATTCCATCTGCCCTGTAGATAACTTTAATTGCTTACTTTTTTGTACATTACTAGTAGTTATTTTATCAGTATATGCTAACACTTTGTATGATTAAATAGTTTCATATATTAAGTGAAAGCATATTTTATTTCAGGACTCTGAATTTAGATGTACATGTACTTGCTGATGAGGTGCCTATTCTCCACAAGGACTGTAACTTTGATGAAAAGTTGGACTCAGACTTGATGGAAGTACAAGATGACATTGAGATACCTCATGAGATTAAAGAATGGGTCGAAGACAAACCTAAACCCAACCTTGATCAAACCACCTCTTTCAATCTCGGAACTTTAGAAAGCCCTAAGTTAATCCAGATTGGTTCAGACCTTACCCCAAACCAACGGAATGACATGGTTGCATTGCTAACTCAATTCCAGGATGTGTTTTCATTGTCTCATGAAGACATGGTGGGTTTGTCCACTGACATTGTCCTTCATCTCCTTCCCATTAAAGAGGGATTTAAGCCAGTCAGGCAGAAGCTCATGCAATTGAAACCTGAGTGGAGTTTAAAGGTGAAAGAAAAAATTGTGAAACAATTTTAAGCTGACATTATCATGGTGTCTACATATCCAAAATGGATATCCAACATAGTTCTCATGCCTAAACCGAGAGGAAAGGTGCGAGTTTGAATGGATTACTAGGATTTGAACAAAGCTTGCCTTAAAGGTATCTTTCCCGTGCCCTTTATCCACATTCTCATTGACAATACTGCTCAATACGGCATGTACTCCTTTACGGATTGCTTCGCGGGGTATCATCAGATTATGGTTGCTGAGGAGGATTGTGAGAAAACTCACGCCTCGGGGAACCTTTTGTTATAGATAGTTGTCATTTGGCCTCATCAATGCCAGAGCAACCTATCAGCGAGCTATGATGGCTCTTTTTCATGACTTAATGCACAAAGAGATAGAGATCTACGTGGATGACATCATTGTCAAATTCCGAAGGGAGGAAGACCACTTGGACCATCTCAAAAAGCTTTTCAATAGGTTGCATAAGTACAACTTGAAGTTGAATCCAGCCAAGTGCGCCTTTGGCGTTAAATCAGGCAAGTTGCTAGGATTTCTAGTCAACCAGAAAGGGATTGAGCTGGATCCCACCAAAATCCAGGCCATCACTGAAATGCCCATTCCTCAGACAGAGAAGGAACTACGGGGATTTTTGAGAAGAATCAACTTCATTAGTAGGTTTATTTCTCAACTCACAGCAACCTGTGAACCCATCTTCAAGTTGTTAAGGAAGAACTCCTCTATGAAATGGAATGATGAGTGTCAAAAAGCCTTCCTTACAATCAAAGAGTAGTTGGTTAACGCTCATGTCTTGGTACCTCCCAAGGATGATGATCCCCTGTTTATGTACCTGTCAATTAATGACAATGCTATAGGCTGCATGCTGGGACAAAAAGATGATAGAGGCCAAGAACGAGTTAACTACTACCTCAACAAAAGATTCAGCATCAGTGAACACAAGTACACTCTGATTGAGAACACTTGTTGTGCTTTAGCATGGGCTTCCATGAGGTTACATCATTACCTCCATAGTCACACAACCCATCTCATATCCCGTGTGATAACCCGAGAATTTGGACAATTTAGTAAAATCTTAAATGATTGATTTAAGGTCAAATATTAGACCTAGATAGAAAATAAGTGTATGCGTTTGATGTTATTAGGATGGAATTTTGAGGATTTCAAAATTTCGTGAAGGCTTATAGGTGAATTATTAAGGATTAAGGATTTTTGTGATTAAGTTCTGTGTATATGGTTAATGATGTGTACAGAATGTGGTTAATGGTCAAGGGTTGACCAGATAAATTATATCTGTGTCAAACCCTAAGAATATATTAAGAACGCCAACGTTCAGTTAGAAAACCCTAACGTCTGATAAGAAACCCTAGAAATCGGTCCGAAACCTAGTTTCGATTCCGGAATCCAAACCCTAATTGATTGCATGAAACCCTAAATCGGGAACTTAATGGCATAAGTGTAAATAACTATAAGATTAATTAGGGTTGATCTTAACAAATTGATTACAAAACCCTAATTCCAAATTTGAAACCCTAATACTAGATCTGAAAACCCTAATTTCAGATACTGATAAAATGAAGCCCTAATCTGGGATTATAACGGAGAATTATAATGCTCAAGTGATATTAAGTATAAGGTTAATTAGGGTAAAGCTTAATCAATTCGAAAACTCTAATCTAAAATTTTAAACCCTAATCTGCAATTTTGACCCTAATTGCTTAATTAGCGATGGTAATTAGGAAATGCTAATCCTAATTAGTAAGATTTAAAGTGTGATTAAGAAATTTTAATATAATTAGAAAATTCTAATTATAATTTAGAAATATTAATTTCTAATTTTTTGAAAAACCGAAATTCGGATATGTTAAAAATTAAATTGGTAAATCCTAAGGGTTTCAAACCCTAAACCCTAGAATGCTCAAACCCTAAACCCTAAGGGTTTGCAACAAATGAGAAATCTAGAAATATATGGAAATGTCCAAAATGCCCTTTTTATATATATATATATATATTTTATTAGCTAACTTGTGAATCTTGCCTTATCTTTGGTTGTTCACCAACCCTAACCCTAACCTAGTGTAGCATGTGGTTTTAAATATCAGCAAATCAGCCCTTATTTTACAGCTATCTCAGATCATACATGCATTCCAGTGATTATTTAAGAGATTTAGAGAGAGAAAATGCCACTTTATTTCTTATTCATGCCAACTCTCCTTCTCTCTATCTCAAATCCGAAAATTAAGAGTGAGAAAGTGTGATCAGATAAGCAAGTATCAGCCTTTAACTTCACAAGATCAGATCACAAGGATCAGATTTAAGAATTAAAGTTCAAAAGGTATAAAAACCCTAAATTTCGAAAACTCTTGATCTTATGTTATATGTTGAAATGGATTGGTTAAAGATGTGTTATAAGGTGTCATTTAGTGATCTGGGTTGTTAAAACCCAGATCCATAACATTAAAGAGCTCGAATCTGACATTTTATGAAATCTGGATAATTGCTAAAGCATCGTCTGACAAGAAAATGTCAGACCACTTAGATTGGTTCCTGTTGATTGTTTTTATGTTTTAAACGTTGAAACGTATAGTATGTTATGTCTTCTTTGCTCTGCAACTTAGATCAAGTCCAGAACAGGTTTAGATTTCAAGATAAAAGCAGTCAAAGGTAGTTGACCGACCATGACTGAATGAATCTGGGTAACCCAGATTACCCAGAAATGTCTGACAACCGATTTGAAGACTCTGATCTCGCGTGTGTATAGTTTTTCTGGCTAATTGGTTGTTTTGATATTGTATCCTTGCATGAGTACTACACATATATGGTTTTATATTACTCCGATCATGATTAGGCTGAAAGATATGCATGGTCAAACGTGGGATGATCAACTGCTCAAGAACATTTCTGTGTAACCCAGAAATGTTCAAGAACAGTTCTTCTGGGCTACTTTGACCGGCCTACATCTTCGGTTGATGGTATTGTTTGACTGATGTAGTGTTATTATACTGTTTTATGACATTTATACTATGATCTAGTATCATAATATCACTTATAACATCATTAGGCACCGGATCAATAAAGGTTCAAAAGTAGACCCTCGACACTGTTCGAGTTTTTGGAAAACCCAGAAACTCAAGAACAGTGTTGTCAGAAAGTTTAGAGGCTCAGATCTCTCGATCGATGTTGAATGGACATGAAACAAGTTGGTAATTATAGTATTACATAAACCTACTACACGATCGATGTTTAACATGGCCCGTAATCATAAACATCAAAATTTTAGACTCGGTCAATCCATCAACCCTGTAATCTGACATGAAGATCTGGAAATTGGCCAAGAACACCAAGAACACAATTAGCGACACTTTTGTCGCCTAAGAACCCTTTAGCGACGCTTATTTCCGGAAAATGCAGAATAATAAAAAATTAAAATAAATGGTTTTTAATTATTAAAAATACATATTAAATTATGAAAAATTATTTTAAAGTCTGAAAAATAGTTTTTAACTATTTTGAGTATATTTTGAAAATATTTAATATTTTTGGGAATATAAAAGGTATTTATTTATTTAATTATAATATTAAATAAATTATTTAAAAATAGTTTTAATTCATGAAAAATCATGAAAAATAATATTATGGTAAAAGAAAATAATTTAAGTTATTTTTTTGATGACTTTTAATATTGTATGATAAATTTCTTTAATAATTTATTATTAATGGTAATTAGTTTATTTAATAAATATATTAAATAAATTAAGGAAAAATAGAATTAATGTTTTAAAAATCATTTAAAAATGATTTAAGTGTTATAAAAATATTTTAAGTTATAAAATATAACTTTTGATATTTTGGCATGAAAATATTAATATTTTAATATTAATATTAATTATCGGATAATGGATTTAAGTGTTTAAAATCAAATAATTGTGATTTTAAGGTATTAAAAATATTTTGAAATATTATAATTACATTATAATATTATGTTATGAATTTCATTAATATTTTATATTAAATGGATATTAATGATTAATGAATATTGTGGTATTTACTTCATTTAAATACGATATTAATGATTGGAAAATCATGATAAATAGTGATAATTATCCGAAAATTTTTACGAGCATAGGAAAAATGTTTTGACTGCTAAGAAAATTATCTATGATAATTGTTAAGCGTTTAAGCAGAGTTTAATTGAACTTAAACTCGAGTATTGTCCGACTAGATCGTCGGGATGATAGAATTATGTCGATTTTAAGTCAAATTTGAAATAGTTTGACTTAATATTAGGTCTTATCGTTGTATATGGTGATAGGCTTATGTGTTATGTGTTTAGGTTATTCGTGTATATAAATATAACAATATTATCTTGTGATGATATTATTCTAATATTGGAGATCTATATTATTAATATTAGGTCTTGGGTAAAGTGTTATAAATTGCGTTACGAATCAAATCTGTTGCATAAGTTTGTTCTTACTTAACTCTAATAAGAGTGTTTTATTCAAGCTTATGGTTAAATCATTCTTTGATTGCCATGAAAATTGTACTCTGTACATCTTGCATATATAAAGTCGTTATGAAAGGTCGATCACCTTCATTACCGGTTTGTCCGAAAATGTTTGTTCATGTTTAAAACTTGTTGGGTCAAAGTTTGTTCCTGCTAGTTCTCAATTATATTGATGAATTATAGCCAGCTTATTATTCATACTCTTCAATCATGATATATCCCTATATTGTTGTATTTATACTTGTTGGGCAACTTTCATGCTCACCCTTGCTATATCATGATAAAACATTGCAGATAAGGCGAATGCGTTCGGATACAGGAAAAGGTTAATGCCAAGTACAGTTTGGGATAAATTGTACGGCTATTTTGTAATAGTATAGTTGAATAATATCTTATCTGATAGATAGCTTATGATTTGTGTTTAAGTTAAGGTTACTCGACCTTGGGGAATAATGTGTAATGTAATGTATAAACAATTTATGTTTATATCTTCCGCAAAAAGTTATAGAATGATTAGCTAACCGAATCCGCGGCGATTTGGGGCTGGGATTCGGGGGACGCTACATCCCGCGTGGATCCTCTCAAGTATGTGTTCAGTAAGCCCATACTGAATTGTCGGTTGTCCAGATGGCAGTTGATTCTGCAATAATTTGATATCGTCTACGTGACGCAAAAGTTTATCAAAGGTTAAGGAATTGCGGATCAACTGGCTGCCGTACCCGCAGGGGATTACAAACCATTGGAAACATATTTCCCCATTGAAGGGGTCATGATAATTCAGCAACACCATCAGTACGATGCATGCCGTACGTGGAGAATGTATTTTGATGGAGCTGTTAACACAGAAGGCTCTGAACCGGAAGTTTTAGTGTCTCACATGCGGGAGCGATATCCGTCGCCATCAAATTGCAGTTTGTCAGCACCAACAACACAACTGAGTATAAAGGCTATATCATGGGGCTAAAACTTGCCCGTTCAATGGGCATAAGGAGTTTAACTGTCTTTGGGGATTCTAAATTGGTAATCAAACAATCCACGTGAATCTATCAAACCAAAGAACTACATTTGCTGCCTTACCATCGACAAGTTTTACAGATGGCTTTGGAGTTCGAAGAAATCTCCTTTCTTCACATTCCTCGTAATAGGAATGATTTTGCAGATGCACTAGCAACATTGGCCTCCTTGATACACATACCTGACAAGGAAAACATTCCAAACATCACATTTGCCCTATAAAAGGCCCCAGTTTATGGGAACTATGTTGGAGAAGTATCAGATGAGCTACCTCCCATCCACAACCCTTCGTATTAACATACCAAGGAGTATCTGTGAGATAGATCTACACCCGCTGAGGTGAGCCCGACTGAAAAGAGGCGGATCCATCGAATGGCTATTAAATTCTACCTGAACAGAGATGCACTCTACAAAAGAGATGCAGGATTAGGTCTCCTCAGATGTTTGGACAAGGATCAAGCTCAGAGGCTCATGGATGAGATCCATGGTGGAGTATGTGGCCCACGCATGAGCTAACCTCTACTTGTTAAGAAGATCCTCAGAACATGACATTATTGGCTTACGCTCAAAGCTGACTATGATGATCACGTCAAGAGGTGCTATCAAAGGGAATGCTATCCACGCCCCTCCAAGGGAACTCCACAACATGAGTTCGCCTTGGCCCTTCTCAATGTGGGGAATGAACATGATCCGGCCCATCGAGCCCAAAGCCAGTAATGGACATCAGTTCTTTTTCACCATGATCGACTACTTCACCAAGTGGGTAGAAGTAGCCTCCTTCCCCAGGGATACCAAAGAAGTCATCATTGCTTTCATAAAAAACAATGTCATTTGTGATATGGACAACCAGAGGTAATTGTGTCAGACAATGCTAAAAACCTCAACAACAAAATGATGGAGGAATTATGCAGTAAATTCCACGTCAAACACCTTAACTCCGTCATCTACCATCCAAAGATGAATGGTGCTGTTGAAGCGGCTAATAAAAACATCAAGATGAACATGCAAAAAATGTCCACCAATCATAAAGGATGGCCTGACCTCTTGCCTCTGACTTTATTAGCCTACATAACTTTAATGTGTACTTCCACTAAGGCAACCCCCTACTCATTAGCCTATGGGATGGAAGCAGTGCTCCCCATAAAGGTGGAAATGGAATCCCTCAGAATGTTAATAGACGCTCAGCTGGATGAAGACCAATGGGTACAAGACAGGTATCACCAATTGTCTCTAATAGACGAAAGGCGAACCGCAACTATCTTCCAGGGTCAGTTATATAAGCAAAGGATCGATAGATCATACAGCAGAAAAGTCCAGCTACGACATTTTAAATAGCACGACTTGGTTTTGAAGAAGATCATTAACAACCAAGATCAATCCAAGGGAAAATTTTCTCCTAACTGGGAAGGCCTATTTGTTGTCAAGGAGGTATTGACAGGAGGCGCTCTCAGATTGCAGAAAATAGACGATGATGAATTTCCACAATTTATCAACTCGGATACCGTAAAACGGTACTATGTCTGAGGTTATCATCAAGCAAACATCCGAGTTTTGAATCATCAGATCACTAGTCATTTCAGGTTCTTTAACCCTCATTACATACAACCTTTCCTTTTTATCCATCTACCCCTCAGGGAAAACACATTTTTCAAACCAGCAACCTGGTTTCACTTCATACAACTCCGGTTATCCCATCAGGGATTGAACCTTTCGTACCTGCAGTTTATCCTGAAGACAGGATTAAATTTTCACACCTGCAGTTTGTCCCAAGCATGGGATCAAACTTTCATTTCCCCGCAGCTCATTCTGCACATGGGATTCAATTTCTTCGGTCGCAAATCGTCCTAAGGGGCAAACTACATCGACCTGATCTCCCTGATACCTGGGAGTACGTAGGCAACCATATTCTATATGGTCCGATCGCAATAAAAAAAATAACCAAAACATTTTTGCCCTTTTTCTACAAAAACAAAAAAAAACAAAAACACTTCTACACCCTTCTTCATCAATAAAGCTTCTACACCCATTTACAACTTTCACATTCAGCGTTAAACCTCTTACACCAGGTTCAAACTACGCAGAACTGATCTCCTCTTCAATAGGAGTACGTAGGAAGCCATTTATGGTTCGGTCTAACCCCATACCAGAGCAAAAATACTTGTCACACGGTACTGGGATCAAACTTAAATCCACGACATTTCATCGGCTTCAGACCAAAGGGATGGAACTACCTAACCTCTCATCACAAATAGGAGATTCGGCGACCATCTAAGCTGCGGTTGTGCCTCAAAGAGAAAAACCAATCCATAAGAGATGGAACTAACTAGGCTCCTCTTAAATAGGAGTACTGGCGACCATCTATGGTGCGGTCAATCTCAAAGAGGAAAAGCCACACTCATCTCTACATTTCCATACAGAAACCAGTCCCAAGACACCAAAGATGGTAGGGATACACACAAATCAATGATCCGTTATGAAAGATCCTACGACATCTCAATGTCCACACATCAAGGATGAGTTTAGAATGCATCAAGATCACAAGCCCTGAAGAAACAGGCAAATATCAAGCAAGTATCAAGGCACAACTAAAAGGGAAGTGAATCAAAATATATTTCCCATATATATATAATCTTGATATATACAATATGTGTTGTACATGACAAAATGGCTAAGCTAGTCTGTGCAGGAAAATATAAGTTTATCTACGGATAAGTATGTATGCGGACTATTAGATCTAACATAGCATCCCTCTCCGAAGAAGGAGGTAACACTGTAAGCTCCTGCCCAATGGTATCTACACGAGCTAGTAGATCCGAGGCTAACTGCATGGTGGCATGATGCTCATCAATGTATGCACTCATATCAGCAAGGATATCAGTCGTAAGGGATCTCACTGAAGTATTGTCTGTGACGGCCACATCCCAGGCAGATAGGGCAATATCTCGCTCTACAATCAATGCATCTCTGGCTGATCTAAACGGTAATATGACAAACAGATCTCCTATCCCTGCTAGGAAAGCTGACCAAGATGCAACATCTATACACTCTGCAAGCCGAAAGGAGTATGACATGGCTACATCATGGGTGAAACAATACCCATGCCATCTGAAAGTGTCAATCGATCTCAAGTGTGGCATAAACCACACATACATCATGACCGAGCTGCCTGTAAACACTCATATCGGATAAGTGCAGCAGTATATGGCCGACCTCAGAGTCTGTGCTATAATCATCGGTACAATGATGTGACCCTCCCTGAGAGCTCTCACTGCCATGATAACTCCTATATCTAACTCATCCATGTACCGTGGCATGTAGACATACGACAGTATGCACTTTAGCAGTACATCTAATCTGGCCTAACGCTAATGATCCTCCGGTGTGGTGAAATCCCTGGAATGCCGTGTATAAATATCCTCAGAGCCAAATCTGTCAAACAGAAAATGCTGGGATATAACGTGGCCGGATGTGAGCTCATCCTGTACCACCCTACGCCTCAATCAAGTGAGGGTCATGAACTGCCGACTCATGTCTCCAATCGCTATATGCACGCAAGGTCTGTCCAGTGGCAGCATCGTCAAACGAGCATACTCCTCCAGAGTAGGAGTCAACTCCTGGGTTCCAAATCGAAAAACCTGCCTCGCCGATACACAATTCTCCAGCATGCCCTCCATGAATCCTGCGGGAACCTGAAACATCAAGAGGGTCATAGTATGCTGCAATAGCTAATCTACAGTCACCCTGTCTGATGGTGACATACTATCATACCACGATCGCATACCAGATGCCACCAGTAATGGTGGGGTATGATCAATACGGCTAACTATCGAAGAAGAAATTTGTATGGGCCGTGTCATAAGACCATCTAGGGGTTAACGCTGAATATCTCTGGATATACATACATATGCATAACATAATAACATGCATGATACAATAGATGGCGATATGATATAGGGAATGTAAAACTGTACATACATTCCTAAGTATATCATCATGTAATACATCTCTGTACAGCTAAAATACAGGGAAATGGGGCAAAGAAACCCAATGTCTAACAGAGACCTATCAAATGAAATAACGATAATATACATCAGAAGAAGACAATGGTGTCAATGTCTACATCATCAATCCTGTCCACCTGATGTAACTCCTCATAAGTTAATGGATCTCTATACATCACTTGAGGGGCCAGCACCAGAGCTGGAAGGATCAAAAGTATTTACCTCTGAAGGATGAGGGCCAAGTGCTTGATAAAGAAATGTGCCCGGTCCAACTACCGGGTCAAACTGTCAATCTCTATTAAATGAGTCAGATCTCAGACACAGGCCAGCCAATCCGTTATCATCACAGATCCTGGAACCATATCCCCCATGAACTGAGTGGCACGAGTCTGGGCTCCAATGGTACGAGGGAACCACCAATGCTGGAATATCTCTTGAGCACAGGGATCCTCTGATAATGTAAAATCGTCAACACCTAATAATGGGATATCAATAACGGGTGACTGCGAAACAGGCTAATAACGTCTGACAGGAGGCAAGATCGGAATACGAATCTCTCATGTGGTGCTCCTGATAACACGTTCTCCTAAGTAGAGCTCCCATCCTCCATCTGTGAAGAGAGGAATCCTACGGGTGGAAATCACGTGCTCGACACCAGTCGGGTACCTATCCTCAAATCTAATGGACAAATGCTCCCCTAAATAGGGAATCCACGTGATGAGATCCACTGTCAACAACTCCAACTGTAGGAGGCAATGATTGAAACCTTCTACAACAGGGAACTCGTGGATAGGTATCTAAGCCTAACACACTCACAGGACGCAAACATGGGAGCCTCTCATAGGCCTAGAACTATCAATGTAAAGACAAACATATGCTGTCAGTTAACACTCTTAACCTATACATGGGAAAAGACAAGAGAAATACTCACCAGCAGAAATGGGTAGAATCTTAATCAAGCCTCGATCAAGCCCTGCGAACGCATGCGCATTCCCCTGAGGAAGTAGGCAAAGGTGTAGGAACCCCAATCATACTCTCCAATACGGTCCATGTGTCGAGTGGTACTGATTAAAGCGAAAGACACCGTAGAAGAGTTATCTTTTATGAAGCAGCCCCTAATGATCATCAGGAACAATCACCGAAGAATGCAATCCCTGACTCTCACATCATCAGGTATGGGCTCACTCAACAGCCCACTCATAGCATCTACGCTCAAAGGACCTATACGAATAGTCCTGCCCTTGAGCACCTCCGCCGAAACTCCTAGCAAGGATCTGTGGCAGTCGGGGTAATATCAGCCATACAAGGCACTGGTAACCCTCCAAACTCCATACATGTAATAAACCGCCAATCCATCGGTGTCATCATCACCTCACAATCCAGCAAAAGGAGTGATTGAGTCTAGTGAAACCAGTGCTCAGACAATGCCCTGAGGTAACCCAGGGACAACGGCGGGGAAGAATATAAAGGAACGTTTCGAATCCCCAACCGTGTACAATCGCTCTATAGTCATCATTCAAAGCCTGATACATAGAGTGGATGTTGAACAAGTTCCCTCGAGGTTGTGTAAAGCCGGGAACCTACATCAAATGAAGATCAACATCAGAATCCTTTACTCCTCATCAATAGGAAAGGAGGAAGATTAAGATCTAACTTTATACCTCGTTTGCGTGCAGGTAAACTGAAGGGTGTCGAATCAAATCACCCAGAAGCTCTGGGTTTTCCACCTGAATGCCTGGCAAATTTATACGGGGAACAGATGCAGTAGGAGCGGGGTCCGCAACCGGAACATCCTTATCCTCGACGTCCGACACATCAACCTGGACTGGACGTATCACCGCCTCCACCAAACGACGAGGCTATCTAACAGAACGGGGTCGAGGCACTTCAGAAGCCCGTCTCCGTACACCAGAAGTGTTCCTACGGGAACTACTCGGCTGATCCCGATCCATATATCTGGACAACAAGTCTCCAAATCACCTCAGAAAGGGTGTGGTAAATTCTTATCTGGAGCTTTTTAAAATGCATTTTTATGACTACATATATGCATGCATTATTTTAACATGCATCTACAGTAGAGTTAAAAATGCATGACTACCCAATGCCTACATTTTGGAAAAATTTTGTCGTAGTCCCCTTTGTAAATAGGACTATCCACATGCACATTGATAAGTGGATTTTATATACGCGATTCAATATCCATTTCATGCTTATTTGTTGCTAAATCTTTGTGATCATGTTCATTTTTACTTGTTTTATGTTATTTCATGTGTAGAATGGTGGTTATAGCATTCAATGTTTATTTGGAGCTATTCGGTGTGATTTGAAGTCAATTGGAGCATAATTTGAGTATAGCATGAAGTTCAACAAGTTATCTGGCAGAAGACAATCCCGCCGAGGCGGGGGGTCTCAATTCCAGTTAGTAGGAAGGTAGCTCGCCGGAGCGGGTTAATTTACACTATATACCCCCGCCGGGGCGGGGGGTCTTCATACGAGCTAGATAGAAAGGATACCCGACGGGGCAGGCTTATATAGTACTTGAACCCCCGCCGGGGAGGGGGGTGGAAAATCTGGCATTGTCCTGTTGTGATTGAACTTCTTTTTGGGCATGAATCTTAGCTATTTGTATGGCAATGTAACTCTATTTGGTGGAGAATTCGACTAGGACTTGGTTGTTGGATAACATATACTTAATGAACAACAATTAGACGGACACAAGACATATTACGAAGATCTAAGCTCAGTTTTTGATAGCGAGTGTGGAGGAGTATTTTGAAGGAGATTTTCGGGACGATTGCAATTCTAGTTTACGTGAAGGGTGTTTTCCAATAATCTTTGTGTTAGATTATTATTTGTTATCTAAGGATGATTTCTATGATTTATTCAGTGTTTATTTTGTTTAGCATGAACTAATTCACTTCTTAGGCTTGTGATGGATCCTTGAGTGAATCAATGATTTTGTAGACTTTGATTTCCAAGTTTGTGACGACCCCAAATCCAAGTACTTGAAACCCGAACTCGGTTCTCCACGATACCATTTCTTTAAGCTAAAAAATACTAAAATAATAATACATTCGAACTTAATTTACATACATCAAAGTTTACTTCATATACACAGTCACTACTCAGAAATACCCCATAACTGAGTTTAATAATTAGGGTTTCACAGCACGGTAATATGTTATGACCTAATTAACCGTCATTGCTCAATATTATCATTCACACATACCCAAAGACATAATTATGGTAATCAGAAATAATATAATATTATTATTCTCATCTCTTGATCACAATCCCAATCCAGGGTTTGGATCTCATGTCTGACTTATTCTTCGTACACAACATCAATAATCAAGTTAAAATAATTAACTTAAATATTCTTAACAATTCATATAATAAAATATTTATTATATAAATCTAATTATCACTTCATATATTATTTCCAATCATGTTTTCATGGAAAATAATTAATAAAAATATTTCTACTACGTAAATTTATTACCATATAATTTGTGGTAATTAATAATTCCAAAATTATTTCTAATTTTTCAAGTAATAAATGTATTCGCATTTATCGTTCACTTTACTTGACACTTAGTCTCGTCATTAAAAAAAAAAAAAATTATCACGAAAATTTCTTATTTATTTTATATAGAAAATCTCGGTTATTACATTCACCTCCTTATAAGGATTCCGCCCCGAATCACCGCTTTAAAAACTCATATGCGAAGGGTACATAGCATATAATCATTGTACGTAGATCTCGATCATACTTGATCGAACTGATCTTTAATTATTCATCATAACACTTGTCTATCCGATTAAGCAAAAATATAAGATATATAAGTTATTCAAATAGCACTGGAGTTACATTTCTTCCACCGCCACCGTATCCTGGGACCGTCATGTTGTAAACCCTGAGTTGCTTTCGTTGGAGTTCTTTGGTTGAGTTTGGTCCTCGAAATTGCTAACGTCCCCACCGCTTCTCCCGTGGTTCGTTCCCCGCCTCCATTCCCTCTCAGTGGGCAGCTTCCTTACCTTATGCTCACGATCCACATATAAAACATCCATCGATCATCCTTGAGTTGGGGCGGTTGGGAGAGATATGACCCTCTTGCTTGCACACTTTTAGCATACAACTTGCCCTTGAGACACTCGCCAGAGTGATTCTTCCCATAATTTCTTGCCTTTGCACTACCTGCTTCTTTATACCAACCTGCTTTACTTGCATTTTCTCAGAAAAATTCCTCATTCTTTTCTCACCCCTATTCCCACTACTACTTTCTATCTTTATTGTTCCTTCTGACTTGCTTTTATTCTTCTTCTCCTTATGGTAGAGGCTCATGGCCTCACTTCCCTGTTCAGCAATGATAGCCTTCTCCATGAGTGCTGCAAAAGTATTGATTTGCAGTACTGACACCTTATTGTAGAGCCAGGGTTTTAAGCCCAGCTCAAATCTCCTTGCCTTCCTAGCCTCTCAGATCCACTTGATGTGGAGCAAACCTAGCTAACTCATTAAATTTTATGCGGCATACTCATGAATGTCATATGTTATCCTGCTTTAACTCCAGGAATCTCACCTCCATTCTAGACTGCATACTAACAGAGAGATAGTTTTTGAAAAATAAATCCTTAAACCTATCCCAAGTAATTTCTTCTTTTCCTGCCCGAGTCTTATTTGCCTCCCACCAAAAGTTAGCTTCCCCTTTCATCATATAAGTGGCAAAAGCGGTCTTTTGCCCCTCATCTACTTTAGCGATTACGAATGCCTTCTCTATCTCGTTCACCCAAGTCTGGGCTTCTATAGGGTCAGCTGATCCTCTGAATTCTGGTGGTCCTACGGCTTTGAAGTCTTTGAATTTTGCCAGCGATTATGCATTTGGTTCCCTGATTTGGTATTCCCTGATGCATAGCCTGAGCTACCATGTTTGCAAAATTTTGCATCAGTTATGTCTGTCGTTCTCGAGCATTAGTAGATTCTTCTACCCTTTGGTTTCGAGTTTGACGTCTTGGTGGCATTATATCCGTTAAATAAAACCATAAATTATACCCTTACATTTTAAACCTTATTGCATAAGATTAATGTATTAAACTTCGTTTCATTTCTCAAACTTAGATTCATATTCATTTATCGAATATTTACACAAAGACATCCTGCTTTAATCAACAAATATATCCTTTGTGACTACGAAAAGTCTGGATTTAAAATCTTGACCAACATAAAAGTTGAAAATAGTTCATTACTTATCATACACATTACATAAACACAACATAACCCATACTACTTATTTACCAAACCTTTTCTCGGACATTCATTCGCTCGATGTCCTTCCATTCCACAATTAAAACATCCACCTTGCTTATAGTTGGGGCAACGGGGAGAGGTATGTCCCTCACGGCCACAAATATAACATATCTTTTTCCCTTTCTTCTTATCAGGTTTTCCTAAGTTGGGATCTTCTACCTTTCTTTTTCTCTTACCTCTCGGAGTTGCACACGAGGTGTTGCTTGAGGCTCCCATCTGGTCAATTCGGATTTTGAGCTTATCCTGCTCTTCCATTGTTGTAAGCAATGCTTGACGCAACTGGATATTAAGCAACGTCTCAATCTCCCACAGCCTTTCCAGCGTAGAAACCTTGTTCTCCAGATCCTGTATCTCCGTTGATGCTTGAGCAGCTTCAACTTTAGTGTCTGAATCACTATCTGTCAAATCCACCATTTCTGGGTCTGATGCTACGTTTTCCACTATAGCCACATCGTCCAATTTGGGTTCCTGGTGAGCTTTTATTTCATCTGTTGGCCTCGATATTAGCTCGGGGTGTGAATATGATCCTTCTTATTCCACATATCTTTCTCACCAGACATCTACATACATAAGTTATCCTGATTAACATATAGTATATATACACAGCAATCAAGAGTTCTATATACGTTGTCTCTTATTTTGATTGACGATAAATTTATTCAATTCTCATCAACGCCTATCTCTGCCGAAAGGCAGCTCCATCCACTCTGCATTGAATCGCATGAAGGTGATGACTAAAGCCTGGCCAAGGTATATATCTGGTGTCTTTGGCTTCTATTTCAACCTTCAACTGTCTTATCTGAATATATCTCCCTCTGCTCCAACCTCCCTCATAACTCGGCTAACTCTATCTGTGCTTACAACATTCACACATATCATCACATGCTACCCAATACACCTCTCATAAGAGTAAAAGTTTTCAAATTGTGCTGAGGGGTCATATAGACCATGAACACATAGTTTTAACAGTATTCATACTGTAAAACATTACCCGGTATGTTTACAATCACAAAGAAGGTAAACTACCATTAATAGTACTTTAGGTGATTAACCTATTGTACCCTACGTCATAATGCATAATGTATTAATCATGCCTAGCGAATATTTACGCTATTAGATTGGATTATTTTATCCAAACAACATCGTTCACCTCGGTCTTATCATAGGATTCCGCACCAAAACAATTTGGTTCGGAAATTTCTTCAATGAACACTTAGAGTTTTCATAAACATTAGTCTAGCTGATTCAAATAGCATAGACTCATATCAATAATTCAATTCAATTGAATTATTTAAGTATAACCAAACCCCGTTGGCAAATTAAAATTTTGAAAACATTTTTCGAGAATGACGTCATGATGCCGCACTGTATTTACAGTCCGTTGAGGATTCCGTCATTTGGTGATTTTATCATACTACATCATACCATAGTGGGTTGACGATCCTGAGATCACATCCAACACTAAGTAATACTGCATTGATGACTCCATCATTTTTTATCATCTCTCGCACTGGGTTGCATGGTACATGAGTGATAATTAAAAACAATTTTGATATTTCAAATCATTTTATGTCTAATAAGAAATAAGTAGCATAGATAGTACTTTAAACCGTTTTCAAAAATGATTACGAGTCTACATTTTTGTTTTCAAAAGCACATAGTGCGATTTAGCTTGATGTCAAAATTTTTTGAAGTTTAGCATAGCTAGGAGTTTAGGAAAACCTAACACCTTCACTAAAAATCATTTACTTAACAATCTATCCGTTCACTCGTAATCCATAACACTCCATTCACACAAAACTATACCCAGTTCATCAAACCACACTTATGAGTTCATAAATTGCCACAATCATATGAGTTTAAGAACTTATCCTAGTCGGGACCTTTGGCGTCCATTCATTGAGGGGTTCATAAACATTTCATATAATTATAAGTCAAGAATGTCTCATAAGTATGACTTTTAAGAACTCGTGTACTTAATCTTATATTCTATCTATGACCTATCTACTGTTATACACACGAGAATGGAGTCATCCTCTTAATGTGCATATAACAAATAGCGCGATACGTACATTTCAATGATTATCGATTGCGGAACTAAGTGGTTTTTACACCAAGTACAATTCAGGCTCCATACTGAAGAATCATACAACTCAAATTGTCGACATGAGTCCTCAATCAATCCCCATCTAACACTAACCCCATTCTCCATACGAATTTAATTCAGATTTATTATTCTCTCTTACGGATCTGTACCAATTTATAGTATGATTCATACATGACGTTAATCTTGTCAGAAACTTTCCAATCATCGATTGATTCCTTCCATTTGTCATAGCCTTATCAGATCACGGGGTGATCTCATCGTATATATTACGATTTAGTTCTATATCTTGATCGTTTTATTTTACGATCTCTCATAACTGCACTTTCAGTCTTTTAGACTCAATCTATTCCCCACTACTGTTTAACTTTATAATCAGAGTTAGGGAACTCTGTGTCTTTACACTCACCGAGATTCATCTTTGAATCTTATCGACCAACTAACTCTAGATGAGTTAATACTTATCCTAATCATTGCGGTTATTAGTCTCAGGTATTTCTACCTAAGCTTCATAACCAACAGCTTTGATACCAACCTGTGACGACCCCAAATCCAGGTACTTGAAACCCGAACTCGGTTCTCCACGATACCATTTCTTTAAGCTGAATAATACTAAAATAATAATACATTCGAACTTAATTTACATACATCAAAGTTTACTTCATATACACAGTCACTACTCAGAAATACCCCATAACTGAGTTTAATAATTAGGGTTTCACAGCACGGTAATATGTTATGACCTAATTGACCGTCATTGCTCAATATATTATCATCACACATACCCGAAGACATAATTATGGTAATCGTAAAATAATATAATATTATTATTCTCATCTCTTGATCACAATCCCAATCCAGGTTTGGATCTCATGTCCGACTTATTCTTCGTACACAACATCAATAATCAAGTTAAAATAATTAACTTAAATATTCTTAACAATTCATATAATAAAATATTTATTATATAAATCTAATTATCACTTCATATATTATTTCCAATCATGTTTTCATGGAAAATAATTAATAAAAATATTTAAACTACGTAAATTTATTACCATATAATTTGTGGTAATTAATAATTCCAAAATTATTTCTAATTTTCAAGTAATAAATGTATTCGCATTTATCGCTCACTTTACTTGACACTTCTAGTCTCATTAATTAAAAAAAAAAAAATTTATACATAAAATTTCTTATTTATTTTATATAGAAAATCTCGGGTTATTACAAAGTTAATAATCTATTTCCAGTTTATCTATATTGATTTGTGCTTGAATCTATGAATTGCCTGATCAATAATTCTTTATGGAATTGGATGGAATCGAGAGAGGATGTTGAATTCTAGACCTAGTTGATATAGCATGTGTTCATGATTTTGTGAATAGCTTAATCTTGATGAATGTTAAGGTAGAGATATGTTTGACATTGCATGTAATCAGATAGAGAACTTATTCTTAAACCTTCTTCAATTGTAATTCACATAGAGATATAGTGGGTTAGTTGATTAAGGTGTTTAACGGATTTCCATCTTAATTGTGAATTGACGTTAATACAGTATTAGTGCATCGAGAGGTGGTTAATACTACGTTCGTGTTCTTGGTTAATAAACTGGGATAGTGCATTGAATTGGAATAAAGGTGTTAAAATCAGAGTGAAGCTTAAGGTGAAATCATAAGTCTAATTCTCCATTAATTGTTTGAAATTCCAGATTTTGATATTTGTGGTTATTCAATGTTAGTTTAATTATTCTTTAATTTAGATTCTTTAATTACAATTATTGAGTTGATTTGTTTAATAAAATCAGGGTTAATAGGAAATTGATAATTGTAAGTTAAGGATATTGCTAGTTAGTCTCTGTGGGAACGATACTCTACTCATCACTCTATTACTTTTTGACCACGTATACTTGCGTGTTGTGGGTATATAGATTTTACCCAACAAGTTTTTGGCGCCATTGTCGGGGACTATTTAGTATAATTCTTAATAGTTTTATAATATCAGTTTAATTAATCTAGTTTTACTTAGACAGTTTTTTTATTTGTGTTTTGATTCTTCTATTTCAGGTGTTGAAAGTAGTTTATGCAAACTCGGTCCCAAAATCCAGACTTGCTGCCTTTTGAGGACGACATTAAGAAAAGGTTCCAGAGGTTGAGTAAGTGAATCAAGGAAATGAGACAAGAATTTGAAACACCTGAGAAAGAAGGAAATGGCAGCCGAAGATTGGAAAGCGTTAAGGGACTTCATAACACCTGGTGGTGATGAATCGCAATCAAGCATCACCGGGCCAAAGAATAATAGCACAAAATATGTTCAAAATTAAGCCTGTGATGATACAAATGATTCAGAATTCAATTCAATTTGGGGGATTTACAAATGACGATCCGAACGAGTATCTAGTCAGTTTTTTGGAAATGTGTGACACTTTTAGGTTCAATGGGGTTTCGAATGAGGCGGTGAGACTTTGATTGTTCCCATTATCTTTACGGGACAAGGTGAAGAGTTGGTTGCATTCTCTACCGTCCAGTTAGATAAGTACATGGGAGGATTTAGCTCAGAAATTCCTAGCAAAATTCTTTCCACCGGCGAAAACTGCGAAGATGAGGAACGAGATAACGATGTTTGAACAACAACATGGGGAGTCATTATATGAGGCCTGAGAAAGATACAAAGAATTGCTCAGAAAATGCCCACATCATGGATTGCCCCAGTGGCTACAAAGGAACACCTTTTACAATAGACTACATGGGAATCTCAAGACCAAGTATTGATGCAGCATCGGGCGGAGCATTCATGGCTAAGATTTACGAGGAAGCCTACGAGTTGATTGAAACCATGTTGGCTAATAACTATCAGTGGCCCACAGCGAGAATGACACAGGCGAAGCCCGCTGGAGTGTTAGAAGTAGATGGTATGACTGCTATGCAAGCACAGATTTTTGCGCTTTCAAAGAAGTTGGATTCAGTGACAGCTGCGCAAGCACAAGCACAAGCACAGCAAGTGGCAATAATATGCGAGTTGTACGCAGGAGAGCACCCAACGGATCAATGCGCGATTAATCCAACATATGTGCAGTTCATCGGAAATTACAATAGAATTCCGTAGAACACATACCAAAACACATACAATCAAGGAAATAGGAATCATCTGATTTCTTATGGAGCAACAACCAGCAAAATCAAACTCCACGACAATCATATCCCCCGGGTTTTCAGAACCAGCAATAACCAGCTCAATATCACGAAAGGAAATCAGATCTAGAGGAGTTGTTGACAAAATACATGACTAAAAATGATGTGGCGATGAAAAATCAAGCAATGGCTATGAAATCATATGAGATGGCTATGAAATCACAAGAGATGGCGATCAAGAATCTAGAGAATTAGATAGGACAAATTGCATAGGCGTTGAATAATAGACCACAAGGGACATTACCAAGTGATACAAAGAGAAATCCAAAGGGTAACCATGAACAGTGTCACGCAATTACATTGTGGAATGGAAAATATATCGAAGGTACTAATGCAGAAAATTAAGCAACTCCGGATGAAAAAGTTGATGACAGGGATGTGAGTGTAGAAAGCAAAGGTGAGGATAAGCAAGGTAAGGAAACAAAGCTAAACAATAAGCCAATTATTTATCCACCTCCACCATTTCAGCAGAGGGTCCAAAAACAGAAATTAGACAAGCAATTTTCCAAGTTTTAGGAAATTTTCAAGAAACTTCAAATCAACATACCATTTGCAGAGGCCCTAGAACAAATGTCGAGCTACGCAAAATTTATGAAAGGGATTCTGTCAAGAAAGAAGAAATGGGACGATTTTGAAATTGTGGCACTAACAGAGGAGTGTAGTGCGGTATTACAGCAGAAATTACCACCAAAACTCAAGGACCCGGGAAGCTTCACTATTCCATGCACGATCGGGAATATGAACTTCAGCAAGAATTTATGTGATTTGGGGGCGAGTGTAAACCTAATGCCATTGTCAGTATACATAGAATTGGGTTTGCCTGCACCAAGGCCTACGAACATCTCCTTACATTTGGTAGATATGTCAGTCACATATCTGAGAGGCATAGTAGAGGACATCTTAGTGAAAGTGGATAAGTTTATATTCCCCATGGACTTTATCATTCTGGATTTTGAGGAGGAAAAGAACATCCCAATTATCCTAGGGAGACCATTTTTGGCTACAGGGAGGACACTCATAGATGTACAAAAGGGAGAACTCACTATGAGGGTCCAAGATCAAGAAGTAAAATTCAATATGTTTAAGGCTATGAAATTCCCTACGAATGAGGAAGAATGTTTTTGGATGGATTTAATTGAGGAAATCATTAGTGATGACATGAGCAAGAGTTTGGTAAACGATCCGTTAGAAACAACATTATTGGGGGATGAAGAGGTTGACGATCCAAAATTGGTGGATTACCTACAAATGCTAGACTCATTGCCACGAGTTTCCAAATTTAGAACACAGTTTGAACCACTGCACACGGAGGAGGTAACCGCAGAAAAACTATAACCATTATTGGAAGAGCCACCAAAGTAGGAACTTAAACCACTCACTAAACACCTCAGGTATGTATACTTAGGCAATTCAAATTCTTTACATGTTATTATTTCTGCTGCACTTAACGAATTGCAGGAAGAAAAGTTGATGAGGGTGCTTAGGGAACTCAAGTCAGCGATCGGGTGGACAATCGCAGATATAAAGGGAATCAACCCTTCATTTTGCATGCACAAGATCCTAATGGAAGATGAGGCAAAACCAACGGTAGAGCAACATCGGCGACTCAATCCAATTATGAAGGAAGTTATGAAGAAGGAAATTTTGAAGTGGCTAGATGCCGGCATCATCTACCTTATTTCCATTTCGACAAATGGGTTAGTCCGATTGCATTGCGTCTTAGAAAGAAAGGAGGAATGACGATGTAGTGCGAGAATGAGGACAATGAATTAATACCGACTAGAACAGTGACAGGTTAGAGGGTTTGCATGGATTACAGAAAATTAAATAAGGCAACCCGAAAAGAACATTTCCCGTTACCCTTTATTGATCAAATGTTAGATAGATTGGCGGGACACCAATATTACTGTTTGTTGGATGGGTACTCTGGCTACAACCAAATAGTCATCGCTCTGGAGGATCAAGAGAAGACCACATTCACGTGCCCTTACGGCACATTTGCATTCAGGAGGATGTCATTCGTGCTATGAAATGCACCTACAACTTTCTAATAGTGTATGATGGCCATTTTTTCAGATATGGTGGAGAAAAATGTTGAGGTCTTCATGGATGACTTTTCGGTTTATGGGGACAGCTTCAATATTTGCTTACAGAATCTGGTCATGGTGTTGCAAAGATGTAAGGACACGAATCTCATACTAAATTGGGAAAAATGCCTCTTCATGGTTGAAGAGGGCATAATTTTGGGCCATAAGGTATCGGCTTAAGGATTGGAAGTTGATAAAGCAAAGCTGGAAACAATTGAAAAATTTCCTCCACTAAACTCAGTTAAGGGTATTAGGAGATTCTTGGGACATGCTGGGTTCTACAGGAGGTTTATAAAAGACTTCTCTAAAATTGCGAAACCTCTATGCAGTCTTTTAGAGAAGGATGTGACGTTCAGCTTTGATAAAGAATGCAAGACGACTTTTGACTTATTAAAGAGGATATTGACTACAGCCCCTGTTATAGCTGCATCGGATTGGAGCATGCCATTCGAGCTTATGTGTGATCTTGGCGACTTCAGCGGTTAGAAATTTGTTTGGGCCAACATAGAGACAAGGTGTTTCACGCCATATACTACGCAAGCAAAACACTTACAGAAACTCAAATGAACTACACAACCACAGAAAAGAAATTGCTTGCAGTGGTATATGCGTTTGACAAATTTCAGGCTTACTTAATTGGGACTAAGGTGATAGTCTATACAGACCATGAAGCGATTCGGTACTTGATAGCGAAAAAGGATGCTAAACCACGCCTTATCCGGTGGATTCTCCTACTTCAAGAGTTCTACTTAGAAATAAAGGATAGAAAGGGGACGGAGAACCAAGTAGCCGATCACTTGTCGAGGTTGGAAAACCACGAGAAAGCAAAAGATGACAGAAGTGAGATTAATGAGTCATTCCCAGATGAGAAACTATTTGGGATTTCAACAGAGATTTCGTGGTATGGCGATTATGCAAATTTCGTTGTGAGAAACATTCTACCACCTCACCTCACAAGACAACAGAAAAGGAAATTTCTTCACGATGTGAAATGGTACATGTGGGATGAACCATATTTGTTCAAGTAGTGCACCGACAAGATGATTCAACGGTGCGTCCCATTTAGTGAGGTGAAGAATATTCTGCATGAGCGTCACTCATCGGCGTATGGCGGGCATTATGGGAGTGAGAGGACAGCATCAAAGGTGCTGCAATGTGGTTTTTATTGGCCCACATTATTCAAAGATGCCCACCAGTTTGTCAAACAATGCGATAGGTGTCAAAGGGTGGGAAACATTTCGAAACGTAATGAGATGCCCTTACAAACGATTCTGGAAGTGGAAATTTTTGACGTATGGGGTATCAATTTCATGGGACCATTTCCCTCGTCATTGAACAATCAATACATTCTACTCGCAGTGGACTACGTGTCAAAGTGGGTTGAAGATGCAGCTCTACCAACTAACGATGCCAAGGTGGTCCTCAAATTCCTTCAAAAGAACATCTTCACGAGGTTTAGTACACCAAGAGCAATTATCAGTGACGAAGGTAGTCACTTCTGCAATAAGTTGTTTACTGCTCTTTTGGCCAAGTATGGGGTCAACCACAAGATAGCTACAGCGTATCACCCTCAAACCAGTAGACAAGCTGAGGTATCAAACAGAGATGTCAAAAAGATATTGGAGAAAGTGGTGAATCCGAGTCAGAAAGATTGGTCGCTGAGATTGGACGATGCTTTATGGGCCTACCGGACTGCATACAAGACGCAAATCAAGATTTCACCATATCAACTATTGTACGGGAAGGCATGTCATTTACCGGTGGAGCTACAGCATAAGGCATATTAGGCTGTGCAAAAACTCAATTTCGATCAAACAGCTATAGGTGAAAAGAGACTACTTCAATTGAATAAACTCGACGAATTTCATCTTCACGCCTATGAGAATGCCAAACTATACAAAGAAAAAGTCAAAAGATGGCACGACCAGAAAATTTTGCATCGAACATTCGAGCTTGGCCAATCAGTACTCTTGTTCAATTCATGACTGCGATTGTTCCCAAGAAAGCTTAAATCGAGATGGTCGGGACCATTCACGGTCAAGCGGGTATTCCCTCACGGTGCAGTCAAAATCTACAGTCGCAATCCACTCAAAACATTCAAAGTCAACGGACACCGTCTAAAGGATTACTGGGGTGACGAAAACAACACCAACGTGATCGCCATCATATTGACCGACACAACATATGCAGAAAGAAGTCAGGCTGAACGACTTAAAATCAAGCGCTAATTGGGAGGCAACCCAATCCTTAGTCTTTATCATATTTTATATTGTTTTATCATAGTTTTTATTTCATTATTAGGTAGATGAATAAAAGAAAAATCTCGCTAATCTCTCCACAATACATCACGCATAAACAATTCACTAATATGCATGTGTCAATTCTTGCAGGATGGAAAATGGAGCAACTACATGAAGTAGAACATAGAATCTAACGATTGGTATGGCCATGGCCAAGGGCTATTTTAGTATCTAACCCACGTAAGGCGGGGTCCTCGAATCCGATTAATGAGAATGCACACCGTCGTATGGGCCTTACTAGTACAATACCCCCCGCCGGGGTGGGGGTCCTAGAATTCAGACAACTTTGGCAGTTATACAGACTTCTCACCTTCCCAATAACACTCATTCAACCTTCCAATAACCCCCTTTTCCCACTTCCCCATTACTTCATAACTCCATAAC
Source organism: Panax ginseng (assembly GCA_020205605.1). Taxonomy (NCBI): domain Eukaryota; kingdom Viridiplantae; phylum Streptophyta; class Magnoliopsida; order Apiales; family Araliaceae; genus Panax; species Panax ginseng. The sequence continues at coordinate 122,737,063 of CM035132.1, read as the reverse complement.
AACCATCCACTACCATTACTTCTTTCCCACATTCCCAATACTCCATAACTCCTCTCCACCTCTTCACTCCACCAATGATAGCCTTCCCTCTCCCTCTATAAATACCACCACATCTCATACAACTCCCACCACACTTGATATAAAGCAAAAAGAGAGTATAGTTGTGAGCTAGAGAGATAATATTGAAAAGTTTGGGGGAGAGTTAGGGCAAAACCAGCAATTGGGAGAGACATGGCTTCACAATGACCCTCTAAACGCCAAAGGGGAGAAATTTCACGGCCATCGCAACCAACCCGCACCTCCGATCACCGAAAATTTGCTAGTGCCGCCGCCGCCGACTGGTACGACTACATGATTACCAAAGCCCTTACACCAGAGCGGGGGTTTGCACCGGATCCTAATGATGGGGATCTTATGCCTCAAATTTAACAAAAGAGATGGACCAAATTCACCGAGGAGCCAGAACAAGTCGTTGTTAACATCGTCAAAGAATTTTCTGTAAATGCAGAGGACAAAGAACCATTCCACGCATTTGTGCGAGGTCGGTTGGTTCCATTCAGTGCGGACACAATCAACACTTACTACAAACTGCGGGTACCTCGCCATTGCCAGTATGCTCATCTCCGTAATTCTGACACAAACTTTGATGCTATAATCACAGAGATGACAAAGCCGGGAACATCTTGGATCAAGGGTCGAAAGGGAGGCACCGTATTTCATAGCGAAGACCTTAGCCGATATGGCAAAATTTGGTACGCCTTCCTATGTGTAAAATTGCTTCTGTCCCAACACACTTCGGACGTCACCAAAGAGAAGGCGTTACTGCTATACGCCATAGTCCAAGACTTTATTATTGATGTTGGGGCCATTATTTGCTCCTCCATCCTCCGGTGCCTACGTGGAAATTTTTCTGTAGGCCTACCACACCCATCCCTCATTTGTGGGTTGTGCCGTCAAGTAGGGGTGAGATGGTCCGATGACGAGCCCACTTAATTGCCGTTTGCGTTGCTTGATTCAAGAATGATAGCGCGGTATTCTGTATGGGCAGGAGGTGAGTCACATCCGCGTGGTGTGGGATTCATTTTTCCGTCGTCGTCGGAAGACAACGTGGATGCTACAGGGACATCGGGGGATGAAGATGAAGAAATGGGTGAACAAGGGGCTGAGCAGGTATCGCAGGCCATGGCCATATCCAATTCTCAGTTCCTTGAATTCCAAAATCAAATGAATGCACACACCAAGGCAACTCGTCGGGAAATGCGCCGATTGGCAATGAGGCAAGAGCATATGTTCGATGCTATACACACATCTTTCGCCTCGTTGAACACAACTCTTCAAAGTTTCAACCCGGTGACACAATTTCCATACCAACATCCCGGACCAATGCTAAGGTTCCCACCGAGTGATTCCGAAGAAGAAGAACAACAACCACCTCCTCAAACTTAAGCGATAGTAGGGAAGTCCTCATGTGACACCCCCAAAATAGGTATACATCACCTATTCTGAGTCGCCAAATACATGGTACAAAATACAAATACAATCTTTAATATACAACAAGAGAGTTGTGAGTTTTAATACAACTATTGTCTTCTAGACAATATCCACTCTCAGAATAAGTCCTCATTATATTTATTGTCACACTATTTAATAGAATAGTGAGGACTACTAATACTATCATCCGGATGATCACTCTGGTTCCCCGACTAGTTTCGGCTACATTCTCATTTCCTGAAGAGAACAGTGAAAGAAAGGGTGAGCTCAACTAGCCCAGTAAGAAATCTTATGACTAAGATAATGCAGAATAAATTATCATTAGTCTTCAATAATGTTAAACTGATAAAATACAATAGACATCAAGTTTAACTGCAGCGGAACATGCAATCCATTAAAAGAGTTAAATAGAGAATAAAATCTACTATCTTTTATGATTTAAAAGGTTTTCATCACTTTTATCGCTGGGACTTAGCTTAATAAATAATCCACATCATCCCTGCACTACAGCCAAGGATATTCATTAGTATCACAACCACAATTTATCCATGCACTACGGGCCAAGGATATTTGTTTATTCATTAATGGTCATGATCATGCCAACAAGCGTCCATCAATGCACTACGGGCCAATGAGGACTTTTACCACATCATTTGTAACATTACGGTCATGATTACACCGAATAATCCCTGGTCATAATCATACCAAGTCCATCCAAACACTACAGGCCACAGATGACTTTAAAAAAAATATAAACATGAGGATGATGACAATATTATAAGAATCCAATAAAATAAGTTCAAGAATTAATTTATTCAGGAACTAATAAGTCCAAATTGTCAACATGATACTTCTTTGTAGAGTAAAATTCAAGAATGCTCAGAAGAATATTTCCATGAAAAGATACTAGATGAAGCGCAAATATCAAGGATATTCCACTAATTTCATGGAGTATAAAAGTCAAAACTTTAACCAACTAAGTATAATAAAGAATGGAATAACAAAAGAAATCACCATGCATACTGAGTGCCCGCATGGGCGGTTATTTCAATGTAATAATAAATAACGAGAACCGGTCGGTAGTAATATGCATCGACATGATATTCCAATAGAATAATAAAGAATGGAATAACAATATAAATCACCATGCATGCGGTACTTGATGCCATGCGAGTTATTCCAACGAATAATAAATAACGAGAATCGGTCCCACCGTAAACGCATGCAGACGAGGATATTCCAATGAGAATAATAAAGAGCGGAACCAGTCCCACGTAAAATGCACAGACGGGATATTCCAACAAAATAATAAAGACGGAACCAGGTCCGGTGTAAAATGCACAGACAAGATGTTCTAACAGAATAATAAAGAATGGAATAACAACAGAGTTTCACCATGTATGCGGTACTTCGCATAGACAGGTTATTCCAGCAGAATAATAAATAATGGATTAACAGAAGAATTTCACCAAGTATAGGGTAGACTGCGTATACAGGTTATTCCAACAGAATAATAAAGAATGGAATAACAGAAGTTCTCTTCATGAATATGATAAAAAATAATACCCCTTACCTTATAAATAAGAGTACTCCGACGGTAGGGCGGGGATATACTTGAAGAAACTTACACTACGCTCAAAGCTTTCTTAAACGCTAAAGAAATATGATCAAGATAGAAGAATAATTCTCTCTATAGTTTCTCTCTCTAGAGTTTCAGTGAATTCGTAAGAAATAATGAAGGAATGAGCTTCTATTTTTAGAAGAATGGACTGAATAGTAACCAATCCATGAACGGTCTAGATCGATTTACTTTAAAACAGACGGTCAGTTGGTTTACAATAAAATATAATATATTCTATTTATAATCTAATAAAACGAATAACTTTTAAAAAGATTTTACTATACAAACACTATGCAAACACTATGCATAATAAAATATAATATAATCTAATTATTGTCTAATAAAACGAATAACTTTATAAAAGTATTCTGTTTTATATAAAAAGATTTTACTATTAGCCTAATAAAATGAATAACTTTATAAAAGTATTCTTTTTTATATAAAAAGCTTTTCTGTTTTATTACATTAATAATACTAATAAAACAAAACTTCATCATCATTATTATTATTCACACTATTAATCGACCAGGTCGTTCCCAGGAAAGAGGGGGCTTTCCAATAAGGATTTCTCCCTATTGGCGCGCAATTAGGTGACCAAACCTCTCCTTGGCAGAACTTCTAGACATCGTTAATAATGCAAATAATAATATTAATAACTCTGTCATCTCAATTATTGATTTAATAATATATAAAATATCGACAATAATTGAATAAAACTGAATGACTTCTCACGTAAGCATCAATAATCAATACCGTGTGCTACTATGCAACCACGCGTATTCCTATACTTTTAACACCGGTGTTTCAACAGGTTAACGGTAAAACTTCCGCCGTTATTTTCATAAAAAATATTTTTGTCGTTTTCTCAATCCGACAATAATTCCGTTGTGGGGTCCACCAATGATTGTGCCGTCGTACGAATATTCCCCGACCAATCAAATATTATAAACAACTTGCATACTTTGTAAAATTTCTAAATATTACCCACAACTATAACATTATATCAAATTCATTCCATAATATTTAAAAATGATAATTATAGAAAATTCATCTTTATTCATAAAAGTTGGGGTCTTACAATCTCCCCTTATGAAATTTCTCACTCGAAATTAGGGTACGTACCTGGTATGTCAAAGAGGTAAGGATACCTTGATTTTATTTCAGATCCTAACTCCCAGGTCATTTCCTCAACATCGTGGTTCCTCTATAAAACTTTGACTTGAGGTATAACCTTGGAGCGTAGAATATGTTCCTTCTTATCCAAGATTTGAACAGGAACCTCTTCATACGTTAAATCTTCCGCTATTTCGTCTAGTTCTAACTCAATAATGTGGTTTGGGTCTTTCACATATTTACGTAACATGGATATATGAAAAACATTATGAACACGAGACATACTTGGCGGTAAAGCAAGTCTATAGGCTACAGTCCCTACTCGATCGAGGATTAAAAATGGGCCAATGAATCGAGGATTGAGCTTTCCTCTCTTTCCAAATCTCGTAACTCCTTTCCATGGAGCAACACGTAACAACACATGATCTCCAATATCGAATTCCACGTCCTTTCGATGAAGATCAGTATAACTCTTTTGTCGATCTTGGGAGGTTTTTATACGTTGCCGGATCATTTGTATCTTTTCCGTAGTCATACGTACTAACTCCGGTCCCAACAACGTTGCTTCACCCACCTCATCCCAGCATACTGGAGAACGACACTTTCTTCCATACAACGCTTCGAATGGAGCCATGCCAATACTTGCTTGATAACTGTTGTTGTAGGAAAACTCCACCAATGGTAAGAACTTGTCCCAACTTCCCTTGAAGTCAAGGACACAGAGTCTTAATAAATCTTCAAGAGTTTGAATAGTCCTCTCTGATTGTCCATCCATTTGAAGATGATATGCCGAACTAAATCATAAATCCGTGCCCATAGCTTTTTGCAAACTAACCCAAAATCGTGAAGTGAATCTTGGGTCTCGATCAGAAACTATGGTTACTGGCATACCATGCAATCTTACAACCTCGTTTATGTACATACAAGCAAGACATTCAACTGTATAAGTTTCTCGTATAGGTAAGAAATGAGCAGACTTGGTCAATCTATCAACAATGACCCAAATTGCATTTATGCCTTGAGAAACCTTAGGAAGACCAGTAATGAAATCCATGGTAATGTGCTCCCACTTCCATTTTGGAATTTCAAGTGGTTGCAATGGACCTTTTGGTACTTGATGTTTCGCCTTGACTCGTTGACAGGTTAAACACCTTGAGATAAACATCGCTATCTCCCTCTTCATATTGCCCCACCAAAATATATGTCGAAGATCATGATACATTTTGGTACTCCCAGGATTGATTGTAAACTGTGTGTTGTGCGCCTCCATTATGATTTTATACTTTAAATCAGGGTCGTTAAGAACACAATGTCTGGAGTTGACTCAAAGTATTCCTTCTTCATCGATTCTTGCTTCTGTCATAGCTCCTTCTTGTACTTTCTTCCTCATATGCATCAGTTCCAGGTCGGTAGCTTGAGCAGCTTTTACTATATCGATTAAAGTCGGTTCTACTCATATATTTTCCATCATCACGTGGGTCCCTAGAGTTTTTGTCTCTATCTCCATCCTTTTCAAGTCATACAAAATGGGCCTTTGCGTTGACAATATCGCACTCGTACCCGCATATGATCTTCTACTCAATGCGTCAGCTACCACGTTTGCTTTTCCAGGATGATATTGGATGGTATGATCATAATCTTTCAACAGTTCAAGCCAACGTCGTTGTCGCATGTTGAGTTCCTTTTGAATGAAGAAATATTTGAGGCTTTTATGATCCGTAAAGATCTCCACTTTCTCCCCATACAAGTAATGCCTCCAAATTTTAAGTGCGAAGACAACAGCTGCCAACTCTAGATCATGAGTAGGATAATTCCTCTCATATTCTTTGAGTTGTCGAGAGGCATAGGCTATGACTTTCCCATGTTGTATGAAAACACATCCTAACCCTTTACCTGAAGCATCACTGTAGATGATAAATCCCTCCGAGCCAGATGGTATTGTCAGAACATGTGCTGAAATGAGTCTTCTCTTGAGTTCTTGAAAACTCTTCTCGCATTCCTCACTCTAACTGAATTTTGTATCTTTTCGAGTCAGCTGAGTTAATGGAGTAGCGATTCAAGAAAATCCTTCTACGAATCTCCGATAATAACCAGCTAAGCCGAGAAAGCTACGTACTTCGGTCACTGATTTAGGTTGTTCCCAGCTTTGAATGACTTCAATCTTTGCTGGGTCAACAGATATTCCATAACTTGATACCACGTGCCCAAGGAATGCTACTTCCTCAAGCCAGAACTCGCATTTCTTCAACTTGGCATAAAACTTATATTCACGAAGCTTTTGAAGTATCAGCCTTAAGTGTTGCTCATGATCTTCATGGCTTTTGGAATAAATAATGATATCATCAATAAAGACGACCACAAAGTGATCCAAATATTCCTTGAATACTCGGTTCATCATATCCATGAAGGCAGCAGGAGCATTAGTCAATCCAAAAGACATGACTAGGAATTCATAATGCCCGTACCGAGTTCTTCAGGGAATACGTCTTGAAATTCATTAACAATAGAAATATCATTCAAAACTAACGTATTTTTGTTTAGATCCGTGACATGAGCTAAGAAAGCTTGACATCCGTTTTTCAATAAACGAATAGCTTTATGGCTTGAGATGACAGTGATTGATTTTAATGGTTTGGTTGCTTGAATTCGCATAATAGGTTGGTTAGGAATATGAAAGCTAACAACCTTACGAAAACAATCAATTTTTGCATGATGAGTAGTTAACCAATCAATCCCTAGAATTACGTCAAATGAAAGTATTTTCAATGAAATAAGATCGACAGGTAATGTGAGGGTACCGATTTGAACCAAACAAGACTTATAAACAGTGGATGTAATGAAGGTTTCTCCCAACGGAGTTTAAACAGATAAGTCAAAGTCTAATTTCTCCGGAGTCAAATTTAAACGTTGAGCGCAAGTAGGAGAAATAAAGGAATGGGTAGAACCGGTATCAAATAAGGTATATACTTCACTAGAGTTTATGATAAGCTTACCCGTGATGACCTGATTCGGGTTCCTTGCTTTCTGGTAGGTCACGACAAATGCTCTCCCTTGCACTACCGACTTTGACTTTTCTGGGGAGTCCTTTGGTGCCTCCATCCTAGCTGAACTTGTCTTCGGTGAATGACAAAATCGGGCTAGGTGACCTTCTCTTCCATAATTATAACATGCTTTGGACAGCATCGCGCAGTTTAGACTGATGTGTCCTTCCCTTCCGCATTTGAAGCATATGATAGGTGGTCGTTCTCCTTCCTGAACCACGGGTGCTGGTGCTGACGTCTTTCCATCATTGCTGAATCTTCTCTTCTTAAAATGTCCATTCTTATTATTTTGGCCATGATAACCACCGAAGTGGTTACCATTTCTGGTATGTTGATTCCCTCCATGCTTATTGTCACCGCTTTGATGACTATTATCACTGGTATTATCATTTTGTCGGCTGCTCTCTTTTGGTTGGGTTGACTCATTATCACGCTCCAATAACTGAGCCCTATTAACAACATCTGAATACAAACACAGTTTATGAGAGATAAGATATTGACGTATCTCGGGTTTCAAACCTCTTAGAAACATTCGCGTCATTCTCTCCTCATTATCAACCAAATGGGACGCAAACCGGGACAACTCGGCAAACTTGGCTTCGTACTGCGACACGGTCATGTTGTTTTGCTCCAGTTTAATGAACTCTACCTCTTTCATGTGACGAATACTTTCGGGAAAGTACTTGTCATTGAACAGTTCTTGGAACTTCTCCCAAGACATATTTAGTGCGGCAGGTTGAGTACGCTTTACAGATTCCCACCAGTAATCTGCCTCTGCCCACAACATGAAGGTGGCAAAGGGAACCTTTTGCTCCTCAGAGCATCCCAAAACATCAAATATCTTGTTGATCTACTTTATCCACGTCTCCGCCTTAAGTGGTTTTGGCTCTCCAAAAAGTTCTGGTGGTCCCAGCTCCTTGAACTGCTTAGCGGTGACCGTCCGAGAGTTGCTATTGTTTCCACCTGCATTTTGGATAGGAGCCGCTCTCGCCTGATGTTTCATGAATTGCATGAAGCCTCGAAACATTCCATCGTTCATCATTTGGTTAGTGTTGTTGTTTGCATTAGGATTATCACCTTCCTGATGCGCATTATCCTGATTATTGATCTGTGGAGACTCAACGGTCTCCTGTGCTCCATTGATGTTCTCAACATTCTCGGATGCCATTTTCAAATACTGCCACAAAACAAGGGTTAATTAACATATCACATATAATCCCTATACTCTGACCAACCAATTAAATATCAAATAAACTTAGGTAGGTCATACTAGCGAAGGAATTCCCCGTCTCTCCCCTCCTAGTTCTTGTCTCACATCTCAGCCAGAGATCATATCCCTAAGCTTTGATACCAACTGTGACACCCCCAAAATAGGTATACATCACCTATTCTGAGTCGCCAAATACATGGTACAAAATACAAATACAATCTTTAATATATAACAAGAGAGCTGTGAGTTTTAATACAACTATTGTCTTCTAGACAATATCCACTCTTAGAATAAGTCCTAATTATATTTATTGTCACACTATTTAACAGAATAGTGAGGACTACTAATACTATCATCTGGACCGTCACTCCGATCCCCGACTAGTCTCGGCTACATTCTCATTTCCTGAAGAGAACAGTGAAAGAAAGGGTGAGCTCAACTAGCCCAGTAAGAAATCTTATGACTAAGATAATGCAGAATAAATTATCATTAGTCTTCAACAATGTTAAACTGATAAAATACAATAGACATCAAGTTTAACTTCAGCGGAACATGCAATCCATTAAAAGAGTCAAGTAGAGAATAAAATCTACTATATTTTATGATTTAAAAGGTTTTCATCACTTTTATCGCTGGGACTTAGCTTAATAAATAATCCACATCATCCCTATACTACAGCCAAGGATATTCATTAGTATCACAACCATAATTTATCCATGCACTACGGGCCAAGGATATTTGTGTATTCATTAATGGTCATGATCATGCCAACAACTGTCCATCAATGCACTACGGGCCAATGAGGACTTTTACCACATCATTTGTAACATTACGGTCATGATTACACCGAATAATCCATGGTCATAATCATACCAAGTCCATCCATGCACTACAGGCCACAGATGACTTTAAAAAAAATATTAACATGAGGATGATGACAATAATATAAGAATCCAATAAAACAAGTTTAAGAATTAATTTATTCAGGAACTAATAAGTCCAAATTGTCAACATTATACTTCTTTGTAGAGTAAAATTCAAGAATGCTCAGAAGAATATTTCCATGAAAAGATACTAGATGAAGCGCAAATAAAGGATATTCCACTAATTTCATGGAGTATAAAAGTCAAAACTTTAACCAACTAAGTATAATAAAGAATGGAATAACAAAAGAAATCACCATGCATGCGGTACTTCGCATGGACAGGTTATTTCAACAGAATAATAAATAACGGAACCAGGTCAGGCGTAATACGCACCGACAGGATATTCCAACAGAATAATAAAGAATGGAATAACAATAGAAATCACAATGTATGAAGTACTTTGCATAGGCAGGTTATTCCAACAGAATAATTGTGACGACCCAAAAATTCGGACACCCATATCTCGAATTCGGTGCATCACGTGCAACTACGAATATCTTACTAAAATCAACAATGAAAATACTAGAATAATTTACATTGATATGATATAAATATTTGCGTCCCAAGGTACCGTAACCATTACTACGATAATTCAGTGATTAAATTAACCATAACTTAATCATTCTTGAATACATCATAACAAGTATAACAATAATAATAATACGTCTAGTCTTAAGGACTAAGTTATTCTGTCGCCTTGCCCTTTCCCTTGTCCTGTCCTGAAGTACCGCCTTGCTCTGCTTTAACTATAATGTTTTAGGAAGCAAAAATGAGCAACGAGTTTGCCCAGCAAGTAATATAGCCAGAAGAACAAGCAGTTATAGAATTTAGATCTTTCAAGGGTATAATAATAATTGGTAGTTCAAGGATATCAAGAAATATCAAGAGTATTCAATATGTGTCGCTATAGACTGAAGGATATCAACAAAATTTCAGGGTTTATTCATTTCGAGGTTCAACATGAATGAGTACTGAGAAGTCACTAAGGACTAAGAACTCTTACTAGATTTAACAGTATTACACTGTAATTCAATATAAACGAGTACAACAGGTGATCAGCCTAAAGTACCCTACGTTATGCATAACATTTAATCATACTTATATGCATATCGCGTCGCCTCCCGACAATAATATATAATTTCCCCTTTTATGAGGGTTGTTCATCTCAGTAGATTTATGATAGTCTGCACCAAGTCAATCGGTTTGGATAGCTTTTTAACACATAATAATAGTCTAGTCGAATCAAAGGCTTAGACAATTTTTCATTATGCATTTAAGAACGATAAGTCCAATGCTTGTAACAACATCAAGGTATACGAATGATTTTCGAATAGAAACAGATATTTGCTTGAAAAATTTATTGATATGACAATAATTCAAATGCGTACAGTGTGAGAATTAAGGAACTTGCAACACAATAATAATAGTGTTCGGATACTTGCTCAATGTAAATTTGAGTGAGGTTAGAGAACTTGGCTTTAGCGTTGATTACTACTTGTAGCGAAAATCACCTCAATGAATTATGTTTGTCCTATTTATGTAAGTATAGGTATTCATTAGCCAAACACACTTTATATACATATATAAACAACATGTACACATAACACATTTTTCTTTCTATCTATGTATACTGCTGCACCCATCAAAACTCATAGTTGTACACTAATATGCTCATACTTTTGACCACTACTAGTTTATTCATAATCTTTCTTCTTCGTAGTTCCAAGAGGTTCATTGCTTTAAGTAGACCATAACATCTATCAATCCCACCGACCCTTTTCTATGCATGTTTGCAGGCATCAGATTTATTTTCCCGAAGTTAGTAAAATTCTCTACTTAGAACTCATTCGTGTAATAATAGTTTATAGCAATATAGGAATATTTATTAATCCATCCTTATATCGAGTTATGATGTTGTCTCCGAGTCCCAGGACATCTCGCCCTGTCCGAAGCCGAAGACATCTGGCCATGTCCGAAGACGAAGACATATGCCCATGTACGAAGCCGAAGTCATTTAGCCATGTCTGAAGATATTACGACTTGTCCGAAAACAACATGCTTCGTTCCAAAGACATTACGACTTGTCCGAAGACAACACGCTTTGTCCGAAGACATTACGACTTGTCCGAAGACAACACACTTTGTCCGAAGATATCACGACTTGTCCGAAGACAACACGCTTTGTCCGAAGACATCTCAAAAGTCAGCTCTTTCAGAGACTTCGGTCTACACTATTTCGACAAAGTCTAAGTTTGTCGGGTTAATTTCATTAAGACTTTACTATATGCATACAACCTAAGGGAATTTCTTAATACATGGTCTAACACGACCAAACCCCATCACCGGTTCCTAAGTACTGCAAGTAAATTGCACCTTATGGAGTTCGTAAGCGATGAACATGCTTTGTTTTGCAGAGTAGCCACAACTTAATTCCAGACAATTATTAACGCATTCATGCACGAAAGTAAACTTTCTAAACACCCTATATCATGTTAATTCATCATACTTGACCTATTAATTTAGGAAAACCGAGAATCAAACAAGACTCAAGTTAAGAACGAAGTAGAAATTATACCTTCTCGAGCTTTAACCTTGATATCTCACACACTGATTGGGTAATGCTTAGAAACTAAGAATTCTTTACTCAGATTTCTCCAACACTCTTATCACTATAATAGACTGCCATGGTGGCTTGTATTTAAAGAGAAAAGCATGGACTAGACACTTGCTTTACACAATGTTGGGATTCATGGTGCAATAGAAATGAACAATGGTTACTTAAGGAGTTGTTTAACCACTCCATACCAAACCACTTCGCTAGCCCTCATGCCTAGGATTAGCGACTTGAAAGTTTCATGTAAAGAGAGTTTAGGCTCTTTGTTCCTTGTACTTGGTGACCCTTAATTTGGGGACAAGAGAATAGATCTCAGACATAGACAAGGGGCTAGTCGGTCGGGCCCACTGCCCCACGCCACATTTTATTTAACCAACACCTTGTACTATCAGTTAACTATTTTGTTGGATTCCGAATTGGATTTTAAATATCCCAAGTTTATTGGGCTAACTCAAAAGTCCATCAATTAACTTTATTGGTCTAGACTCCCAATTTATTATTTGGATTATAAACATGTAAATACTTAATTATTCCTCACTAATTCCATCATTGTGTCACACCAGACCTTTCATAAACCTATCATAATTCTCCACATCTTATCAATTATTAAAAGTTCAATTTTAATTCAATTGAGTTACTCACCTCATGCCATGTAAGCATTTATAAAATAATCACAGGCTCTATTTATAAATATTAATATTAAATCATAAAATTTACGGTTATTACATCCTCTCCCCCTTATAAAAATTCCGTCCTCGTAATTGATACAAGGTTACACAAAAAGATGGGGATAGTCTCTCCTCATCCTATCTTCAAATTCCCATGTGGCCTCCTTGACATCGTGGTTTCGCCAAACAACCTTTACAGAAGATATAACTTTGTTTCTTAGCATTTGTTCTTTCTTATCTATTATTTGAACAGGAATTTCTTCATATGCCAGATTCTTCTCTACTTGAATGGGCTCATAGGAAATCACGTGCTTATAGTTAGACTTGTACGGACGTAGTACGAAAATGTAAAACACGTTGTGGATGTGTTCCAGTTCGGGTGGCAAAGCAACTTTGTATGCCACTTTGCCCACTTGCTTCAATATCTCGAATGGCCCTATGAACCTCAGACTCAATTTTCCTTTCCTTCCGAATCTGATCTTTCCCTTCCAAGGAGATACCTTCAAAAACACAAAACTACCGACTTCAAAGTCTCTGTTCTGTCGATGCAAGTCGACATACTTCTTTTGGTGATCTTGAGCTGCTACCAATTTGCCCCTTATTGTTGCTACCACGTCGGCCATTTGCTGGACTAATTCTGGTTCCAAAAGTCGTCGTTCTCCGACTTCATCCCAACATAATGGTGTTCTGCACTTTCTCCCGTAAAGAGCTTCATATGGCGGCATACCGATACTCGCATGATAGCTATTATTGTAAGCGAATTCTACTAATGGTAAATGGTCATCCCAATTTCCCTTGAAGTCTATCACGCAAGCTCTAAGCATGTCCTCCAACGTTTGTATGGTTCGTTCACTCTGCCCGTCAGTTTGAGGGTGATAAGCAGTACTTAATCTCAATTGAGTTCCAATTCGTTCCTGCAAACTTTTCCAGAATTTTGACGTGAAACGCGGATCTCGATCGGAGACAATCGACACCGGCACTCCATGTCGCGATACGATTTCCTTTACATACAAATATGCTAACTGGTTCAAATTAAATCAAATCTTGATGGGTAGAAAATGAGCTATCTTTGTTAGTCGGTCCACAATAACCCAAATGGCATCGTAACCCTTCTGTGTAACCGGAAGTCCAACCACGAAGTCCATCGTAATGTGCTCCCATTTCCATTCTGGAATTTCCAGCGGTTGAAGTAGTCGTCTCTGGTGTTCTGCTTTGACTCTTTGACAAGTAAGACATCTGCTAACACACTCTGCAACCTCTCTTTTCAAATTAGGCCACCAAAAATGGTGTCGAAGATCCTGGTACATTTTTGTGCCTCTTGGATGTATAGAATACGTCGTATTGTGTGCTTCGTGTAGGATTTCCTCTCTCAGTTCGATTACAGCTGGCACCCATACTCGACCCTCAAACCTCAATATACCGTCCTTATCTACTTTGAACCTTTCTTCCTTATCTTCTACTATTCTCTTCTTTATCTTCTCACATTCTTCATCTTTCTCTTGTGCTTCCTTTATTTTATCCAATAACGCTTCGGTGAGCTCTCATCATGAGTAATTTTCCTTCCGCTTCTTTTGGTTCCTCCACCTCTATTTCCAATTTTTCCATTTCTCTTATTAATTCCTCTTGAGTTGTCAATTGGAATAACTTCTCCCTTCCTTTTCTACTTAAAGCGTCGGCTACAACGTTTGCTTTTCCCGGGTGATAAAGAATTTCACAGTCAAAATCCTTGATTAGTTCCAACCACCTTCTTTGTTGCATGTTCAACTCCTTCTGTGTGAAGATATATTTCAGACTCTTGTGATCCGTATATATATCACATTTTTCTCCATACAAATAGTTCCTCTAAATCTTCAATGCAAAGACTACCGCCGCTAACTCCAAGTCATGGGTAGGGTATCGTTTTTTGAAATCTTTCAACTTTCATGAGGCATATGCAATGACCTTGCCATGTTGTATTAGCACACAACCAAGTCCTCTATGTGATGCATCACTATACACCACAAATCCTCCCGTATCATCTGGTAATGATAATACAGGCGCCTCACTCAACCTCCTCTTCAATTCTTGGAAACTCTCCTTGCATTTGTCCGTCCATACGAACTTCGCTGTCTTCCTCGTTAGATTGGTCAGCGGGGTTGCTATCTTAGAAAAATCTTGGATAAATCTTCGATAGTACCCGGCTAAACCTAAGAAACTCCTAACTTCTGTTGGAATCTTCGGCTGTTCCCAGTTACTTACCGCTTCCACCTTGGCAGGATCCACAGAAATTCCATTTTGATCTATCACGTGTCCTAGAAATTGAACCCTTTCCATCCAAAATTCATATTTTAAAAATTTTGCGTACATCTTTTCCCTTCTCAATGCTTCCAATACCATCTTCAGGTGTTCGGCATGCCCTTCCTTTGTCTTTGAATAAATCAAAATGTCATCGATAAATACTACTATGAACTTATCTAAGTATGGCCTGAAAACTCGGTTCATCAAGTCCATGAATGCTGCCAGAGCATTGGTTAACCCAAATGACATCACTAAAAATTCGTAATGTCCGTAGCGAGTTCGAAACGCCGTCTTTTGTATGTCCTCCTCTCGTACTTTCAACTGATGATAACCCGTTCATAAATCTATCTTGGAAAAACACTTCGCTCCCTTCAGTTGATCGAAAAGGTCGTCTATTCTTGGCAATGGATATCTATTCTTAATTGTCACTCGGTTCAACTCCCGATAATCGTTACAGAGCCTCATCGATCCATCCTTTTTCTTTACAAACAACACTGGTGCTCCCCAAGGAGACACACTTGGTCGAATGTAACCGTTATCTAGTAACTCTTGCAATTGAATCATCAATTCCTTTATTTCTACTGGCGCCATACGATATGGGGCTTTCGAAATTGGTGCGGTTCCCGGTGCTAAGTCTATTATGAATTCAATTTCTCTGTTTGGCGGAAGACCAGGCAGATCGTTTGGAAACACATCTTGGAAATCTCTTACCACTGATATATCTTTCATTTCTATTCTCTTTTGCTGAGTGTCCACTATATAGGCTAAATAACCTACACATCCTTTCCTTAACAATTTCATAGCCTGCATCATCGTAAGGCAACACGATTGCTTGAGTGACGAGCTACCGCAAAACACTACCTTAGACCGATTTAAGGTCTGAAGGTTCACACTCTTCTTTTGACAATCGATTATCGCAGCGTGGCCGGATAACCAATCCATTCCTAATATCACATCAAACTCTCCCAGTTTAATCGGAATTAAGTCTATGCTTAGTTCGTGACCTCTAATGTTTGCACGACAGTTTCGGTAAATAAACTCTATGGGAATTACTTCCTTATTCGCAATCTCTACGTTCAATGAATTTTCTAAATGTTCAGGAGGTATGTTTAGTCGATTAGCAAA
The DNA here is from genome assembly GCA_020205605.1 of Panax ginseng. NCBI lineage: Eukaryota > Viridiplantae > Streptophyta > Magnoliopsida > Apiales > Araliaceae > Panax > Panax ginseng. The sequence goes on along the minus strand of CM035132.1, from coordinate 122,720,977 downwards.
TTCTTCAAACACAAAGGAATAGGTAGCACCCGAATCAAATAATACATAGGCATTTATATTATTGATTGGGAGAATACCCGACACCACATCCCTTGCGGTCACTGCGTCTTGGACAGTCATATTAAAGGTTCGGGCAGTCGGTCAGTTGGATTACGTTGGTCCGCCGATCATCAGCTTGCTGCCCCCTCCTTGTTGGCCGCTTCCTTCGTTGCTCCCCTTCTTTGGGCAATCCTTGATTTGATGCTCAGTTAAGCCACACGCGAAACATCTCTTGATCTTTTTCGGCTTTGGGCAGTTGGGTGAAATGTGCCCTTCTTGGCCGCAGTTGTAGCAGACGTTGTGCCCCTTCCAGCATTTCCCTTGATGGTTTTTCCCATATTTCGAGCAAGCTTCACTTCTTTTCTTAAACCCTCCTTGATAACTTTCTGACTGGTTGATGTTTCGGTGGTTGGTGTTGTTGTTGTTGTCGTTGTTGCGGTTATCCCATTTCCTCTTTCCTAGATAACTTCCACCACTGCTACTCCCTTCACGAGTCTCTACCCAGCATTCTTGTTCTTCTTCTCCTTGTTGTATTGGCTCAATGCCTCGCTACCTCCCTCAGCAATTATCGCCTTCTCTAATAATGTGGCAAACGAGTCGATTTGAAGGACCGACACCTTATTGAACAACCAAGGTTTTAGTCCAATTTCGAAGCGTCGAGATTTCCTCTCTTCAGTGTCTACTTGATGTGTTGTGAATCGTGCGAGTTCATTGAACTTGGCCGTATACTGTGCCACTGTCATCTTCCCTTGTTTTAACTCTAGAAACTTTACCTCCATCCTATTCTTCATGCTCTTTGGGAATTAATTCTCGAAGAACAAAGTCTTAAACCTTTCCCAGGTTATAGTCCCTTCTCCCGCCTCTCGTTGATTTGCTTCCCACCAAAGAGTTTGCTTCACCCTCATCATATATGTAGCGAACACGGTTTTCTGGTATTCACCCACACGAGCAATGGCGAAGGCTTTCTCCATTTCCTTGATCCATGTTTGTGCTACAATAGGATCGGTAGTACCTATGAATTTCGGAGGTCCTACACTCTTAAAGTCCTTGAAGTTTGCGATTGGAGCTACTTGGGGATTGGGTGTTACTTGTTAATTTCTTCCCCTAAGAGCCTCCCATAACAAATCTACAAGCCTCTGAATGGGATCTACTTGTCCTCTCTCATCATTAACCGACTCTTTCGGTGTAGTTAACCTACGTCTGGGCGGCATATTCCTACATCATAAAACTTCCATTTTTATTATCTAATTATATTACTTAAACAATTCTTCATAAAAAGAATAAGATTTTAGGATACATTTCAGAACAAGATCATTTATATTCATATGCCAAATTGTTACATTTCATGATTATCTCCAGCATACTTTTATAAATGACACAACTTATCCCCTAATATCACAAAAGAAGGGGACAACCATTAACATACTACCCCTCTAACATAACTCAAAAGTTTGGGGCTTACAACTATTTCACATTCTACATAAAAGACTGAAATTACAACAACTGATATTACACTACATAACGAACTATAACTAATAACTTTTAACGCCTAGACTTAATCTATCATTCCGCGCTCCATAGCGCTCTGGTACTCCCTCTGAGTAATGTGCACCACCAAATCTCGACTTATGGTGTGCCGGGTCTGTCCCTGCTCTGTCGGGTAGTGATTTACCCCATCAATCAGTCCCTCCATGGCCATGCGCACTGCATAGCCCATCCTATTCATCTTCCTCCTTTTGCACCTCACTTCATCTTCTAGATCGTTAGCCCTATCATTGGCCCCTTTCCACTTTTCTTCGAAATGGATCCTATCCATTACCTCCATCCCTAACTGAGTACGAATAGCTTCCTTCTCTGTCTTCTCGCTCAACTCCCTCTGCTCCATCTCTTCCAACTTCCCTACCAGTTCTACATTCCTAGCCACCGCCCTGTGAAACAAAGCCCCCATCAGATTCCTGCCTCCTTACGGTGAGCAATCTCTACCTCCATCTCCTGCATCACTAACTTTCTCTGGTGGTCTTCATCCTTCAGCTTTTGGAATTCGGACTCCCTGTCCCTAGCCTCAAGCTCTAACTCCTAAACTATGCACCCTAACTCTAAAATCTGCTCCTCATACTCCGCCAACATCCTATCCTCAAAAGTAGCCTCGTTGAGTCCCCCCATGGGCTCAAATCCACCATACGCTCCCTCCATAGGATCCTCCTCTGGATCGAGACTCTTGGTATTGGCTCCATCTCCTCTTCCTCATCATCATCATCGATAGGAACTACAGTTGATATAGGCTTCGCTATCAATGGTGCCTCATATACCACGTGTATGTCACGCGGCTCCTCTTCTACTACTCGGCTAGGTCCTCCCATGTCAGTCATCCTACAATCCCCAACACAAGACAAAACAAACAACAACTCCATTAGAATGTTAAATAACATAAGTTCATTGTATAGAATAAAGTTATATTCTGTAACACGCTAAGTCCATCTCTATGAAAACTCTATATGAGTTTCATCCCTTTCTATCTTCTAAGTTCTCCTAAGCTATAATCTAAGGGCTCTCGCTCCTAAGGTTTATAACTATGGCTTTGATACCAACCTGTGACGCCCCCAAAATTCGAACACCCATATCTCGAATTCGGTGCATCACGTGCAACTATGAATATCTTACTAAAATCAACAATGGAAATACTAGAATAATTTATATTGATATGATATAAATATTTGCGTCCCAAGGTACCATAACCATTACTACGACAATTCAGTGATTAACTTAAACATAACTTAATCATTCTTGAATACATCATAACAAGCATATAATAATAATAATAATACGTCTAGTCTTAAGGACTAAGTTATTCGTCAGCTTGCCCTTTCCCTTGTCCTCGTCTCGGCACCACTTTTGCTCGCTTTTAACTGTAATGTTTTAGGAAGCAAGAATGAGCAACGAGTTTGCCCAAAGAATTAATATAGCCGTAAGAACAAGCGCTTATAGCATTTAGATCTTTCAAGGTTATAATAATAATTGGTAGTTCAAGGATATCAAGAAAAATCAAGAGTATTCAATAGGTGTCGCTATAGACTAAAGGATATCAACAAAATTTCAGGGTTTATTCATTTCGAGGTTTAACATGAATGAGTACTGAGCAGTCACTAAGGACTAAGAACTCTTACTAGAATTAACAGTATTACACTGTAATTCAATATAAATGAGTACAACAGGTGATCAGCCTAAAGTACCCTACGTTATGCATAACATTTAATCATACTTATGTGCGCACGTCGGTTCCCCGATAATATATAATTTCCCCTTCTATGAGGGTTGTTCATCTCAATAGATTTACGATAGTCCACACCAAGTCAATCGGATTGGATATCTTTTTAACACATAATAATAATCTAGTCGAATCAAAGGCTTAGACCATTTTTCATCATGCATTTAAGAACGATAAGTCCAATGCTTGTAACAACATCAAGGTATACGAATGATTTTCGAATAGAAACAGATATTTGCTTGAAAAATTTATTGATATGACAATAATTCAAATGTGTACAATGTGAGAATTAAGGAACTTGCAACACAATAATAATAGTGTTCGGATACTTGCTCAATGTAAATTTGAGTGAGGTTAGAGAACTTGGCTTTAGCGTTGATTACTACTTGTAGCGAAAATCACCTCAATGAATTATGTTTGTCCTATTTATGTAAGTATAGGTATTCATTAGCCAAACACACTTTATATACATATATAAACAACATGTACACATAACACATTTTTCTTTCTATCTATGTATACTGCTGCACCCATCAAAACTCATAGCTGTACCTAACATGCTCATACTTTTGACCACTACTAGTTTATTCATAATCTTTCTTCTTCGTAGTTCCAAGAGGTTCATTGCTTTAAGTAGACCATAACATCTATCAATCCCACCGACCCTTTTCTACGAATGTTTGCAGGCATCAGATTTATTTTCCCGAAGTTAGTAAAATTCTCTACTTAGAACTCATTCGTTTATAGCAGTATAGGAATATTTATTAATCCATCCTTATATCGAGTTATGATGTTGTCTCCGAGTCCCAGGACATCTCGCCCTGTCCGAAGCCGAAGACATCTGGCCATGTCCGAAGACCAAGACATATGGCCATGTACGAAGCCGAAGTCATTTAGCCATGTCCGAAGATATTACGACTTGTCCGAAGACAACACGCTTCGTCCGAAGACATTACGACTTGTCCGAAGACAACACGCTTTGTCCGAAGATATTACGACTTTTCTGAAGACAACACGCTTTGTCCAAAGACATCACGACTTGTCCGAAGACAACACGCTTTGTCCGAAGACATCTCCGAAGTCAGCTCTTTCAGAGACTTCGGTCTACACTATTTCGACAAAGTCTAAGTTTGTCGGGTTAATTTAATTAAGACTTTACTATATGCATACAACCTAAGGGAATTTCTTAATACATGGTTTAACACGACCGAACCCATCAGCTGGTTCATAAGTACGGTGCAGCTGCACCCCATGGAGTTCAGAAGCAGTGAACATGCTCTGTTTTGCAGAGTAGCCACAACTTGATTCCAGACAATTATTAATACATTCACGCACGAAAGTAAACTTTCTAAACACCCTATATCATGTTAATTCATCATACTTGACCTATTAATTTAGGAAAATCGAGAATCAAACAAGACTCAAGTTAAGAACGAAGTAGAAATTATACCTTCTCGAGCTTTAACCATGATATCTCACACACTGATTGGGTAATGCTTAGCAACTAAGAATTCTTTACTCAGATTTCTCCAACACTCTTATCACTATAACAGACTGCCATGGTGGCTTGTATTTAAAGAGAAAAGCATGGACTAGACACTTGCTTAACACAATGTTGGGATTCATGGTGCAATAGAAATGAACAATGGTTACTTAAGGAGCTGTTTAACCACTCCATACCAGCCACTTAGCTAGCCCTGCATGCTTAGGATTAGCAGCTTGAAAGTTTGCGTAAAGAGAGTTTAGGCTACTGTTCCTTGAACTTGGTGACCCTTAATTTGGGGACAAGAGAATAGATCTCAGACATAGACAATGGGCTAGTCGGTCGAGCCCACTGCCCCACGCCACATTTTATTTAACCAACACCTTGTACTATCAGTTAACTATTTTGTTGGATTCCGAATTGGATTTTAAATATCCCAAGTTTATTGGGCTAACTCAAAAGTCCATCAATTGACTTTATTGGGCTAGACTCCCAATTTATTATTTGGATTATAAACATGTAAATACTTAATTATTCCTCACTAATTCCATCATTGTGTCACACTGACCTTTCATAAACATATCATAATTCTCCACATCTTATCAATTATTAAAAGTTCAATTTTAATTCAATTGAGTTCTCGACCTCATGCCATGTAAGCATTTATAAAATAATCACAGTGCTCTATTTATAAATATTAATATTAAATCATAAAATTTACTAATTATTACAATAATAAATAACGAGAATCGGTCCCACAGAAAAGCATGCATGTGGATATTCCAACGAGAATAATAAAGAGCGGAACCAGTCCCACAGAAAAGCGTATAGATTTTGGATATTCCAATGAGAATAATAAAAGACGAAACCAGTCCGACGTAAAATGCATGCATGATGTTCCAATGTAATAATAAAGAATGGAATACAAACAGAGTTTCACCATGTATCCGGTACTTGCATGAGCAGTTATTCCAGTGAGAATAATAAATAATGGATTAACGTAAGAATTTCACTAAGTATAGGTAGATCATGTATATAGGTTATTGCAATGAATAATAAAGAATGGAATAATGAAGTTCTCTTCATGAATATGAAAAAATAATACCCTTTACCTTATAAATAAGAGTACTCTCAAGCGGTAGGGGTAGGGATATATTGAAGAAACTTGCACTACGCTCAAAGCTTTCTTAAACGCTAAAGAAATACGCTCAAGATAGAAGAATAATTCTCTTTACAGTTTCTCTCTCTAGAGTTTCAGTGAATTCGTAAGAAATAATGAAAGAAGTAGCTTCTATTTATAGAAGAATGGACTGAATAGTAACTAATCCATGAACGGTCCAGATCGATTTACTTTAAACGGACGGTCCAGATTGGTTTACAATAAAATATAATATATTCTATTTATAATCTAATAAAACAAATAACTTTTAAAAATATTTTACTATGCAAACACTATGCAGGCGCTATGCAAACACTATGCATAATAAAATATAATATAATCTAATTATTGTCTAATAAAACGAATAACTTTATAAAAGTATTCTATTTTATATAAAAAGATTTTACTAGTAGCCTAATAAAACGAATAACTTTATAAAAGTATTCTATTTTATATAAAAAGCTTTTTTGTTTTATTAAATTAATAATACTAATAAAACAAAACTTAATCATCATTATTATTATTCACACTATTAATCGACCAGGTCATTCCCAGGAAAGAGGGGGCTTTTCAATAAGGATTTCTCCCTATTTGAGTGAAATTAGGTGACCAAACCTCTCCTTAGCAGAACTTCTAGACATCGTTAATAATGAAAATAATAATATTAATAACTCTATCATCTCAATTATTGATTTAATAATATATAAAATATCTACAATAATTGAATAAAACCGAATGACTTCTCACGTAAGCATCAATAATCAATCTGGTAGGCTACTATGCAACCACGCGTATTCTGTGCTTTTTAACACCGAGTGTTTCAACGAGCTTAACAGTAAAACTTCCGCCATTATTTTCATAAAAATATTTTTGTCGTTTTCTCAATCCGAATAATAATTACATTGTAGGGTCCACTGAATGATTGTGCCATCGTCAATGCGAATATTCCCCGACCAATCGAATATTATAAACAACTTGCGTACTTTGCAAAATTTCTAAATATTACCCACAACTATAACATTATATCAAATTCATTCCATAATATTTAAAAATAATAATTATAGAAAATTCATCTTTATTCATAAAAGTTGGGGTCTTACACCTCACGTACTTATTTTGACTAATCATCCAATGCGGACATTGTCTAACTTAAGTTTGGGGGATTTAAATACATGTTTGAATGCATTTAGTTCATTTAGGTTGCATTTTGAATTTTGGTCATTTAAATTTCTGTATTACATTTTATTTTCAGTATTGCATGATAGCTTAGGTGCATTCATAGTAGCTTAGGTTAATGTTTGTCATTGCATAATAGATAATCTTGTAATGCATTTAATCTTGTAATGCATTTTGTTATCCAATTTAGAAAAAAAAATTAGTTAGTAATTATTGTGTTTGCGTAAGTCCATCAATGTTGTAATTTATATTATTTGTGGGCCTATGATGTGATTGTCAATAAGTTAACAAGTACAGTATTGAGTATTAGAACTGTGAAACAATTATTGTTGATGAATCGAATCTTGAGTTTGTTTGAAACTGGTATAAAAGGATAGCATGAGTAAAAAACATCTATGTTAATTGGTCAATTCAAATTGGTACCTAAATGGTTTATAAAGGATAATGATAGAGTGAATGATAAAATGACAAGGATGGACAGTAAAGGCTAAAGTTAGGCAAGAACTTAAGTTTGGGGGATGTTATGTGGGGTATATAAGTTTTATCTAAAAAAAAAATATGAATAAACACCGTGGTATGCTTGTCTAGTTTTGTGACCTTTGTTACTTGAGTAAGTAAGCCTGAGGGGATTATCTTTACACCTAGCGCCCTAAGGTCTTAATGGTCTGAGATTCGTTGGTCGAAAGATCGTTAAGGTAGCATTGAAAAGCCTAAGGGAATAAGACATTGCATAACTATGTGTATTATAAAAAAAATAAAAAATAAAACGGGAAATAAGAGCAAAAAGCCCCTGTATATATATATGAATAAAGTATAAGTACCACGCTTGAACCCCCGAGTTAGTGATTGTTTGATTTTAGTTGAAGTTGTCTATTTTTGAAATTTTTAAGTTTGTGCTGCATGATTGCTTCTAAGAGATTGGTTATGTATTGAAATTTGAGTCAGTATCGGTGATCATGGATGTTGCACACACACACTATACCAGTGATGATGGATTGAGATTCATGGATTAAAATGGAATTGTAGATTGGTATTTGGTAATTGGTATTGTATAGTTGCTTGTTCCGCTGAGACCGTTAAGATAATCTTGATTCTTCATTTCATTGCATTACATTGCATGTAGTTGTTTCGTGCTCGAGGACTAGCACGGTTTAAGTTTGGGGAATTTGATAAGTGGATTTTATATACGCAATTCAATATCCATTTCATGCTTATTTATTGTTAAATCTTTGTGATCATGTTCATTTTTACTTGTTTTATGTTATTTCATGTGTAGAATGGTGGTTGTAGCATTCAATGTTTATTTGGAGCTATTCGGTGTGATTTGTAGTCAGTTGGAGCATAATTTGAGTATAGCATTAAGTTTAGCAAGTTATCTGGCAGAAGACAAGCCCATCGGGGCGGGCATTATTAGCTTATACACCCCCGCCAGGGCGGGGGGTCTCAATTCTAGTTTGCAGGAAGGTAGCCCACCGGGGGGGGGGTCAATTTACACTATATACTCTCGCCAGTATGGGGTCTTCATACTGAACTAGACGAGAAGGATGCCTGGCAAGGCGGAAACTTATATAGTACTTGAACCCCCGCAGGGGCGGGTGGTGGAAAATCTGGCATTGTCCTGTTGTGATTGAACTTCTTTTTGGGCACGAATATTAGCTATTTGTATGGCAATGTAACTCTATTTGATGGAGAATTCGACTGGGACTTGGTTGTTTGATAACATATACTCAATGAACAAAAATTAGACGTACACAAGACATATTACGAAGATCTAAGCTCAGTTTTTGATAGCAAGTGTGGAGGAGTATTTTGAAAGAGATTTTCGGGACGATTGCAATTCTAGTCTACGTGAAGGGTGTTTCCAATATTCTTTGTGTTAGATTATTATTTTTAATCTAAGAATGATTTCTATGATTTATTCAGTGTTTATTTTGTTTAGCATGAACTAATTCACTTCTTAGGCTTGTGATGGATCCTTGAGTGAATCAATGATTTTGTAGACTTTGATTTCCAAGTTAATAATCTATTTCCAGTTTATCTATATTGATTTGTGCTTGAATCTATGAATTGCCTGATCAACAATTCTTTGTGGAATTTGATCGAATCGAGAGAGGATGTTCAGTTATAGACCTAGTTGATATAGCATGTGTTCATGATTTTGTGAATAGCTTAATCTTGATGAATATTAAGGTACAGATATGCTTGACATCGCATGTAATTGGATAGAGAACTTATTCTTAAACCTTCTTCAATTATAATTCACATAGAGATATAGTGGGTTAGTTGATTAAGGTGTTTAACGGATTTCCATCTTAATTGTGGATTGACGTTAATACGGTATTAGTGCATCGAGAGGTGATTCATACTACGTTCGTGTTCTTGGTTAATAAACTGGGATAGTGCATTGAATTGGAATAAAGGTGTTAAAATCAGAGTGAAGCTTAAGGTGAAATCATAAGTCTAATTCTCCATTAATTGTTTGAAATTCCAGATTTTGATATTTGTGATTATTCTATGTTAGTTTAATTATTCTTTAATTTAGATTCTTTAATTACAATTATTGAGTTGATTTGTTTAATAAAATTAGGGTTAATAGGAAATTGATAATTGTAAGTTAAGGATATTGCTAATTAGTCTGTGTGGGAACGATACTCTACTCATCACTCTATTACTTGTTGACCACGTATACTTGCGTGTTGTGCGTATATAGATTTTATCCAACACACATAGGCATGACTAGGTGGCCATTCAGTAGCACACCTACCCACAGTCATATACATCTTACATGCATTAATACATCATAGTAAAAATCTGTAAGGGTAGCCTAATTGCCAGGATAATTTTGCTTTTCCACCTTTACTCATTTGTCCTCAAATAGGATAAGAAATGACAGTAAAAGGTGCCAATTTGACTGTTTCAAAAGTAAAATTTTTTCACATCATTATGTTCAACAAGGTTTAATACTAACATTTACCATGTTGAATATTTTTATAAAGTCATATCCGCATGCATATTCAGTACAATGTGTTTAGATGCATTTCGTATGATAAGTCATTTTCCAACGGATAAAAACTAGAAAATAATACATACATACTTACCAAGACAGTGTAGAACACTTGTACGATAGCAGAATTTATAGAAAGTCGCTTGAAGTCAGCAGATCTGAAGAAGAACTCTCAGATTTCCTTCGCGGTGCAACTTGAAAGTGACTTATGAAAGCAACCTACAGGCTTTACATATTCACAATTGGCAGCGAGTCCCCTCAAGTACCACCATTGTACTGTACTGTGGTACCTATCAGATGGGTCCCACTCCTCCGGCTTAGTCCAGTTTGAGTTCCAAAGGAGGTCTCACAAGCTGAAAAGGCTAAATCAGGAATAAAAATGCTACGCAATTGAGCGGAATAGCCTGGAATCCTGGTTGTCACAAGTCAAATTATGGCTTTACATGTCACTCATTTGTATTTGCCTAAATATAAGGTACACTATACTGATGATCTCATCTTTTGTAAATCATACTCGACAATGCCTCACACAGGTCCGATGCCGCCAAATACAGGATCGTAACCCTAAAAGCCTTTCCTTGGCGGGGGTTACAACGCAGATTTCATTCATTGATAATGTATCCCCGGCAGGGGTTACAATGCATTCTTCTATCATCCACGTATCCCCGGCGGGGGTTACAACGCATTCTTTGATCATCCACATATCCCCGACGGGGCTTGCAATGCATTCTCATCCACTGATATACATGTCAATAAAGGTCAAGAAACCTTGACGTCATCTCAGCCGGTGGCAAGTAAACCCATCGAAGCATCAAAAACAATTCGATGAGTGGTACCCATATCCACGTATCCCCGGCGGGGGTTACAACACATTCTCATCCATTGATGTACATGTCAATGAAGGTCAAGTAACCTTGATAGTTTGTCCAGTAGGAATCTATCCGTTGATACACACATCAATGAAGGTCAAGTAGCCTTGAAAGTTTTCCCAACAGGGATCTATCCGGTGATACATACATGAGCGAATGTCAGGCAGCCCTGACAATACATACTGTTGGCAGTAACTCCAACAGGACCATGGTATCTGCTGGTGACACAAACCAGAGAAGACCATCCTCATCGGAGAGGACCGATGATGGAATATGTTATACACATCCTCAAGCAGACATAGTTTTATCCCCACAGATCTCTTATACACGAGAGGCACATCTTCAAAGTAAAGTTTGTATCAAGGATTTAGAACTTTGGTAATAACCCCAATGTCAACATCTTGGAAGACTTGGATCATACGTCCAAGACATCACTGATTCTCATCCCCGGCAGGATTAACAGGGAATCAAAAATCATTCCATCATGTTGGAAAACAATCCAACAAAATATATGCATCATACATTTGCATCATGTTACTGCACATGGCATTATGTTTATCTTGTTGTATTTCAAGTGTCTAGGATTCTTTATCATATCCATGCCTTGCATTGCATGAATATGATAAAGAGGGGCATCTGTAGACACTCGAAATTTTCTGCACACATGTTACTAACATTGCAGGAGGGCATATTCATCTTTCGGAGATAACCCTGGAAGACAGCTCATATCCATCCTGGATACCGCCGGAAGTTCAGTCTCAACCCCGGAACACACACCGGGAGTTCAGTTCCAACCTCAGAGATAACCCCGAGTTTTATCCTTGGAGATAACCCCAAGGAATGCCGTTGTAGTTCCAGAATGCTTGTTTCAAATGCATGCAATCAGCTTCAACCTCGAAACTCCCGCCGAGGCACTCATTCCAAAGACTCAGAGATAACACCCTGAAAACAGGCACACTTAAAGATGACCTTGAGGAATTCAAATACTTGTAGTAGTCCAATCTCAGAGATAACCCTAAGCAACGTCTGCTTTATCAGCCCAAATCGGAGATAACCCTGGTGAAGGGGAGAAATTTTCATCTTGCCAACTCAACCCCACATCGCTCCGTCTCAACATCTCATACATACATTTCTACACAACAATGTCCCACAAGAGCCAAGGAGTTCCAATCTCGAGTGACTATTACGCAGGGCAGCACAACGGATATAATTTGAAGCTTGAAGACCATGGGCATGGTCCCCTCTTCCTGACTTCGTACAACCTCTAATCACATGTCATTGTGTAACTCTCGACAACGGCGGTCTGAAAAAGTTCTTGTACACCTCAATCGGATGCTCGGATTGGAGTTCTACAAGTTCGAGCCCCGGGCACCCGCAGGTGCATCTATGGCTGCCGCAGGTACACCTCTGACACCCCCAAATCTGGTACTTCCATTTCCACAGGATTTGGTGTTCACTGTACAAACATCATCTATCTAAATCTCTCCCCTTATGGGGTTACATCAACTGCATAATAAATAAATCCCGGGTTGCTCTAACCTTAAAACATTTGTGAGGAAAACATAAACAAATAAGTCTTAAGTAACATCAATTCTAATCATCATTACATAACCACAATAATAAAACAGTCTTCATTACTTGCTAATCTTGCCCTTGCCCTTACTAGTGGAAGGTTCGTCTGCTCTTTCGTTCTTAATTGCAATGTTATTATTACGCAAGAGTGAGCACAATTTCCCACATGTATAACAATATAACAATGAATAATAACATGCGAATAAATAATAACTTTTGATATAAAGCTCAACTTTTGAATCAAGAATGAATAACAAGAATCAAAAGAAATTCTGAGGGTCATAAGACCTTGAACTTTGTCCTAGGTTGTGAAGTGTTTTTACTTGAAACCATTAACAGTCATAAGACTATGGACTCTTCTTCTCGTACTTAGGGGGATCAACCCTTAGTACCATACTGTGCACAATATCTTAACGATAATGCATAAGTAATCCCCTATACAGGGTTGTTCATCTCAGTTTGACATTCGAGTCCACACCAAAGGAAGTTTGGTTTGGATAATTCATCAAGGGTTCTGAAATTTAGAATGCTCATCAACTATGGACTTGTCGAATCAATAAGGGTTTGCTAGTCTAACAAGGTTTAACAATAACTAATAATTAACTTGAATAAAATCTCAAAAGTATACAATAGAATAAGTATTGTATAACAGCATCATGCTTGAAGGATTTATAAGCTTTAATATACAAAACAGACTTAATCAATAATAATGATAATTTGCTCGATGTAGAACAGTGAAATTATCAAATTATAATGATAACAAGTAGGGTTAGGAAACTTGCCTCGTGCGTAGATTACACATTAATAAAACTCGTTCTTTGATTTAAATCCTACATATCATTCCTGTTCATAATACCAGTCAATTATAACGTACCAAACCTCAAAAGTTTATTCTTTGTCTAACTCAATTCATGACTATACTTAGTCATATTACTATACTTGTTTCCACATAATATTACACTATACGAACAACAAGCTAAGTATATAATCAACAATTCAATTAACATGCAATTGTCTTCTTGACTTGGTAAAAACTCATTTTAACATCCCATTATATGTCTAACAAGTTTTTATATTCATTAGACTAAGTTGATATCACATTTCTATAGTTAGACATTTTTTTTAAAACTCATTTCTGACCATTCTGCTAAGTGGCCATTGCAAGCACGCTATGCATGATGATGTATGATTTGTGACGTGGATTTGTCTGAGGGAGTTGATTTGTGGCCGAGACTCGATTCAATTCTGCAATTCGCGAAAATTGCAGAACATGGATAAAAATTTCTAATCAACTTATTTTTATACGAATTTAGACATACCCACATGCTAGAATTCATATATAATCAATGCTTAACATCTATGGAGTGATTTTAACCCATTAAAACACATAATCACATAATTAAATTACGCAAATTGTACTATTCTTGATGTTCTTGAAATGTTAAACATAAATTCCTAAAATTAAACACCACAGATTCGTTATAAAACCAAATCCAACCATTCAAATTTCATTTTGTTCGTTTTATCATGCATAATCACATATAAGTGGAAATTTTGTAGAAAAATTTATGGTTGACATATTAAAATTACGTATAAGGGTCATATGGCCAAATAACATACTCTGTAAATTTTTGAAACAACAAGTCATAATATTATGGAACTTATGATATGGAATCATATACAATATGTATAAAACATGCTATGCTACACGAATTATTGCATATATCCCTAACATAGTTTCCCAATTTACAGAGATTCTCATAAAGTATGAAAGCCATTTTTTTAATAAAAACTACATGACGTAAAAAGAAATTGGGTTGAAGAGAATTACCCAAACGTATAGTGAAATAATAGGAGATGAATTGATACCCTTCCCAAACCTTCTTCAATCACAACTCTCCCTCAACACTTCTCAATCTCTCTCTGAGACTCTCTCTGCTTCTACTTTTCTAGACTTAAGAAATAATAAAAAATGAAAAAGAAGATGCATACTAAATAATTTAACTGACGCGTTGTGGTTAGTTACCCAGTCATGGGTAACTGCCCTCAACTCCCACTAAGGCCATGTTTGGCTAGCAAGAATAGGTTTCAAAAATCATTTAATTTAATAAAACCTTATCATATAGTTTAAATAATGTCACATTCCTTTGTAAAAATAAATCTAATATCTTATTTAATTAATTTGAAATAAAATATAGTAAATTCTCATTAATTCACATAATTAAATTTCTCCTTTAATAACAATGCCAAATTCTTAAATCTCTAATTAATAATTAAATTAATTAAAAATAACATTAAGCTTATTAAATATTTCTTTTAATACAATAAGCTCACATAATCACATACTTAGAATAATAACATTCTCCACATTAATTTAATAAATATAACACATATAATTAAATTAATCTACCACAACTTCAGCAATTAATCATTTAATCTAATAATTAATTCATCGAAAAATATTTATTCAATCCAATAACTATTAAAAAATAAATTACAAAATCTCGGTTGTCACATCTTTCCCCTCTTAAAAGGATTCTGTCCTCAGAATCACAACTCAATAATTCATCCCGTTACATTCTCCCCCTTACAAAGATTTTGTCCCCAGAATCGCTTATAACAATCTAAGTAAACAAATGAGGAAAATTTTTCATCATATTCTCTTCGAGTTCCCATGTAGCTCCTTCAGCATTGTGGTTCCTCCAAATTACCTTAACAGAAGGTATTACTTTATTTCTCAGAACTTGTTCTTTGCAGTTGACAATTTGAACAGGAATTTCTTCGTAAGATAAATCTTTATCGAAATGTAGGGGTTCATATTCAATCACGTGCTTTTAATCGGGTTTGTAGGGTCGTAGGACTGAGACATAGAAAACGTTATGGACATTCTCTAGAGTTGGAGGTAAGGCTACCTCATAAGCAACTTCTCCGACCCTTCGTAGAACTTCAAAGGGTCCAATGAATCTTGGGCTTAATTTTCCTTTCTTTCCGAATCTGATCTTTCCCTTCCAGGGAGAAACCTTTAAAAACACATAACTACCTGGCTCAAACTCAACATTTTTACGGTGTGGATCAGCATATTTCTTCTGTCTATCTTGAGCTGCTGTCAATCTTGTTCGGATCACTTTGACTATTTCTCATTGCTTTTTTGTACCAATTAAGCCTAGTAATTGTCTTTCACCAACTTCATCCCAGTATAGCGGAGTTCTGCACTTTCTGCCGTATAACGCTTCATAAGGTGGCATGTTAATACTAGCGTGGTAACTGTTGTTGTAGCCGAACTCTACGAGTGGTAGATGATCATCCCAATTTCCTTTAAAATCCATTACACAAGCTCTTAACATATCTTTCAATGTCTGAATTATTCTTTCACTTTGTCCATCTGTCTGAGGGTGATATGTTGTGCTCATTCGCAACTGTGTACCCATGCATTCTTGTAGATGTTTCAAAAGTTTGATGTAAAACGCGGATCTCTATCAGAAATAATTGACACCGGAACTCCGTGCCTTGAAACAATCTCTTTCACATATAACCTTGCCAACTGATCTAAGTTGAATCTGATTTTGATTGGAAGGAAGTGTGCGGATTTCGTCAATCGGTCAACAATAACCCATACTGCGTCGTAGCCTTTCTGAGTTGTCGGTAGGCCAACCACGAAACCCATCATAATATGTTCCCATTTCCACTCTAGAATCTCTAAAGGTTGTAGTAACCCACTCGGCCTCTGATGTTCTGCTTTTACTTTCTAACATGTCAGGCACTTGGCAACACATTCTGCAACCTCTCGTTTCAAATTTGGCCACCAAAAATGTTGTCGAAGATCATGATACATCTTGGTGCTACCAGGGTGAATCGAATATCTTAAGTTGTGAGCCTCACTCAAAATTTCTTCCTTAATCTTTGGTACTGGCGGTACCCAAATTATGCTCTCAAATCTTAGTAGTCCCTCACTGTCTATTTTAAATCTCAGTTCAGTCCCTTCAGATATCTTCTTCTTCACTTTCTCATATTCTTCGTCCTGAAGTTTAGCCTCCTTAACTTTATCCAGTAAAGTTGTACCTGCTTGCATCTGGAATAGCTTCTCGTCAATCTCCATAGGATACTTCACTTCCAATTCCATCTTTTCCATTGCTAAAACTAGCTCCTCCTGAGCGGCCAACATCATCAATTTCTCCCGACCTTTTCTACTTAGGGCATCGGCCACCACATTTTCCTTACCCGGATGGTATATAATCTCACAATCATACTCCTTAATTAACTCCAACCACCTTCTTTGGCACATGTTCAAGTCTTTTTGTGTAAAAATATATTTCAGACTTTTGTAGTCTGTATATATTTCACACTTCTCCCCATAGAGATAGTGCCTCCAGATTTTCAAAGCAAAAACCACTGCAGCTAACTTAAGTTATGGGTCGGATACCCCTTCTCATAATCTTTCAGTTGTCGTGACGCGTACGCAATTACTCTACAGTTCTGCATAAGCACACATCCAAGTCCTTTATGCGACGCATCGCTATATATTACAAAATTTCCTATATCATCCGGAAGAGATAACACAGGTGCTGAACTTAACCTCTTCTTTAATTCTTGAAAACTTTCCTTACACTTCTTCGTCCAAACAAATTTCACCGATTTCCTAATCAAATTCGTCAACGGAGTTGCGATCTTGGAAAAATCCTGAATGAATCTTCTGTAATAACCCGCTAATCCAAGAAAACTTCTTACTCGGACGGCGTCTTCGGCTGATCCCAGTTAATCACAGCTTCGACTTTGGAGGGATCCACCGAAATTTCGTCTCTATCAATCACATGTCCAAGAAATTGTACTATTTCAATCCAAAATTCACATTTCGAAAACTTAGCATACAACTTCTATCTTTTCAATGTCTCTAATGTCACCCTCAAATGCTCTTCGTGTTCGTCCTTGGTTTTTGAATATACCAAAATATCATCTATAAATATCACTACGAATTTGTCCAAAAACGGCTTGAACACTCCATTCATTAAGCCCATAAATGCTGCAGGAGCATTTGTTAGACCAAATGACATTACCAAAAATTCGAAGTGACCGTATCGTGTTCTAAACGCTATCTTCGGTACATCCTCTGGTCTCACCTTCAGTTGATGATAACCACTTCTCAAGTCTATCTTTGAAAAGTATCTTGCTCCCTTTAACTGATCGAACAAGTCATCAATTCGCGGTAATGGATATCTATTATTGATCGAAACCTTATTCAGTTCTCTATAGTCTATGCGAAGCTGCATTGTCCCATCCTTCTTCTTTACAAATAAAATCGGCGCTCCCCACGGTGATACGCTTGGTTGTATATACTTCTTGTCCAGTAATTCTTGTAGTTGGACCATCAGTTCTTTCATCTCTCTGCGTGCCATTAAGTGCAGATTGCCTTCGATAATGGAGCCATTCACGGAGCTAAATCGATCACGAATTCAATCGCTTCTATCTAGAGGAAGTCCCGCAAATCATCCAAAATACGCTGCGAAAATCTCTCTCCATCGGTATCTCATCTATTTTCTGATTCTCTTTACGACTATCGACTATGTAAGCTAGATATCCTACATACCTTGCCTTAACAATCTCCCGGCTGCATCATCATCGACACAATTAAACATCAGGCGACTTGCTACCATAAAATACAACCTTTGACGAGAGTCATAAGATTAATATAACTTCTTCCGCGGTCAATTCTTCGCCCACAAATCCGGATAACCAAATCCATACCCAAAATAACGTCAATTCTCTCGAGTCGAATAGGGATAAGATCTACATTCATGATATTACCCTTAATATCTACTCTACAGTTCTTGTGCACATACTTAACAGGGATTATTTCTCTATTCGCAATTTCTATGTTCATGGGGTATTCTAAATCGTCCTTAAGCAATTTTAAGTTCTTAGCAAAGTCATCGGATATAAATGAACAAGTAGCACCCGAATCAAATAACACATAAGAATTAACTTTATTGATCGGAATGATACCTGACACCACATCGCGAGACTGCACTGCATCCTGCACTGTTATGTTGAACGTTCTTGCTGTCGGTTAGTTGGTTGCGGTTGGTGCTGTGATAGTTAGTGTGCTTCCACCGGTATTTCCTCTATTTCCTCCTGAACTCGTCCCTCCAGATCCCTTCTTAGGACAATCCCTTGCAAGATGGTCCTTTGAGCCACATGTGAAGCAGGCACCCTTCATTGGGTTCGGACAGTTTGGTGCTATGTGGCCTTCCTGACCACAATTGTAGCACACTCTCTTCCCTTTCATGCAAACTCCCAGATGAGTTTTTCTGCAGGTTGGGCACGGTTCGATCTTCTTCTTCTGCCCTCCCTGTTGACTTCCAGCCGACGAATTTTCAGACCACTTCCTCTTTTGATTGTGATTACCCCCAGTGCTACTCCCACTAGTTTTGTTGTTACCTTCATTCTCACTTTTCTTCTTCTTCTGATCCTGATTGTACTTAGTTACCGCATCGCTTCCACCTTCAGCAAGTATGGCCTTCTCTAACACTCCAGCAAAAGTGTTTAATTGGAGCATTGTCACTTTTCTATACAACCAGGGCTTCAGTCCCTGCTAAAATCGTCTTGCCTTCCTCTCATCGGTGTGCACTTGGTATGTGGCGAACCTAGCCAACTCGTTAAACCTTGCCGCGTAATCAGCTACTGACATACTTCCCTGTTTCAACTCTAAAAACTGAACTTCCATCTGATTTTGTGAACTGGTCGGAAAGTACATCTCGAAGAACATTTCTTTGAATCTTTCCCAGGATATTACAACTTCGCCTCCTCTCACTTTGTTTTCCTGCCACCAATAACTGGCTTCGGACTTCAGCATAAACGTTGCATATGCGGTCTTCTGATATTCTCTTACTCGAGCGACGTCGAACACCTTTTCCATCTCCACACCCAAGTCTAAGCTTCGATTGGGTTTATGGAACCCTTAAACTCTGGCAGTCCCACCGCTTTGAAGTCCTTAAACGAGGTATTTGGTGGAGCTTGTGGTTTATTAGTAATTGCCCCAGCCAAAAGGTTTACCAACTGCTGAACAGGATTAACATTGGCGTCAGTGTTGTTCATTGGTTCTTCTTGTGCTTGCTGACGGTTCTGTCTTCTTCTTGGCGACATATTTCTGTTAAAAATATACGCTAATTAGGTCTTTATTGAATCTCTTAAATATTTCAGACTTAACTAAAACATTTAATCATAACTCACTTAACACATAAATTCAAATAAACTCTGACATTCACATTTAATTCAAAAGTTTTAACATCAACAGATAGCATCACTGCTATTTACATCAACTATCCTGAGATTAAGAATCTACAGGATTTAAAACATCAAAATATTCCTTTGTTTATAAACACATCGGAATTTACATCATTAACTACCAAATAGTTTTCACATAATTAAACTAATACTATCACTTTGCTATTAAGTATTTTGGATAGCCTTGCCAATGCGTTCTTCTTCCATAATCTGAGACATCTTCCTACTGATTGACATGTATGATTGTAGACCTTCAAACTGGATTGGGTACTTCATAACTCGGTCCTGGGTCGTATCCATTGCATTGTGAAATGTAGAGTACGTCTTCCCAAGCTTAGATTCTTTACACGACAATCATCTTCTGCGAGATCAGCACGACGCGACTCTCTTACCCAGCCCTCATCTGCTATGGCAAGCCTTTCTGAGCTCTCTTCTAGATCCTTCTTCAATTTTTCTATTTCTGCAGACTTATCTTCGGTTTGACCCTTCTCCTGAACCAGATCCCACTCCACGTTTCCCAAATGTGTGTGAAGAGTCACAATCTCCCTATCCCTCTGCTCAATAGTAATCTGCTGACTAAGCGCCCACTCAGTTAGATCCCGGACAGTATCCTGCAACTCTATGTTACGATCGTAAAGTGCATCATACATCTCAGCATCAATGGAGTTCGGTGGGAACTCCTCTTCTTCCTCTTCTTCCTCAGGATCCTCCTCTGGATTAGTCTCAGGCTAATGCTCCTGACCAACAACAGTGATCAACGGAGATGTCTCTCTCTGTACCAGATGTTCCCTGACGACATGGATGTCTCGGGGCTCCTCCTCTATAGGTACTCGGGGTTCCTCCTCCCCAGCTCGACTAGCTCCTCCAACATCCGACATCCTGATAACAAAATTTTAAGTTTTAGTTACTAATCCGTGCTAGTGAACACATAGATTAACATATAAGCATAAAAAGTCTTTTATTATCTTCAATGAATTTAGAAATTCATTTCTTAGAACTCGATAAGAGTTTACCGCCACTATGTTCTCAATCTCCTACAAGGCTACTACCTAAGGTTGTTCCCCCACCTAAGGTTCATAACCTACAATTTTGATACCAACCTGTGACACCCACAAATCCGGTACTTCCATTTCCACAGGATTTGGTGTTCACTGTACAAACATCATCTATCTATCTACCCATAAATAAATGCAAACCATGCAATAAATAGAAATAAATAATAAATCTCTCCCCTTATGGGGTTACATCAACTGCATAATAAATAAATCCCAGGTTGCTCTAACCTTAAAACATCTGTGCGGAAAACATAAACAAATAAGGCTTAAGTAAAATCAATTCTAATCATCATTACATAACCACAATAATAAAACAGTCTTCATTACTTGCTAATCTTGCCCTTGCCCTTACTAGTGGGAGGTTAAATGCGCTTTTTTTCGTTCAGAATCGCAATGTTATTATTACGCAAGAGTGAGCACAATTGCCCACAAGTATAACAATATAACAATGAATAATAACATGCAAATAAATAATAGCTTCGGATATAAAGCTCAACTTTTGAATCAAGAATGAATAACAAGAATCAAAAGAATTTCTGAGGGTCATAAGATCTTGATTTATGTCCTAGGTTGTCAAGTGTTTTTACTTTAAACCTTTAACAGTCATAAGACTATGGACTCTTCTTCTCGTACATAGGGGGATCAACCCTTAGTACCATATCACATGCACAATATCTTAACGCTTAACGATAAGTAATCCCCTATACAGGGTTGTTCATCTCAGTTTGACATTCGAGTCCGCACCAAAGGAAGTTTGGTTTGGATAATTCATCAAGGGTTCTGAAATTTAGAACGCTCATCAACTATGGACTAGTCGAATCAATAAGGGTTTGCTAGTCTAACAAGGTTTAACAATAACTGATAATTAACTTGAATAAAATCTCAAAAGTATACAATAGAATAAGTATTGTATAACAGCATCATGCTTGAAGGATTTATAAGCTTTAATATACAAAACAGACTTAATCAATAATAATGAGAATTTGCTCGATGTAGAACAGTGAAATTATCAACTTATAATGATAACAAGTAAGGTTAGGAAACTTGCCTCGTGCGTAGATTACACGTTATTAAAGCTTGTTCTTTGATTTAAATCCTACAAATCATTCATGCTCATAATACCAGTCAATTATAACGTACCAAACCTCACAAGTTTATTCCTTGTCTAACTCAATTCATGACTATACTTAGTCATATTACTATACTTGTTTCCACATAATATTACACTATACGAACAATAAGCTAAGTATATAATCAACAATTCAATTAACATGCAATTGTCTTCTTGACTTGGTAAAAACTCATTTTAATATCTCATTATATGTCTAACAAGTTTTTATATTCATTAGACTAAGTTGATATCACATTTCTATACTTCAACATTTTTTTTTAAAACTCATTTCTGACCATTCTGCTAAGTGGCACTGCGGCGCCACTTCTAAGCCTATTCTTGGTGTTGCGGTAGCGGTGGTATACTGCATGGCTAAGGTTCTTAGCGTCACAGAATGTATATTGCACACATATGGCATGACGACGAGATTTGTAAAGGGTGTTGGCAATGACTTTAGACTCAGATTCGAGTTCTGCAATTCGCGAAAATTGTAGAACATGGCTAAAAATTTCTAATCAACTTATTTTTACACGAATTTAGACATACCCACATGCTAGAATTCATATATAATCAATACTTAACATCTATGGAGTGATTTTAACCCATTAAAACACATAATCACATAATTAAATTACGCAAATTGTACTGTTCTTGATGTTCTTGAAATGTTGAACATAAATTCCTAAAATTCAACGCCACAGATTCGTTATAAAACCAAATCCAACCATTCAAATTTCGTTTTGTTCGTTTTATCATGCATAATCACATATAAGTGGAAATTTTGTAGAAAAATTTATGGTTATCATATTAAAATTACGTATATGGGCCATATGGCCAAATAACATACTCTGTAAATTTTTGAAACAACAAGTCGTAATATTATGAAACTTATGATATGGAATCATATACAATATGTATAAAACATGCTATGCTACACGAATTATTGCATATATCCCTAACATAGTTTCCCAATTTACAGAGATTCACAGAAAGTATGAAAGCCATTTTTTTCATAAAAACTACATAACGTAAAAAGAAATTGGGTTGAAGAGAATTACTCAAGCGTATAGTGAAATAATAGGAGATGAATTGATACCCTTCCCAAACCTTCTTCAATCACAATTCTCCCTCAACACTTCTCAATCTCTCTCTGAGACTCTCTCTACTTCTACTTTTCTAGACTTAGGCAATAATAAAAAATGAAAAAGAAGACGCATACTAAATAATTGAATTGACGCGTTGTGGTCAGTTAACCAGTGACGGCCCAAAATAGGTATACATCACCCATCTTGAGTCGCCAAATACATGGTACAAAATTCAAATACAAACTAATAATACAGCAATTGTGTAAAATACAACAAAACATATGCTGTGAGTTTAAATACAAATATTGTCTTCTAGACAATATCCACTCTCAGAATAAGTCCTCATTACATTTATTGTCACACTATTTAATGTAATAGTGAGGACTACTAGCTAATACTATCATCCCACCATCACTCCATTCCCCGACTTGTCCCAGCCTACGTTCTCATTTCCTCAAGAGAACAAAGGAAAGAAAGGTGAGCTCAACTAGCCCAAAGAAGAAATATTATGACTAAGATAATGCAGAATAAATTATCGTTAGTCTTCAACAATGTTAGACTGATAAAATACAATAGACATCAAGTTTAACTGCAACGGAACAAGAAATCCATTAAAAGAGTCAAGTAGAGAATAAAATCTATTATCTTTTATGATTTAAAAGGTTTTTCATCACTTTTATCGCTGAGACTCAGCTAAATAAATAATCCACATCATCCCTAAGACTACTACCAAGGATATTCATTAGGGTCACAACCACAAATTCCATGCACTACACGGCCAAGGATATTTGTGTATTCATCAATGGTCATGATCATGCCAACAATCATCCATCAATGCACTACGGGCCAATGAGGACTTTTACCACATCATTTGTAACATTACGGTCATTGATTACACCGAATAATCCTTGGTCATAATCATACCAAGTCCATCTATGCACTATAGGCCACAGATGACTTTCAAAAAAAATATAAACATGAGGATGATGACAATGATATAAGAATTCAATAAAACAAGTTCAAGAATTAATTTGTCCAGGAACCAATAACGTCCAAATTGTCAACATGATACTTCTGTGTAGAGTAAAATTCAAGAATGCTCAGAAGAATATTTCCATGAAAAGATACGGGATGAAGCGCAAATATCAAGGATATTCTACTAATTTCATGGAGTATAGAAGTCAAAACTTTAACCAACTGAGTATAATAAAGAATGGAATAACAAAAGAAATCATCATGCATGCGGTACTTCGCATAGATAGGTTATTCCAACAGAATAATAATAACGGAACCAGGTCAGGTGAAATTCACACCGACAGGATGTTCCAACAGAATAATAAAGACGGAACCAGATCCGGTGTAAAACACACAGATAGGATATTCCGGTTGTAATGATAAAGATTTTAACCAGTCCGGTGTAAAACACAATCGATGGATGTTCCAACAGAATAATAAAGATTTTAACCAGTCCGTGTAAAACACACGCATGTGATGTTCCAATAGAATAATAAAGAAAGAATAATAGAAGAATGTCACCAAGTATAGGGTAGTCCGCGTATACAGGTTATTCCAAAAAAATAATAAGGAATGGAATAACTGAAGTTCTCTTCATGAATACAAAAGAATAATATCCCTTACCGTAAAATAAACATGATATCAGACTAGTGAAGTAACAGAAAACTCTTCTTCTTTCTCTCTATAATTTTTTCTCTCTAGAGTTCAGTGAATTCGTAAGAAAATAATGAAGGAATGACCTTCTATTTATAGGAGAATTGAAGGTGTCTTTTAAAGAAACTAGACGCAACATTTATTTTTCAAAAATCACAGATTTTAACATCACAAAGAACATATCAAGATTCATTTTTTCAAAGAGTTGTCCAATGAATGTCTAGGTTTGAAAATCATCCCACAATCTGCCAAACAAAGCTACCAAATGTCAAGGCCCCAACAAATCAGAATAAAGGAGAAAGATTATAAAACATATCTATATATATAATCAACACATGTTGTAAACCTAAATATATATATATAATAATAATAATTGCTCTCTCCTCCCACGTGAACACAAATTTTCCTCCACCCACTTTGTCAACTTGACAACTTTATACATATATATATATATATATATATATATATATATATAAATACCTATCGTATATATATAACTCTAATATATATATAAGTAATAAAACAAAACTGGGATGACTTCTCACGTAAGCATTAATAATAAATATCGTGTGTTACTATGCAACCACACTTATTACTGTACTTTTACTACCGAGTAGTTCAACAAAGATTAATTCAGTAAAACTTTCGCCGTTATTTTCAATAAAATATTTTTGTCATTTTCTCAATCCGACAATAATTACATTATGGGGTCCACCAATGATTGTACTGGCCGTCGTCATGAGATATTCCCCGACAAAAAGAATATTTCCCACCAATCAATATAATATGACAACTTGCATACTTTGCAAAATTTGTAAATATTACCCACAACTATAACATTATATCAAATTCTTTCCATAATATTCAAAAATGATATTTATAGAAAATTCATTTTTATTCATAAAAGTTGGGGTCTTACAATCTCCACTTCTTAAGAAATTTCGCCCTCGAAATTAGGGTACGTACCTGGTATGTCGAAGAGGTAAGGATACCTTGACTTCATTTCAGATTCTAACTCCTAGGTCATTTCCTCAACATCGTGGTTTCTCCACAAAACTTTGACTTGAGGTATAACCTTGAAGCGTAAAATATGTTCCTTCTTATCCAAGATTTGAACAAGAACTTCTTCATACGTTAAATCTTCCGCTATTTCATCCGGTTCCAACTCAATAATGTGGTTCGGGTCTTCCACATATTTACGTAACATGGATATGTGAAAAATATTATGAACACGAGAAATACTTGGCGGTAAAGCGAGTCTGTAGGCCACAGTTCCTACTCGATCCAGGACTAAAATGGGCCAATGAATCGAGGATTGAGCTTTCCTCTCTTTCCAAACCTCGTAACTCCTTTCCATGGAGCAACACGTAACAACACATGATCTCCTATATCGAATTCCACGTCCTTTCATTATTATATAACTGCTTACTGCTTTTCATATAAACTGCGGCATCATGTGAGCCTAGGAATCATGCGATCATAGATTCAGTCCACTGAATCTAGATTCGGTTCCCATGATGGACATTTTCCGCTATAAGCAGCTTGTATATTATTTATGGTGTTTAAATTTCCTTAGATGGCTTCCATGCCCATGAGGAGTTCGGCACTACTATATATTATTTTCTCGAAGATGCTTCGCATCTCGAAAATTAAAGCAATCAAGCTGAACATTTAATAATAAAATGGAAGTATGAAAAGGTTTCAATTACTATTGAGCATAGGGTTTAAAAAAATTCTTTTATAAAACTTCACTACTATATCATGTTTAAAACTGAATTTTTCATATAAATTCAAACCCTTTGTATACACACACACACATCATATAATAGTTTCTTGAAAAGTGGCGGTCACCGTGGTAACACGGATGTCGGGGGGTGCCTAACACCTTCCCTCCGCATAATCAAGCCCCCGAACCCAAATGAATCTCGGTGTCACAGACCTGTTTAGCAGTGTCACATCACTGGGTCAATGTGCAAACCTTTTCTCGGTTGCGTTGGTGCAACAAGTTAAAATCACCAACTGGCGACTCTTACAGTCAAATCGTCGACATATACATGTCGGACCTTTTTCACTTGTTTTTTCAAACAAATCTCACATAAAATTAGAACACCAAAGAATAAGAACAGAAAAGGGATAAATAAAAATCCCGACATCGACAAGGGTTATTCCTCTCAGTCTTACATCGTGAGTCCGTACCACAACAATATGGTTTGGATTGATTTCAAAGAAATGTTATGATTTCAACATATTATATCAATATTGATCTAGCCAAAATAAGTGGCATAAATCTTCAATAACAAATCAGTTCAAAAATAATAGAACATTTCATGATTTAACAATTTAATATTAGTCTAGCCGAAACAAGTGGCATTGACGTAGTACTTAAATAATTCAAGCATAATTGAATTTTAAAGATAGCTTTAACACTTGTACAAATATAAAAGATTTTTATAAGTTTTAGGATTTTGTGATGCCCCCAAAATAGGTATACATCACCCATTCTGAGTCGCCAAATACATGGTACATAATTTAAATACAAACTTCATTTATACAATACGACAAAGCGTAGCTGAGAGTTTTAACACGGATATTATCTTCTAGACAATATCCACACTTAATGGAGTCCTCATTATAATTATTATCACACTATTTCATAGAATAGTGAGGACTACTATAGCCACTTATCCTAGACCATCACTCCATTTCTCAACTCGTCCCAGCTATATTCTCATTTCCTGAAGAGAACAATGAAAGAAAACGGTGAACTCAACTAGCCTAGTAAAAATATTATGACTAAGATAATGCAAAATAATTTATCGTTAGCCTTCAACAGTATATCAACAGATAGAATACAATAGACAACAAGTTTTAGATCAACAACTGCAGAGAAATAAGTAATCCATTAGAAGAGTCAAGTAGAGCATGATATCTACTATCTTCTATGATTTAAAAGTTTACCATCAATTTTATTGCTGAGACTCAGCTTAATAAATATTCCACATCACTAAATTATCCATGCACTACGGGCCAAGGATATTCAGTAGTATCACGACCACGAATTATCCGTGCACTACGGGCCAAGGATATTCACGTTTTCACTAATGGTCATGATCATGCCAAACAACAATTCATCTTTGCACCCTTGGCCGAAGAGAATGCATGGTTATGATCATACCAACATCTGTCCATCAATGCACTACGGTCCAATGAGGACTTTTGTAATGACCCCAAAATTCATACAATTTAATTCTCGACTTCGGTCGTTAATAATACATTCAACCTCTAATTTTACATCATTAAACGATAATACAACCATTGAAATTTACAAAATAATTAAAATTTTCTATTACAAACTATCCTCATTCCCAAAACCTTCAACCTTTACATCTAAATATCTCAGAATTATTTTAATACTACAATAGTTTACATCGCAAAACGATACTACAGTTCAACATTAATATATTATTTGAAACCTTAAAATGGTTCAAATAATAATAACACAACCAAAGTGCATAAATCTTCAAGTATCACATCTGACTCATGTCTTTCAAGTAACACATAACTTTACCTTGAATCTTAAACCTACAAAATTTGTTATTTGCAAGGTTGAGCTCGACAGCCCAACAAAATCTAACAGTTTTCATGCATCACATAACACATAATAACATGCTCAACATACAACATACATGTTACAATTCATATAACAAGTATAAAGATTGAGTCCTTACTCAATCAGCATGCTTTAATCAATCAACATAGTCATAAATTGACTTTAACATTTCATGCTTTCAACATATATATAACACATCATGCTCTTTACAATAAAGATTTAAAATAGTTAATCATAAAGTTCACATAGCAAATAGGAACTGAAAGACTTGCCTGATTCGTAGTTTATGAACTACGACTTAACTGCTTAACGCTTATCTGCACTTCGTGTATTCCTACACAGTTATATAATCATGGATTTACATCCATTAGTCATATATTTCATACATTCTTAATATAATAGTAACGTTATATTGTTTCCTAACTAGGTTTGTAAAACCTTCATTTCACTTTCTCATCATACTCTTAGAATAGCTAGGCATGTATAAGTAAATCTTAACCATCCGTACTTGACATCAAATAGGTTGTGATCTATTTCCAAGTTCACATTCAAATTACTTAGCTCCATAATGATTTATTTCAATCAATAAGGCTTAACAACTTTCTTTAACAAGATTAGATGTTATAAGTTTTTCAACCATATATTTGTACTAATAAGCCTCTAATAGCATGCTCACATATATCTATCTCATTTACTTGGACATAGCATAGTTCATACTTTTAAAACATGCTTAATAACTTATGTCATGTTTGACTAGTTGAGTGCACATATCATTCACACTTTAATACATAGTTTACAAAAGATAATGGAGTTTGTCTTTGAAATCATATTACCATTAATGATGTAGTATAGCACATATAAGACAACTTTTAAAAACTCTTATCATACGTAACTAAGTTATGATAATATCTTCTCGAGTTCAAAACCTACCTCATGTAGCATTTATGCACCTTAGTTCTATTATATCAAGTTTCTCTTAAAAACTTTTCTAACACAAGGTCTAACAAGTTTTATCATGAACAAGATACTATAAACACCATATCATGCTCATTTATATTTGAACTTAATCATGTATATAAACCACTAAGTTTAGAACTTATAGAACATAAGTTTCCACAAGGTTTGTTTGTTTTTTTTCCAAATTCTTTAAGTTTCTTTTCAAAACACACACTAAGTTATGCTAATGATTTCTATTATGAGCAAGGAAATTTTATATGTAATGTATAATATCATGCATTTTCATGTTATCATCACTTAGAATAACATATTCCATCGTCGGGAGCACTATACTTGTGTATATGCTCGTTCGACTCCCTCCGATCGCCTACGAATACGTAACAGTCACAAAGATGACTATTTTGAACCTTCCTAAAGACCTCAAATTAAAATACTTAAAGACCAAAAGTTGTAGGTCTATTCGTCCTCATTTAGGATCATCTTGAATGACCTCAATCGGAGTTCGTATAAAAACGTTATGGCTGTTTTAGTAAAACATGTCCTGTCAGATTTTTTTCCAAAATTGGCTAGGCAGACTACCCCCCCCCCCCACCCCCCGTCGAGGCGGGGGTTTTTATACTAAGGGGGGGCCGCCGGGACGGGGGTTCCTTCTGCTAACTCATGAATTTTGATCCCGAACACTACAGAAAGCCAAATTAGGCCTACAAACTCCTTTATAATCATCATAACATGAGTTATACTCATCCAAATGAGTTCATTTTCGATTCTATAGGTTTGTAACTCATAAAACTACAACATACCAAATACCCAACAATTAACATAAACATTAACTAACCCAAATATGAATTTAAAGCTCATGTTCATACTAATTTTTATGTTTTGACAATTTAGCGAATTCATTCACTACGAATTCGTTTCTCAACCATTTCAATTCATTCAACTTTTGTTGTTTTCATTTCTTCGTATACTAACATAATCCACCATCAATTTACAGATTATAACACATATTAGACATAAAAATTTATACTTTCTTAAGCCATTTTCATACATAACCATTGTTATTTCAATTTCTTCCTACAAACCAATTTCTTATAACCTATGTCGACGTCGGGATTTTTAGTTGTCCCTTTTCGTTACTTGTTCTTTGGTGTTCTCATGTTAATGTGAGATTTGTTTGAAAAAATATGTGAAAAAGGTCCGACATGTGTAATGTCGACGATTTGACTTTAAGAGTCGTCAGTTGGTGTTTTTAACTGGTTGCACCAATGTAACCGGAAAAGGTTTGCACATTGACCCAGTGATGTGACATTGCTAAACGGGTCTATGAAGCCGAGATTCATTTGGGTTCGGGGGCTTGATTATGCGGAGGGAATGTGTTAGGCACCCCCCGACATCCGTGTTGCCACGGTGACTGCCACTTTTCAAGAAACTGTTATATGAATGTGTGTGTGTATGTGTGTGGATCAATGTGAAATTATTTGAAAGTAGTGCGAGGCCTCATTCGCACCTATATTCAAAGGGTTTGAATTTTTAGAAAAATTCATTTTTAAGCAAGATATAGCAATGAAGATTTGTAAAAGAGGTTTTTCAAACCCTGTGCTCAATAGGAATTGAGACCTTTTCATACTTCCATTTTATTATTAAAATATTCGGCTTGTTTGCTTTTATTTTTGAGATGCGAGGCATCTTCGAGAAAATAATATACAACAGTGCTGAATTATTTATGGGCATGACAACCATCCAAGCAAATTCAGACACCGTAAATAATGTACAAGCTGCTTACAACTGAAAATGTCCATCACGGGAACCGAATCTAAATTCAGTATACTGAATCTGTGATCACATGATTCCTAGGCTCACATGATACCGTAGTTGGTATAGAAAGCAGTAAGCAGTTATATATATAAAAGCTGTAAATATATATAAACAGACATGATCAACCACCATGAAGCATGTTCATGGGGGATCGAAATTGTAAATATATAAAAGCCGTAAATATATATATATGGACATGATCAGAAAAGTAAATAAAGCAGTAAATGCGATCAACCGCCACGAAGTAAACTCCAGGCGGGACTAAATGTTAATAAAGCAGTAAAGACGATCAACCACCACGAAGTAACCTCCAGGCGGGACTAAATGTAAATAAAGCAGTAAAAGGCCTCGAAGTAAACTCCATGCCTGACATAAATATAAATATATATATACCGGATATAAAATCCAGGCTCATCGGATATATCCGACAACAATTATATATATATATATATATATAGGCAAGTAAACGCTCCAGATGTAAAATCCAGGCTCATCAAATATGTCTGACAACAATTATATATATAAGTATATATATATATATATATATATATATAAACAAGTAAACGCTCCGGATGTAAAATCCAGGCTCATCAGATATGTTTGACAACAATTATATATATATATATATATGAAATCAAGTAAACACTTCAGATGTGACAGCCCCAAAATAGGTATACATCACTTATTCTGAGTCGCCAAATACATGGTACAAAATACAAATACAATCTTTAATATACAACAAGAGAGCTGTGAGTTTTAATACAACTATTGTCTTCTAGACAATATCCACTCTCAGAATAAGTCCTCATTATATTTATTGTCACACTATTTAACAGAATAATGAGGATTACTAATACTATCATCTGGATCGTCACTCCGTTCCCCGACTAGTCCCGGCTACGTTCTCATTTCCTGAAGAGAATGGTGAAAGAAAGGGTGAGCTAAACTAGCGTAGTAAGAAATCTTATGACTAAGATAATGCAGAATAAATTATCATTAGTCTTCAACAATGTTAAACTGATAAAATACAATAGACATCAAGTTTAACTTCAGCGGAACATGCAATCCATTAAAAGAGTCAAGTAGAGAATAAAATCTACTATCTTTTATGATTTAAAAGGTTTTCATCACTTTTGTCGCTGGGACTCAGCTTAATAAATAATCCACATCATCCCTGCACTACGGCCAAGGATTTTCATTAGTATCACAACCACAATTTATCCATCCACTACAGGCCAATGATATTTGTGTATTCATTAATGGTCATGATCATGCCAACAACTTTCCATCAATGCACTACCGACCAATGAAGACTTTTACCACATCATTTATAACATTACCATCACGATTACACCGAATAATCCCTGGTCATAATCATACCAAGTCCATCCATGCACTTTCAAAATACGGATGACTTTAAAAAAAATATAAACATGAGGATGATGACAATGATATAAGAATTCAATAAAACAAGTTCAAGAATTAATTTATTCAGGAACTAATAAGTCCAAATTGTCAACATGATACTTCTTTGTAGAGTAAAATTCAAGAATGCTCAGAAGAATATTTCCATGAAAAGATACTGGATGAAGCGCAAATATCAAGGATATGCCACTAATTTCATGGTATATAAAAGTCAAAACTTTAACCAACTGGGTATAATAAAGAATGGAATAACAAAAGAAATCAACATGTATGCGGTACTTCGCATGGACAGGTTATTTCAAAAGAATAATAAATAACGGAACCAGGTCAAGCGTAATACGCACCGACAGGATATTCCAATAGAATAATAAAGAATGGAATAACAACAGAAATCACCATGCATGCGGTACTTCGCATAGACATGTTATTCTAATAGAATAATAAATAACAGAATCAGGTCCGGCGTAAAATGTACAAACATGATATTCCAACAAAATAATAAAGACAGAACCAGGTCCGGCGTAAAATGCACAAACAGGATATTCCAACAGAATAATAAAGACGGAACCAGTCCCAAGTAGAAACGCATGAGATGTGGATGTTCCAATGTAATAATAAAGAATTGAATAACAACGAGTTTCACCATGTATGCGGTATTGGCATGACAAAGTTATTCCAAAGAGAATAATAAATAATGGATTAACAGAAGTATTTCACCAAGTATAGGGTAGACCGCGTATACAGGTTTTTCCAACAGAATAATAAAGAATGGAATAACATAAGTTCTCTTCATGAATATGAAAAAAAATAATACCCCTTACCTTATAAATAAGAGTACTCCGACGGTAGGGCAGGGATATACTTGAAGAAACTTGCACTACGCTCAAAGCTTTCTTAAACGCTAAAGAAATACGCTCAAGATAGAAGAATAATTTTCTCTCGCTTTCTCTCTAGAGTTTCAAAGAATTCGTAAGAAATAATGAAGGAATGAGCTTCTATTTATAGAAGAATGGACTGAATAGTAACCAATCTATGAATGGTCCAGATCGATTTACTTTAAACAGACAGTCTAGATTGGTTTATAATAAAATATAATATATTCTATTTATAATCTAATAAAACGAATAACTTTTAAAAAGATTTTACTATGCAAACACTATGCAGACACTATACAAACACTATATATAATAAAATATAATATATTCTAATCATTGTCTAATAAAACGAATAACTTTATAAAAGTATTCTATTTTATATAAAAAGATTTTACTATTAGCCTAATAAAATGAATAACTTTATAAAAGTATTCTGTTTTATATAAAAAGCTTTTCTGTTTTATCACATTAATAATACTAATAAAAAAAAACTTCATCATCATTATTATTATTCACATTATTAATCAACCAGGTCGTTCCCAGGAAAGAGGGGGCTTTCCAATAAGGATTTCTCCCTATTGGCGTGCAATTAGGTGACCAAACCTCTCATTGGCAGAACTTCTAGACATCGTTAATATTGCAAATAATAATATTAATAAATTTGTCATCTCAATATAAAATATCAACAATAATTGAATCAATTAACGTGAGATACTATGCAATAATTACTAAAGTAATAATTGAACAAAACTGAGTGACTTCTCACATAAGCATCAATAATCAATACCGTGTGCTACTATGCAACCACACGTATTCCTGTACTTTTAACACCGGGTGTTTCAACAGTTAACGGTAAAACTTCCGCCATTATTTTCATAAAAATATTTTTGTCGTTTTCTCAATCCGACAATAATTCCGTTGTGGGGTCCACCAATGATTGTGTCGCCGTACGAATATTCCCTGACCAATCGAATATTATAAACAACTTGCGTACATTGCAAAATTTCTAAATTTTATCCGGTGTGCTGCCACGCGTAATAGTCACTCGGGATTGGAACTCCTTGGTTCTTATAGAACATTGTTGTATATATGTATATATGTAGTGTTGAGATGACGCGTAGGTGTTGAGGTGGCAAGATGACGTTTGACTCTTCACCAGGGTTATCTCCGATTTGAGTTGAAAGAAGACGTTGCTCAGGGTTACATCTGAGATTGGACTGCTGCAGGTGTTTGAATGTCATAAGGTCATCTGTAAGAGTGCTTGTCTGCCCGGTGTTAGCTCCAAGTCTAAGGTATAAGTGCCTCGGCAGGAGGTCTAATTAAAGCTGATCGCATGCATTTGAAACAAGTATTTCCAGAGTTATCGCCGAAACTGCAACGACATTCCTTGGTGTTATTGCCAAGGACAAAACTCTGGGTTATCTCCGAGGTTGGAAATGATCCTTCCGATGTGTGTTTCGGGGTTGGAAATGATGTTCCCGGTGTGTGTTCTGGGGTTGGAGATGATGTTCCCGGTGTGTGTTTTGGGGTTAGAACTGAACTTCCGGTAGTATCCGGAATGAATGTGAGCTACTTTCCTAGGTTATCTCCGAAAGACGAATCTGCCCTCCTACAATGTTAGTAACAGGCATGAAGAAAATTTTGAGTGTCTACAGATGCCCCTCTTTATCGTATTCATGCAATGAAAGACATGGATAGGATAAAGAATCCTAGACACTTGAAATGCAACAAAATAAACATGATGCTATGTGCAGCAACATGATACAAATGTATGATGCATGATTGTCGGTTAATCCTGTTGGGATGACAATCACTGATGTCTTGGACATGCGATCCAAGTCTTCAAGGATGCTTGACGTTGGGGCTATCACCAAAGTCCTGAATCCTAGACACGGACTTTTACTCCATATAGGTACGTCTTGTGTACAAGAGATCTGTGGGGAGAAAACTTCGTCTATTTGAGAATGTGTATAACAGATTCCATCATCGGTCCTCTTCGATGAGAATGGTCTTCTCTGGCTCGTATCACCAGTATGTACCACAATTTTGTTGGAGTTACTGCCAACAACATGTATCGTCAGGGCTGTTAAACCTTCGCTGATGTGTGTATCACCGGATAGATCCCTGTTGGGTGCATTGTCAAGGCTGCTTGACCTTCATTGATGTGTGTATCAATGGTTGCATCGCGTTGTAACCCTTACTGGGGAAGGTTGCTTCGATGGGTTTACTTACCATTGGCTGAGATAACGTCAAGGTTGCTTACCCATCATTGATTTATGTATCAATGATTGAAAATGCGCTGTAACCTCCGCCGGGGTACGTGGATGTTTAAAAGTCCTGCGTTGTGACCCCCGCCGGGGATATGTCATTAATTCATAACTTCGGCATTGTAACCCACACCAGGGATACTTCATTATTTCATAACTTCGGCGTTATAACCCCCGTCGGGGATACGTCATTATTTCATAACTTCGGCGTTGTAACCCCCGCCGGGGATACTTCTAGGGTTGTGACCTTGCACTAACGGCATCAGACCTTTGTGAGGTATTGCCGAGCATAATTTGTAAAAGCTGAGGCCATTGGTATAGTATACCTTATATGCAGGCGAATACCAATGAGTAATATGTGGAGCCAGAGTTTGGCCCGTGAAAACCAGGATTCCAGGTTATTTCGCTCAATCGCGTAGCATTTTTATTCCTGA
Organism: Panax ginseng; assembly: GCA_020205605.1. Taxonomy (NCBI): domain Eukaryota; kingdom Viridiplantae; phylum Streptophyta; class Magnoliopsida; order Apiales; family Araliaceae; genus Panax; species Panax ginseng. The sequence continues at coordinate 122,684,830 of CM035132.1, read as the reverse complement.
TTTGGCCTTTTCAGCTTGTGAGACCTCCTTTGCAACTCTAACTGGAGCGAGCTAGAGGTGTGGGACCCACATAGGGGTGCCACAGGTGCACCTATAGCAGCTGTAGGTGGACCTGCAGCCAACCGTGGGTATGTATTCCCTGCAGGTTGCTTTTATAAGTCATTTTCAAGCTGCGCGACGAAGGAAATCCGATAGTTCTTCTTTAGACCTGCTGAGTTCGGGCAACTTTCTGCATATTCTGTCACCGTACAAGCGTTCTTCACTGTCCTGGTAACATATGCATGTATTCTTTTCCAGTTTCTATCCTTTGGAAAATGAGTAAAGGTAGAAAAGTAAAATAACCTGGTAATTAAACTACACTTACGGATTTTTTTATTGTGATGTATTAAATGTATGTAGGATGTATATGACTGTTGGTAGGTGTGCTACTAAATGGCCACGTAGTCATGCCTATGTGCATGTGGATAGTCCCATTTACAATGGGGGCTATGGTAAAAATTTTCCAAAATGTAGGCATTGTGTAGTCATGTATTTTTAACTCTATTGTAGATGTATGCATGCATGTAATTATAAAATGCATTTCGAAAAGCTCCATGTAAGAATTTAGCACACCCTTTCTGAGGTGATTTGGAGACTTGTTGTCCAGATATTATGGATCCGGATCAGCCAAGTAGTTCCCACAGGACCACTTCTGTTGTGTGGAGGAGGGCTTCTGAAGTGCCTCGACCCCGTTCTGTTAGATAACCTTGTTGTTTGGTGGAGGCGGTGATACGTCCTATCCGGGTTGTAGTGCCGGATGTTGAGGACGAGGAGGATGATGTACCAGTTGAGGTTCCTGTTCCTACTGCATGTGTTCCCTGTAGGGATTTGCCAGGTATTCAAGTGCCAAACCCAGATCTTCTGGGTGACTTGAGTCGGCATCCTTCAGTTTACCTGCACGCAAATGAGGTATGAAGTTAGATCTTAATCTTCCTTATTTCCTATTGATGAGGAGCAAAGGGTTCTGATGTTGATCTGCATTTGATGTAGGTTCACGGCTTTACACAGCCTTGAGGGAACTGGTTCAACATCCACTATGTATTAGGCTTTGCATGATGACTATAGAGAGATTGTACATGGCTGGGGATTTTGGACGTTCTTTCCATTCTTCCTCGTCGCTGTCCCTTGGGTTACCTCAGGGCGTTGTCTGAGCAGTGGTTTCACCAGACTCAATCACTCCATTTGCTAGACTGTGAGGTGATGATAACACCAATGGATTGGCAGTTTATCACAGGTATAGAGTTTGGAGGGGATCCAGTGACTTGTATGGCGGATATTACCCCTACTGTCGTCAGATCCTTCTTGGGTGTTCCAGCAGAGGCGCTCAAGGGCAGGACTATTCGTACAGGTCCTTTGAGTATAGATGCTATGAGCGGGCTGTTGAGTGAGCCTATACCCGATGATGTGAGAGTCAGGGATCGCATTCTTTGGCAATTATTCTTGATGATAATTAGGGGCTGCTTCATAGCAGATAACTCTTCTACGGTGTCCTTCGCTTTAATCAGCGCCACACGACACGTGGACCGTATAGGAGACCATGATTAGGGTTCCTACACCTTTGCCTACTTCCTCAGGGAATGCGCATGCGATCGTAGGGCTTGACCGAGGCATGGTTAGGATTCTACCCATTTTTACTAGTGAGTATTTTTCTTGTCTTTTCCTATGTACAGGTTAAGAGTGTTGACTGACAGCATATGTTTGCCTTTGTGTTGGAAATTTTGGGCCTATGAGAGGCTTCCATGTTTGCATCTTATTAGCGTGCTAGGTTTAGACACCTATCCACGAGGACGGAGATGACATCATTCCATATTGGCGGAGATCCCTGTAGCTGAGGGTTTCACTCATTGCCATCGACAGCTAGAGTTGTTGACAGCGGATGTCATCGCATGGGTTCCCTATTTTGGGGAGCACTTGAGTGCTGGATTTGAGGATGGGTACCCGACTGGAGTTGAGTATGTTATTTCCACCCGTAGGATTCCTCTCTTCACAGATGGAGGATGGGAGCTCTTTTTAGGAGAGTGTGCTATCAGGAGCACTACAGGAGAGATTCGCATGCCGATCTTGTTCCTGCCAGGCGTTACTGGCCTGTTTCGCAGTCACCCGTCATTGATATCCCATTGTTGGGGGTTGAGGGTTTCACATTGTCAGAGGGTCCCTGTACTCAGGAGATGTTCTAGCATTGGTGGTTCCCTCGTATCATTGGAGCTCAGACCCGCGCCACACAATTTTATAGGGGATATGATTCCAGGATCCGTGATGATGACGGATTGGCTAGCCTGTGTCAGAGATCTGACTCATGTGACACAAATTGATAGTTTGACCCCGCAGTTGGACCGGGCACATTTCTTTATCTGATATTTGGGTAGAGATCCTTCAGAGGTAGATACTTTTGATCCTTCCAGCTCTGGCGCTGGCCCCTCAGGTGACCCATGTAAGACCCTAACTTTTATGAATAAAGAATATTTTTCTTGAAATATATTTTTGAATATTATGGTGTGGATTTGATATAATGTTTTAGTTGTGGGAAATATTTATAAATTTTGCAAAGTAAGCAAGTGGTTATATAATATTCGATTGGTTGGGGAATATTCGTTTTAATAAGGAATATTTGTGCGATGGCACAATCATTGGTGGACCCCACAACAGAAGTATTGTCATAGTTAGAAAACGACATAATTATCTTTTTATAAAAATAACGGCGGAAGTTTTACCGTTAAACTGTTGAACTACCTGGTAGTAAAAATGCGATGTCTGGCGTGGTTGCATAGTAGCACACGGTATTGATTTTTGATGCTTACGTGAGAAGTCACTCAATTATTGCTACAATAATTGTTGCATAGTATCTCACGTTATTTGATTCAATTATTGTTGATATTTTATATATTATTAAATCAATAATTGAGATAACAAAGTTATTAATATTATTATTTGCAATATTAACGATGTCTAGAAGTTCTGCCAAGGAGAGGTTTGGTCACCTAATTGCGCGCCAATAGGGAGAAATCGTTATTGGAAAGCCCCCTCTTTCCTGGGAATGACCTGGTTGATTAATATTGTGAATTATAATAAAGATGATAAGTTTTGTTTTATTATTATTATTAATGTAATAAAACAGAAAAGCTTTTGACATAAAACAGAATAGTTTTATAAAGTTATTTGTTTTATTAGACTATAAATAGAATATATAATATTCTATTATGCATAGTGTTTGTATAGTAAAATCTTTTTATATAAAACTAGAATACTTTTATAAAGTTATTCATTTTATTAGATTATAAATAGAATATATTATGTTTTATTTAAAAGATTTTGTTTTATTAGAATATTTTATTAATACTGCATAGTAAATTAATATGGACCGTCCGTTTAAAAGTAAATCAATTTGGACCGTTTATGAATTAGTTACTATTCAGTCCATTCTCCTATAGAAGCTCATTCCTTCATTATTTCTTATGAACTAACTGAAACTCTAGAGAGAGAAACTATAGAGAGAAAGAAGAAAAGTATTCTGCTACTTCACTACTCCTATATCCAGTTTCTTCTAACGTAAGGGGTATTATTTTTTTCGTATTCATGAATAGAGTTTTTGTTATTCTATTCTTTATTATTATGTTGGAATAACCTGTCTATGCGAAGTACCGCATACATGGTGAAATTCTTCTGTTATTCCATTCTTTATTATTCTGTTGGAATAATCTATCTATGTGGTCTATCACATGCATGGTGAATTCTTTGTTATTCCATTCTTTATTATTATGTTGGAATATCCTTTCTGTGCGGATTACGCTAGACCTGGTTCCATTTTTTATTATTCTGTTGGAATAACTTGTCTGTGCTGTCTACCGCAGCATGGTTAATTCTTTGTTATTCCATTCTTTATTATTCTGTTGGAATATCCTGTCAGTGCGGATTATGCTAGACCTGGTTCCATTCTTTATTATTCTGTTGGAATAACCTATCATCTTGGTTCATCGCATGCATGGTAAATTCTTCTATTATTCCATTTTTTATTATTCTGTTGGAATATCTTGTCTGTGCGAATTACGCATGACCTGGTTCCATTCTTTATTATTTTGTTGGAATAACCTATCTATGTAGATTATCACATGCATGGTGAATGATTCTTCGTGTTCATTCCTTATTAAATTGTGGAAATGATCTGCTCACGTGGATTACTGCATGGCGGTGAAAATCCATTTGCGCTTTCATATATTCTATGATACTCATTTGGTTAAAGTTTTGGCTTCTATACTCCATGAAATTAGTAGAATATCCTGGATATTTGCGCTTCATCCCAGATCTTTTCATGGAAATATTCTTCCGAGCATTCTTGAATTTTACTCCACAAAGCGAAGATCATGTTGACAATTTGGACGTAATTAATTTCAAGATAAATTAACTTATAAATCTTTAAAATTTATTCTTGAACTTGTATTATTGAATTATTATGTCATTGTCATCATCCTCATGCTTATATTGTGATGAAAGTCATCTTTGGCTTACGTGCATAGATGGACTTGGTATGATTATGACTAGGGATTTTTCAGTATAATCATGACCTATAATGTTATAAATAATGTGGTAAGAAGTCCTAAATAGCCTGTAGTGCATTGATGGACAATTTTTGGTATGATTATTATGACGCCCCCAAAATAGGTATATATCACCTATTTTGAGTCGCCATATACATGGTACAGAATACAAATACAACTTAATAATACAGCTGTCGTGTAAAATACGACAAAATATAAATTGAGAGTTTTAATAAGAATATTGTCATCTAGACAATATCCACACTCAAAGGAGTCCTCATTACATTTATTGTCACACTATTTAATGTAATAGTGAGGGACTACAAATACTATCATCTGACCGATCACTCCGGTTCCCGACTAGTCCCGCCACGTTCTCATTTCCTGAAGAGAATAGTGAAAGAAAGGGGTGAGCTCAACTAGCCTAGTAAGAAATATTATGACTAAGATAATGTAGAATAAATTATCATTAGTGTTCAACAATGTTAAACTGATAAAATATAACAAACTTCAAGTTTAACTGCAGCGGAACAAGCAATCCATTAGAAGAGTCAAGTAGAGAATAAAATCTACTATCTTTTATGATTTAAAAAGGTTTTTCATCGTTTTTATCGCTGAGACACAGCTTTTTAAATAATCCACATCATCCCTGCACTACGGCCAAGGATATTCATTAGTATCACAACCACAAATTATCCATGCACTACGGGCCAAGAATATTCGTGTATTCATCAATGGTCATGATCATACCAACAACTGTCCATCAATGCACTACGGGCCAATGAGGATTTTTACCACATCATTTGTAACATTACGATCATGATTATACCGATTAATCCCTGGTCATAATCATAACAAGTCCATCTATGCACTACAGGCCACAGATGACTTTCAACATAATATAAACATGAGGATGATGACAATGATATAAGAATTCAATAAAACAAGTTCAAGAATTAATTTATCCAGAATTCAATAACGTCCAAATTGTCAACATGATACTGCTTTGTATAGTAAAATTCAAGAATGCTCAGAAGAATATTTTCTTGAAAAGATACTGGATGAAGCGCAATATCAAGGATATTCCACTAACTTCATGGAGTATAGAAGTCAAATCTTTAACCAACAGAGTATAACAGAATATATGAAATTGCAAATGGATTTTCGCCCGCCATGCGGTAAACCACGTAGACAGATCATTTCCACAATTTAATAAAAAATGAATATGAAGGGTCATTCACTATGCATGTGGTAATCTACGTAGACATGTTATTCCAGCAGAATAATAAAGAATGGAATAATAGAAGAATTCACCATGCATGTGATAGACCGCACAGACAGGTTATTCCAACAGAATAATAAATAATGGAATCAGGTCATGCGTAAACGCACAAATAAAATATTCCAACATAATAATAAAGAATAAAATAACAAAAGACTTCACTAGGCATGTGATAGACCGCATAGACAGGTTATTCCAACAGAATAATTGTAACGCCCGAGAAAATCAGATTTTTTATGACAATTAAATTTTTATTTTATTATGTGAATTAAATGAATTTAATTGATGTATTATGTGAGTAAGCTATGTGAAGGTCGTTTTATGACCTAGAATGTGCTAACGTGGTTAGTAATCTGGCTACGTGCTAGAATTAATTGTTTGGAATTTCCAAGATGAAAATATTTGTTTTTCAAGAAATTTCCGTAAAAACACTATTCATCCGTTTCTGTTCGGGGAATTATTTTGAAATTCCGAGAAAAGCGTAATGATAGAATATCGAGATGAAATGAAATATCTTATAATATTTCATTTATGGTAAAAGCAGTTTTCGTCTGCGGACTTAAAACCTAATGGTTGAGTATATTGATTTTCGAGAAGGAAATGAAACGCGTAGAGGGATTTCCGTTATAATTAAAGCGAGTGTTACACAATTATGGTACTCATTAGTACCTATGTATAATACGATGAGTAAGTATGACGTAAAATACGATTATTGTACGAGTAGTATACGGAGATAATACGTGAATTTTATGTATAAAATACGATTCGTATTATAGACTTAAGTTAAGTCTTATATTAATTCATTTGAGTTGGATTCTTAATTAGTCCAAATATTTGAATGAACAAGCCCAAGTGATTAGTGGGTTAAGCCCAAGTCAAGGTCCAATGTTAATTTAGTTAAGCCCAATTCATGAAAATCGAACTGGTGGGTCACCGAATTGGTAAAACCCATGGGGCAACCCATGGGATGACCCATGGCAAGGGTGGTCCGGCCACCTTGGTGTGCAAGCCAAGAATAAGGCTTGGTCACCAAGCATTTTACTTGGTGACCAAGAGTGAATAGTAAGGAGGTGATGGTAGTTTGTCCAAATTTCCCTTCATTTTATTTTCCTATAAAAAGAAGCTAGGTTGGTTCATTTGTGAGTTTTTAATTGCCCAACTTAGATTATTTGAGAAAGAAAGAGAGCTAGACTACACAAATCATATATTTTGGAAGCTTTGACTTAGAGTTTCAAGAGATTTCATAAGAGTTCTTGAGGTAATAATCCTTATCTTTCATTTCCATCTCTTTTGATTTTCTTTTATCTTGGAGGATCATAAAATGGGTGGTATATGTCTTGTATAGTGGATTAAAGATGACTTACCATAGATTCAATCTTTATAAGTCATGAGATCCTAAGAATCATAGGGTTCGTTATAGTTTTAAACATGAAAATATTGTTTGTTGAGATCGATTGTTTATAAACGATTGAACTCCATCAATGCGTTAATATATGCATCTTGTTTGGTTAGGATGTAGATATAAAATCCATGGAGTATTCCATTAGATTTGGCTTAGAGAACATTAGTGACGAAGTTATGGCGAATTTCATGGAAATAGACGTTAAACGTCGAAAACGTTGGAATTTTGGATGGGAGGTCGAAAGTGGCCGTGAGACTTGAAAACGTTGTTTTTCAATGTCAACACATGACATAGGGTAATTAAGAGTTGTGGGTTCGAGAATCGTCGGATTTCGACTTAAAACGAAGAAAACGAGCATTGAACGCTCATTAACATTTACGAATGTTTAGAAATTGAACTCAATAGTGAATTTTGAGTTATTGGATTCGAAAGTGTCGAATTCTTATATAAATGCGTAGAGTATGTCATTTATGTTATGTAGGCTTTTGAACGGACCAAATCGGGCTTATGACAAAGAAGTTACTGCCCCGGGAATTTTGCAAAATTTTTCAAAACTCTTGAAATTACAGATCGAGGTGCAGCCGCGGCGCGCTGACGTAGTGTAAAATGTCGCATTGCATACGACACGATAACATTAGTCATCGTCATCGCTAAATGGTGCCTTGAGTATCCACTTTGTTTGTCTGAGTCTCACGTCAGAAGGCCTTGAGACCAAGCCTTGTTATCACTTAACTTAACCGCCATAGCAAGGCCGATCCTAATACTATAGAGGTCAAAGTCTTGTTACAGTGCAAGGCTTTGGATAGTGACTTAGGTTTTGAACTTTAATTGTTCGGAGACCTAAGGGAGTAATGTTTGTACACTTCATAAGTGTATTAAAACTATTCCTATACTACATGTACTAGAGTATATGGTATTGAACTTAGGAATTGAATGCATGTTAATAAGTTATGAATGATGAACGAAGTTGGTACTTTATCAACAATGTTCGAGTCCGGTTAATAACGTCAGTTGAGTAATGAGCCGGGACGAAGGGTAATAATTCATGTTGACTTTATTATTAATATTAAGTTAACTAAGACATAGAAGAGAAAGAAGTTGGTAAAACAATTTGAACATTTATTTGTTAGCTAATTACAGTGTGTTATGTGAATATATCATGTAGATTCTGTAAAGACTGTGGTTAGTCGATTAAGTTATTTGAAGACGCTGAAAGGCAAGTTTTCTTAACGCTTGTCTAACTTCCAAGTTAGCCAAGTTTTATATGATTCGTTGAACTGAATTGCACGACTTGTTTTAAAGAAAGGGTCGATGCCAGATTTTAACTCGGCTAGACTATTCATAAGATATAGATTGATTATGATTCATATCTTTCTATATAGAAATGTTAATGCTATCCTATGCCAAGTAATTGGTACGGACGTGAAGGTAAGGTTTGTCTATGAACAAACAAAAGTATTTTTCATCGATTATTCGATGGGCACGTGAGTTTGCCAAAAATATTAAACGTAAATACATTTAATGAATGAGTGTTGATCAACATAGAGTACAATAGGCTGATCACCTAGAAGTGCTCGTAAGTAATGCGGATGTAACAACTTTAGTGCTGTGAAATCCTTTTCAAGTATGAAAACTGAAAGTTACTGTTCATGGTCTATCGACCGGTTCAGAATTCCTAATCTATTCTATACTTTGGGAATTGATGTTATGAACTGTTAAAGTATTATTGTTTCATGATACTTCATAACTGTTGTTCAGTTATGTAGGAATTGTTATATAATTCACGAATGTGGTATTACTGTTATCCTTTGTTAAACTTGTTGAGCTGTCATGCTCACTTCTTGCGTGAATTATATAACCGCAGTTAAGGATGAACGTTCTGAGAATGCTAAAAGAGATAAGGGCAAAGCTAAGATGGATGCTTAGCCATTGTGTAATATATTAGTAAGTTTTTATGTATTATACATTATGAACAATGAACGATGTAACCGGTTTATTGATAAGTAGGCTTTATACCTACTTATCCGGTATCTATTACTTGAATTAGTTGGTTATATTCATGATTTTTAGTTATTATTAGGCTATGGCATGACATTTGCATAAAGAAGCAAGGATAAGCTATTCGGACATCTTTTGGACTAAAATACGCAAGCAAATGCAAGAAGGGAATATTGAAGGACTTTTAACACCAAGTTAGATGCATGTTCTTGGCTTGGAACTTGGATTTTGTGGTATCTCTACTTCTTAGCTTTCTGGAACATCTTGAATCATCCCAATCGGAGTTCGGATGTGAGAGTTATGGCCTTTTTATCAACGAAGATCAAAGCTAAGAGTTGTCATGTTTGCTATTTACATATCATCTACTTCAAGCCCGATTTCCACCTTGATCGATTTCTAATTTGTCAAAGCTCAAAGAATGAAAGTTATAGATCTCGTCGATATCTTCGATTTGATAGGTGGCAGACCCCGTAACTCCAAGCGGATCAAACGTTATGTCTGTTTTACCAAAGGACGTCGCAGTAGAAACTACGCGTAGCGCGGACCGCGTTAGAGGCACGCTAGGCCACGAAACATCTGCATGCATAGCTGCGTGAGCGCGCCTTGCCAGAAAAAACTTAGCGAAGAAAGGAGAGCCGCGCTAGGTGGCGGGAATAGAGTGAAATTGGGTTATTTGATGTCCAAATTGAGCTAGAATAGGATTCTTAGTTGCCTAACTTGCTAGGGTGTCCATTAGAACTCTAAATGCTTGAGTTTAACTTGGATTGGGAGGCTATGTAAGACCCCAAATAATTAATAAATGAAATTTATTTTCCTCTATTTATTATTTTGAAATAGTAAGGGTTGATTTAATTAATGTGGATAGTTATGGGTAAAATACGCAAATATATCAAAATAAGCAAGTGGTTATAAAATATTCATTGTTGTTTGGGAATATTCGTTGGTCGTGGGAATATTAAATCTTTGTCAGGGAATATTCGCATGCGATGCAGTAGCGACCATGTGTGAGCCCCATAACGGAAAGCGATTGGATGAAGAAAAAGCGATAAATATAAGTTGTTTAAAAATAATCTGGCGTAGTTATTCACCATAATCTTTGTTAAAATACTTTCGGTGGTTAAAACACGAAGATTACGCGATGTTGCACCAATTATTGATTCTTACGTAAAAAGGCACTACTCAATAATTGTTACAGTAATTACTGTTCAGTATTTTATTTTATTGATTCAATAATTGTTGTGTTGATATTTTATATTACTGTTGTTTCAATAATTGTCACTACACAGTATTTTTTATTATCGAAGCAATAATTCATATTATCTGAATAATATTATTGGATAACATTATTGGCAATGTCTAGAAAGTTCTGTCTAAGGAGAGGTTTGGTCACCTAATTGCGCGCCAGTAAGGAGAAATTCTTATTGGAAAGCCCCTCTTTCCTGGAACCGCTCAGTTGTCAATATTGTGATTCTGTAATATTATTTGTGAATAATTAATTATTGATTCATATGATGAGAAAAATATTGATTTTATGTGGATATAGATGGAGAAAATTTTTAATGTGACAATTGTTGAAAATTAAAATTTTATCTTTTTTTGATAAAATAATTTATTTAAATATATTATTATATTTTTAATAATATAATAATGGTGATATTTTACAATGAATGTGTGATATATGAGTATCTGAGAAGAAGAAAGAGTATTTTTGTTGCAATAAATGTTTAAAACATGTTAAACATGTCGGTGGACCCCATTTCTTGACGAAATTTGATTATAACTTTGTAAAATCGCCTGCTTTATGGATTTCTGGTCAATTTCTTTTGGAATTTGGAAAACCTTTCTTCAGTAAAGTTGTAGAGAATTGAATTTCCTATAAAAACTCGCTAGATTCAATTTTCCGACAAAAGAGCTATTTATTATGAATTATTGAAGTTTGAAGCTTCAAATAATTAATTTTGGAAGTTTAAAATATTTTAATTAGAAAAAAACGTTTTTTTAATGTTTTGGCATGTGTGGCTGATGTTGTGGGTTTGTAGTGGGCGTATGACTTTGAAAAAAATAATTATATTAATATTTTTATTAAATTTTCTACTTTGGTGTTCTAAGCATTTTCCTATAAATAGGTGCTTAGGTTAGAATTGAAAATCACACCGTAAATCAAGTTTTCTCTCTATATTATCGAGCGTATTCTTGTGAGTATTTTGAGTATATTTTGAGTATTGATATACTTGCAAGTTCAAGTCATAGCCTATATCCCAGTTTTTAAATTAAAGTCTTGAGTTTTTCGAGGTAAGGGATATTATTTTTAATGATATTATTTATTCTAATATCATTATGCTTCAAGTATTGATCTGAACTTTTAATCAAATTTGGAACTTTTAGTGTCTGGGTTACTATTCACGATACTTAAGACTATTCACGATACTCTGATTATTCACGAATACGTTACTATTCATCGAAAAAATGAAAATTTTCCTTTTTGTCCAAAATATCTATTGTGGATACTAGCTTTGATTGTATCCATGTTTTTATCATTCTTGAATTTTACACCACTATGATTATTTTTGAGGTATTTTTGGACGTGGATAAAACAAAGTACGAATCCGTAATCCTTAATCCTTGTCATTTTGTTTCACTTGATTCGTTTCTTTAAAAATATTTTTCATCATCCTCAGTCTTAAATGATGATTTTATTGAATATCTTTGGCCTGTAGTGCAAAGATGAATGATTTCTGATGAATATCTTTGGCCCGTAGTGCAAAGATGAACAGGTGTTTAGATGAACATGACCAACTGATGAATATCTTTGGCCTGTAGTGCAAAGATGAATATTTGATTCCAGATATATATTGATTGGTGATCACGGGTAAGCTATTTATGAATTCTTGCGAAGTTTATACCTTACTTGATACCGGTGCTACCCATTCATTTATCTCTCCTGCTTGTGCTCAACGTTTAAACTTGACTCCGGAGAAATTAGACTTTGACCTATCTGTGGAAACTCCGTTAGGAGAAACTTTCATCACATCCACTGTTTATAAATCTTATTTGATTCAAGTTGGCACCATCACCTTACCTGTTAACCTTATCTCTTTAAAGATATTTGCTTTTGATGTGATTTTAGGGATTGATTGGTTAACTACTCATCATGCCAAAATTGATAATTTTCGTAAGGTTGTTAGTTTTCATATTCCTAACCAACCTGTTGTACAAATTCAAGCAACTAAACCATTAAAATCAATCACTGTCATATCTAATCATAAAGCTATTCGTTTATTGAAAAACGGATGTCAAGCTTTCTTAGCCCATGTTATGGATTTGAATAAAGACATGTCAAATTTGAATAATATTCCTGTTGTTATTGACTTTCTTGACGTATTTCCTGAAGAACTTCCCGGTCTACCCCCAGAACGTGAAGTTGAATTCTTTATTGATCTTGAACCTGGTACAAAGCCCATTTCTAAAACCCCATATCGAATGGCTCCTATTGAACTTCAAGAGTTAAAGGTCCAACTACAGGAATTGTTGGACATCGGTTTCATTCGTCCCCAGTACATCTCCTTGGGGTGCTCTGCTTTATTCGTAAAGAAGAAAGACGGGGAGTATGCGACTTTTGTATTGACTATCGGGAATTGAACCATGTCACCATCAAGAATAGGTATCCTCTACCTCGTATTGATGACTTGTTTGACCAGTTGCAAGGAGCACAATTCTTTTCAAAAATTGATCTTCCTTCTGGATATCATCAGCTGAAGATTAGAACTGAGGATATTCCAAAGACTGCCTTTAGAACTCGGTACGGACATTATGAATTCCTAGTCATGTCTTTTGGATTGACTAATGCTCCTGAAGCTTTCATGGATATGATGAACCGAGTATTCAAGGAATATTTGGATCAGTTTGTTGTTGTCTTTATTGATGACATCCTCATATATTCCAAAAGTCGTGAAAATCATGAGCACCATTTGAAGCTGGTACTGCAAAGGCTTCGTGAAAACAAGTTATAAGCCAAGTTAAAGAAATGTGAGTTCTGGCTTGAGGAAGTAGCATTTCTTGGGCACGTGGTGTCAAAACATAGAGTATCTGTTGACCCGGCGAAGATTGAAGCAATACAAATTTGGGAGCAACCGAAGACGGTGATTGAAGTACGTAGCTTTATGGGCTTAGCTGGTTATTATCGAAGATTCGTGGAAGGGTTTTCTTGAATCGCTATTCCGTTAACTCAGTTGACTCGGAAAGATATAAAATTCGTATGGAGCGAGGAATGCGAGAAGAGTTTCCAAGAGCTTAAGAGGAGACTTATTTCGGCACTTATTCTAACAATACCATCTGGTACGGATGGATTTCTTATCTACATCGATGCTTCAGGCAAAGGGTTAGGATGTGTTCTCATGCAACATGGGAAAGTCATAGCCTATGCCTCGCGACAACTTAAAGAATATGAGAGGAATTATCCTACTCATGATCTAGAGTTGGCAGCAGTCGTTTTCGCGCTAAAGATCTGGAGGCACTATCTATACGGGGAGAAAGTGGAGATATATTCAGACCATAAAAGCCTCAAATATTTCTTCACTCAAAAGAACTCAACATGCGGCGACAACGCCATTTCGAGCTATTGAAAGACTACGACCACACTATTCAATACCATCCTGGAAAAGCGAACGTGGTAGCTGACCCGTGAAGTAAAAAATCTTATCCAGGAATGAGTGCGATGATGTCAAGTATACGCATAGAGCCAACTTTAATAGAAAAAGTTAAGGTTGCTCAAGCCACCGACCCGGAGCTGATGCGTATGAAGAAGAAAGTACAAGAAGGTGTTATTCCGGAAGCGAGAATTGATGAAGAAGGAATACTTCGAGTCCACTCCAGACTTTGTGTTCCTAACGACTCTGATTTGAAGTACAAGATTATGATGGAGGCACACAATACACCATTTGCAATCCATCCTGGAAGTACTAAAATGTATCGTGATCTTCGACATACATTTTGGTGGAACAATATGAAGAGAGAGATTGCAAAGTTTATCTCGATGTGTTTAACTTGTCAACGTGTAAAGGCGGAGCATCTAGTACCTAAGGGTCCGTTGCAACCATTTGAGATTCCGAAATGGAAGTGGGAACACATTACCATGGATTTTGTTACGGGTCTTCTTACGGTTTCTCAAGGCATCAATGCCATTTGGGTTATTGTTGATAGATTAACCAAGTCTGCTCATTTCTTGCCGATACGGGAGACTTATTCCCTTGAACGCCTCTTGCTAGTATATATGTAAATGAGATTGTGAGGTTGCATGGCATGCCAGTATCCATAGTTTCGGATCATGACCCAAGATTCACTTCAAGATTTTGGGTTAGCTTGCAAAAAGCTATGGGCACGGATCTACGATTCAGTTCAGCATACCATCCTCAAACGAATCTGACAATCGAGAGGACTATTCAAACTCTTGAAGATCTATTAAGACTCTGTGTCCTAGACTTCAAGGGCAGTTGGGATAAGTATTTACCATTGGTGGAATTCTCCTACAACAACAGTTATCAGGCAAGTATAGGTGTGGCTCCATTTGAAGCATTATATGGACGAAAGTGTCGCTCTCCAATATGTTGGGATGAGGTGGGTGAAGCAACATTGTTGGGACCCGAGTTAGTACGTATAACTATCGAAAAGATCCAAATGATTCGACAACGTATACAAACGGCACAAGATCGACAAAAGAGTTATGCGGATCTTCATCGAAAGGACGTGGAATTTAGTATAGGGGATCATGTATTGTTGCGAGTTGCTCCATGGAAGGGAGTTACAAGATTTGGGAAGAGAGAAAAGCTCAATCCACGATTTATTGGTCCATTTCAAATTCTTGACCGAGTAGGAAATGTAGCCTATAGACTCGCGTTACCTCCGAGTATGTCTCGTGTTCATAATGTGTTTCACATATCTGTACTTCGTAAATATGTGAAAGACCCGAACCACGTTATAGAGTTAGAACCGGATGAGATAGCCAAGACTTAACGTATAAAGAGGTACCACAAGATCTTGGATAGGAAGGAGCATGTCCCCTACGACAAAGGTCATACCACAAGTTAAAGTTTTGTGGAGGAATCATGCTATTGAGGAAATGACCCGGGAGTTGGAAACGGAAATGAAAGCGAGGTATCCTCATCTTTTCAAACACACAGTATGCGTACGTCAATTTCGAGGACGAAATTTCATAAGGAGGGAGGTTGTAAGACCCCAAATAATTAATAAATGAAATTTATTTTCCTCTATTTATTATTTTGAAATAGTAAGGGTTGATTTGATTAATGTGGATAGTTATGGGTAAAATACGCAAATATTTCAAACTAAGCAAGTGGTTATAAAATATTCATTGTTGTTGGGAATATTCGTTGGTCGTGGAATATTCGTATCTTGTCGGGGAATATTCGCATAAATGCACAAGCAGCCCATGTGTGGGCCCCATAACTAAATCGATTGGATGAAGAAAACGACAAATATAAGTTGTTTAAAAATAACTTGAAAGTTGTTACTGATTAATCTTGTTAAAATACTCGGTGGTTAAAACACAAGAAGCACACGATGTTTGCACCAATTATTGATTCTTACGTAAAAGAAGGCACTTACTCAATAATTGTTACGATAATTCTTGCTTAGTAATTTTATTTTATTGATTCAATAATTGTTGTGTTGATATTTTATATTATCGTTGTTTCAATAATTGTCACTACACAAGATTTTTCATTATCGAAGCAATAATTCATATTATCCTAATAATATTATTGGATAACATTATTGGCAATGTCTAGAAAGTTCATCGCTTCAAGGAGAGGTTTGGTCACCTAATTGCGCTACCAAGAAGGAGAAATTCTTATTGAAAGCCCCTCTTTCTTGGGAACTACCTGGTTGTCAATATTGTGATTCTGTAATATTATTTGTGAATAATTAATTATTGATTCATATGATGAGGAAAATATTGATTTTATGTGGATATAGATGGAGAAAATTTTTAATGTGACAATTGTTGAAAATTAAAATTTTATCTTTTTCTGATAAAATAATTCATTTAAATATATTATTATATTTTTAATAATATAATAATGGTGATATTTTTACAATGAATGTGTGATATATGAATATACGAGAAGAAAGAGTATTTTTGTTGCAATAAATATTTAAAACATGTTAAACATGTCGGTAGACCCCATTTCTTGACTGAAATTTGATTATAAACAGTAAAATCGCTTCGCTTATGGATTTCATCCAATTTCATTTTGAATTTGGAAAAACTTTCTTCTATAAAGTTGTAGAGAATTGAATTTCCTATAAAAACTCGGGGTATTCGAATTGTTTGACAAAAGTGCTATTTATTATGAATTATTGAAGTTTCGAAGCTCCGAAATAATTAATTTTGGAAGTTTAAAATATTTTAATTAGAAAAAAAACGTTTTTTTTAATGTTTTGGCATGTGTATTTGATGTTGTGGGTGGTAGTGGGCGTATGACTTTGAAAAAAAAATTATATTAATATTTTATTAAATTTTCTACTTTGGTGTTCTAAGCATTTTTCTATAAATAGGGTGCTTAGGTTAGAATTGAAAATCACACCGTAAATCAAGTTTTATCTCTATATTATCGGCGTATTCTTGTGAGTATTTTGAGTATATTTTGAGTATTGATATACTCTGATTGCAAGTTCAAGTCATAGCTTATATCCTGTTTTAAATTAGAAGTCTTGATCTTTCGAGGTAAGGATATTATTTTTTAATGATATTATTTATTCTAATATCATTATGTCAAGTATTAATCTGAACTTTTTAATCAAATTTGGAACTTTTAGTGTATCCGGTTACTATTCACGATATCGACACTATTCACGATATCTGATGACTATTCACGAATACTTGTCTTATTCATCGAAAAAATGAAAATTTTCCTTTTCGTCCAAAATATCTATTATGGATACTAGCTTTGATTGTATCCATGTTTTTATCATTCTTGAATTTTACACCACTATGATTATTTTTGAGGTATTTTTGGACGTGGATAAAACAAAGTACGAATCCGTAATCCTTAATCCTTGTCATTTTGTTTCACTGGATTCGTTTCTTTAAAAATATTTTTCATCATCCTAAGTCTTAAATGATGATATTATTGAATATCTTTGGCCTGTAGTGCAAAGATGAATGATTTCTGATGAATATCTTTGGCCCGTAATGCAAAGATGAACAGGTGTTTAGATGAACATGACCAATTGATGAATATCTTTGGCTCAGAGTGCAAAGATGAATATTTGATTCCGTATATATATTGATTGATGTTACAGGATATAAAGATAGACGATGAACTTTAAATTCATACATAGAAGATAGTAGTTTGCATTCTCTACTTAACTCTTCTAATGAATTATTATTTCCGCTGCGAATATTGATTTAAAACTTGTTGTCTATTGTATTCTATTAGATTTTTCTCTGTTGAAGACTAACGATAATTTGTTGTATATTATCTTAGTCATAATATTCTTTATTGGGCTAGTTGAGCTCACCCTTTTCCTTTTTGTTCCATTTTTCTTCTCAGGAGGCGAGAATGTAGCGAGTACGAGTTGGGGTATGGAATGATGGTTATAGAGAGAGTTGTTTAGTAGTCCTCACCATTCTTGTAAAATAATGTATCAATAAATGTGATGAGGATTTATTTGGGTATAGATATTGTCTAGAAGATAATATTTGTATTCAAACTCACAGTTTTACTATTATAATAATAAAGTTGTAGTTGTTTCTGTACCATGTATTGACAACTCAGAATGAGTGATGTATACCTATTTTGGGGGCGTCACAGGCTAGTTCTAAGATTCCATTAAATCCCTCTTGGGATAGATTTCGATTAACTTATTCTTTACTTTATTTCTTAGATTAGAAACCCTAGATTAGATTAGAATTGGAGATTGAAGCAACTTGGAGACCATTGAAGATCAAGAGCATGAGCTTGAGGAAGATGAAGATTTGCTGACAACAAATTCAATTCTTTTCTTTAATCATATTCTTATCTTTTAATGTTATTTCAAGTGTGGATTCTTAGTTTTAATTCAATGAACTAATTCTTTGTTTGAGATTATAATGGATCTTATTATGTAGTTTATTTTAATACGTTTCGCTATTAATTATTATGTTCTATCATGAGAATTGTCTATTGTGATTTGGACTTAATTGTTTAATTAATTGGCCATTAATTACCGTGATAATCTATATGAACTCGAGAGATGAAGTTTAGATTTAGATCTGATCATGATAACATATGTTTGTGATTTCTGCATAGATGGAATTCATAATTCGTGTTTAGGATAGAGATATGCCTTTACGCCATATGTAATCTTATAGAGAACTTGTGCTTTAAATCCTTTTTAATTATAATTCACCTAGAGATATAGTGGATTAGTTAATTAGGGTGTCTTGCTTAATTCTATCATCTGTGGATTTAAGTGAGTATGGGTATTATGCATCGAGAGGTGGTTTTATCTGCTTTAGTGTTCTTGATTAACAATTCAGGATAGAGAATAATTGATGAGAAGTGTGTTAACTTAAATGAAGCAATAAGTGAAGTTGTGATCTTAAATCTCCGTAATCTTAATTTAACTAGTGGTAATTAGAATTAGTTTAATTATAAATTGAAATTCATTCGTTTAAATAAGATTGAGTTGATTACGAGTTAGTACTTGGTGATTTTTATTAAATAATTCTCTGTGGGAACGATACTCAACTTATCACTTTATTACTTCTTGACCACGTATACTTGCGTGTTGTGCGTAATTAGATTTTAACCTAGGAAGGATTATACTTTGATTGTAACAAGAAAATAGTAATTACCTTCATTTTATTGTATTTCAATGGAATGATTGTATGGATATTATTATAGTGGAGCACCATATGTCGGGTTGGAAGATACCCGAATTTGGGGGCGTCACATGTTGGTATCAAAGCCTTAGGTTATAAAACTTAAGGGGGGAAGAACCTTAGGCTAATAACCTCGTAAGGAAGGTAAAGTCCGAAGAAAGGAATTCGCGTTGAATGAATTAATAAGGTATTGAGATAACTCAGTATCAAAAGAATTAAAAGATGAAAATTAATCTTAAATAAACTAAATGTGATTTGTGTTTATACTATTGTGTATTATGTACTAATCAACTTGTTATGTGCTATTGTAGATGTCGATCGATAGCATGATGTATAGAGACATTCACGTTGTAAGTGAAGAGTCAGTGAACCATGTTGAAATTATATAAATTCCAGTGGCGGAGGTACCGTTAGCTGTATTAGAAGACTCAGACATCGAGGAATATATCTCTGAGGAGCAATACTCCGAGGAGACGATGGGTTTAGCATCATACCTTAATGAGATGTTGGACGTAGAGGAGGAAATGGAGGTGACATCGGTTAATACGGTGATACCTACTCAGGAGGCAACACCTCCGAATGCAATGAGATCATTGTATCTATCTGTGTTGGATAGGAATGTGCATCTACGCACTGTGATAGAAACTCAGAATGAGGAGATAACCGCCCTATATGAGGTGAAGGAATCTGCAGAGGCAGACTTTGAGTCAGAGCACAACGAGAAAGTGCTTATGACAGATAAAGCACGTGACTATAAGGATGATGTTCTAGAACTTCAAAAGCGACTGGTTAAAAAAGACCAGAAGATAGCTAGGATGTCATACATCTACGAGTGCGCTCATGAGGATTTCAAGATGAAAATTATTTGTTATTCCATTAAGTCCGGACAGACTCGGCATACCATTAGTCGAGATATCGTGTCGATATTGGCAAATTAGAAATATGAGAATGTCGTTCGACAGTGTTAGTAGATCGTTAGATCTTTTGTGTATATGGTAGTGACGTAAAACCCTCTTTTGTATAATTAAAGGGTAGTCTTTTTGTAAATCCCAATTTTTGTTGAAGGCAATCGCGGGATAGTATATAATAGCTTTTTGGCTAAAGAAACATGATGTAAATAGTTTTGACTATGAAAACATATTAATATAATGAAGTTTTTATTTAATGTGTTTGTTGTGGTATGAGTGGTTGTTGTTGTTTGAGAATGATTGTAACAGGATGAATTGTTGAGTTGTGATTCTGAGGACAGAATCCTTTTAAGAGGGGAAAGATGTGACAACCGAGATTTTATAATTTAATTTTTAATATTTATTGGATTGAATAAATATTTTTTTTTGATGAATTAATTATTAGATTAAATAAATAATTGATGAAATTGTGGTAGATTAATTAAATTATATGTGTTATATTTATTAAATTAATGTGAAGAATTTTTATTATTCGAAGTATGTGATTATGTGAGATTATTGTATTAAAAAAAATATTGAATAAGCCTAATGTTATTTTAATTAATTTAATAATTAATTAGAGATTTAATAATTTGACATTATTAACAAATGAGAAATTTAATTGTGTGACTATGTGAATTAATGAGAAATTATTATATTTTATTTAAAATAAATTAAATAAGATACTGGATTTATTTTATGAAGGAGTGTGACATTATTTAAACTATAGTATAGAAGTTTTATTAAAATAAATGGTTTTGAAACCTATTATTGCCAGCCAAACAAGGCCCTAAGGGAAGTTGTTAGCAGTTACCCATGACTGGGTAACTGACCACAACGCGTCAGTTCCTTCCTTTATTTATTATGCGTCAGTTGCTTCCTTTATTATACGTCTTCTTCTTCGTCATCTTTCTAAGTTTAACAAGGAAATCATAGAGAGAATTAAGAGTTTTGGGAGAATTGTGAGTTGTGTGATTGATTGTGAAGGTTTCATCTCTCCTATCTACACTACGATGTGAGTAAATTCTTCAACCCATTATTATTTACGTTGTTAAATTTTTATAATATGGCTCTCAAATTTTCTATAAAATCTCTGTAGTTGGAGATTGTATTGATTATGTGAATGTATATGTGATAATATGGTAGTATAACATGGTGTTACTATATATTATAGATTTCCATATCATAAGTTTCATAATATTATAACGTATGTTATTTACAGAGTATATTATATGGTCATATGGCCCTTATACATAAAATTAATATGTCAAACATAAATTATTCTACAAAATTCACACTGGTATATCATTATGCATGCTAAAATGAAGTAAACAAAACTTGAATGGATGGATTTGGTGTTATAACGAATCTGTGGCGTTGAATTTTATGATTTATGTTCAAAACCTTCAAGAACATCAAGACATAGTATGTCACAGATCGCTAAGTCTCCACCATGCAACCAAGAGATAATACTGACAATGCGTGTGTAAATTCCACCACTTAGCAGAATGGCCCAGAAATGAGTTTTTAAAATGTTTAAGTCTAGCAATGTGTTATTAACTTAATCTAATGAACATGAAAATATGTTAGACATATAATGAGATGTTAAAATAAATTCTTAACACGTCCATAACACAATTACGTGTGAATTAAATGATTGAATGCATAGTTAGCTTATTGTTCGTGAAGTCTTAATTTTGACAATAAGTGTAGTAATTGACTAAGTATAGTCATGAATTCGAGTTAGAAAAAAGAATAAACTTGTGATGTTTTGTATGTTATAATTAACTGGTATTGTGAACGTAAATGATATGTAGGATTTAAATCAACGAACGAGTTTAATTAATGTGTAATCTACGCACGAGGCAAGTTTCCTAACCCTACTTGTTATCGTTTTATAAGTTGATAAATTCACCTATCTACATTGAGCAAGTTCTCATTATTATTGATCAAGTCTATTTTGTTATATCAAAGTTTATTAATCTTTCAAGCATGATGCTGCTATACAATACTTATTCTATTGTATACTTTATGAGATTTTATTCAAATTCAGTTATCAATTACTGTTAAACCTTATTAGACTAGCGAACCCTTAATGATTCAACTAGTCTATAGTTGATGAGCGTTCTAAATTTTAGAACCCTTGATGAATTATCCAAACCAAACTTCCTTTGGTATGGACTCTAATGTCAAACTGAGATGAACAACCCTGTATAGGGGATTACTTATGCATTAGCGTTAAGATATTGTGGACAGTATGGTACTAAGGGTTGATCCCCCTAAGTACGAGAAGAAGAGTTCATAGTCTTATGACTGTTAAAGGTTTCAAGTATAAACACTTGACAACATAGGACACAGGTCAAGTTCTTATGACCCTCAGAAGTTCTTTTGTTTCTTGTTATTCATTCCTGATTCAAAAGTTGAGTTTCCTATTTCAGAAGTCTTTGATTTATTCGCATGTTATTATTCATTTGTTATATTGTTATACTTTTGGGTAATCGTGCTCACTCTTGCGTAATAATAACATTGCAGTTAAGAATGAAGGAGCAGACGAGCCTTCCACTAGTAAAGGCAAGGGCAAGATTAACAAGTAATGAAGATTGATTATTTATGTGGTTATGTAATGATATTTAGAATTGATGTTACTTAAGACTTATTATTTGTTTATGATTCTCGCATGTATGTTTAAGGTTAGAAACAACTTTGAGATTTTTATTTATTATGCAGTTGATGTAACCCCATAAGGGGAGATTTATTTATTATTTCTATCTATTGCATGGTTTGCATTTATTTATGGGTAGATAGATAGATGATGTTTGTACAGTGAACACTAAATCCTGTGGAAATGGAAGTACCGGATTTGGGGGTGTCACAGGTTGGTATCAGAGCTGTAGGTTGTGAACCTTAGGTGGGGGAAACAACCCTAGGTAGTAGCCTTATAGGAGATCGAGAACATAGTGGTGGTAAACTCTTATCGAGTTCTAAGAAATGAATTTCTAAATTCATTGAAGATAATAAAAGACTTTATGTGCTTATGTGTTAAATTATGTGTTCACTAGCACGGATTAGTAAACTAAAACTTAAAATTTTGTTGTCGGGATGTCGGATGTTGGAGGAGCTAGTCGAAATGGGAGGAGGAACCCCAGAGTACCTATAGAGGAAGAGCCCCGAGACATTCATGTTTTCGAGAAGCAGTTGAGTGCAGAGAGAGCCATCTCCGCTTGATCACTTTGTTGTTGGTCTGGAGCATGATTAAGAGAGACCGATCCAGAGGAGGATTCTCGATGAGGAAGAGGAGGAAGAGGAGTTCCCACCAACTCCATTGATCTTTGAGATGTATGATGCACTTTATGATCGTAACATAGAGTTGCAAGACACTTATTCGGGAGCCGAGGGAGAGGACCATGCATGCAGTGAGTACCATCGAGCAAAAGGATGAGGAAATTGTGACTCTTCACACACGTTTGGGAAACGTGGAGTGGGATTTGGTTCACGAGATGGGTCAAACCGAGGATAAGACCAAGAAATAGAAGTTGAAGAAAGATCTAAAGAGAGCTCGGAAAGATTGGCTTTAGCGCAGAGGAGGGCTGGGTAAGAGAGTCGTGTCGTGTTGATCTCGCAGAAGAGGATTGCCGTGCAAAGAAGGCTAAGCTCGGGGAGATATACTCTGTAATAACCATGAATTTTAAGTCACTATATATGTATGTACATTATCGATATTTTAAAAACTTTGTGTTATATAAGGATTTAATATGTGACAACACATGTGAAGTGGTGCATGGGTCAATTATCATGTATACTATAGTTATGGATACCTACATTTATAGATTTCATTAAAAATGAAAGTTTCGTAACCTAATTATACATTAGGTAAGACTATTAAATAACCTAAAGGTTATGGTAATAATGAAAGGTTGGTATTTAATATATACTAACTTAAGTGGATAATCTTGTTATTTCAAGTGACTAATAATTTTAAACATAATTCTAGTAAACCTAATTAAGTTATGAGCTAAAGTAACATGTATAAGTAATTAAATTTCATATGATTGGAAATGGAAACCCTAAATAATTAAATTGGGTATCATATATTAAAATTGCTAGACTATGTTTATTACCTAGCCCAAAACAATTAAAGGAGAAGCCCAAAGGAAATAAAATACAATCCAATACTTAGCCCACTTGATTAAGGGTATTGTAGACATTTGATTAATCAAAATTGGGCATTTAAAATAAAAGCTAAATGGAGGATATTATGGGCTAGAGGATCAGCCATATTAGGCCACCTAAGTGGACAAATTAAGCTAATTATTATCCATTAGTAGTAATTATTATACACAAGGACAATGTTGTCAAGCTCCAATTGGTTGCCACTCCATTAAGCACCTTTAATCATGTCTAGACTAATGGAAGTAATAATGTAAATCTTTTACCCAATGGACAAAAAAAAGGATATGGGTAATAATAAGACTACATTACAATAATTTGTATCTATAGTTTTGCCACAAGAATCCTTTTATTTCAATTTTAGTTTATTTCTTCTCTTCATTCCTTCTAAGCTTTTATTTCAAAAGTTCATTTCTTCTCTTCAAGCTTGCAAAAAGAAAACCAAAGAAAGAAAAGAGAGAGAGGTTCAGCTATTGAGAGAGAGAGAGAAGTGCTAGTTTGTGCATGCCTCCTAAGTTTATTACTTACTTTGGTAGATCAAGAAAGGTAGCAACCAAAACTAGGTGAAGTTCTCATCCTTATCTTTACTTATTCTTCTTTTATTTTCGGTTTTTACCTCATCATATGTGGGGGTTATGGTCTAATAATCAATGTACCTTAGTTCAACATATCATCATGTAGGGAATTAAGTATCTTGAGTGTTAGATCAAAGACTTAGAGGAAGAAAATGAGCATATGTTCTCCAAGGGTGAAAACTCTTATTTTTCTTCCACTAAATCTTGTGTAACTCAAGTTTTACAACTTGGAATTGTGATCCGTCAAAGGGGGGTGGTCGATACATGATTTATGTAGTAAACGCAAGTGGTAGAACACAAATCTAGCAAGTTTTGAAACCTTTGGGACTGTTTTTCCCAAAACAGTCCACTTTGTTTGTTAAGGGTTCAAACCCTAAAATAGTTACTGATCCCGTTTTTCTTGGGACTATTTTAGTCAGTTAAATGTCTTTTAAAATATGAGAAAAATCACAGAGGTACCTTGAGAAGTTATGTACATGCAGGAAAAAGAACGGACACGTTTCGAGTTATATATTGTGCGTAATGACTATTTTCGTAAAGGACTCCGAAATATTAACCTTCGAATGTCTCACTGTGTATACACTGGAAAATTCCAAAATTTTTAAAGTAGCTTCATATATGTTAAGAGAGCATACTCTAAAAAGTTCATAATTTTCTGAACAAAACTCAATTTATGAAAAATGGGGAAAGATCCGAGTGTTTTGGACACTTTAAAAATAGTAAATCATTTTCTAAAATTCCAAACAATTTTGGGAATCAATGTTGGTTCTTATGCTGTCAAAATCTAGAAGATGGAGATTTTTGGAATCAGTTTGCTATTTTTCCTAAAAATGATTAAGTTATGAATAAAAGAAATTAAATAGTTAAATGATGTCTTTAATGAGAAAAATATGATTTTTGTGCTTGAATACTCATAATATGTAATATCATGACTATCTTAAGGTATTTTGGTAATTTATAATGAAAAATATTATTTATGACCTTTTATTGATATTAAATAAGAGGTTAATAAATGATGAACAATTAGAATAAATTGTTTAATAATCTAATAAGTCATTGAAATATTATTATAATATTAATAATATTAGAAGATGATATTGTTAAGTAAATAAAAATATTAAGATTAAAATTTTATTAAAATATTATTAAATAATTAATAATATTAGATTAAGATATTAATCTTAGATTAAAATATTATTAAAAGATTAATAATATTAGATTAAAGTATTATTATTAAATGATTAAAATATTATTAAATAATAATATTCGAGATTAAATAAAATGTTATTAAATGTAATAACATTAGTAAAGAAATAAAATATTATTAAATGATTAATAATATTATTAAGTGAATAAAATATTAGTAAATGATGGAATGTATTAATGATGTTAAAGCATAAGTAAGATATTATCAAGGTAATAATATTAATGCATGATTAAAATATTATTAAGAGGATTAATAATATTAGTAAGGTATTGAAATATTACTAAGATGTTAATAATATTAGTGAGTGAATGAAAGTATTATTAGTGAACCAATAATACTAGAAGGTGAATTAAATATTATCTAGCTTAATAATATTATGTGTATTAAAGGTAGTCGTTAATTAATGGTAACACTATCTAGACAGGATAATGTTTATAAGAACTAAATGTAATGTATAATATCTATGTGATTGCATAATCTAATGTTATACTATGACTAATTGAAAGATTAACTATAGGTCTATCAAAGGAAGATAATATAACTGCATAGTGGATATAAATTAATTGCATAGCCATAATCTACAGACGAGGAAAGTTTCCTAACTCAAACTCGAGTTATTATTTTAAAAGCATGTTAGTGCATAATTATTGATGATTATTCACGTCTATATTGATTATTGAAATTCGCACTTTGTGCAATTGAATTCCGTTCTACTGCTATTGAACTGTGAATTAAATTAAAGTTCTTCATTTATGAACTATTTATGAAATAGATCTATGCTAATTGTATCAGCTAGATCAAGCATGTCTAAATTTGTTAAATCAAATGTGTTTTAAATAGCTGTTCTTATTAAATTGATATGATAAGAACTCTTGACTGAGAAAAGGACGAATTTGATTAAGGCATGATATCAATGCCGGATTATTAAGTGTTTATGCATAAATCACGAGGTATGAAAGGCTGATCCCCTTGAATACCAAAACTTATTAAGAGGTCCAGTTTAAATCACTGAGCACCTTGGCAAATGTTCATGGTTATTCAAAACCACTCAGTTCATGTTATTCAATTATCGAATATTCAATTGTTGATTAATAATTCATGTTCCTTCACAATCTTATACTATTGTTGAACATTGAAAGTAATATTTCTTTCTAAATCATGATATATCTTCCATGCATATAAACTTGCGAAGCAAATTAGTTGATTACCCTTGCTATATCATGACATCTATTTCAGTTAAGCCCAAAGGATCCAACATGAAGGACAAGGGCAAGGGCAAGATCCAGGAGTAGTTTAGAATGAATGTCAATTTAATTATTATCTGATGGAATTTCTTAAGTAAACTTTTTGTATTATGAATGGTGTATTTAAAGTTAAGGTTATGGAGACCTTGGGACCATGTTATGAGACTTTATTATAATGAACAATGTATGTTTATTATTTCGTAATAGTTATAGAATGCTTATGCTGATGATAGGTCGTGAGCACTGAATCTGAGGTTAGAGAACCTGGATTTGGGGGCGTCACAGGTTGATATCAGAGCTATAGGTTATAAACATTAGGAATGTGAAACCTAGGTTATAACCTTAGTAGAAACTCTTATAGAGTATGTTAGGAGATGGATTGTGGAAACTCATCGAGTTTGTGTTGTACTTAATAAAATATTATTTCATTTTATCAATGAAAATATTTTATTGTGGTACTGATGTTGATTTTATTTATGGTGTTTGTAGGATGCATGACGAGCGCCAGGATAGTCACTCAGTTAAACAGGAGCCCATTAAGCATGAGGTCACTGAAGATGTCCCTCATGGTCCTCCGGTAGGGGACTTGTTGAGGAGAATCAGTCAACTAGAAGGCAGAGTGGGGGAATTAGAGGTAGAAAACCACACCCTCCAATTCACCGAAGGTCAATACAAGGATGCGGCTTTTCAAGCCCAGATGGAGGTGGTCGAACAGAAGGGAAATTTGGATGAGATCCAGTTGCAAGTTACGATGCTGAAGGTACAACTAGAGCATGAAAAGGCAAAGTTTGGAGAGCTGAGCATAGAGCATCTGGAGATGCGAGCTGAGTTGGATGTAGAGATTGTCGATAAGATGCGGGTGGAGGAGGCATTTGATGAGTCGGACAAGCGGGTGGACCAATTAAAGATTGCACTGCAGGCCATGAAGGTCAGGGTAGAGACTTTAGGACTGGCGTTAGACGCAGCGTATGAGGGCCAGCGCAGTGGGACTAGGAGGGCCCACTCTGAGATAGTTGTTTCCCTAGGAGCCTGTGCAGGTGACCTAGCAGGGCCACCAGTGATGATTATGTGATGACCCAGTTGTAGATAGATGCTTTAGTACCCCTTCTTGTGTAATAAGGTTTTATGATGATGTAAACCTCAACAGGTGTGAGGTAGTAGGTAGTTAGGTGGTATCCCTATTTGTGTTTGTAGGGAGGTATCATTATGAGTTAATCCCATCTTTTGTGTTTAAAATGGGATAGTAGCATTTATAAATTATACCTGTATTAATCATGTAAGTCACTGAAGATTGGTATATGAATATAAATGTAGTATTATTATGTTATGTGAATCCAGTAAACTGATTTGGAAATTATTTTTTTAAAACAAACTTAACCCACTAATCAGGGAGAAAGACTTCCAAATCTTGGTAACTTAAAACTCTCACATAATGATCATCTGATTGTTTGAATACAATAACGTGTTACGTGCTAAGTACTCATATGATAATAAACCCGAGTAACGTGTTAAGAATTTTGTTTCACTAGATAATGCCGCCCAGACGTGGACTAAGGAACCAAGAGATTGAAGAGTCAGTTAATAATACAGCAGGAGCTCAACAAAACCCAATTCAAGATTTTATCAACATGATGGCTGAAGCCATGAGGAATCAAGCTCAACTCGAAGAAATCAAAGGCAACCAACTAGTCAGCTTTAAGGACTTCAAGGCAGTAAGACCGCCGGAGTTTAGAGGAACAGCAGACCCGATAGAAGCCCAGGCATGGGTAAAGGAGATTGAGAAGGCCTTCATTATTGCTAGAGTAGCAGAAGAGCAGAAGACAATTTTTTCTACCTACTTAATGAAGGGTGAGGCTAATTATTTGTGGGAGGCCAACCAGAACAAAGCCGGGGCTGGAATTGTGACTTGAGAAGCATTCAAGAAGTTGTTCTTCGAGAACTACTTCCCTGAGAGTACACAAGCTAGGATGGAGATCAAGTTTTTAGAATTGAAATAGGAAAATATGTCAGTATCTGAGTACGCTGCAAAGTTCAATGAATTGGCCAGATTCGCTCCACATCAGGTGGACACAGAGGTGAGGAAAGCAAGAAGGTTCGAAAATGGGATAAAGCCGTGGATTTACAGTAAGGTAGCGGTTTTGTAAATCACGTCATTCTCAACTCTGTTGGAGAAAGCTCTCATAGCGGAAGGTGGAAGCGAAGCGGTCTCAAAGTACAATAGGGAGAAGAACAAGAAGAAAGTAGAAAGTGGGAATCAAAATGTTAGCAGTGGCGGTAGCAACAACAAGAAGCGAAAATGGAGCAGTGGGGGTAGCAATTTGGAGATTCAGTAAGGAAGTGTGCAACAAAAGAAGCCAGTGTGTGGAAACTGTGAAAAAGGTCACTCGGGGGAGTGCTTGAAAGGAAAAATGGTATGTTATACCTATAGACAAGAAGGGAATACCTCACCCAATTGTCCTAAGGTGAAGAAAGGAGGTTGCTTTAACTGTGGTGAAATGGGACATCGGATCAAGGATTGCCCGAAGAAGAAAAGCACGGATGGCGGAAATGGCAATAGGGGCAACAACCCTAAGACAACCAGTGGAGGACCAGCCCAGCCAAACAAGCCGACAACACGTACATTCAATATGACAGTGCAAGATGTCGTGGCATCTAGGGAGGTGGTGTCAGGAATAATTTCGATCAACGATATAAATGCCTATGTGTTATTAGATTCGGGAGCTTCATGTTCTTTCGTATCTGATGAATTTGCTCAAAGATTAAGTTTACCTCGCGAACTATTAGAACACCCAATGAATGTAGAAGTAGCAAACAAAGAAATTATCCCTGTAGACTACATCCATAGGAACTGTTGTGCTAATGTAAGAGGGTTTAAGCTTAACGTGGATTTGATATCGATTCATCTTAGAGAGTTTGATGTAATCCTCGGGATGGATTGGTTATCAAGTCATGGAAAGGTCATTGACTATAAGAAAAAGTGCGTACACCTAAAGACTCCGAATAAGTCAAAGGTGGTATTTCATGGCAGTAAATCGCCAAGACAATCTTGTTGTCTGACAATGATGTAAGCAAGGAAGTTGCTTAGGAAGGGTTGTGTAGGTTATTTGGCTCACGTTGTGGATACCCGCAGAGTCGAGGGTAAACTGGGTCAGATACCTATTGTAAGGGAATTCATTGACGTTTTCCCAGATGAGATTCCGGGATTGCCACTAGATAGAGAGATAGAGTTTGTTATCGATTTGGCACCAGGGACATCACCGGTATCCAAAGTGTCGTATCGTATGACTCCGGTAGAAATAAAGAACTGATGGTTCAACTGCAAGAGTTGTTAGATAAGGGATACATTCAACCAAGAGTATCACCGTGGGGAGCACCAGTCTTATTCATAAAGAAGAAGGATGGGTCATTAAGGCTTTGTATCGACTACCGGGAGTTGAACAAGGTCACCATTAAGAACAAGTACCCGTTGCCCAGGATCGACGATTTGTTTGATCGATTTGAAAGGGCGAAATACTTTTCAAAAATTGACTTGAGGACCGCTTATCACCAACCCAAGGTGAGAGACAGAGGATGTTCCAAAGACGGCATTCGAACTCGGTATGGACACTTTGAGTTTACGTAATGTCTTTTGGGTTAACGAATGCGCCAAAGAAAGATTCATGGATTTGATGAATAGAGTGTTTAAGCAGTATTTGGATAAGTTTGTTGTCGTGTTCATCGATGACATTCTGGTATATTCAGAGACAGAGGAAGATCACGCTGAACATCTAAGGAAAGTGTTGGAGATGTTAAGGAGGGAGAAGTTGTATATAAAGTTCTCCAAAATTGAGTTTTGGTTGCGGAGAGTGCAGTTTTTGGGTCACGTTATCGACAAGGATGGTGTTTCGGTAGATCCAGCAAAAGTAGAAGCGGTTATCAACTGGGAACAGCCAAAAACGCCGATTGAAATTAGGAGTTTCTTGGGATTAGCAGGATATTATCGAAGATTCATCCAAGATTTTTCATAGATAGCATCACCATTAACCAACCTTACTAGAAAGACAGTGAAGTTTGTTTGGACGGAGAAATGTGAAGAGAGTTTCATGGAATTGAAGAAGAGGCTCAGTCAAGCACCTGTGTTGGCCTTACCAGACAACACGGGAGGGTTTGTAGTGTATAGTGATGCATCACACAAGGCGTCACATACTCTACACTTCACAATGCAATGGATGCGGCCCAGGATCGAGTTATGAAGTATCCAATCCAGTTTGAAGGTCTACCATCGTATATGCTTGATCGCGGGACGATGTCCCGCATTATGGAAGAGGAACGTGGCAAGGCTATCCAGCGCCTTAATAGGTAGTGATAGTATTAGTTTAATTATGTGAAAACTATTTGGTAGTTAATGATGTAAATTCTGATGCGTTATAAATAAAGGAATATTTTGATGTTTTAAATCCTGTAGATTCTTTATCTCAAGATAGTTGATGTAAATAGCAGTGATGCTATCTTATGATGTTAAAACTTTTGAATTAAATAAAATGTCAGAGTTTATTTGAATTTATGTGTTAAGTGAATTATGATTAAATGTTTTAGTTAAGCCCTGAATGTTTAATAGATTGAATAAAGACCTAATAAGCGTATGTTCTTAACAGAAATATGCCGCCTAGAAGAAGACAAAACCGTCAACAAGCAAAAGAGGAACCAATGAATAACAATGACGCCAATGCCAACCCTATTCAGCAATTGGTGAACCTTTTAGCTGGAGCAATTAACAATTAACCACAAGCTCCACCAAACACCTCGTTCAAGAATTTCAAGGCGGTGGGACCGCCAGAGTTTAAGGGTTCCATAAACCCAATTGAGGCACAAGCCTGGGTGATGGAGATGGAGAAGGTGTTCGATGTCGCTAGAGTAAAGGAAGATTAGAAAACTGCGTATGCAACATTTATGCTGAAGTCTGAAGCTAGTTATTGGTGGCAGGCAAACAAAGTACGAGGAGGTAAAGGTGTAATAACCTGGGAGAGATTCAAAGAGATGTTCTTCGAGATGTACTTTCTGACCAGTTCACAAAATCAGATGGAAGTTCAGTTTCTAGAGTTGAAACAGGGGAGTATGTCAATAGCTGATTATGAGACAAGGTTCAACGAGTTGGCTAGGTTTGCCACATACCAAGTGCATACCGATGAGAGGAAGGCAAGACGATTCGAGCAGGGACTAAAGTCCTGGTTGTATAGCAAAGTGTCAATGTTCCAATTGAACACTTTTGCTGGAGTGTTAGAGAAGGCCATACTCGCTGAGGGTGGAAGCGATGCGGTAATGAAATATAATCAAGATCAGAAGAAGAAAAAGAGTGAGAATGAAGGTAATAACAAGACTGGTGGGAGTAGCACTGGGGGTAACCATAATCAGAAGAGGAAGTGGTCTGATAACTCGTCAGCTGGAAGTCAACAAGGAGGGCAGAAGAAGAAGATCGAAGCGTGCCCAACCTGCGAAAAAACTCATTTGGGAGTTTGCATGAAAGGGAAGCGAGTGTGCTACAATTGTGGTCAGGAAGGCCACATAGCGCCAAACTGTCCAAACCCGAAGAAGGGCGCCTGTTTCACTTGTGGCTCAAAGGACCATCTTGCAAGGGATTGCCCTAAAAAGGGATCTGGAGGGACGAATTCAGGAGGAAATAGAGGAAATACCGGTGGAGGCGCTCTGACTATCGCAGGACCAACTGCAACCAACCAAGCGACCGCCAGAACATTCAACATGACAATCTGAGGATGCGGTCATGGGTCGCGATGTGGTGTCAGGTATCATTCCGATCAATAAAGTTAATGCTTATGTGTTATTTTATTCGGGTGCTACTTGTTCATTTATATCCGATGACTTTGCTAAGAACTTAGAATTGCTTAAGGACGAGTTAGAATACCCCACGAACATAGAAATTGCGAATAGAGAAATAATCCCTGTTAAGTATGTGCATAAGAACTATAGAGTGGATATTAAGGGTAATATCATGAATGTAGATCTTATCCCTATTCGACTTGGAGAATTCGACGTTATTTTGGGTATGGACTGGCTATCTAATTGTGGGGTGGTAATTGACTGCTAGAAGAAGCGTATTAACCTCATGACTCTGTCAAAGGTTGTGTTTTATGGTAGCAAGTCGGCTAGACAAGCGAGTTGTCTGACGGTGATGCAGGCCAGGAGGTTGTTAAGGCAAGGCTGTGTAGGATATCTAGCTTACATAGTCGATAGTCGTAAAGAGAATTCAAAAATAGATGAGATACCAGTAGTGAGAGATTTCGCAGACGTGTTTTCGAATGAATTGCCAGGACTTCTTCCAGATAGAGCAGTTGAATTTGTGATCGATTTGACTCCAGGAACGGCTGCAATATCGAAGGCACCGGTAGAGATGAAGGAACGGCTGCAAGAAGTATATCCAATCAAGTGTATCACTGTGGGGAGCGCCGGTTTTATTTGTGAAGAAGAAGGATGGAACAATGCGACTCTGTATAGACTACAGAGAACTGAATAAGGTCAGGATTAAGAATAGATATCCATTACCGCAAATCGATGACTTGTTCAATCAGTTAAAGGGAGCAAGATACTTTTCAAAGATAGATTTGAGAAGTGGTTATCATCAACTGAAGGTGAGACCAGAGGATGTACCGAAGATAGCATTCAGAACACGATACAGTCACTACGAATTTCTGGTAATGTCATTTGGTCTAACAAATGCTCCTGCAGTAATTATGGGCTTAATGAATGGAGTGTTCAAGCCATTTTTGGACAAATTCGTAGTGGTATTTATAGATGATATTTTGGTATATTCGAAAACCAAGGAAGAACATGAAGAACATTTGAGGGTGACATTAGAGACGTTGAGAAGAGAGAAGTTGTACGCTAAATTTTCAAAATTTGAATTCTGGATTGAAAGGGTACAATTTCTTGGGCATGTGATCGATAGGGACGGAATTTCGGTGGATCCCTACAAAGTCGAAACTGTGATTAACTGGTATCAGCCGAAGACACCGTCGAAAGTAAGAAGTTTTCTTGGATTGGCAAGTTATTACAGAAGATTCATTCAGGATTTTTCTAAGATCGCAACTCCGATGAGGAATTTGACTAGAAAATCGGTGAAATATTTTGGACGAAGAAGTGTGAGGAAAGCTTTCAAGAATTAAAGAAGAGGTTGAGTACAACACCTATGTTATCTCTTCCAGATGACACAGGAAAATTTTGTGGTTAATAGTGATGCATCGCATAAAGGACTTGGTTGTGTGCTTATGCAAAATGGCAGAGTCATTAAGTGTAAGGCCACGACAACCGAAAGAATATGAGAAGGGGTATCCGACCCATGACTTGGAGTTAGCTGCAGTGGTTTTTGCTTTAAAAATCTAGAGGCACTATCTCTACGGGGAGAAGTGTGAAATATATACAGACCACAAGAGTCTGAAATATATTTTCATAGAAAGACTTGAATATGCGCCAAAGAAGGTGGTTGGAGTTAATTAAGGACTACGATTGTGAGATTTTATACCATCCGGGTAAGGCAAATGTGGTGGCCGACGCCTTAAGTAGAAAGGGTCGGGAGAAACTGATGTTGTTGACCGTATAGGAGTTAATTTCAGCAATGGAGAAGTTGGAATTAGAAGTAAAGTGTCCTATGGAGGTCGATGAGAAGCTATTTCAGATGTAATCTGGTACAACTCTACTAGACGAGGTTAAGGAGACTGAACTTCATGATGACGAATGTCAATCGGTGAAAAAGAAGATATCCGAAGGAACCAAATCAAGATTCAAGATGGATAATGAAGGAATACTGAGATTTGAGAATAGAATTTGGGCACCGCAAGTAACTGAGATTAAGGAAGAAATTTTGAGCGAGGCTCACAACTCAAGATATTCAATTCACCCTGGTAGCACCAAGATGTATCAAGATCTTCGACAACATTTTTGGTGGCCAAATTTGAAATGAGAGGTTGCAGAATGTGTTGCCAAATGTTTGACATGTCAGAAAGTGAAAGCAGAACATCAGAGGCCGAGTGGGTTACTACAACCTTTAGAGGTTCCAGAATGGAAATGGGAACATATTACGATGGATTTCGTGGTTGGCCTACCGACAACTCAGAAAGGCTATGACGCAATATGGGTTATTGTTGACCGATTGATGAAATCCGTACACTTCCTTCCGATCAAAATCAGATTCAACTTAGATTTGTTGGCAAGGTTATATGTAAAAGAGATTGTTTCTAGGCACGGAGTTCCGGTGTCAATTGTTTCTGATAGAGATTCGCATTTTACGTCGAACTTCTGGAAACGTCTACAAGAATGCTTGGGTACACAGTTGTGAATGAGCACGACATATCACCCTCGGACAGATGGACAAAGTGAGAGAACAATTCAGACATTGGAAGATATGTTAAGAGCTTGTGTAATGGACTTCAAAGGAAATTAGGATGATCATCTGCCGCTCGTAGAGTTTGGCTACAACAACAGTTACCACGCTAGTATTGGCATGCCACCTTTTGAAGCGTTATACGGCAGAAAGTGCAGAACTCCGCTATACTGGGATGAAGTTGGCGAAAGACAATTACTAGGCCCGGAATTGGTACAACAAACAGCAGAAATAGTCAAAGTGATCCGAACAAGATTGAAAGCAGCTCAAGATAGACAGAAGAAATACGCCGATCCACGCCGTAAAAATGTTGAGTTCGAGCTGGGTAGTTACGTGTTTTTAAAGGTCTCTCCCTGGAAGGGAAAGATCAGATTTGGAAAGAAAGGGAAATTAAGCCTAAGATTCATTGGACCCTTTGAAGTTCTATAAAGGGTTGGAGAAGTTGCTTATGAGGTTGCCTTACCTCCAGCTCTAGAGAATGTCCACAACGTTTTCCATGTCTCCATTCTATGACCCTACAAACCCGATTACAAGCACGTGATTGAATATGAACCCCTACATTTCGACAAAGACTTATCTTACGAAGAAATTCCAGTTCAAATTGTCGACCAAAAAGAACAAGTTCTGAGACATAAAGTCATACCTTCTGTTAAGGTAATTTAGAGGAACCACAATGCTGAAGAAGCTACGTGGGAACTCGAAGAGAATATGATGAAGAAGTATCCACATTTATTTACTTAACTTATGTGTAAGCGATTCTGGGGACAGAATCTTTGTAAGGGGGGGGGGGGAGTATGTAACGGGATGAATTGTTGAGTTGTGATTCTGAGGACAGAATCCTTTTAAGAGGGGAAAGCTGTGACAACCGAGATTTTGTAATTTAATTTTTAATATTTATTGGATTGAATAAATATTTTTTTCCGATGAATTAATTATTAGATTAAATAATTAATTGATGAAATTGTGGTAGATTAATTTAATTATATGTGTTATATTTATTAAATTAATGTGAAGAATTTTTATTATTCGAAGTATGTGATTATGTGAGCTTATTGTATTAAAAGAAATATTGAATAAGCCTAATGTTATTTTAATTAATTTAATAATTAATTAAAGATTTAATAATTTGACATTATTAACAAATGAGAAATTTAATTGTGTGACTATGTGAATTAATGAGAAATTATTATATTTTATTTAAAATAAATTAAATAAGATATTGGATTTATTTTATGAAGGAATGTGACATTATTTAAACTATAGTATAAAATTTTTATTAAAATAAATGGTTTTGAAACCTGTAAGACCCCGACTTTTTATTAATAAAATAAAATTTCCTCTATTTATTATTTTGAAATAGTAAGGGTTGATTTGATTAATGTGGATAGCTATGGGTAAAATACGCAAGTATTTCAAAATAAGCAAATGGTTATAAAATATTCCTTATTGTCGAGGAATATTCGTGATCGCTTGTCGAAATATTCGTATTTACTAAGACAAAGAATGTGTGGGCCCATATAACGAAAGCGATTGGAGGAAGAAAATGACAAAAATAAGTTGTTTAAAAATAACGGCGTAGTTGTTATCGTTTACACTGTTGGAATACCCGGTCGTTAAAACACACTAATACGCGTTGTTGAACAGTAGCACACGCACCAATTATTGATTCTTATGTAAGAAAGCACTACTCAATAATTGTTACAGTAATTACTATTCAAAGATTTTATTTTATTGATTTAATAATTCTTTGCATTGATATTTTATATTCTTTTGTTTCAAAAATTGTCATTACACAATTTTTCATTATCGAAGCAATAATTCATATTATCTGAATAATATTATTAGAAAACATTATTGGCAATGTCTAGAAAGTTCATCTAAGAAGAGGTTTGGTCACCTAATTGCTGGCCAATGAGGAGAAATCTTTATTGAAAGCCCCTCTTTCAGGGAACTACTGTTGCTAAGTCTTTGTGATTACAGTAATATTATTTGTGAATAATTAATTATTGATTTATATGATGAGAAAAATATTGATTTTATGTGGATATAGATGGAGAAAATTTTTAATGTGACAATTGTTGAAAATTAATATTTTATCTTTTTCGATAAAATAATTCATTTAAATATATTATTTTAATAATATATTAACGGTGATATTTTTTTATAATGAATGTGGGATATATGAGTATATGAGGAGGAAGAGTATATTTGTGGCATTAAATGTTTAACACATATTTTGTGTGTTGGTGGACACAATTATTGACCGAAATTTGATTATAGCCTGTAAAATCGTCCGTTTATGGATTTTGGTCAATTTCTGTTTGGAATTTGGAAAAACTTCCTTCTGCAAAGTTGTACAGAATTGAATTTCCTATAAAAATACGCGAGATTCGATTTTTCTGACAACAGAGCTATTTATTATGAATTATTGAAGTTCCAAAGCTCCAAAATAATTAATTTTTGGAAGTTTTAATTATTTTTATTATGAAAAACGTTTTTGTCATTAAAGGTGGGGCTTGCATGTGTTGAAAATGCTGAATTTCAGATCTTAGAAAGTGTACGTAGGAAAATTTAATATATATATTAATATTTTATTAAATTTTCTGCTTTGGGTTCTAAGCAATTTTCTATAAATAGGGAGTTTAGGTTAGAATTGAAAATCACACCAGAAACTGAAGTTTTCTGTCTCTATATTATCGAGCGTATTCTTGTGAGTATTTTGAGTATACTTTGAGTATTGCTATACGGTGCAAGTTCAAGTCATAGCCTATATCCCAGTATTTCAACTAAAGTCTTGTGTCTTTCGAGGTAAGGGATGTTATTTTCTTCTCAAATGATATTATTTCTTCAATATCATTATGCCGAAATATTGGTTGGAAGTTTTTATCAAATTTGGAACTTTTTCATGTCGGGGTTACTATTCATGAGTTACTATTCACGAGTTACTATTCACGAGTTACTATTCACGAGTACTATTCACAAAGCGTGATAATGTTTTTTTTGTGAAATTTCTATCTTTTGGTGTCGAAGTTACTATTCACGTATACATCACTATTCACGTATACGGCACTATTCACGAATACGGCACTATTCACCGAAAAATAAAATTTCTTCTTTTTGTCCAAAATATCTATTCTGGATAATAGCTTTGATTGTATCCATGTTTTGATCATTCTTGAATTTTACCCCACTCTGATTACTTATGAAGTATTTTTGAACTTGGATTGTTTAAAATACGAATCCTTAATATTTGTTCTTTTGTTTCACTGAATTCGTTTCCTTTAAAATATTTTTCATCATCCTCACCCTAAATGATGATATTATTGAATATCTTTGGCACAGTAGTGCAAAGATGAGCAGTGTTGAGATGAATATGACCGATCGATTAATATCTTTGGCCCAGTGGTGCAAAGATGAATATTTGATTCCGTATATATATTGATTGATGTTACAGGGGATAAAATATCGACGATGAACTTTTAAATTCATATATAAAAGATAGTAGTTTGCATTCTCTACTTAACTCTTCTAATGAATTGTTGTTTCAAATTTGCGGTTGTTGATTTAAAACCGGGTTGTCTATTGTATTCTATTAGATTTTTCCTATTGAAGACTAACGATAATTTGTTGTATATTATCTTAGTCATAATATTCTTTACTGGGCTAGTTGAGCTCACCCTTTTCCTTGTTGTTCCATTTTTCTTCTCAGGAGGCAAAAATGTAGCGAGTACTAGTCGGGGTATGGAATGAAGGTTCTAGAGAGAGTTGTTTAGTAGTCCTCACCATTTTTGTAAAATAATGTATCAATAATTATGATGGGGATTTATTTGCGTATGGATATTGTCTAGATGGCAATATCTCATATTTAAACTCACAGTTTATATGTTGTAATAATAAAGTTGTAGTTATTTCTGTACCATGTATTTGGCGACTCAGAATGGGTTGGATGGAATGGACCTATTTTGGGGGCGTCACAGTTGGTATCAGAGCTTAGGGATATGATCTCTGGCGGAGATCGGGGAATAGAACTAGGAGGGGAGAGACGAGTAAATCCTTCGCTAGTGTGTCCTACCTAAGCTTATTTGTTAGTTGGTTAGTATATAGGGATATTATGTGATATATCGATTTCCTTAATTAACCCTTGTTTTATGACAGTATTTGAGAATGTCGACTGAGAATATTAACAGTGGAGTAAATGAGACCGTGGAGATGCTCAGATTACTGTGAGGAGAACGTGCAACAGTGACAATGTACCTCTTGTGAACAACACCAATTTGAGATGATGAGCGAGGGGATGTTTAGAAGTTTTTTGCAGCTCATGCAAAATCGCATTTAGGAGGAGACTCGTGTTCAAAAATACGGAGGAACCGATAGCAATTCACGGTGGTCACAAATGCAAGCGCCAAAGAGTTGGGACCACCAAAATTGGGAAAGAAAGCGGATCCGATTAAAGGCGAGACGTGGGTCAAATAAATTACCAAGATATTTGATGTCTTAGGATGCACAGAGAGAAGAAAAAGTTCCATTCGCTACTTTTATGTTCCGTGAACGAGGCGGATTCATCGGTGGGAATCATGAAGCGTACCCATCCATTACCACTCGGCATGTCATGGGAGACGTTTGAAATGATTCAATGACAAGTACTTCCCTGAAAGTATTCGTCATATGAAGGAAGTGGAGTTTATTAGACTGGAGCAGAATAACATGACGGTGTCCCAGTACGAGGCGAAGTTCGCGGAGTTATCCAGGTTTGCATCTCATTTGGTGGAGAATGAGGAACGTATGACGCGGATATTTTTGAGAGGTTTGAAACCCGGCAAACGTCAGTATCTCATTTCTCATAAATTTTCTCTCTATTCAGATGTTGTCAACAGGGCTCAGTTGTTAGAGCGAGATAACGAGTACGTTCAACCGAGGGACCATAACCAGGATCATACCGAAGATAGCAGTCATCAGAATAACGATAACTAGCAGAGAAAGAAGAATACGGACAAAGGCGATAACCACTTTGGTGGTAATCGTGGCCATGAAAATAGAAGAAGCGAGTCGGGAGGAGATTTTAAAAAGAGGAGATTCAATAACGATCATGTGAAGATGTCAGCCAAAGAGTAAATCGGGTTCCAAGGGAGGAGAAAGACCACCTATCGATGTATGTTACAAATGCGGAAAGAGGGACATATCATTAAACCGCCTAGCAGTTTAAGGTATGCTATAATTGTGGAAAAGAAGGACATATCACTCGAGATTGTACGATATCGAAACCCAGTCCAACGATAATGGTGACTCAAAAGGATGTCCTAGAAAAGTCAAAGTCAACATTTTCTGGAAGAGCGTTTGTCGTGACCGGTCAAAATGCGAGGAACCCGAACGAAGTTAGCACGGGTTAGTTAATTATAAATTCTTGCGAAGTTTATACCTTACTAGATACCGGTTATACCCATTCTTTTATCTTTCTTGCTTGCACTTAACGTTTGAACTTGACTACGGAGAAATTAGACTTTGACCTATTTATGGAGACTCCGTTAGGAGAAACTTTCATTTCATCCACTGTTTAGAAATCTTGCTTGATTCAAGTTGGCACTATCACATTACCTGTTAACCTTATTTCTATAGAGATATTTGCTTTTGATGTGATTTTAAGGTTAACTACTCATCATGCCAAAATTGATTACTTTCGTAAGGTTGTTAGTTTTCATATTCCTAAGCAACCCTTTTATTGAATTCAAGCAATCAAACCATTGTAGTCAAACATTTTCATATCAAGCCATGAAGTCATTCGTTTATTACGGATGTCAAGTTTTCTTAGTCCATGTTATGGATTTGAATAAAGACACGTCGATTTGAATAATATTCTGTTGTTATTGATTTTTCTGACGTATTTCAAGAATTTCTTGGCTTACTCCTAAAGCCTGATATTAAATTTTGTATCGACTTTGAACCCGGTACAAAACTCATTTCTAAAATCTCATATCGAATGGCTCCTATTGAACTTCAGGAGTTAAAATTCAACTATAGAATTTGGTACCTGAGCCTTTATCTGGTGACTTCCTTTGTGGAATGCAAAGCCGACTCTCTCTGTAGGGGACACCATATTCGTGCGATAGTAAACTGATAGGTGTCATTGTAACGTGCTATCCAAGGTTGGGATATGAGTCACAGTTGAGAACAACCTAAGTCGGTAATCGAAATACGTAGCTTTCTAGGTTTTGTTGGTTATTATCGGAGATTCGTTGAAGGATATTCTTGAATCGCTATTCCATTAACGCAGCTGACTCGTAGAGATACAAAATTCGAATGGAGAAAGGAATGTGGGAAGAGCATCGAAGAACACAAGAACAGACTCATTTCGGCACATGTTCTGACCATACTGTCTTGGAAAAGCGAACATGATAGCTGACGTGTTGAGTAGAAGATCGTATACAAGTACGAGTACGATATTGTCAAAGACTAATTTCGTATAATTTACAAATAATAGAGATGGAGATGAAAACTCTAGGTACCCACGTGATGATATACGAGTATAATTGACTTTAATCGATAAAGTTAAAGCTGTTCAAGCTACACACCGGAGCTGATGAATTTGAAGAAGGAGGTGCAAGAAGTTGTTATTACAAAAGCGAGAATCGGTGAGGTGAGGAAAGCTCAAACCTTCGATTTATTAATCCATTTGAAATTCTTGTTCGAATAGGAACTGTGGCCTATAGACTCGTTTTACTGCCAAGTATGACGCGTGTTCATAACGTTTTTCACATATCGATGTTACGTAAATATGTGGACTACTCGAACCATGTAATTGAGTTAGAATCGGACGAGATAGCTGAAGCCTTAACGTACGAGGAGGTACCTATCAAGATCTTGGATAGGAAAGAACATGTCCTATGTACCGAGGTTATACCACAAGTTAAAGTTTTGTGGAGAAACCATGCTATTGAGGAAATGACCTGGGAGCTGGAAACGGAAATGAAAGCGAGGTATTCTCATCTTTTCAAACACACGTGTACGTCGTCAATTTCGAGGACGAAAATTTCATAAGGAGGGGAGGTTGTAAGACCCCGACTTTTTATTAATAAAATGAAATTTCCTCTATTTATTATTTTGAAATAGTAAGGGTTGATTTGATTAATGTGGATAGTTATGGGTAAAATACGCAAGTATTTCAAAATAAGCAAATGGTTATAAAATATTCCTTATTGTCGGGGAATATTCGTTTGGTCGTGGAATATTAAATCGTTGTCGGGAATATTAAATGCACTGGCAACAAAACCATATGTGGGCCCCATAACGGAAAAGCGATTGGAGGAAGAAAACGACAAAAATAAGTTGTTTAAAAATAACAGGCGTAGTTGTTACTGATTTACATTGTTGGAATACCCGGTCGTTAAAACACACTAATACGCGTTGTTGAACAGTAGCACACGCACCAATTATTGATTCTTACATAAGAAGGAACTACTCAATAATTGTTACAGTAATTACTATTCAGTATTTTATTTTATTGATTTAATAATTCTTTGCATTGATATTTTATATTCTTTGTTGTTTCAAAAATTGTCATTACACAAAGATTTTTCATTATCGAAGCAATAATTCATATTATCCTGAATAATATTATTAGAAAATATTATTGGCAATGTCTAGAAAGTTCTGTACAAGGAGAGGTTTGGTCACCCAATTGCATGCTAGAAGAAGGAGAAATCTTTATTAGAAAGCC
Source organism: Panax ginseng (assembly GCA_020205605.1). Classification (NCBI taxonomy): domain Eukaryota; kingdom Viridiplantae; phylum Streptophyta; class Magnoliopsida; order Apiales; family Araliaceae; genus Panax; species Panax ginseng. The sequence continues at coordinate 122,641,472 of CM035132.1, read as the reverse complement.
CCTCTTTCACGGAACTACCGTTGCTAAATCTTTGTGATTCTCAGAATATTATTTGTGAATAATTAATTATTGATTTATATGATGAGAAAATATTGATTTTATGTGGATATAGATGGAGAAAATTTTTAATGTGACAATTGTTGAAAATTAATATTTTATCTTTTTCTCGATAAAATAATTCATTTAAATATATTATTTTAATAATATATTAATGGTGATATTTTTTATAATGAATGTGGGATATATGAGTATATGAGAAGGAAGAGTATTTTTGTGGCATTAAATATTTAACACATATTTTGTGTGTTGGTGGACACAATTATTGACCGAAATTTGATTATAGCCTGTAAAATCGTCCGTTTATGGATTTTGGTCAATTTCTGTTTGGAATTTGGAAAAACTTCCTTCTGTATAGTTGTAGAGAATTAAATTTCCTATGAAAATTCGCGAGATTCGATTTTTCTGACAAAAGAGCTATTTATTATGAATTATTGAAGTTCCAAAGCTCCGAAATAATTAATTTTTAGAAGTTTTAATTATTTTTATTATGAAAAACGTTTTTGTCATTAAAGGTGGGGCTTGCATGTGATAAAAATGTTGAATTTCAGATCTTAGAAAGTGTGCGTAGGAAAATTTAATATATATATATTAATATTTTATTAAATTTTCTGCTTTGGGTTCTAAGCAATTTTCTATAAATAGGGAGTTTAGGTTAGAATTGAAAATCACACCAGAAACTGAAGTTTTATGTCTCTATATTATCGAGCGTATTCTTGTGAGTATTTTGAGTATACATTGAGTATTGCTATATGGTGCAAGTTCAAGTCATAGCCTATATCCGGTATTTCAACTAGAAGTACTGTCTTTCGAGGTAAGGGATATTATTTTCTTCTCAAATGATATTATTTCTTCAATATCATTATGCCGAAATATTGGTTGGAAATTTTTATCAAATTTGGAACTTTTTCATGTCGGGGTTACTATTCATGAGTTACTATTCACGAGTTACTATTTATGAGTTACTATTCACGAGTACTATTCACGAAGCGTGATGAAGTTTTTTGTGAAATTTCTATCTTTTGGTGTCGGAGTTACTATTCACATATACGGCACTATTAACGACATCTTGACACTATTCACGAATCACGCACTATTCAATTTAAAAATGAAATTTCTTCTTTTGTCCAAAATATTTATTACGGATACTAGCTTTGATTGTATCCATGTTTTGATCATTCTTGAATTTTACCCCACTCGATTACTTATGAAGTATTTTGAACTTGGATTGTTTAAAATATGAATCCTTAATATTTGTTCTTTTGTTTCAATTTGGATTCGCTTCCTTTAAAATATTTTTCATCATCCTCACCCCTAAATGATGATATTCTTGAATATCTTTGGCTTTTGTAGTGCAAAGATGAACAGTGTTGAGATGAATATAATGATGATTAATATCTTTGGCCCAGTAGTGCAAAGATGAGCAGTGTTTTAGATGAACATGATCAATCGATGAATATCTTTGGCCCGTAGTGCAAAGATGAATATTTGATTCCGATATATATTGATTGATGTTACAGGATAAAATATCGACGATGAACTTTTAAATTCATATGTAGAAGATAGTTGTTTGCATTCTCTACTTAACTCTTCTAATGAATTGTTGTTTCAAATTGCAGATTGTTGATTTAAAAGCTGGTTGTCTATTGTATTCTATTAGATTTTCCCTGTTGAAGACTAACGATAATTTGTTGTATATTATCTTAGTCATAATATTCTTCTTCGGCTAGTTGAGCTCACCCTTTTCCTTGTTGTTCCATTTTTCTTCTCGGGAGGCGAGAATGTAATGCGAGTACTAGTCGGGTATGGAATGAAGGTTCTAGAGAGAGTTGTCTAGTAGTCCTCACTATTTTTGTAAAATAATGTATCAATAATTATGATGGGGATTTATTTGCGTGTTGATATTGTCTAGATGGCAATATCTGTATTTAAACTCACAGTTTATATGTTGTAATAATAAAGTTGTAGTTATTTCTGTACCATGTATTTGGCGACTCAGAATGGGTTGGATGGAATGGACCTATTTTGGGGGCGTCACAAAACCTATTATTACCAGCCAAACAAGGCCCTAAGGGGAGTTGTTAGCACTTACCCATGACTGGGTAACTGACCACAACGCGTCAGTTTCTTCCTTTATTTATTATGCGTCAGTTACTTCCTTTATTACACGTCTTCTTCTTCTTCATTTTTCTAAGTTTAACAAGGAAATCATAGAGAGAGAATTAAGAGTTTTGGGAGAATGTTGAGTTGTGTGATTGATTGAGAAGGTTTCATCTCTCCTATCTACACTACGCTGTGAGTAAATTCTTCAACCCATTATTATTTATGTTGTTAAATTTTTATAATATGGCTCTCAAATTTTCTGTAAAATATCTGTAGTTAGAGATTGTATTGATTATGTGAATGTATATGTGATAATATGGTAGTATAACATGTTGTTACTATATATTATAGATTTCCATATCATAAGTTTCATAATATTATAACATATGTTATTTACAGAGTATATTATATGGTCATATGGCCCTTATACGTAAAATTAATATGTCAAACATAAATTGTTCTACAAAATTCACACTGGTATATGATTATGCATACTAAAACGAAGTAAACAAAATTTGAATGGATGTATTTGGTGTTATAACGAATCCGTGGCGTTGACTTTTATGATTTATTTTCAAAACCTTCAAGAACAGTGAAATTTAAATATTTTAATTCTGTAATTATGTGTTTTAATGGGTTAAAATCACTCTATAAATGATGGGTAATGATTATGTATGAATTTTAGCATGTAGGTATGTTAAATTGGTGAAATTAGTGATCATGTAGTGTTTATTTCGCTGAACTCTGTGTTCTTCGCGAACTGTGAATCAAAATCTGGAGTTTCGTCGTCATGGCGCTCAACTCCGAATCAAAGTCCCACACCATGCCACAAGCAATGCAGTGAAGTCTCCGAAATTACGGCAGAAATAAGCAATGGCTTAAGACATAGTACAACAGTGGCCATAATTTCACTTAGCGAAATAACCTAGAAATGAGTTTTTAAAATGTTTAAGTCTAGCAATGTGTTATTAACTTAATCTAATGAACATGAAAACATGTTAGACATATAATGAGATGTTAAAATTAATTCTTAACACGTCCATAACACAATTACGTGTGAATTGAACGATTGAATGCATAGTTATCTTATTGTTCGTGAAGTCTTAATTTTGACAATAAGTGTAGTAATTGACTAAGTATAGTCATGAATTCGAGTTAGACAAAAGAATAAACTTGTGATGTTTACTATATTATAATTAACTGGTATTGTGAACGTAAATGATATATAGGATTTAAATCAATGAACGAGTTTAATTAAAGTGTAATCTACGCATGAGGCAAGTTTCCTAACCTACTTGTTATCATTTTATAAGTTGATAAATTCACCTCTCTACATTGAGCAAGTTCTCATTATTATTGATCAAGCGTATTTTGTTATATCAAAGTTTAATAATCTTTCAAGTATGATGCTGCTATACAATACTTATTCTATTGTATACTTTATGAGATTTTATTCAAATTCAGTTATTAATTACTGTTAAACCTTGTTAGACTAGCGAACCCTTAATGATTCGACTAGTCTATAGTTTATGAGCGTTCTAAATTTTTAGAACCCTTGATGAATTATCCAAACCAAACTTCCTTTGGTGCGGACTCTAATGTCAACCTGAGATGAACAACCCTGTATAGGGGATTACTTATGCGTTAGCGTTAAGATATTGTGCACAGTATGGTACTAAGGGCTAATCCTCCTAAGTATGAGAAAAAGAGTCCATAGTCTTATGAATGTTAAAGGTTTCAAGTATAAACACTTGACAACCTAGGACACAGGTCAAGGTCTTATGACCCTCAGAAGTTCTTTTGTTTCTTGTTATTCATTCCTGATTCAAAAGTTGAGTTTCCTATTTCAGAAGTCTTTGATTTATTCGCATGTTATTATTCATTTGTTATATTGTTATACTTGTGGGCAATCGTGCTCACTCTTGCGTAATAATAACATTGCAGTTAAGAACGAAAGAACAGACGAGTCTTCCACTAGTAAAGGCAAGGGCAAGATTAACAAGTAATGAAGATTGATTATTTATGTGGTTATGTAATGATATTTAGAATTGATGTTACTTAAGACTTATTATTTGTTTATGATTCTGCACAGATGTTTAAGGTTAGAGCAACCTGAGATTTTTATTTATTATGCAGTTGATGTAACCCCATAAGGGGAGATTTATTTATTATTTCTATATATTGCATGGTTTGCATTTATTTATGGGTAGATAGATAGATGATGTTTGTACAGTGAACACCAAATCCTGTGGAAATGGAAGTACCGGATTTGGGGGTGTCACAATGATAACCAAGTAGTTAAATAGATAATAACAAAACTTTATTTATTTAATCAGAATTATGCCGCCAAGAAGGAGACAACGTAACCAAGAGGCCGAGTCTCATAATGAGAATCAGGGGGGGTCCTAATAACCCTATGCAAGAGTTCATTAATTTATTAACGGCTGCATTTAACCAAGTGGGGGGAGGGATTCCTGTAGCTCCTAAGGTAGCAAGAACAACTACCTTTAAGGAATTTAAGAGTGTGGGTCCTCCTGAGTTCCGAGGAACGACAGACCCATTAGAGGCCCGAACATGGGTGAAAGAGATTGAAAAGGCGTTTGTGATAAAAAACATAGGTGAGGCGCAGAAGACTTCTTTTGCGACTTGCATGATGAAGGGGGAAGTCAACTACTGGTGGGAGGCTCACCAGGGTGGGGCTAAGACCGAAGCTATTACATAGGAACAGTTTAAGAAGGTCTTCTTCAAAAACTATTTCTCTACTAGCATGCAGGGTAGGATGGAGATTAAGTTCCTAGAACTTAAGCAGGGGGATATGACAGTTCCCCAGTATGCTGCCAAGTTCAATGAATTGGCGAGGTTTGATCCACACCAGGTGGATACAGAGGAGAGGAAGGCGCGCAGGTTTGAGCAGGGCTTGAAACCCTAGCTCTATAGTAGGATATCGGTTTTTTAGAGTGCTTCCTACGAGACCATTTTGGAAAATGCGATTATAGCTGAAGGTGGTGGTGAGGCATTGTTTGAGTACAAAAAAGAGTGAAAGAACAAGAGTAAGTTAGAGGGAGTGAGTAAGGCTGAAGTTGCCAGCGGAAGCGGCAACTTGCCAAAGAGGAAGAGTTTTAACCCTGGGAATACTGGGGTAAAGTAGGGAGAGCCCAAGCGAAGAACAGAAGCATGTAAGACATGCGAAAACACTCGCATTAGAGTCTATTTAAAAGGGAAAGCAGTCTGTTATAACTGTGGGCAGGAGGGGCATTTGTCACCCAACTGTCCTAACCCTAAGAAGAACTAGGGGTGTTTTATCTGTGGGTCATTGGACCACATGGCAAGAAATTGCCCGAAGAAGAGGGAAATAAGGGTTCTGGTAGTGGTAAATTAGCCATTACTGGACCAACACCATCAGTGGGTAGACCCTCAGCTTGTACGTTTAATATAACCATCCAAGATGCGGTTGCATCAACGGATGTGGTAGCAGGTATCATTTCGGTCAATGAGATAAATGCTTATGTGATATTTGATTCGGGGGCTACTTGTTCTTTTATAGCATATGAATTTGCTAAGCGATTAGGTTTAATCCCTGAGAAGTTACCATTACCTTTAGACGTTAAGGTAGCAAACGAAGAGATAATCCCCATTGATCATATTCATAAGAATTGTTGCGTAGAAATTAGAGGGAATAAGTTATCGGTAGATTTGGTACCGATAAGGTTAAAAGAATTCGATGTAATTCTTGGTATGGATTGGTTGTTTAACCATAAGGAGATAATAGATTGCCATAGGAAAAGCATAAACCTTCGGCTTTTTAAGAAAACCAAGGTAGTGTTTTTCGGTAGTAAATCACCGAGACGCTCTTGTTGTCTGTCGATGACACAAGCTAGGAAAATGTTGAGAAAAGGGTGTGTAGATTATCTGTGCCATGTTGTGGATACCCAAAGAGTGGGAACATCCTTGGACCAGATACCTATAGTGCAAGAGTTCGCGGATGTATTTCCAGAGGAGTTACCGAGTATTCCACCGGACAGGGAGGTTGAGTTCGTAATTGATCTGTTACCAGGAACGACACCAGTTTCAAGGGCACCATATCGGATGGCGCCAATTGAGATGAAGGAATTAATGGTTCAATTACAAGAACTATTAGATAGAAAGTACATTCAACCGAGTGTGTCTCCTTGGGGAGCACCAATGTTATTTGTTAAGAAAAAAGGATGGGTCATTAAGACTTTGTATTGACTATCGAGAGTTGAACAAGTTGACGATTAAGAATAAATACTTGTTGCCCAGGATCGATGATCTATTTGATCACCAAAGAAAGGGAAAGTATTTTCTAAGATAGATTTTGCATCTGGTATCATCGATTAAAGGTGAGGAAGGAGGATGTACCTAAGACGCGCATTCGAACTCAAGTATGGTCATTATGAGTTTCTGGTGATGTCGTTTGGGTTGACTAATGTGCCAGGCGCATTTATGGATATGATGAACAGAGTGTTCAAACAATATTTGGACAAGTTCATCGTAGTATTCATTGATTATATTCTAGTCTATTCAAAGACGCCAGAAGATCATGCAGAACATTTAAGGATAGTGTTGGGAACACTAAGGAAGGAAAAGTTGTATGCGAAATTCACAAAGTGTTAATTTTGGCTTGAGCGAGTGCAGTTTCTAGGACATGTTATTGATAAGAATGGCATTTCCATAGATCCAGCAAAAATAGAAGCAGTTAATGAGTGGGAGCAACCGAAAACACCAACTAAGGTTTAAAGTTTTCTTAGGTTAGCGGGATACTATAGAAGGTTCATTCCGGACTTTTCTAAAATAGCTACTCCGTTGACAAATATGACAAGAAAGTCGGTGAAGTATGTGTGGACTGAAAAATGTGAGAACAATTTTCAAGAGTTGAAGAAAAGGTTAAGTGAGGCACCTATATTGTCTGTACCAGATGATACAGGGAATTTTGTAGTGTATAGCGACGCTTCGCATAAATGACTGGGTTGCGTGCTCATGCAGCATGGCAAAGTCATTGCGTATGCGTCACGTTAATTGAAGGATTATGAGAAGGTCTATCCTACTCACGATTTGGAATTGACAACGGTAGTTTTTGCCTTAAAGATATGGAGGCATTATCTATATGGTGAGAAGTGTGAAATATACACAGACCACAAAAGTCTGAAATATATCTTCACACAGAAGGAGTTGAACATGAGACAAAGAAGGTGGTCAGAGCTGATAAAAGATTATGACTGTGATATTTTATATCATCCGGGGAAGGAAAATGTGGTAGCCTATGCGCTAAGTAGGAAGGGTATAGAGAAACTATCAATGTTAACAACTCAGAATGAGTTGATAACAGCGATGGCAAACATGGAATTAGAAGTTAAGTTACCGTAGGAGGCGGTGGAAATGTTATTTTCCATGGAAACCCAACCGACCATATTGGAATGGGTTAGGGGAGTACAATCGACCAATGAGGAATACAAGCAGATGAAGAAGAGGGTAGAATATGAAGAGAAGACTATGTATAACCTCGATAAGGAGGGATTACTTCGTTTTGAAGGAAGAATTTGGGTTCCGAATGATCCCAAATTAAAAGAGGAGATAATGATGGAGGCTCATAGTTCGAGGTACTCGATACATCCCGATAGTACGAAGATGTATCAAGACCTTCGTCAGAACTTTTGGTGGTCGAACATGAAGAGGGAGATAGCAGAAAATGTTAGTAGGTGCTTAACTTGTCAAAAAGTTAAGGCTGAACACCAACGACCTAGCGAGTTGTTGCAACCATTAGAAATTCCAGAGTGGAAATGGGAGCATATCATAATGGACTTTGTGGTGGGACTTCCAATAACAAGAAAAGGATACGATGCTATTTGGGTGATAGTGGATCGATTAACGAAATTGGCTCATTTTCTACCTATAGGAATTAGGTATAACCTAGATCAGTTAGTTAAGCTGTATGTTAAGGAAAATATTTCCAGACATGGAGTACCTATTTTGATTGTGTTGGATCGTGGTCCACGATTCACATCGAACTTTTGGAGGAGTTTGCAAGAGCAAATGGGAACGCAGTTAAGATTGAGTAGGGCGTATCATCCTTAGATGGATGGTCAGAGTGAACAGACAATTCAAACGCTTGAAGATATGTTATGATCTTGCATTATGGATTTCAAAGGGAGTTGGGACGAATATCTACCGTTGGTGGAATTTTCGTACAACAATAGTTTTCACGCTAGTATAGGCATGCCGCCTTACGAAGCATTGTATGGAAGGAAGGCGAACTCCATTGTGTTGGGATGAGGTGGGTGAACGTCGGATGTTGGGACCTAATATGGTACAGCAGACGGCGGACATGGTGAAATTAATACGTACTCGATTAGTTGCTGCTCAAGATAGGTAGAAGAAGTATGCAGATCCTCACAGAGAAAAGAGAGAATTCGATGTAGGATCTTTTGTTTTTCTGAAAGTATCGCCTTGGAAGGGGAAGATACGTTTTGGAAAGAAAGGGAAGTTAAGTCCAAGGTTTGTAGGACCTTTTGAGATTTTAAGAAGAGTATGAGAGGTGGCTTATGAAGTAGCCTTACCTCCAAAGATGGAACGCATTCATAATGTGTTTCATGTGTCAGTGTTGTGTCCTTATAAACCGGACTATAAACACGTAATAGAGTATGAATCAATCCAAATAGAGAAAGATTTATCATATGAGGAACTTCCGATTCAAATTATTGATAGGAAGGAGCAAGTATTAAGAAATAAGGTAATACCTTCAGTGAAGGTGTTATGGAGAAACCACAATGCTGAAGAAGTAATATGGGAGCTCGAGAGTAAAATGAAGGAAGATTTTCCTCATTTGTTTATGTAATTATAAGCTGAGATTCTAGGGACAGAATCCTTATAAGGAGGAGAGAATGTAACGCCCGAGAAAATCGGATTTTTATGACAATTAAATTTTTATTTGATTATGTGAATTAAATGAATTTAATTGATGTATTATGTGAGTAGGCTATGTGAAGGTCGTTTTATGACCTAGAATGTGCTAATGTGGTTAGTAATCTGGCTACGTGCTAGAATTAATTGTTTGGAATTTCCAAGACGAAAATATTTGTTTTCCGAGAAATTTTCGTAAAAACACTATTCATACATTTTTGTTCGGGGAATTATTTTGAAATTCAGAGAAAAGTGTAATGATAGAATATCGAGATGAAATGAAATATCTGATAATATTTCATTTATGGCAAACGCAGTTTTCGCCTGCGGACTTAAAACCTAAGGGTTGAGTATATTGATTTCCGAGAAGGAAATGAAACGCGTAGAGGGATTTGCGTTATAATTAAAGCGAGTGTTATACAATTATGGTACTAATTAGTACCTATGTATAATAAGATGAGTAAGTACGACGTATAATACGATTATTATACGAGTAGTATACGGAGAGAATACATGAATTATATGTATAAAATATGATTCGTATTAAGTTAAGTCTTAGGTTAATTCATTTGAGTTGGATTATTAATTAGTGCAAATATTTGAATGAACAAGCCCAAGTGATTAGTGGGTTAAGCCCAAATCAAGGTCCAATGTTAATTTAGTTAAGCCCAATTCATGAAAATCGAACTGGTGGGTCACCGAATTGGTAAAACCCATGGGGCAACCCATGGGATGACCCATGGCAAGGGTGGCTGGCCACCTTGGTGTGTGTGCTAGCCAAGAATAAAACTTGTCACCAAGCATTTTACTTGGTGACCAAGAGTGAATAGTAAGGAGGTGATGGTAGTTTGTCCAAATTGCCCTCCATTCTATTTTCCTATAAATAAGAAGCTAGGTTGGTTCATTTGTGAGTTTTCAATTGCCCAACTTAGATTATTTTAGAAAGAAAGAGAGCTAGACTACACAAATCATATATTTTGGAAGCTTTGACTTAGAGTTTCAAGAGATTTCATAAGAGTTCTTGAGGTAATAATCCTTATCTTTCATTTCCATCTCTTTTGATTTTCTTTTATCTTGGAGGATCATAAAATGGGTGGTATATGTCTTGTATAGTGGATTAAAGATGACTTACCATAGATTCAATCTTTATAAGTCATGAGATCGTAAGAATCATAGGGTTCGTTATAGTTTCAAACCATGAAAATATTGTTTGTTGAGATCGATTGTTTATAAACGATTGAACTCCATCAATACGTTAATATATGCATCTTGTTTGGTTAGGATGTAGATATGAAATCCATGGGGTATTCCATTAGATTTGGCTTAGAGAACATTAGTAACAAAGTTATGGCGAATTTCACGGAAATAGACGTTAAACGTAGAAAACGTTGGAATTCTGGATGGGAGGCCGAGTGTGCCCCTGAGACTTGAAAACGTTGTTTTTCAATGTTAACACATGAGATAGGGAAATTAAGAGTTGTGGGTTCAAGAATCGTCGGATTCCGACTTAAAATGAAGAAAACGAGCATTGAACGCTTATTAACATTTACGAACGTTTAAAAATTGAACTCAATAGTGAATTTTGAGTTATTGGATTCGAAAGTGTCGAATTCTTATATAAACGCGTAGATTATGTCATTTATGATGTGTAGACTTTTGAACGGACCAAATCGGGCTTATAACGAAGAAGTTAAGGCCCCGGGAATTTTGCAAAATTTTTTAAAACTGTTGAAATTTTGGTACTGAGGTCTGGCGCCGCGGTGTCAGACGTAGTGTAAAATGCCGCGCCGCAGCGCCGGCATAGTAACATTGGCCACTGCTAAATGGTGCCACAAATATACACTATTTGTAATGAGTCTCTCGTACTGCGCAGTCATAGAGACCAAGCCCTCAATCTTTTAATCGGAAATACAGTTTACCAGTCTAATATTATATAGAGGCATGTAACATGACATGAGTGCAAGGTTTTGTATAGTGACTTAGGTTTTGAACTTCAATTGTTCGGAGACCTAAGGGAGTAATGTTTGTACACTTCATAAGTGTATTAAAACTATTCCTATACTACCTATACTAGAGTATATGGTATTGAACTTAGGAATTGAATGCATGTTAATAAGTTATGAATGATGAACAAAGTTGGTACTTTATCAACAATGTTCGAGTCCGGTTAATAACGTCAGTTGAGTAATGAGCCGGGATGAAGGGTAATAAGTCATGTTGACTTTATTATTAATATTAAGTTAACTAAGACATAGAAGAGAAAGAAGTTGGTAAAACAATGTGAACATTTATTTGTTAGCTAATTACAGTGTGTTATATGAATATATCATGTAGATTCTATAAAGACTGTGGTCAGTCGATTAAGTTATTTGAAGACGCTGAAAGGCAAGTTTTCTTAACGCTTATCTAACTTCCAAGTTAACCAAGTTTTATATGATTCGTTGAACTGAATTGCACGACTTGTTTTAAAGAAAGGGTCGATGCCAGATTTTAACTCGGCTAGACTATTCATAAGATATAGATTGATTATGATTCATATCTTTCTATATAGAAATGTTAACGCTATCCTATGCCAAGTAATTGGTACAGACGTGAAGGTAAGGTTTGTCTATGAACAAACAAAAGTATTTTTTATCGATTATTCGATGGGCACGCGAGTTTGCCAAAAATATTAAACGTAAATACGTTTAATGAATGAGTGTTGATCAACATAGAGTACAATAGGCTGATCACCTAGATGTGCTTGTAAGTAATGCAGGTGTAACAACCTTAGTGATGTGAAATCCTTTTCAAGTATGAAAACCTGAAATTCTCGTTCATGGTCTATCGTATTTGGTTCGTAATTCTAATCTATTTTATACTTTGGGAATTGATGTTATGAATCGTTAAAGTATTATTGTTTCATGATACTTCATAACTATTGTTCGCTTATGTAGGAATTGTTATATAATTCACGAATGTGGTATTATCATTATCCTTTATTAAACTTGTTGAAATCATCATGCTCACTTCTTGCGTGAATTATATAACTGCAGTTAAGGATGAACGTCCTGAGAATGCTAAGAGAGATAAGGGCAAAGCTAAGGTGGATGCTTAGCCATTGTGTAATAGATTAGTAAGTTTTTATGTATTATACATTATGAACAACGAACGATGTAACCGGTTTATGAACCTGGGAAGGATTATACTTTGATCGTAATAAGAAGATAGTAATTACCTTCATTTTATTGTATTTTAATGGAATGATTGTACGGATATTAGTATAGTGGAGCACCATATGTTGGGCTGGAAGATACCCAAATTTGGGGGTGTCACAATAATAAATAATAAAACTAGGTCATGCGTAATACGCACAGACAGGATATTCCAACAGAATAATAAAGAATGGAATAATAGAAGAATTTACGCCATGTATGCGATTACTTATATATCTGAGTTATTCCAACATAATAATAAAGAATGGAATAATAGAAGAATTTCACCTTGTATGCTGTGCATATTAGATAGATGCAAAGTTATTCCAACATAATAATAAAGAATGGAATAACAAAAGAATTTCACCAATCATAGGGTAGCCCGCGTATACAGGTTATTCCAATAGAATAATAAAGAATGGAATAACAGAAGTTCTCTTCATGAATATGAAAGAAATAATACCCCTTACGAGTACAACAAATAATATCCCTTACCTTAGAAGAACTGGATATTGGAAAAGTGAGGTAGCAGAATACTTTTCTTCTTTCACTCTATAGTTTCTCTCTCTAGAGTTTCAGTGAATTCGTTAGAAATAATGAAAGAATGAGCTTCTATTTATAGGAGAATGGACTGAATAGTAACTAATTCATGAACGGTCCAGATTGATTTACTTTTAAACGGACGGTCCATATAGATTTACTATGCAGTATTAATAAATTATTCCAATAAAACAAAAAATTTTAAATAAAATATAATATATTCTTTTTATAGTCTAATAAAATAAATAACTTTATAAAAGTATTTTGTTTTATATAAAAAAGATTTTACTATGCAAATACTATGCGAGACATTATACAAACACTATGCATAATAAAATATAATATATTCTAATTATTGTCTAATAAAACAAATAACTTTATAAAAGTATTTTGTTTTATATAAAAATTTTATTGTGCAAAACACTATGCATAATAGAATATATTATATTCTAATTATTGTTCTAATAAAACAAAAAACTTTATAAAAGTATTCTGCTTTTATATAAAAAGTTTTTCGTTTTATTACATTAATAATAATAATAAAACAAAATTTATATATATATATAATATATATATATATATATATATATAAACTTCTGTGACTTCATAAAAAGACACCTCAATATATTTAACAACATTTATCATCATTATTATAATTCACAATATGAATCGACCAGGTCGTTCCCAGGAAAGATGGGGATTTTCAATAACGATTTCTCCCTATTGGCGCGCAATTAGGTGACCAAACCTCTCCTTGGCAGAACTTCTAGACATCGTTAATATTACAAATAATAATATTAATAACTCTGTCATCTCAATTATTGATTTAATAATATATAAAATATCGACAATAATTGAATCAAATAACGTGAGATACTATGGAACAATTATTGAAGCAATAATTGAACAAAACTGAGTGACTTCTCACGTAAGCATCAATAGTCATTACGGTGTGCTACTATGCAACCACGCGTATTACTATACTTTTACTACCGAGTAGTTCAACAGTTTTAACGGTAAAACTTTCGCCGTTATTTTCATAAAAATATTTTTGTCGTTTTCTTAATCCGACAATAATTCCGTTGTGGGGTCCACCAATGATTGTACCGTCGTACAGATATTCCCCGACAAAAAGAATATTCCCCAACCAATCGAATATTATATAACAACTTGCATACATTTCAAAATTTATAAATACTACCCACAACTATAACATTATATCAAATTCATTCCATAATATTCAAAAATATTTTAAGAAATTTAAATTTTTATTCATAACTGGGGTCTCACAATCTCCCCTCCTTATGAAATTTCGCCCTCGAAATTTACGTACGTACATGGTATGCCGAACAGATGAGGATACCTTGACTTCATTTCAGATTCTAACTCTTGAGGTATAACCTTTGAGTGTTGAATACGATCCTTCTTATTCAAGATTTTAACACGTATTTCCTCATACATTAAATCTTCCGCTATCTCGTTCGGTTCTAAATCAATAATGTGGTTCGGGTCGTCCACATATTTACGTAACATCGATACGTGAAAAACATTATGAACACGCGACATACTTGGCAGTAAAACGAGTCTATAGGCCATAGTTCCTACTCGATCGAGGATTTTAAATGGGCCAATAAAATTGAGGGTTGAGATTTCCTCTCTTCATTGATTCTTGCTTCTAGAATAACGCCCTCTTGAACCTTCTTCTTCACATTCATCAGCTCTGAGTATGTAGCTTGAGCGACTTTAACTTTATCGATTAAAGCCGATTCTACTCGTATATTCGTTATCTTCACGTGGGTCCCTAGAGTTTTTAACTCTATCTTCATAATTTGTAAGTTATATGAAATGGGTTTTTGTGTTAATGATATCGCACTCATAAACGCATATGATCTTCTACCCAACGCGTCAGCTACCACGTTCGCTCTTCCACGATGATATTGAATGGTATGATCGTAATCTTCAACAGCTCGAGCCAACGTCTTTGGCACATGTTACGTTCATTTTGGTTGAAGAAATATTTGAGGGTTTAAAAATGGGTTTTGTACTGAGGTCAATACAAAATTCAATTTCATGCTCTAGGGGTAGACTAGGAAGTCTTCAGAGAATACGTCAGGAAATTTATTAATAATAGAAATGTCATTCAAAACTATGACTCTCATCCAAGTCATGGATAGCACGTCACATTGATACCTATTAACTTGTCACCATTATTCACGACGTCCCCTACAGATATTCTGGCTTCGGTGTATTCCAAGACTTAGAAGTCACCAGCGAAAGTTTCGGGGCTCTTTACTTATGGCTTGATATGACAATGATTGGCTTTAGTGGTTTGGTTGCTTGAATTCATATAATAGGTTGGTTAGGAATATAAAAGCTAACAACCTTACGAAAATAATCAATTTTAGCATGATGAGTAGTTAACTAATCGATTCCTCAAATCACATCAAAGGCAAGTATTTTCAAAGAGATAAGATCAACAGGTAATGTGAAAGTGTCGATTTGAATCAACAAGATTTATAAACAGTGGAGGTAACGAAGGTTTCTACTAATGAAGTTTTAACCAATAAGTCAAAGTCTAACTTCTCTGGGGTCAAATTTAAACATTGAGTGCAAGCAAGAGAGATAAAAGAATGGGTAGAACCGGTATCTAATAAGGTATAGACTTCGCAAGAATTTATAATTAACTAACTCGTGCTAACTTCATTCGGGTTACTCGCTTTTTGAGAAGTCACGAAAAACGCTCTCCTTGAAACCACCGACTTTGTTTTGTTCGTATCCGCCTTTGGTGCCACCGTCCTAGCTGGACTTGACTTCCCTGAATGACAAAATCGAGCTAGGTGACCTTCTCTTCCACAATTATAACATGCTTTGGATGGCATCGCGTAGTTTGGACTGATGTGTCCCTCTCCTCCACATTTGAAGTATATGATATGTGGTCATTCTCCTTCCTTAACAACGGGTGCTGGTGCTGACGTCTTTCCATCATTGTTGAATCTCGTCTTCTTGAAATGTCCATTCTTATTGTTTTGGCCATGATTCTCACTGAAGTGGTTACCATTTCTGGCATGTTAATTCCCTCCACGTTTATTATCACCGCTTCGATAACTGCTATCACTGGTATTATCATTTTGCCGATTGCTCTCTTTTGGTTGGGTTAACTCATTATCGCGCTCCAATAACTGAGCCCTATTGACAACATCTGAATACAAACACAGTTTATGAGAGATAAGATATTGACGTATCTCAGGTTTCAAACCTCTTAGAAACATTCGCATCATTCTCTCCTCATTATCAACCAAGTGGGATGCAAACCGGGACAACTCAGCAAACTTGGCTTCGTACTACGACACGGTCATGTTGTTTTGCTCCAGCTTGATGAACTCTACCTCTTTCATGTGACGAATACTTTCGGGAAAGTACTTGTCCTTGAACAATTCTTGGAACTTCTCCCAAGTCATCTTCAGTGCGCCAGGTTGAGTACGCTTTATAGATTCCCACCAGTAATCTGCCTCTGCTCGCAACATGAAGGTGTCAAAGGGAACCTTTTTCTCCTCAGAGCATCCAAAGACATCAAATATCTTTCAGATCTGCTTTATCCACGTCTCCACCTTAAGTGGTTTTGGCTCTCCAAAAAAATCCAGTGGTCCCAATTCCTTGAACTGCTTAGCGGTGACCGTTCGAGAGTTGCCGGTGTTTCCACCTTCATTTTGGACAAGAGCCGATCTTGCCTGTTGCATGAATTGCATAAAGCCTCTAAACATTCCATCGTTCATCATTTGGTCAGTGTTATTGTTTGCATGAGGATTGTCGCCTTCCTAATGCACATTATCCTGATTATTGATCTGTGGAGACTCAACGGTCTCCTGTGCTCCATTGATGTTCTCAACATTCTCGGATGTCATTTTCAAATACTGCCACAAAACAAGGGTTAATTAACATATCACATATTATCCCTATATTCTGACTGACCAATTAAATACCAAATAAACTTAGGTAGGTCATACTAGCGAAGGAATTCCCCGTCTCTCCCCTCCTAGTTCTTGTCTCACATCTCAGCCAGGAATCATATCCCTAAGCTTTGATACCAACTGTGACGCCCCCAAAATAGGTATACATCACCTATTCTGAGTTGTCATATACATGGTACAGAATACAAATACAACTTAATAATACAGCTGTCGTGTAAAATACGACAAAACATGAGTTTTAATAAGAATATTATCATCTAGACAATATCCACACTCAAAGGAACCTCATTACATTTATTGTCACACTATTTAACAGAATAGTGAGGACTACTAATACTATCATCTGGACCATCACTCCGTTCCCCGACTTGTCCCGGCTACGTTTTCATTTCCTGAAGAGAACAGTGAAAGAAAGAGGTGAGCTCGACTAGCCTAGTAAGAAATATTATGACTAAGATAATGTAGAATAAATTATCATTAGTCTTCAACAATGTTAAACTGATTAAATATAACAAACATCAAGTTTAACTGCAGCGAAACAAGCAATCCATTAGAAGAGTCAAGTAGAGAATAAAATCTACTATCTTTTATGATTTAAAAAGGTTTTTCATCATTTTTATCGCTGAGACTCAGCTTAATAAATAATCCACATCATCCCTGCACTACGGCCAAGGATATTCATTAGTATCACAACCACAAATTATCCATGCACTACGAAATAAAGGATATTCGTGTATTCATCAATGGTCATGATCATGCCAACAATCGTCCATCAATGCACTACACGCCAATGAGAACTTTTACCACATCATTTGTAACATTACGATCATGATTATACCGGATTAATCCTGGTCATAATCATACCAAGTCCATCTATGCACTCACAGCCACGAGATGACTTTCAACATAATATAAACATGAGGATGATGACAATGATATACGAATTCAATAAAACAAGTTAAAGAATTAATTTATCCAGAATTCAATAACGTCCAAATTGTCAACATGATACTGCTTTGTAGAGTAAAATTCAAGAATGCTCAGAAGAATATTTCCATGAAAAGATACTGGATGAAGCGCAATATCAAGGATATTCTACTAATTTCATGGAGTATAGAAGTCAAAGCTTTAACCAACTAAGTATAATAGAATATATAAAACTGCAAATGAATTTTTGCCCGCCATGCGGTAATCCACGTAGACAGATCATTTCCACAATTTAATAAAAAATAAATATGAAGGGTCATTCACCATGCATGTGGTAATCCACATAGACATGTTATTCCAACAGAATAATAAAGAATGGAATAACAGAACAATTCACCATGCATGCGATAGACTGCACAGACAGGTTATTCCAACAGAATAATAAATAATGAAATCAGGTCATGCGTAAACGCATAGACATGATATTCCAACAAAATAATAAAGATTGAAATAACAAAAGACTTCACCAGGCATGCGATAGACCGCACAGACAGGTTATTCTAACAAAATAATAAATAATGGAACCAGGTCATGCGTAATACGCACAGACAGGATATTCCAACAGAATAATAAAGAATGGAATAACAGAAGAATTTCACCATGTATGCGGTACTTCGCATAGACAGGTTATTCCAACATAATAATAAAGAATGGAATAACAAAAGAATTTCAACAAGTATAGGATAGCCCGCGTATACAGGTTATTCCAACAGAATAATAAAGAATGGAATAACAGAAGTTCTCTTAATTAATACGAAAGAAATAATACCCCTTACAAGTACAACAAATAATATCCCTTACCTTAGAAGCACTGGATATTGGAAAAGTGAGGTAACAGAATACTTTTCTTCTTTCTCTCTATAGTTTCTCTCTCTAGAATTTCAGTGAATTTGTAAGAAATAATGAAGGAATGAGCTTCTATTTATAGGAGAATGGACTGAATAGTAACTAATTCATGAACAGTCCAGATTGATTTACTTTTAAATGAACGGTCCATCTAGATTTACTATGCAGTATTAATAAATTATTCTAATAAAACAAAATCTTTTAAATAAAATATAATATATTCTATTTATAGTCTAATAAAACAAATAACTTTATAAAAGTATTCATTTTTTATATAAAAGATTTTACTATGCAAATACTATCACAGACACTATGCAAACACTATACATAATAAAATATAATATATTCTAATTATTGTCTAATAAAAAAAATAACTTTATAAAAGTATTACATTTTATATAAAAAGATTTTATTATGCAAAACACTATGCATAATAGAATATATTATATTCTAATTATTGTCTAATTATGACCAGGGATTATTCGGTATAGTCATGACCATTGATGATTTAATGAATATCCTTGGCCCGTAGTGTAGGGATGACTTCGATGATGTGGTTTATTT
The DNA here is from genome assembly GCA_020205605.1 of Panax ginseng. Classification (NCBI taxonomy): domain Eukaryota; kingdom Viridiplantae; phylum Streptophyta; class Magnoliopsida; order Apiales; family Araliaceae; genus Panax; species Panax ginseng. Next base: position 122,622,295 of record CM035132.1, on the reverse strand, counting down.
ATTAAAGTTTGAGTCTCGTGATAAAAATTGATGAAAATATTTTAAATCATAGAAGATAGTAGATATCATGCTCTACTTGACTCTTCTAATGGATTGCTTATTCATTGCAGCTTAAACTTGATGTCTATTGTATTTTATCGGTTTAACATTGTTGAAAACTAATGATAATTTATTACGCATTATCTTAGTCATAATATTTCTTACTGGGCTAGTTGAGCTCACCCTTTTGCTTTTATTGTTCTCTTCAGGAAATGAGAACGTAGCCGAGACTAGTTGGGGAATGGAGTGATGGTCCGAGATGGTGTATTAGTAGTCCTCACTATTCTATAAAATAGTGTGACAATAAATGTAACGAGGACTCTATTTGAGAGTGGATATTGTCTAGAAGGCAACATTCCTATTTATACTCTCAGCTATGTTTTGTCGTATATTACACGACTGTTGTGTAATTAAGTTGTATTTGAATTTTCTACCATGTATTTGGCGACTCAAGATGGGTGATGTATACCTATTTTGGGGGCATCGAAGTTGGTATCAAAGCTTAGGGATATAATCCCTGGCTGAGATGTGAGACAAGAACTTGGAGGGGAGAGACGGGAAATTCCTTCGCTAGTATGACCTACCTAAGTTTATTTGGTATTTAATTGGTCAGTCAGAGTATAGAGATAATATGTGTTATGTTAATTAACCCTTGTTTTGTGGCAATAATTGAAAATGGCATCCGAAAATGTTGAGATAAGCAATGAAGCACATGAGACCGTTGAGTCACCAACGATCAATGCCCAGGGTAATGTGCAACAGGAAGACAATAATCCTCATGAAAATAATAACACCGATGTAATGGTGAACGATGGGATGTTCAGAGGCTTTATGCAATTCATGCAACATCAGGCGAGAACGGCTCCTGTCCAAAATGCAGGTGGAAACACTGACAACTCTCGAACGGTCACCGCTAAGTAGTTCAAGGAGCTGGGACCACCGGAGTTTTTTGAAGAGCTAAAAACACTTAAAGTGGAGACGTGGATAAAGCAGATCAACAAGATATTTGATGTCTTGGGATGCTCCGAGGAGCAAAAGGTTCCCTTTGCCACCTTCATGTTGCGTGCAGAGGCAGATTACTCGTGGGAATCTGCAAAGCGTACTCAACTTTCCCAACTGAAGATATCTTGGGAGAAGTTCCAAGAATTATTCAACGACAAGTACTTTCCTGAAAGTATTCGTCACATGAAAGAGGTGGAGTTCATCAAGATTGAGCAAAACAATATAACCGTGGCGCAGTACGAAGCTAAGTTTGTCGAGTTGTCTCGGTTTACGTCCCACTTAGTTGATAATGAGGAGAGAATGACGTGGATGTTTCTAAGAGGTTTGAAACCTGAGATACGTCAATACCTTATCTCTCATAAACTGTGTTTGTATTCAGATGTTGTGAATAGGGCTCAGTTATTGGAGCGCAATAATGAGTCAATCCAACCAAGAGAGAGCAGCCGACAAGTCGATAATACCAGTGGTAGCAGTCATCGAAGCGATGACAAAAAATGTGGAGGGAATCAACATGCCAAAAATGATAACCACTTCGGTGGTAATCATGGCCAAGACAATAGGAGTGGAAAGTTCAAGAAGAGAAGGTTCAACAAAGATGGAAAGACGTCAGCACCCGCTGTTAAGGAAGGAGAACGACCGCCGGTCGTATGTTTCAAATGTGGAGGGGAAGGACACATAAGTCCAAACTGCACGATGCAGTCCAAAGCATGTTACAATTGTAGAAAAGAAGGTCACCTAGCCCAATTTTATCGTGCACCAAAGTCAAGTCCAGTTGGGATGGAGGCATCCAAGGGTGTCCCAGACAAGACAAAACTGGTAGTTCAAGGGAGAGCGTTTGTCATAACCTCCCAAAAAGCGAGGAATCCGAACGAGGTGATCACGGATAAGCTAATCATAAACTCTAACGAAGTTTATACTTTATTTGATACCGGTTCTACCCATTCCTTTATTTCTCCTACTTGCGTTCAACATTTAAATTTGACCCCAGAGAAATTAGACTTTGACTTATCTGTTGAAACTCCGTTGGAGAAACCTTCATTACATCCACGGTTTATAAGTCTTGTTTGATTCAAATTTGTAACCGCACATTACCTGTCGAACGTATTTCTTTGAAAATACTTTCATTTGATGTCATTCTAGGGATTGATTGGTTAACTACTCATCATGCAAAAATTGATTATTTTTATAAGGTAGTTAGCTTTCATATTCCTAACCAACCTATTATGCGAATTCAAGCAACCAAACCATTAAAATCCATCACTGTCATCTCAAGCCATAAAGCTATTCGTTTATTGAAAAACGGATGTCAAGCTTTCATAGCTTATGTCACGGATCTAAACAAACATACGTCAGTTTTGAATGATATTTCTATTGTTAATGAATTTCCTGACGTATTCCCGGAAGAACTTCTTGGCCTACCCCCAGAGCGTGAAATTGAATTTTGTATCGACCTTTAACCCGGTACAAAACCCAACTGTAGGAATTGTTAGACATCGGTTTCATTCATCCTAGTACGTCTCCTTGGGGTGCTCCTATTCTATTCGTGAAGAAGAAAGATGGAAGTATGTGACTTTGTATTGATTATCGGGAGTTGAACCATATCACTATCAAAAATAGATATTCAGTGCCTCGCATTGATGACCTGTTTGACCAGTTGCAAGGCGCCAAATTTTTTTCAAAGAATGATCTTCATTCCGGATATCACCAATTGAAGATTAGAACCGATGACTTTCCAAAGATGGCTTTCAGAACTCGGTACGGGCATTATTAATTCCTAGTCATGTCTTTTGGATTGACTAATGCTCCTGCTGCCTTCATGGATATGATGAACCGAGTATTCAAGGAATATTTGGATCACTTTGTGGTCATCTTTATTGATGACATTCTCATATATTCCAAAAGCCGTGAAGATCATGAGCAACACTTGAGGCTGATACTCCAAAAGCTTCGTGAAAACAAGCTTTATGCCAAGCTAAAGAAATGCAAGTTCTGGCTTGAGGAAGTAGCATTCCTTGGGCACATTGTATCAAGTCATGGAATATCTGTTGACCCAGCAAAGATTGAAGCAATTCAAAGCTGGGAGCAACCTAAATCGATGGCCATCAAGTCGTAGCTTTCTCGGTTTAGCTGGTTATTATCGGAGATTCGTGGAAGGATTTTCTCGAATCGCTACTCCATTAACTTAGCTGACTCGAAAAGATACAAAGTTTGGTTGGAGCGAAGAATGTGAGAAGAGTTTTCAAGAACTCAAGAGAAGACTCATTTCAGCACCTGTTCTGACAATACCATCTAGCTCGGAGGGATTTGTCATCTACAGTGATGCTTTGGGAAAAGGGTTAGGATGTGTTCTCATGCAACATGGGAAAGTCATAGCCTATGCCTCTCGATAACTCAAAGAATATGAGAGGAATTATCCTACTCATGATCTAGAGTTGACAGATGTTGTCTTCGCACTTAAAATTTGGAGGCATTACTTGTATGGGGAGAAAGTGGAGATCTTTACGGATCATAAAAGCCTCAAATACTTCTTCACTCAAAAGGAACTCAACATGCGACAACGACGTTGGCTTGAACTATTGAAAGATTATAATCATACCATCCAATACCATCTTGGAAAAGCGAGTGTGGTAGCTGACGAATTGAGTAGAAGATCATATGCGGGTACAAGTGCAATATTGTCAACACAAAGGCCCATTTTGTATGACTTACAAAGGATGGAAATAGAGTTAAAAACTCTAGGGACCCATATGATGATGGCGAATACGAGTAGACCCGACTTTAATTGATAAAGTTAAAGTTGCTCAAGCTACAGACCTAGAGCTGATGCGTATGAGAAAGAAAGTGTAAGAAGGTGATATGCCAGAAGCAAGAATCGATGAAGAAGGAATACTTCGAGTCAACTCCATACTTTGTTTTCCTAACGACCCTGATTTAAAGTATAAAATCATGATGGAGGGGCACAACACACCGTTTGCAATCCATCCTAGGAGTACCAAAATGTATCGTGATCTTTGTCATACATTTTGGTGGAGCAATATGAAGAGAGAGATATCACTATTTATCTCAAGGTGTCTAACTTGTCAACGAGTCAAGGCAGAGCATCAAGTGCCAAAAGGTCCATTGCAACCACTTGAAATTCCAGAATGGAAGTGGGAGCACATTACCATGGATTTCGTTACTGGTCTTCCCAAGGTTTCTCAAGGCATAGATGCAATTTGGGTCATTGTTGATAGATTGACCAAGTGTGCTCACTTCTTACCAATACGAGAAACTTATACACTTGAATGTCTTGCTCATATGTATATAAATGAGATTGTATGACTGCATGGTATGCCAGTATCCATAGTTTCTGATCGAGGCCTAAGATTCACTTCAAGAATTTGGGTTAGTTTGCAAAAAGCTATGGGCACAGATTTACGATTTAGTTCAGTATATCATCCTTAGACAGACGGACAATCAGAGAGGACTATTCAAACTCTTGAAAATTTATTAAGACTCTGTGTCCTTGACTTTAAGGGAAGTTGGAACAAGTTCTTATCATTGGTGGAGTTTTCCTACAACAATAGTTATCAAGCAAGTATTTTCATGGCTCCATTTGAGGCATTGTATGAAAGAAAGTGTTGTTCTCCAGTATGCTGGGATGAGGTGCGTGAAGCAACGGTGTTGGGACCGATTTGGTACGTATAACTACAGAAAAGATTCAAACGATCCGACAATGTATAAAAACCTCACAAGATCGACAAAAGAGTTATACTGATCTTCATCGAAAAGACGTGGATTTCAATATGGAAGATCATGTGTTATTACGTGTTGCTCTATAGAAAGGAGTTACAAGATTTGGAAAGAGAGGAAAGCTCAATCCTCGATTCATTGGCCCATTTTTAATCCTCGATCGAGTAGGAACTGTGGCCTATAGACTCGCCTTACCACCAAGTATGTCTCGTGTTTATAACATTTTTCACATATCTATGTTACGTAAATATGTGAAAGACCCGAACCATATTATTGAATTAGAACCAGATGATATAGAGGAAGATTTAACGTATGAAGAGTTACCTGTTAAAATCTTGGATAAGAAGGATCATATTCTACGCTCTAAAGTTATACCTCAAGTCAAAGTTTTGTGGAGAAACCACGATGTGGAGGAAATGACCTGGGAGTTAGAATTTGATATGAAATCAAGGTATCCTCACCTCTTCGACATACCAGGTACGCACCCTAATTTTGAGGACAAAATTTTATAAGAAGGGGATGTTGTAAGACCCCAACTTTTATGAATAAAGAATAATTTTCTCAAAATATATTTTTGAATATTATGGTGTGGATTTGATATAATGTTATAGTTGTGCGTAATATTTACAAATTTTGCAAAGTAAGCAAGTGGTTATATAATATTCGATTGGTCGGGGAATATTCGTATGACGGCACAATCATTGGTGGACCCCACAACGGAAGTACTGTCGTAGTTAAAAAATGACATAATTATCTTTTTATAAAAATAACGGCGAAAGTTTTACTGTTAAACCGTTGAACTACCCGTAGTAAAAGTACGATGAATACACGTGGTTGCATAGTAGCACACGGTATTGATTATTGATGCTTACGTGAGAAGTCACTCAGTTATACTCAATTATTGCTACAGTAATTATTGCATAGTATCTCACGTTATTTGATTCAATTATTGTCGATATTTTATATATTATTAAATCAATAATTGAGATAACAAAGTTATTAATATTATTATTTGCAATATTAACGATGTCTAGAAATTCTGCCAAGGAGAGGTTTGGTCACCTAATTGCGCACCAATAGGGATAAATCCTTATTGGAAAGCCCCCTCTTTCCTGGGAACGACCTGGTCAATTAATATTGTGAATTATAATAAAGGTGATAAGTTTTGTTTTATTATTATTTTTAATGTAATAAAACAGAAAAGCTTTTTATATAAAACAGAATACTTTTATAAAGTTATTCATTTTATTAGACTATAAATAGAATATATAATATTCTATTATGCATAGTGTTTGCATAGTAAAATCTTTTTATATAAAAGAAAATACTTTTATAAATTTATTTGTTTTATTAGATTATAAATAGAATATATTATGTTTTATTTAAAAGATTTTATTTTATTAGAATATTTTATTAATACTGCATAGTAAATTAATATGGACTGTCCATTTAAAAGTAAATTAATCTGGACCGTTCATGAATTAGTTACTATTCAGTCCATTCTCCTATAAATAGAAACTCATTCCTTCATTATTTCTTACGAATTCACTGAAACTCTAGAGAGAGAAACTATAGAGAGAAAGAAGAAAAGTATTCGGCTAATTCACTACTCCTATATCAAGTTTCTTCTAAGGTAAGGGGTATTATTTCTTTCGTATTCATGAAGAGAGCTTCTGTTATTCTATTCTTTATTATTATGTTGGAATAACCTGTCTATGCGAAGTACCGCATACATGGTGAAATTATTCTATTATTCCATTCTCTATTATTCTGTTGGGATAACCTGTCTATGCGGTCTATCTCAAGCATGGAAAATTCTTTGTTATTTCATTCTTTATTATTCTGTTGGAATATCCTGTCTGTGCGGATTACGCTAGACCTGGTTCCATTCTTTATTATTTTGTTGGAATAACCTGTCTGTGCGGTCTATCGCATGCATGGTGAATTCTTTGTTATTCTATTCTTTATTATTCTGTTGGAATATCTTGTGCATGCGGGATTACGCTTAGACTGGTTCCATTCTTTATTATTCTCGTGGAATAACTTTTGTCATGCATGCGGTCTATCGCATGCATGGTGAATTCTTTCATTATTCCATTTTATATTATTCTCGCTGGAATATCCATGCATGCGGATGGATTATGCATGACTTGGTTCCATTCTTTATTATTTTGTTGGAATAACCTGTCTATGTGAATTATCACATGCATGGTGAGTGATCCTTCATATTCATTCCTTATTAAATTGTGGAAATGATCTGTCTACATAGATTACCGCATGACGGGTGAAAATCCATTTGCAGTTTCATATATTCTATGATACTCATTTGGTTAAAGTTTTGGCTTCTATACTCCATGAAATTAGTATAATATCCTGGATATTTGCACTTCATCCGGTATCTTTTCATGGAAATATTCTTCTGAGCATTCTTGAATTTTACTCCACAAAGTAGTATCATGTTGACAATTTGGACATAATTGATTTCAAGATAAATTAACTTATAAATCTTTAAAATTTATTCCTGAACTTGTTTTATTGAATTATTATGTCATTGTCATCATCCTCATGCTTATATTGTGATGAAAGTCATCTTTGGCTTACATGCATAGATGGACTTGGTATGATTATGACTGGGGATTATTCGGTATAATCGTGACCTGTAATGTTATAAATGATGTGGTAAAAGTCCTCAGTAGCCTGTAGTGCATTGATGGACAGTTTGGTATGATTATGACCATGGATTATTCGGTATAGTCATGACCATTGATGATTTAATGAATTTCCTTGGCCCGTAGTGCAGGGATGACTCGATGATGTGGTTTATTTATTAAAATTTGAGTCTCAAATGATAAAATTGATGAAAACATTTTAAATTATAGAAGATGAGATATCATGCTCTACTTGACTCTTCTAATGGATTGCTTATTCCGCTACAGCTTAAACTTGATGTCTATTATATTTTATTAGTTTAACATTGTTGAAGACTAATGATAATTTATTCTGCATTATCTTAGTCATAATATTTCTTACTGGGCTAGTTGAGCTCACCCTTTTGCTTTCATTGTTCTCTTCAGGAAATGAGAACGTAGTCGGGACTAGTCGGGGAACGGAGTGATGGTCCGAGATGGTGTATTAGCAGTCCTCACTATTCTATAAAATAGTGTGACAATAAATGTAATGAGGACTCTATTTGAGAGTGGATATTGTCTAGAAGGCAACATTCCTGTTTAAACTCTCAGCTATGTTTTGTCGTATATTACATGACTGTTGTATAATTAAGTTGTATTTGAATTTTCTACCATGTATTTGGCGACTCAAGATGGGTGATGTATACCTATTTTGGGGGCATCACAACCCATATGGTTTTGCCGGTGCAGATCCTCCCTTGTATAGGCCTGACATCCCTGTAGATAGAGATCCAGTGACTTAGGAGGAGTTACATCAGGTGGACAGGATTGACAATATAGACATCGATACCATTGACTTCTTCTGATGTATTCTCGTTATCCCTTTTGATAGGCCTCTGTTAGCTGTTGGGTATCTTCGCCCCATTCTCGCTAAATCTTTTGATAGGCCTCTGATGAGATGTTGGGTAGCTTCACCCCATTTCCTTGTATTTTAGCTGTACAGAGATGTATTGGATGATGATATACTTAGGAATGTATGTACAATTTTCCATTCCCTATATTATATTGCCATCTATTGTATCATGCATGTTATTATGTTATGCATATGTATGTATGTCCAGAGATATTCAGCATTGACCCCTGGATGGTCTTATGACACGGCCCATACAAATTTCTTCTTCGACAATTAGCCGTATTGATCATACCCCACCATTTTTGGTGGCATCTGGTATGCGCTGATGGTATGATAGTATGTCACCACCAGACAGGGTGACTGTAGATCATTTGTTGTAGCACACTATGACCTTGTTGATGTTTCAAGTTCCCACAGGGTTCATAGAGGGTATGCTAGAGCATTGGGTACCGGAGAGACAAGTTTTTGGATTCGAGAACCAGAAGTTGACTCCTACTTTGGAGGAGTATGCACGATTGACGATGCTGCCGTTGGACAGACCTTGCGTGCACATGGCGATCAGAGACATGAGTAGACAGTTCATGACCCTCACCGGATTGAGGCGTAGAGTGGTACAAGATGAGATTACATCTGGCCACATGATATCCCAGCGTTTTCTATTTGACAGATTTGGCTCTGAGGATAGTTATGCATGACATTTCAGGGATTTCACCACACCGAAGGAACATTGGCGTTTGGCCAGAGTGGATATACTGATACTGTACATATTGTCATACGTCTACATGCCACGGTATATGGATGAGTTGGACATTGGCGTCATTATGGAAGTGAGAGCTCTCTGGGAGGGTCACACCATCATACCGATGATTATGGCAGAGACTTTGAGGTCGGCCACATATTGCTGCACATATTCGGCAGGAGTGTTCATAGGCAGCTCGATCATGCTGTACGTGTGGTTTATGTCACACTTGAGACTGATTGGCACATTCAGACGGTATGGATATTGTTTCACCCATGATATAGCCATGCCGTACTCCTTTCAGCCTGCGGAGTGTATAGATGCTGCGTCTTGGTCAGCTTTCCTGGCAGGGATTGGAGATCCATTTGCTATATTGCCGTGTACAAGGCTAAGCTCACCCTACAGCTTCACTACTCATGCTCCGGGCATGGATTATCTCCCTCTAGCTGGTTTGAGTGGGATGATCACCTACCACCCACTGGCTGTGATGTGTCAGTTTGACCAGTTTCAAGATTTCCACCCATTTGAGGGGGCAGTGAGTCAGCGCTTTGCTTCATGCCATTTATCAGCAGAGGACAGATCCAGGTTGTATGCCTGTTGGGATCAGCGAGAGCTAGCTGAGTTTTCTATCAGTGATCTGGGTTATTCTGTAGAGTATTCAGCATGGATGGAGACATAGACTGCATCGACTATGGTAGTATCCACAGTGCAGGATATAGATTCCGATGATGAGGAGCCTATGGAGGAGGTTGACATTCCCATCAATGGGGACTTGATTGCTGGGCTGCCAACATTTGTGATGGATTTTCCCACCCCGAGTGCCACTGTTACTCAGAATCCAGTACAGTATTTGGAGCAGAGCTTACATCTGATGACCTATGAGAGAGATCGGGCTAGGGCCTCAATGTTGACAGCTCTTGATGGGAGAGACACTGCTCTTTTAGAGAGGATGAGGCTAGATCAGCCAGGGATGCATTGATTGTGGAGCGGGATGCCGCCCTATCTACTAGGGATGTGGCCATTCCAGACAGTACTTCAGTTAGATCTCATACGACTGGCATCCTTGTTGATATGAGTGCATACATCGATGAGCATCATGTCACCATGCAGTTAGCCTCAGATCTACTAGCTCGTGTAGATACCATTGGGCAGGAGCTTGCAGCTTTACCTCCGTCTTCAGAGAGGGATGATATGTTAGATCTGATAGTCTGCATACACACAGATCCGTAGATAGCTTTGTATTTTCCTGCACAGACTAGCTTAGCCATTTTTTCATGTACAACACAGATGTATATATCAAACAGTATTATATATGACAGAGAAATATATTTTGATTTACTTCCCTTTCAGTTGTGCCTTGATACTTGCTTGATATTTGCATGTTTCTTCAGGGCCTTGTGATCTTGATGCATTCTGAACTTATCCTTGATATGTGGACATTGAGCCATTACAGGATCTCTCAGAACTAATCATTGATCTGTATGTATCCCTACCATCTTTGGTGTCTTGGGACTAGTTTCTGTATGGAAATATGGAGAGGAGTGTGGCTTTTCCTCTCTGAGATTGACCGCACCATAGATGGTCACCAGTACTTCTATTTGTGAGAAGCCTAGTTAATTCCATCTCTTATGGATTGGTGTTTCTCTTTGAGGCACAACCGCAGCTTAGATGGTCACCGAATCCCCTATTTATGAGGAGAGGTTGGGTAATTCCATCCCCTTGGTCTGAAGCCAATGAAATGTGGTGGATTGAAGGTTGATCCCAGTACCGTGTGACAAATATTTTTGTTTTGGTAGGGGTTAGACTGAACCATAAATGGCTGCCTACGTACTCCTATTGAAGAGGAGATCAAGTCTGCGTAGTTCGAACTTGGTGTAAGAGGTTCAACGGGGAATCTGAAAGGCAGATGGGTGTAGAAGCTTTATTGATGAAGAAGGGTGTAGAAGTATTTTTGTGGTTTTTGTTTTTGTAGAGAAAGGGTAGAAATATTTTTGTTGTTTTTTGTTTATTGCGACCGGGCCATATAGAATATGGTTGCCTACGTACTCTCGTGTATCAGGGAGATCAGGTCGACGTAGTTCGCCCCTCGTGACCAATGCGACCAAAAGAGAAGTGTGAATCCCATGCGCGAAGCTATATCATGCGGGGGAAGAATGTGTCATCCCATGATGGGGACAAACTGCAGGTGTGGAAAACGTTTGATCCCGTCTTCAGGACAAACTGCAAACGTAGAAAATTTTAATCCTGTCTTCAGGATAAACTGCAGATGTGAAAGGTTCAATCCCGTCTTCAGGATAACCGAAATTGTATGAACTATTTAAAATGAGGTGAAAACAAGCTACTGGTTTGAAGTGTATGTCTCCCTGACGAGCAAAAGAGTTTGTAAAGGATAGGGTTCAAAACCGGAATGACTGGTGAGTGGATGATCAATACCAGGTTGTTTTCTTGATGGTAACTTTAGACATAGTACCATTTCACGGTGTTCGAGTTGATAAGCTATGGAAATTTATCGCCATCCATTTCCTGTAGTCTAAGAGCACCTCCTGTCAATACCTCCTTGACAACAAACGGGCCTTCCCAATTAGGAGCGAATTTTCCCTTAGATTGATCTTGGTTGTCAATGATCTTTTTCAAAACCAAGTCATGTTGTTTGAACTGCCGTAGCCGGACTTTTCTATTGTAGGATCGTGCGATCCTTTGCCGATATAACTGACCATGAAAGATAGTCGTGGTTCGCCTTTCATCTATTAGAGACAATTGGTGATACCTGTCTTGTACCCATTGATCTTCATCCAACTGAGCGTCCATCAATACTCTGAGGGATTCCATTTCCACCTCTATGGGGAGCACTGCTTCCATCTTAGAGGTCAGGCCATCCTTTGTGATTGGCGGACATTTTCTACATGATCTTTTTGATGTTTTTATTAGCCGCTTCAACAACACCATTTCTCTTTGAACGGTATATGACGGAGTTTAGGTGTTTGATGTGGAATTTACTGCATAAATCCTCCATCATTTTGTTGTTGAGATTCTTAGCATTGTCTGACACAATGACATCTAGTTATCCATATCGACAGACTACATTGTTTCTGATGAAAAGCAATGATGACTTCTTTGGTAACCCTGGGGAAGGAGGCTGCTTCTACCCATTTGGTGAAGTAGTCTATCATGGTGAATATGAATCGATGTCCATTACTTGCTTTGGGCTCAATGGGCCCGATCACGTCCATTCCCCACATTGAGAAGGGTCATGGCGAACTCATATTGTGGAGTTCCCTTGGAGGGGCGTGGATAGCATTCCCATGAATTTAGAATTGATAGCATCTCTTGACGTGATCATCACAGTCAACTTTGAGTGTAAGCCAATAGTGCCCTGTTCTGAGAATCTTCTTGACAAGTAAGGGTCCGCTCATGTGTGGGCCACATACTCCACCATGGATCTCATCCATGAGCCTCTGAGCTTGGTCTTTGTCCAGACATTTGAGGAGACCTAATCCTGCATCTCTCTTGTAGAGTGCATCTCCGCTCAGGTAGAATTTCATAGCAAGTCGATGGATCCACCTCTTCTCAGTTAGGCTCGCCTCAGCAGGTGTAGATCCATCTTGCAGATACTCCTTGATATGTTGATACCAAGGGTTGTGGATGGGAGGTAGCTCATCCGATACTTCTCCAACATAATTCCTATAAGCTGGGGCCTTTTGCAGGGCAAATGCGATGCTTGGCATGTTTTCCTTGTCAGGTATGTGAATCAAGGAGGCCAACGTAGCTAATGCATCCAAAAAATCATTCCTATTACTAGGAATGTGTAGAAAGGAGATTTCTTCGAACTCCAAAGCAATCTGTAAAACTTACCGATGGTAAGGCAGTAAATGTAATTCTTTGGTTTGATATATTCTTGTGGATTGTTTGATTACCAATTCGGAATCCCCAAAGACATGCTTAATCGCCTCGATGCCCATTGAATGTGTGTTTTTTAGCTCCATGATACAAACCTTCATACTCGGTTGTGTTGTTGGTGCCGACAAATTGTAATTTGATGGCTGACGGATATCGCTTCCCCCCAGTATCGAATGTTAGAACCGCCTCAGCCTCAGAGCCTTCGTGGTTAATGACTCCATCAAAATACATTTTTCCATGTATGGCATGCATCGTCTCGATGGTGTTCTTTGAATCGTCATTACCCCTTCATCGGGGAAGTATGTTTTTAGGGGTTTGTAATCCCCTGCAGGTGCGGCGGCCAGTTGATCCGCAATTCCTTGACCTTTGACAAACTTTTGCGTCACGTAGACGATGTCAAATTGCTGTAGGATCAACTGCCATCTAGATAGTTGATAATTCAGTATGGGCTTACTGAACACATACTTGAGAGGATCCATGCGGGATATGAGATGGGTTATGTGACCATGGAGGTAATGTTGTAACCTCATGAAAGCCCATGCTAAAGCACAACAAGTCTTCTCAATCAGAGTGTACTTATGTTCACTGATGCTGAATCTTTTGCTGAGGTAATAGATAGCTCGTTCTTGGCCTCTATCTTCTTTTTGCCCCAGCATGTAGCCCATAGCATTGTCATTAATGGACAGGTACATGAACAGGGGAACATCATCCCTGGGTGGTACCAAAACAGGAGTGTTAACCAGCTGCTCTTTAATGGTAAAGAAGGCTTTTTGACACTCAGCGTTCCATTTCATGGAGGAGTTCTTCCTTAACAACTTGAAAATGGGCTCACAGGTTGCTGTGAGTTGAGAGATAAATCTGCTAATGAAGTTGATTCTTCCCAAAAATCCACGTATTTCCTTCTCTGTCTGAGGAATGGCCATTTCCTTGATAGCTTGGACTTTGGTAGGATCCAGTTCAATTCCTTTCTGGCTGACTAGGAAACCTAGCAACTTGCCTGCTTTGACACCAACCTATTGAATTTAACTTCAAGTTGTACTTACGCAACCTATTGAATAACTTTCTGAGATGGTCTAAGTGGTCTTCCTCCTTTCTGGACTTGACAATGATGTCATCCACATAGATCTTTATCTCTTTATGCATTAAATCATGGAAAAGAGCCATCATAGCTCGCTGGTAGGTTGTCACGGCATTGATGAGGCTGAATGACAATCGTTTGTAACAAAAGGTTCCCCAAGGCGTAATGAAAGCAGTTTTCTCACGGTCTTCCTCAGCGTCCATAATTTGATGGTACCCTGCGAAGCAATCCACAAAGGAGTACATGCCATATTGAGCAGTATTGTCAATGAGAATGTGGATAAAGGGCACGGGAAAGCTATCTTTAAGGCAAGCTTTGTTCAAATCCCAGTAATCCACACAAACTCGCACCTTTCCTCCTGGTTTAGGCACGAGAACAATGTTGGATATCCACTCCGGATATGTAGACACCATGATAATGCCAGCTTGAAATTGTTTCATAATTTCTTCTTTTACTTTTAAACTCCACTCAGGTTTCAATCGCCTAAGCTTCTTCCTAACTGGCTTGAATCTTTCTTTAATGGGAAGGAGATGAAGAACAATGTCAGTGGATAAACCCACCATGTCTTCATGAGACCATGCAAACACATCATAGAATTGGGTTAATAGTGCAACCATGTCATTCCGTTGGTTTGGGGTGAGGTCTGAACAAATCTGGATTAGCTTAGGGATTTCTAAGGTTCCAAGATTGAAAGAAGTGGTTTGGTCAAGGTTGGGTTTAGGTTTGTCTACGACCCATTCCTTAATCTCCTGAGGTGTCTCAATGTCCTCTTGTATTTCCATCAAGTCTCGAGTCTAACTTTGCATCAAAGTTCTGACCCTTTGTGGAGAGAAAGGCACCTCATCGCTAAGTACAAGCACATCTAAATTCGTAGTCCTGAAATCAAAAGATGCTTTCACTTAATATATGAAACTGTTTAATCATACAAAAGTGTTAGCATGTACTGATAAAATAACTGCTAATACTGTATAGAAAAGCAAGCAATTAAAGTTATCCAAAGGGCAGAGGGATTTTCTGCCCATTTTACCCTCGTCGACCAATGCATGGAGTGCTGCTCCAATTGTCGAGGGCAAAGTCCTGATGGACTGCAGTGATGGAGGGGTTGTCATTGTCCTCCTTCTCCCGAATGATAACCATGACATCTGGGCAATCATCGTCTGGGGTATATATGTTTGTATGTTCATCATGAACGATGTGTATGCCTGACATCATCAAGGCGATGTCATGTTTATGTTTCTGCTCCCTTTCTTCCACTTCGGGATCAGGAATTAGTACCTCTTTTTGTGAGACCCCGAATTTTATGAAATAAAAGTATTCAATTTTTTTTATTTTGGTGAATAGTTAAATTGATAAAAGTTTAAAGTTAAGGGTGACATTTGAAAAATTTCAAAGTAAGCAAGTTGTTATAAAATAATCGGTGGTAAAATACACGTGGTTGCATAGTAGCACACGGTATTGATTATTAATGCTTACGTGAGAAGTCACTCAGTTTGACTCAATTATTGTCGATATTTTATATATTATTAAATCAATAATTGAGATAACAAAGTTATTAATATTATTATTTGCAATATTAATGATGTCTAGAAGTTCTACCAAGGAGAGGTTTGGTCACCTAATTGCGCTTCAATAGGGAGAAATTCTTATTGGAAAGCCCCCTCTTTCCTGGGAACGACCTGGTCGATTAATAGTGTGAATTATAATAATGATAATGAAGTTTTGTTTTATTAGTATTATTAATGTAATAAAATGTAAAAGTTTTTTATATAAAATGTAATACTTTTATAAAGTTATTCATTTTATTAGACTATAAATATAATATATTATATTCTATTATGCATAGTGTTTTGCATAGTAAAATCTTTTTATATAAAATGTAATACTTTTATAAAGTTATTTGTTTTATTAGACAATAATTAGAATATATTATATTTTATTATGCATAGTATTTGCATAGTGCCCTGATAGTGTTTACATAGTAAAATCTTTTTATATAAAACAAAATACTTTTATAAAGTTATTCGTTTTATTAGATTATAAATAGAATATATTATATTTTATTTAAAAGATTTTGTTTTATTAGAATATTTTATAGTAAACCAATCTCGACCGCTTCAGAATTAGTTACTATTCACCATTCTCCTATAAATAGAAGCTCATTCCTTCATTATTTCTTACGAATTCACTGAAACTCTAGAGAGAGAAACTATAGAGAGAAAGAAGAAAAGTATTTTGCTACTTCACTACTCCTATATCCAGTTTGTTCTAAGGTGAAGATAGGTGATGTAAATTATCTTCGTCCTGAGTGCGAAAAGGAATTCAGAATCACAATTATGATTATGAGTTATTCATATAATTGTGGACAAGAATTGTTGATTGATGTTACAGGGATAAAATATTATTGGTGGACTTTTAACATGGAGAAGATAATAGACTTGATAGTCTATTTGACTCTTTTAATGGATTGCTCGTTCCACTGCAACTATGGTTGAAAAGTTTTATCATCTACCATATGTTCTACATCTTTGATTTATTATTGACGAAAGCTACTGATAATTTAATTATCTTTAGTCATGATATTCTTTACTGGGCTAGTTGTGCTCACCCTTTTTGCTTCACAATTCCTTTCAGGTAATAAGAGTGTTGCCGAGTCAAGCGGGGATAACAGAGGAATAGAACGGTGGTTTATAGCTGTTGAGGTTCTCCCTAAATAGTATGGAAATAATTTTATTAAGAACTTTAGATAAGTGTGTCGTATTGTATACGTCATTTGATATTTAATTTTGTTGAACCGAATAGGGTGAGGTGAACCCAACTTTGGAAGGGTGTTTTGCCACTATCATACAAGATGTCTAATGACATACAACCTCGTGTTATCATAAGACAGGGTTGTGCACATCCACCTGCTGAGTATATCTACGAGCACTACCTATATGATCTTGGAGTTTACTTGAAATATAATTTTCACTGGGAGACAGTGGAGATAGTTATATGTCAAGAGAAGACTCACCATTGGAAGGAACATGATAGTAATCTTCTCATTTTTCTTTGGGGTCTATTGGGTCAACCAAGGATAATTCTCTGGACATATGATATCTATCATAACTTAGATTCATGGTCTCCTATGTACGAAGGTTTCCTTGAGCATTTCCCAAAGATTTTAATTTCTAAAACAGTTATTGACTGTACTTTTATGTAAAGTACCTTTGTAAGGTGTTGTGGTCGAGGCACCATGAGAGTTACATAGATTTTGTATTGAAACTCACAACTTATCTATTGTTATACTCTGCACGACAGTTCAACAGTTGTATAAATGAAGTTTGTATTTGATTTTTATATAGTGATGTCTGGCGACTCAGAATGGGTGATGTATACCTATTATGGGGGCGTCACACTTTTTCTTTGAATGGAACTGGTTTGGGAAATAGTATAACCACAACATGGGCTGGCACCTTTACTGGAGACTGTATCAAATCATGCGGTGCAGATGGAAAAAATTGTCGTGTGGCGGAAGCTTGAGGAACCTGCTTATGCTTATGAGGATTCCTATGACTGGAACTGGCAGAATAGCCTAGTCTGGCTGTCCCAATTTGACTGGACACTTGAATAGGGTGCTTAATACCCTACTGATTTTTACTAAGCCCTTGTCCAGGCTGATGACCCAATGACATCATTTCTTGAGTGGCTGACATAACCTCGACAGAAATCTTGGGTATGGGAAGTGGTGCTCCAATATGTTGGTATTGCGTGTTACTCACTTCCAAAGTATGAAAACTGGTTGGCTCAACTTCTGAATTGAGCTGATGATTGGTAGATCCCCTTGTTCATGACATTCTGGCTCAGCATTGACAATGACTAGACTGTTGTTGATAATGTATTTAAGTTGTTGATGTAGTGTGGAGGGAACGGCTCTAGCCATGTGAATTCATGGTCTCCCCAATAGCAGGTTGTATCCTGAGTCTATTCTGAGGACGTGGAAGGATACATTGAATGTATTTAGACCAATATCAATTGGCAGCTCAATCTTTCTGACAAAATTTCGTCGGGATCCATCAAAAGCTTTGGTAACCGTATGGCTGCTTCGGATCCATTTGAAATTAACGTTCATCTTTACCAAAGTGGCATAAGGACAGATATTCAGAGATGAACCTCCATCTATCAAAACTCCAGGTAGCATATACCCGGAGGACAAAACTGCAATATGCAATGGCTTGTAATGATCGGTCCCTTTGGGCGGTATGTCATCATCAGTGAAGGATATCACATTGTTGTTGAAAATGTGATCAACCATATGTTGAAATTTTTCCACATCCACTAATTTTGTAAAGTAGGCTTCTTCCAAAACCTTCAATAAGATCTTCCGGTGATCTTCGGAAGAGAAAACCAAGTCCAGTATTGATATCTGATGTGGAGCTTCTCTTAAGCTTAAAACCGCCTTTGCTCTGATGGCGGGATTATTCACCCTCTGAGGAAGATATAGTGGATTTTCCTTCGACACTATAGCAGTAGTATAAGACGTGGATCCTTCAGCTTCTCCATAATTCCATGGAACTTTGTGTAAGCTGACAATAGGATATTATGGTCTGAAAGGTAAAGAAATTGGCTTTGTTGCAGCCACTTTCAAAGGATTGTTAGCTCCTTTGAGTTGAATTGTTTGTATGGGAAATGCTTTGACAGTCTCATCATCTTCAGCGGATATAACTGCTACTGATCCCTTCCATTTAGTAGGACATGTATTCCCACTCTCAAGTTGCACAGTGTCATCGTATGCCATCTGCAGGACACTGCTATCAATGAGATTTTGAATGAGATGGCGGAGTGCCCAGCATTTTTCTATGCTGTATCCGCAAGAATGTGAATGATATTAACATACTCCATCAGAGTTGAACTGTCTTGAATGGGGATTGATTGGAGAAAGAAGGGAGGTAATTCTTCCTTCATTGATCAACATTTGAAGTATCTCCTCCATAGATTGGCCCAGATAGGTAAATTCCCTCTTATTGGAAAAATCCCGACGGGCTTTAGCATTTGCTCTCTTTGCAACCTTATCCTCCACAGCTTCGCTTTCTGAAGGTGATGGTGGAGCATTCATAACAAAAGGAAGGAGATAAGCATGCTCCTGGCTAATTAATTGGCGTGTGACTAGTTGCTGGTGGGTCACCAGTTCTGCCAATTGCTCATTTTGCTTGCAAAGAGCTTTCATCTTTCATTCCATAGCAAATTGCAACTTTGCATAATCCCATCTATCAACACCATCTTTGATGGTTTGGGATGATTCACCATTAAAACTTGAACTTTGTCCAGTGCTCCAACTAATCATGTTGACCTCTTCTTCTTTGTGTTGAGGAAGAGGGTTGTCTTACACATGAGGTTGATCTGGTTTGGTGACTACGATCTCATCGTTGTCTTTTAAATCTTGGATCTTGTGTTTCAAGGCCCAATAATCTTAAGTATCATGTCCAGGTGCTCCGGCATGATAAGCACACTTTCGAGTAGCATTAAAACCCCTGCCATTAGGGTTGAATGCTGGAAGAAGATGTGTAATTTTCTTCTGAGTAGTCAGAAGAGCAAGAATATTCTCGAACGAGTCTCCTAAGAGTGTGAACGTTCGAGGGTGCTTTACTTCTCCACTTTTAGGTAATGGAGGATTTAAAAACTGTGCTTGGAAAGGGTAATAGTTTCTCCTCTATATAGGCATGTTTTGATTGCCTTTTTGACCTTGTAGTATCAAAGAAACATCCTCCTCTTTCTTTTTCTGGACCCTCCGGGGGTTGTTTCCATAAGATCCGGACTGGATTTGCTCAGCAACTGCTTTAATAGCGTCTAGGTCTTGAATTTTTCCTGACTTCAATCCCATCTTAGCCATCTCTCTGTGTTTGATCATTTCAGAGAATGGTTTGCCAATACCAGCTAAGACTCTTTTACAGAAAGGAGTTTCATGTATGTCTATGAAAGTCATGACCATTTCTGATTCTGTCATGGAAGGAATAACTTGAGCAGTAAGGCGCCACCTTTGAGCGTACTCTCTGAAAGACTCATTAGACTGTTTCTTGACCTTGGTAATCTGGTTCCGATCAGGAGCCATCTGAGATTGAAAAGTGTATTGAGTGAGGAAGGCGTCAGCTAGCTCTTCCCAGCTATGGATCTTGGAGTTGTCTAATCTGGTATACCATGAACGGGCTTCTCCGGTCAGACTCTTCTGGAACAGCTGCATTCTGAGCTTCTCATTTTCCGCATAAGATCCAAGTTCTCCAATGAACACCTTCAAATGTATATAAGGATCCCCTAATCCATCATACTTTTCAAAATCAGGGGTTTTGAATTTCTCTGGATAATGAACACTAGGGAATATGCAAAGGTCAGCATATAAAACACTTCCATGTGTTCCAATCCCTTTGAGAGCACGGATAGTTTCCTCCATTTAGAGGACCTTCTTCCTGATATCACCGGTGTCTGGATCTCCTCTGAGATGGGTGTTTTCAGGGACTTTGTTGGTCGTATCCAACTGAGGTTCTGGAATTGTTTTTTCCAAACCTTGAGCTCCTCATTGTGAAGAGGATTCTGTATGTGTAGGTATCTTTGTACCCTGAGTAGACTGATACAATTCTTTAAGTAGAACATCCAGATCTGTGATTTGTTTACTCAATCCGTCAAATTCTTCTCGAGAAACAGGATTAGACTGGTCAGAAGAAGACATGATTGGTTGTAGGCTTGTGGCCTTTTTGGATTTTGAGCGGGTAACAGGCAAAATTGCTTCCCTATAAAAGACTTCTGTAGTTTAGTCTTAGGGATAATGTAAATGCTATTATAATGTGTCTGTTTTAGGAATATTGTCCTGTAAAAATGGGTGTTAATTGATAACATGTCATGCATGCACAGATATTCTTTATATTTTCCATTACATAAAGATGAACATGGAATGAAATTACAAGTAAATGCTTTTACAAGTAATTGAAAATGGAAAGCATGAAGAGACTTTCCTCCGCGTTTGGTTTATCAGAGGTTGACCTATTTTAGGGTTACTCTCGCGGCTTTTTGGCATGAAGGTTCCTAGATCATCGCAATGTACTTCACAGGAAGTTAATCCGGTCTTTCAACTGGAGCGAATCTAGGTGGTGCCTTTCCTGAGCCTCGTTGGAATTAGTCTTCCTACGAGTCCAGTAATCAAACATCGACAGGATAGCCTCCTGATGGAGGAACCACACAACATACATTCACATACAACGTGTCTCACCGTTTATGAAAATGATGACATGTGCGAAGCAATAATATCACAGATAGATATTTTGTAGTGCAATAAGTAAAATGCATTCGTACACATTCATCATAAATGTAAATGCAACATTCACACACAAGCATATAACAGTTTGAAAAAACTTGTAATAGCGGCTTAAGCCCTCTTACTGGAATCCCCAGCAGAGTCGCCACCTGTCGACGTCGGGATTTTTAGTTGTCCCTTTTCGTTACTTGTTCTTTGGAGTTCTCATGTTAATATGAGATTTGTTTGAAAAAACAAGTGAAAAAGGTCTGACATGTGTAATGTTGATGATTTGACTTTAAGAGTCGCCAGTTGGTGTTTTTAACTGGTTACACCAACGCAACCGGAAAAGATTTGCACATTGACCCAATGATGTGACACTGCTAAACGGGTCTGTGAAACCGATATTCATTTGGGTTCGGGGGCTTGATTATGCGGAAGGAATGTGTTAGGCACCCCCTGACATCCGTGTTGCCACAGTGACCGCCACTTTTCAAGAAACTGTTATATGAATGTGTGTGTGTGTGTGTGTGTGTGGATCAATGTGCAATTATTTGAAAGTAGTGCGAGGCCTCATTCGCACCTATATACAAAGGGTTTGAATTTATAGAAAAATTCAGTTTTAAGCAAGATATAGCAATGAAGTTTTGTAAAAGAGGTTTTTCAAACCCTGTGCTCAATAGGAATTGAGACCTTTTCATACTTCCATTTTATTATTAAAATGTTAAATTGTTTGCTTTTATTTTCTAGATGTGAGGCATCTTGAGAAAAATAATATACAAAGATCTTAGAACTCCTTATGGGCATGACAGCCATCCAAGGAAATTAAGACACTGTAAATAATGTACAAGCTGCTTACAGCTGAAAATGTCCATCACGGGAACCGAATCTAGATTCAGTATACTGAATCTGTGATCACACGATTCCTAGGCTCACATGATACCATAGATTGTATGGAAAGCAGTAAGCAGTTATATATATAAAAGCTATAAATATATATATATATACAAACATGATCAACCACCACGAAGCATATTCATGGGGGATCGAAAATGTAAATATATAAAAGCGGTAAATATATATAATATGGACATGATCAACCACCACGAAGCGACTCAATGGGGGATCAGAAAAGTAAATAAAGTAGTAAATGAGATCAACCGCCACGAAGTAAACTCCAAGCGGGACTAAATGTAAATAAAGCAGTAAAAGGCCTCGAAGTAAACTCCAGCCCTGACGAAATATATATATATATATATATATATATATATATATATATATATATATATATATATATATTAAATGCACCGTTTATATAAAATCCGGTGCTCATCAGATATGTCCGACAATAATTATATATATAATTATAAATATATATATATATATATATATATATATATATAAAAGCAAGTAAATGCTCCGGATGTAAAATCCAGGCTCATCAGATATGTCTGACAACAATTATATATATAAGTGTGTATATATATATATATATATATAAGCAAGTAAACGCTCCAGACATAAGTCTAGGCTCAATCGAGGCATAACTCGATAATGTTAGTCCATATATAAATATATACATATATAAGTATATATACAGACTGAAATGAAAACCACGGACCAAAGTTCGGGCATACGCACACAACACGACTATCAATGTGTAGAATAGTGTGTGCAAAGATGAAGAGAAAGGCTTTATAGAGTGTGAGAAGGCTTACAGTGGGCTGCCAATGCAGACTTCTATGACTCTATATGGATAAACACTCAGCTCCTGTCAGTAAATGTATAGCTATATGTGAGCTAACAGGTGTTTAAAAAGAGCAATCACTCAATATGGGTTTGTACAAAGTTCATTTGACAGGGCTTCCTCGCCTTTTCAAATGGCCACCCCAAGCCCTCTATTTATAGAGGGGAGCCAGTGTACCTCTGACGATACAGATGCACTGTGGGTCGTCCCGGCCATCCTAGGTTCTGCGGGTCCTGTCATCTCGAAGTACGTGCACTCGTGCACTGTAATGTATGCTCGAACTTACAGAACTTCAATCCGAGCATCCAAACGAGGTATATAAGACCTTCTTCAGACTACTTGTGTCGAGAGTTACACAATGACATGGATTAGAGGTTGTACAAAGTCAGGAAGAGGGGACCATGCCCATGGTCTTCAAGCTTCAAATTCTATCCGGTGTGCTACCACGCGTAATAGTCACTCGGGATTGGAACTCCTTGGTTCTTGTAGAACATTGTTGTATGTATATATGTATGAAGTGTTGAGACGACGCGCAGGTGTTGAGGTGGCAAGATGACGTTTGACTCCTCACCGGGGTTATCGTCGGTTTGAGTTGAAAGCAGACGTTGCTCAGGGTTACATCTGAGATTGGACTGCTGCAGGTGTTTGAATACCGCAAGGTCATCTGTGAGAGTGCCTGTCTGCCCGGTGTTAGCTCCGGGTCTGAGGTATGAGTACCTCGGCAGGAGGTCTGATTGAAGCTAATCGCATGCATTTGAAACAAGCATTTCCAGAGTTATCGCCAGAACTGCAACGACATTCCTTTGTGTTATCGCCAAGGACAAAAGTCAGGGTTATCTCCGAGGTTGGAAATGATCCTTTCGGTGTGTGTTCTGGGGTTGGAAATGATGTTCCCGGTGTGTGTTCCGAGGTTGGAGATGATGTTATTGGTGTGTGTTCCGGGGTTGGAACTGAACTTCCGGTAGTATCCGAAATGGATGTAAGCTGCCTTCTAGGGTTATCTCCGAAAGACGAATCTGCCCTCATGCAATGCTAGTAACAGGTATGCAGAAAATTTTGAGTGTCTACACTAATCATCAAATAACACTCACAAATGATGATTAACTGATTATAAACCATATACATACATGTATAACTCCCATGTGATAAGCAATTTATAGAAGATGATCATAAGAATTCAAACTATAACATTAGAAGTAAAGTATACCTTCAAACCCTAGTTGTAGGCTTAGTAAGAGATGGTGAACTCTCCTTCCTCTTGGCAAAATCACAGAAAACTCTCTCTCTCTCTCAAAACCTCTATATTTCCTCTCTTTCTCACCAAGCTCAGTACTAGCCTTAGGAAAAAGAACGTGTGAGATCCCAGATTTTATGAATAAAGATTTAAACTTCTCGAAATATTTTTTTTTAATATTATGTTGTGGATTTGATATAATATTATAGTTGTAGGTAATATTTACAAATTTTGCAAAGTAAGCAAGTGGTTATATAATATTCGATTGGTCAGGGAATATTCATACGACGGCACAATCATTGGTGGACCGCATAATGGAAGTATTGTCGTAGTAAGAAAACGACAGAATTATCTTTTTTATAAAAATAACGACGGAAGTGTTACCGTTAAAACTGTTGAACTACCTGGTAGAAAATGCGATGTCGTGTGGGTTTCATAGTAGCACTACGGTATTGGTTATTGATGCTTACGTGAGAAGTCACTCGCTTATACTCAATTATTACTCACAATGATTGATGAATCATATCTCTCATATTATTTATTCGATTATTGTCACAGTATCATCTGCATAATATGATATATTATTAAATCAATAATTGAGATGACAAAGTTATTCATATTATTAAATTGTAATATTTACAATGTCTAGAAGTTCATCGAGGAGAGGTTTGGTCATCTAATTGCTTGGCGCCCGATAAGGAGAAATCCTTATCTGAAAGCCCCTCTTTCCAGGAACGACACGGTTGTTAAATATTGTGAGTTATAATATTAATGATGAATAAGTTCGTGTTGATTAAAGATGAAATTGATAGTTCAATTGTGTTGGAATTATTAGTGTTAGTGGAAATCGACATTTATTTCGATATTAATTGATGTCTGGAAGTTATCTTGACCGACCACCAGTAATTAATCGGATAAATGAGCAATTAATTGCTATTAATTCACATGATTATAACTATTTGTTCATATGTGTGTACTATTGATTCACATTCATGTACTATTAGAGGAGTTGGTGTAAGATTGATAATACTTGCATGACTAAGTTAAAGATAGAGGTATAGATGGAGGTACTATACTGTTATTCATATTTTCACATGATTATAACTATTGAATCACATGATTGAACTATTGATTCACATTATTTACTATTAGGGGAGGTGGTGCAAGTTTGATAATACTTGCAGGACTAAATTAAAAATGAAAGAAAAGTTGGAGGTATTGTACTGTAATTTTTTGAGCTTCAAAACGTGCAATTATCGAAACTATATTCTTCTATAAATAGAAGCTCATTCTTCCTTCATTTCTCACCAATTCACTACAGCTTTAGAGCAATTATTGTAGAGAGAAATTATAGAGAGAAAGAAGAAGAGAAGTCTGCTACCTCACTATTCCAGTATCCAGCTTTATTCTAAAGTAAGGGGTATTATTTCTTTCATTTTCATGAAGAGAGCTATTGTTATTCCATTCCTTATTATTATGTTAGAATAACCTATCTATGCAAAATACCGCATATATCGTGAAATTCTTCTATTATTCCATTCTTTATTATTCTTTTGGAATATCCTATCATCATGGGATTCTGCATGACACAGTTCCATTCTTTATTATTCATTGGAATAACTTTATGCATGGGTCTATCGCATATATTGTGAATTCTTCTATTATTCCATTCTTTATTATTTTGTTGGAATAACCTGTCTATGTGGATTACCACATGCATGGTGAATGATCCTTTGTATTCATTCCTTATTAAATTGTGGAAATGATCTGTCTACGTGGACTACCGCATAGCGGGCGAAAATCCATTTGCAGGTTCATATATTTTATTATACTCAGTTGGTTAAAGTTTTGGCTTCTATACTCCATGAAATTAGTAGAATATCCTGGATATTTGCGCTTCATCCAGTATTCTTTCATGGAAATATTCTTCTGAGCATTCTTGAATTTTACTCCACAAAGCAGTATCATGTTGACAATTTGGACGTTTTTGAATTCAGAATAAATTAACTTATAAATCTTTAAAATTTAATTCGTGAACTTGTTTTATTGAATTATTATGTCATTGTCATCATCCTCATGTTTATATTATGTTGAAAGTCATTTGTGGCCTGTAGTGCATAGATGGACTTGGTATGATTATGACTAGGGATTATTCGGTATAGTCATGACCGTAATGTTACAAATGATGTGGTAAAAGTCCTCATTGGCCCGTAGTGCATTGATGGACAGTTATTGGCATGATCATGACCATTGATGAAAACACGAATATCCTTGGCCCGTAGTGCATGGATAATTTGTGGTCGTGATACTAATGAATATCATTGGCCGTAGTGCAGGGATGACGTGGTTTATTTAATAAGCTGAGTCTCAGCGATAAAAGTGATGAAAAACCTTTTAAATCATAGAAGATAGTAGATTTTATTCTGTAATTGACTCTTCTAATGGATTGCTTGTTCCGCTGCAGTTAAACTTGATGTTTGTTATATTGTAACACTGTTGAAGGCTAACGATAATTTATTCTGCATTATCTTAGCCATAATATTTCTTACTGGGCTAGTTGAGCTCACCCTTTTTTCTTTCATTGTTCTCTTCAGGAAATGAGAACGTAGCAGGGACTAGTCGGGAAAAGGAGTGATGGTCCAGATAATAGCATTAGTAGTCCTCACTATTCTATGAAATAGTGTGATAATAAATGTATTGAGGACTTATTTTGAGTTTGAATCATCGCAGAAAGACAATATTTGTATTAAAACTCACAGCTCATGTTGTGTATTTAAGATTGTATTTGTATTCTGTACCATGTATTTGGCGACTCAGAATAAGTGATGTATACCTATTTTGGGGGCGTCACAGTTGGTATCAAAGCTTAGGGATATGATCCCTGGCTGAGATGTGAGACAAGAATTATGAGGGGAGAGACAGGGAATTCCTTCGCTAGTATGACCTACCTAAGTTTATTTGGTATTTAATTGGTCGGTCAGAGTATAGGGATAATATGTGATATGTTAATTAACCCTTATTTTGTGGCAATATTTGAAAATGACATTCGAGAATGTTGAAAATAGTAATGGAGCACAGGAGACCGTTGAGTCTCCACAGATCAATAATCAGGATAATGTGCATCAGGAAGGCGACAATCCTCATGCAAACAACAACACTGACCAAATGATGAACGATGGAATGTTCAAAGGCTGTATGCAATTAATGCAACATCAGAAGAGAGCGGCTCCTGTCCAAAATGCAGGTGGAAACATTGGCAACTCTCGGACGGTCACTACTAAACAGTTCAAGGAGTTGGGACCACCGGAGTTTTTTGGAGAGCCAAAACCACTTAAGGCGGAGACGTGGATAAACCGAAGACGTGGATAGAGTAGATCATCAAGATATTTGATGTCTTGGGATGCTTCGAGGAGCAAAAAGTTCCCTTTGCCACCTTCATGTTGCGGGCAGAGGCAGATTACTGGTGGGAATCTGTAAGGCGTACTCAACCTGCCGCACTGAAGATATCTTAGGAGAAGTTCTAAGAACTGTTCAACGACAAGTACTTTCCCAAAAGTGTTTGTCACATGAAAGAGGTAGAGTTCATTAAACTGGAGCAAAAAAACATGATCGTGTCACAGTACGAAGCTAAGTTTGCCGAGTTGTCCCGATTTGCATCCCATTTGGTTGATAATGAGGAGAGAATGACGCGAATATTTCTAAGAGGTTTGAAACCCAAGATAAGTCAATATCTTATCTCTCATAAACTGTGTTTGTATTTAGATGTTGTTAATAGGGCTCAGTTATTGGAGCGCGATAATGAGTCAACCCAACCAAAAAAGAGTAGCAGGCAAAATGATAATACGAGTGATAGCAGTCATCGAAGCGGTGACAATAAGCATGGAGGGAATCAACATGCCAGAAATGGTAACCACTTCGGTGGTAATCATGGCCAAAACAATAAGAATGGACATTTCAAGAAGAGGAGATTCAACAATGATGGAAAGACGTCAGCATCAGCACCCGTTGTTAAGGAAGGAGAACGACCACCTATCATATGCTTCAAATGTGGAGGGGAGGGACATATCAGTCCAAACTGCGTGATGCAGTCCAAAGCATGTTATAATTGTTGAAAAGAAGGTCACCTAGCCCAATTTTGTCGTGCACCAAAGTCAAGTCCAGCTGGGACGGTGGCACCAAAGGCGGATACGGACATAACAAAGTTGGTGGTTCCAGGAAGAGAGTTTTTTGTGACTTCTCAAAAATTGAGTAACCCAAACGAAGTTAGCACGGGTTAGTTAATTATAAATTCTTGAGAAGTCTATACCTTATTAGATACCGGTTTTACCCATTCTTTTATCTCTCTTGCTTGCGCTCAACATTTAAATTTGACCCCATAGAAGTTAGACTTTGACTTATCGGTTGAAACTCCGTTAGGAGAAACCTTCGTTACCTCCACTGTTTATAAATCTTGCTGATTCAAATCGACACTTTCACATTACCTATCGATCTTATCTCTTTGAAAATACTTGTCTTTGATGTAATTTTAGGAATCGATTGGTTAACTACTCATCATGCTTTTCGTAAGGTTGTTAGCTTTCATATTCCTAACCAACCTGTTATGCAAATTCAAGCAACCAAACCACTAAAGTTAATCACTGTTATATCAAGCCATAAGTAAAGAGCCCTGATCCTTTCGTTGTTGACTTCCTTGTGTGGAATGCAATGAAAAGTCGAACTTTTAAGTAGGGACATTGTGAATAATTGGTGGCAAGTTGATAGATATCAATGTGACGTGTTATCTAAGTCTTGGATGAGGGTCACGCTTTTGAATGATATTTTATTATTAATAAATTTCTGACGTATTCTCAAGACTTCTTAGCTTACCCCTAGGCGTGAAATCAATTTTGTATCAATTCCCGAGATAAAACCCATTTCTAAAACCCTCAAATATTTCTTTACCTAAAACGATCATATAATGTGCCAAAGACGTTGGCTCGAGCTGTTGAAGATTATGATCATACCATTCAATATCATTGTGGAAGAGAGAACGTGATAGCTAACGCATTGAGTAGAAGATCGTATGAGTTTACGAGTGCGATGTTGTTAACACAAAAACTCATTTCGTATAACTTACAAATGATGAAGATAGAGTTAAAGACTCTAGGGACCCACATGAAGTTAGCGAATATACGATTAGAATCGACTTTAATCGATAAAATTAAAGCCGCTCAAACTACATACCTGGAGCTGATGAATGTGAAAAAGAGGTTCAAGAGGGCGTTATTCTAGAAGTAAGAATCGATGAAGAGAGGAAATCTCAACCCTCGATTTTATTGGCCCATTGGAAATCCTCGATCGAGTAGGAACTATGGCCTATAGACTCGTTTTACCGCCAAGTATGTCGCGTGTTCATAACGTTTTTCACGTATCGATGTTACATAAATATGTGGATCACCCGAACCACATTATTGATTTAGAACCGAACGAGATAGCGGAAGATTTAACGTATGAGGAAATACGTGTTAAAATCTTGAATAAGAAGGATCGTATTCAACACTCAAAGGTTATACCTCAAGAGTTAGAATCTGAAATGAAGTTAAGGTATCCTCATCTGTTCGGTATACCATGTACGTACGTAAATTTCGAGGGCAAAATTTCATAAGGAGGGGAGATTGTGAGACCCCGGATTTTATGAATAAAGATTTAAATTTCTCAAAATATTTTTTGAATATTATGGAATGAATTTGATATAATGTTATAGTTGTGGGTAATATTTATAAATTTTGAAATGTATGCAAGTTGTTATATAATATTCGATTGGTTGGGGAATATTCTTTTTGTCGGGGAATATCCGTATGACGGTACAAATATATACATGAGAAAAGATTCACCTTCTCGTCATATACATCTTGATAGCACGACCAATTCCAATGATTATCACTGTAATAAGCTAAGCAGTTGTTACACCAAGCACAAACCTCTGCCCATACAAAGGTTCATATAACTCAGCTATCACATGAGTCCTCAATTAAAATTTTATAACTCCTAAATCTCTCTTAACTTAATACTAATTTTCTTTAATTCATATAATATCCTTCACAACTCAATCTGAGTTCTTCTTCCTGTACTACTTTTTAGTACTATAAATCATTCATCATTTAACAGCTCACCTGTTACTACGATTCACTATGATCACGTGGTGATCTTCTTATCCCTCTCTCTACGATTATAGTCTTAGATACTCTTACCTAAGATTTATAACCTATCAGCTCTGATACCAATCTGTAACGCCCCGAAATCCGGTCTATCTTCACACCAAGATTTCGTATGTCACGATCCCATCTTCATCCAAACATACATCATTATATACTGAAATATAATAATATACATTCTAAATTCCCAGGTTCTAAAAACCATATAACCTTTTTTATTACAAATAATTATAAATACATTATTCATTTTATCTTACAAGAGTGACTTTTATCCGCCACCAAGGATACATAACAGTTCTTCAAACTAATCTAAAGTCCATTTAACTTATTTTATATTACAAGTCTTCACTTGATCTTCTCGCTCATCCACATTCTGAATGGCACTTCATCTGGATACCGTCAGCTTGATCTTTACGGGATCCTTAAATTCTTCTAACATCGTACGCTGAAAATGTTTTTCATTTAAAGCAAGTGTGAGCATTCGATTACCCAGCAAGTCACAACAGTTGAACAAACATCTTCAAGAGTTTAAACGTTCCTTTAGAACTTCGATAACCGAACAAAGGTTATGAAGCAGCTTGAATAATAGGAGTAATCTCGATTCCTATCATTTTAAAACATTATTCACAGGCACTTTAAAATACTTCCATTCTTCTACCTTTTCCATACACGTTTTTTCTGGCTAGAATCATTAGCACAGACTTAACAATAACGGATCATGTATAAACAGAACATTCTCTTATTGAACAGTTAAATCACAGGACAGTTCATCTCATAGAAACACCGAAGTGTTCACATTGTGGCACAAGGCCTCATACGTTCTACCACCTTGTACAAATATCGCACATTAGCACATAGACGGAACTTCTCAAGTTCAACATCTGAGAAGTTTAAGAAACTAGCATTCATTTGAAATATGAATGAAGTTAGGAAACTTGCCTTACACCCAGCTATAGCTTACGCCGAACTGTTCATTTCAATTCCTATATAACACATAAGAAAACACCACATACACCAATTAGTCATATATATTTGACTTATGCATTGATTTGCTTAACTTTACTTTTTAGGGTTCGCGTTCTTGCAACCTAAGTTTACACGACCACTTTCACTATCGTTCTACGGCTTCATGACATACGGAGATGTCTTACTTTTACGTTCATCATCTTTGATGTTTTACATCTTATCGTCTTCTTATAACTTCTCTATGACTCAGCACACATCGTTTCTCTGCTAGTAGTCCATATGGTACTCTGAGTGGTTTCCTACAAACAACCAACAAACAAGTTCCCGTCTCATCTACACTGCCCATAACAGTGAGTTAGATCGGTTGCTAGTTTTGTATATACCTTCGCTCTTTGAAGGAATTGTTTAGCCCAGCTCCCATATGTCAACCATCAAAGGTTACGATTGTACTACAACTTAAACTTATCGTAACTTATCTTAACCATTAACTATAACGTTCGTTAAGTTAATTTCTTATTCCTTACGGCTTTCTGGCAACTAAATGTCATACCTCGGGATTCATTCTTATACGACTCACCTTCGGCTTTCATTAATCTTATTACCGCTCATTACGGCTTTCTTAATACCATTCGTATCTTACTTAATACTTTCGTTATCCCTTACTTGAACCCCATATTCATTAGTCATTCTTATTGTCCAAGCCATACCGTTCGTTGTATGCTAAGATTGTTCATTTATCGCAACAGTGTTGCGTACACAGCGTCTATACGCTTCACACTTATCTCTCACTATTATGACATAACATCGAAATGTTATTCATTACCCTCGTCACTCAATGTCTAAGGAATCACAACCATAGCAATCCCTCACGTTCGCTCATCATGACTACAAATCCCCAGACATCGGTTATGTAACTCGCGTTTAAAATTCTTTGACTTTTAATCTCATTTAATCTTTCCGTTCAACCTTTATTTAAGGTTTAAATTACTTGCTTAAGTGTTACATTAGTTGAACATTATGTTCTTTATCTTCCCATACGTTTCCCCCAAGAGTTGAGCAGTTAAAAGCTCTTCTCTGGCTTTTTCCTACACTGGCGTTGCGGCGCCACTCTCCCTTCTATTTCTCAGCATGCATGCCATGAGTTTACGATATCTCGGCTCTTTGGTGCAGTGTGCAAATACCACCTTAAGAATGGTTGGCCATGCGCCAAGCCCTAATTCTTGATAATTTCTTTGAAGTGTTTGTTAGGTTTGTAATATTCATGAACGGAATCATATTGCACAAAATAAGCGGAAACGTTGAAATTCAGAGTTTTAAAAATTTTACAAACCATATACCCGGATCACCCTTTATGCACAATTATTAATTAAACGAAAAAGAAAGAACAAGAATCATACCCTTGAAGATTTGAGCTTCCTCGGGTACAAGTTCACCTCCAATCCTTTTCGCGTTCAACTTGAATCCACCAGGTTTGGTTCCTTCTTTTGATCAACGTTAGCCACCCAAGTGTTTGGCCTCTAGAGGTGATCCACCAAGAAAGAAGAAGAATTCAAGAAGATGGGTGTTTGGCTAAACCCTAGTTTTTCTATCTCTCATAGAAAATGGGTGTACTCTCCCAACAATTGGAATTACGTATTCACGTGTTTTGTGAAAGTGTGAACCACCTCACCCATAATAAGACTCATCTTATTTATAGATGTAGGCAACCCTCCTTAACAATTAAGGAATTGGGTTTTATTTAATTAATTAAGCTCTCTAATCTTATTAGGGATAATTAATTAAACTCTTTTAATTAATTTGCCTCCTAATCCTATTAGGATATTTGAGAGTATTTTTATTAATTAATTCTCAAACTCCTTTAGGAATTAAATAATAATAATAGTAATAATAATAATAAGACTCCTCTTATTAATTTATATTTAATATTTCTAAAATATTAAATAATAAATATTAAGCTATTTAATTTATTCTATCACCATAGATTAAATTAAATATACTTAACTTATTATTACGATTATGCCATTAACTTCTTAAATAATTATTCTTCCTTTTATGGTGTGACCATTTAGGTTCTCCATATTAAACCGGTTGTGAATAAATCAATTAGAACAATTCTAATCTTATTTAAATAAATAAATTAAATAATTAATTTATTTAAATAAATAATATTTATTCTACAATAGGGATAAGTCTCCTAAATGATCAACGACTTTCCAGATAATATATATTTCAACATTAATCATAAAAGAACCTTTGAATAAATAGTTACCGTACAATTCAATCCTTCCATCATACAATGTCCCAATTAAATATAAGACATGGAATTACTGTCAAGTCTTATTTTATTTAATTATATGTATTTCGACTCTTAAATGCACAACTCCAAGTAATGCAAATTAGAAAATCCTTTCTAATTTTATTCTGCCTTGACCAAGGACTACTGAGTTGTCATTTATCGAATCACATAGGATATTTCTCTTTTTTACTAGAAGTGGTAGATTCTTTATTGATCATACATTATCTCCATGTACGACTTATTATACCTAAGCATACCATTTGATATACCCTAAGGGTCTTAAGGAATAAGTCAAAGTATAACTCATCATACACAAGATACTATGATGATCTCAAGTCCAAGGATCACTTGTACTACTATTACTACAGGAATTCCTATTGATAGGTAAGTAAAACTGCATTAGGTATTCCTTAGCGAGCCACATTCATTGAACTTATTCTCTAATAAGCACCTACGTACTTGCTTTAGTGTCTCCACACAAATGATCATGAGATCAATCATCCTCATCCAATGAGCAAGCAACGTATGTACTAATCTATCCGGATTCACTAATCCCCAATTTAGTAATCGAACGATTGAGAACTATTTTATTTTTAAGCTTTCTAAGAATTTAGATCTCATTAGAATGATCATCATCATTATTCTAAAAGCATTTCTTAAAACTATGGGTTTATCACATATTATAAAACAACATCATGTAGATAATTAAAAGCCTTTAATAAATTAATAATTTTTTATTAATAAATGAATAAGATTGTTACAAAGTATATGTTTTATCATCAAACATGATTGGCTTGTGTGCGTACTACTTTCAGTGTTAACTTCATTTTGAGACGCTACTTCCCGATCTCATAACTCCTTCGCTATAACTCCGAATGAGGTCATTCCAAAGCCATGCTCTTCCTTATCTTACGTACGTCAATCCCCCTAGGACAGAACTTCATTCTAAATCCGTTAACGTGCCATTAGATTTGTTTGATCTTCACCCTTCATTCATTTTACGTTTTTAACGCATTTCGTTTGTTCATTCGTAATTCGGTCATCCGAACTCGGAATTCGTTCGTTCTTGAATCCACGACTCACGTTTTCTATGTTTTCTTACATTCTTATGAAACCCTACATGATTGGGTTCATTTACTAACTTTCTAAATTCTCGTTTGTTTTTTACGAAATTTTTTACCATAACTTCGTTATAGCTAAGTTTTAATCTGTTCTTCATGAACGTTTCTACCGTTCCTAACCAAGAAATATGCATCTAACTTATACGCGATG
The DNA here is from genome assembly GCA_020205605.1 of Panax ginseng. Taxonomy (NCBI): domain Eukaryota; kingdom Viridiplantae; phylum Streptophyta; class Magnoliopsida; order Apiales; family Araliaceae; genus Panax; species Panax ginseng. The sequence goes on along the minus strand of CM035132.1, from coordinate 122,587,301 downwards.
GTTTTAAACTTGTCCATCAACAACAAATATCCTATGATGGTTTTAAATTTGTCCATTAACAACGTTCTTCATGTTCTTCATGTTCTTCGCGTGTTCTTCGTGTTCTTCATTTTAATCGATATTTTGGATTACGATTTCACTTTTTATTCGAATTTGATGTTATAAATCATCATTCCTTACTTATTTCATCTACTTATTGATATAATCAACTCAGATCGTTCTAATTCATTACGAATCCTATACTTCCTTAAGAAATTTATAAACTAAAATTGGTGTACTCTCCTAACAATTGGAATTACGTATTCACGTATTTTGTGAAAGTGTGAACCACCTCACCCATAATAAGACTCATCTTATTTATAGATGTAGGCAACCCTCCTTAACAATTAAGGAATTGGTTTTATTTAATTAATTAAATTCTTTTAATTAATTAAGCTCTTTAAGCTTATTAGGGATAATTAATTAAACTCTTTTAATTAATTTGCCTCCTAATCGTATTACGATATTTGAGAGTACTTTTATTAATTAATTCTCAAACTCCTTTAGGAATTAAATAATAATAATAGTAATAATAATAATAAGACTCCTCTTATTAATTTATATTTAATATTTCTAAAATATTAAATAATAAATATTAAGCTATTTAATTTATTCTATCACCATAGATTAAATTAAATATACTTAACTTATTATTACAATTATGTCATTAACTTCTTAAATAATTATTCTTCCTTTTATGGTGTGACCCTTTAGGTTCTCCATATTAAACCGGTTGTGAATAAATCAATTAGAAAAATTCTAATCTTATTTAAATAAATAAATTAAATAATTAATTTATTTAAATAAATAATATTTATTCTACAATAGGGATAAGCCTCCTTAGCAATCAACGACTTTCCAGATAATATAGATTTCTACATTAATCATAAAAGAACCTTTGAGTAAATAGTTACCATACAATTCAATCATTCCATCATACAATGTCCCAATTAAATATAAGACATGGAATTACTGTCAAGTCTTATTTTATTTAATTATATGTATTTCGACTCTTAAATGCACAACTCCAAATAATGCAAATTAGAAATTCCTTTCTAATTTCATTCTACCTTGGCCAAAGACTACTAAGTTGTCATTTATCGAATCACATAGGACATTTCTCATTTTATACTAGAAGTGGTAGATTCTTTATTGATCATACATTATCTCCATGTACGACTTATTATACCCAAGCATACCCTTTGATATACCCTAAGGGTTTTAAGAAATAAGTCAAAGTATAACTCATCATAAAAAAGATACTATGATGATCTCAAGTCCAAGGATCACTTGTACTACTATCACTACAGGAATTCCTATTGACAGGTAAGTAAAACTCCATTAGGTATTCCTTAGCGAGCCACATTCATTGAATTTATTCTCTAATAAGCACCTACATACTTGCTTTAGTATCTCCACACAAATGATCATGGGATCAATCATCCTCATCCAATGAGCAAGCAACGTATGTACCAATCTATCCGGATTAACTAATCCCCAATTTAGTAATCGAACGATTGGGAACTATTTTAGTTTTAAGCTTTCTAATAATTTAGATCTCATTAGAATGATCATCATCATTATTCTAAAAGCATTTCTTAAAACTATGGGTTTATCACATATTATAAAACAGCATCATGTAGATAATTAAAAGCCTTTAATAAATTAATACTTTTTTATTAATAAATAAATAAGATTGTTACAAAGTATATGCTTTATCATCAAACATGATTGGCTTGTGTGCATACTACTTTCAATTTCCCACTTGCACTAAAGCCAATCGTCATGGTATCTTATACCTTTCTTCTCTAAGTGATGATTATCCTGCTGTTGGATAAGCTTTAGTTAATGGATATGTAATGTTGTTCTTGAGAGTCCACTATCTCTATAGTGATTTCCCATCTTTCAATGATTCTTACAATCAAATGAAAGTGCCACATCACATGTTTAGATCCAAGATGAGACTTAGAAACTTTTCCTAGTTCTGTAATGAACTTTTCATCCAAACAATCAACTTGCAGCTTCATTTATAGTTATATACTTTGTCTTTATCACTAAACCAACAACTCTTTGCTGTTTGGAACCTTTCCAATTCATTGCACCACTGTTCAAGGTAATGTTTTACCTTAAAGTGGATTTTTTGTCGTCTTGGTCTGTCTGAAAAACTTGAGTCTGCTAAGCCCTCTAGTTTTAATTTAGACTCACCATAAATTTTAATCACATCCTTAGTGCCGATTAAGTACTTTAAGATGTTTTTCACTGACTCATAGTGAACTTCTCCAGAATATGACTGATCAACATCAGGTCTCGTATATTTTATTGCATACATGATAGTTACTCATGTGATCTCTCTTTTATGAGTCTATGGGGACTATTAAGAGAGATACTGTAATAACCCGAGATTTTCTATATAAAATAAATAAGAAATTTTGCGTATAAATTTTTTTTTTTTTTAATGACGAGACTAAGTGTCAAGTAAAGTGAACGATAAATGCGAATACATTTATTACTTGAAAAATTAAAAATAATTTTGGAATTATTAATTACCACAAATTATATGGTAATAAATTTACGTAGTTTAAATATTTTTATTAATTATTTTCCATGAAAACATGATTGGAAATAATATATGAAGTGATAATTAGATTTATATAATAAATATTTTATTATATGAATTGTTCGAATATTTAAGTTAATTATTTTAACTTGATTATTGTTGTTGTGTACGAAGAAGAATAAGTCGTACATGAGATCCAAACCTGGATTGGGATTGTGATCAAGAGATGAGAATAATAATATTATATTATTTTACAAAGCACCATAATTATGTCTTTGGGTATGTGCAGAGACAGATAATATTGAGCAATGACGGTCAATTAGGTCATAGCATATTACCGTCTTTGTGAAACCCTAATTATTAAACTTCGCTTATGGGATATTTACGAGTAGTAGTACCGTATATGAAGTTATTGTGAATAAGAATATCGGTAATGAGAAGAAACCCTAATTATCATTAGACGTCGATAATTAGGACAAACCCTAATTATTATAACCCTAACCGTTGAAATTAGAAACCGTAATTTAACATTTGTGTTAGTAACATACACGATAATTAAAGAACCACTAATGGTCAATTAGAAACCCTAATTGATGACATTGAGAAATCCTAATTTTAATTAATGTTTAATTTCATGTTATCAGATAAGTGTTTTAATTTACCAAAGGATAGAAGTTAATTGGTAAATTATAATAATTAAATCTAGTGATTAAATATTACATTTAATTACCTTGTACAAAGATTGCCCATACACTCTTAAACAAAGCCCAACCATCACCCATAACAAATCGTAAGCAAGAATCAAAATTTTTGGCAAAAAGGGTATAAGAACACTAAACCTAGAAATCCTTTGATTCGATGTTATTTGATGCAATTGATTGTTTAAAGTTGTGTAATAGAATGTTAATTGATGATATGGGTTGATAAATAAAAGACCCATAGCATCAAAGTGCACTGAATTTGAAGATTTAAGCAAGTTGGAAAAATCGAATTACATTATTTTTTTCACCAATCGTCGAGGCCAAAACTCTTTTTGCTCGATCATGAGTTTTGTTCTTCAAAAGTTGTTATGTGTAGCCTGATATGTGGTCTTTAATCTGCAAAAAGAATCAAGTCCATATCATGTATAGATTAGAAGTTATAGATGGTCAAACATGGTTGTCGATCATGATAAATTGTTTTTAGGCGATCTGTAATGGGGGCATTCTCGTCCACTTTTTTGTGCTTTAAAAGGTCTGGACTTTTGATATGTTGTAGTGCACTGAGTTAGGAAGCCATAGGCTTTGGAATGACCTCATTCAGACCTCGGATGAGGGAATTACTGTGATTGGAAGGAAATGTGTCAAAACCGAAAGTCAGTGAAATGGATGTGCTATTCGGGACACTGTTTTGATCAGTTAATGTTTTCAAAACCTTCTTGGCTTTTGGTATGTTATAGTACACCGAATAAGCTTTCCATAGACTCAAAAGCGGACTAAATCCGATATCGGAGGAGAGAGTTATGACATTTCAAAGTAGTAGTGTCAAAACTTCCCAACAAGTGCGGTGCAGTCCATTTGAACGGAATTTCTGGGCTGATGTGTTGGAATTTGGAAATGGTCAAAGAATAAAAGTTGTAGCCCCAGTAGTTAGCTTCGTGTGGGCTCAAAGAATTGCTCAAAATGTTTTAAAATAAAAGAGTTATGACTGTTTTAGCGGAAGAGGTAAAGCTGAAACGAGATTGAAAAGCTGTTATGAACGTCCCACTTTTGACGACCGCTTGTTTGGGCTACCTAATGAACCCGAATTTGGTAATTCGTATTTTTTAAAAATAGTCTTACATACCATGTATAACATATCCAAAATCAGATTAATCGGAGTTATAAGCAATGCGTTAGAAAATCGCAAAGTGAGCTATTGAAAAATTAGTATAAACCAAATCCCACATCGACTAAGTTGAGAACTTCACCATTTTCTAAACCTATAAATAGAAGGGCTTGGCCTTTGTTTCATTCACCAACAATAAGGCCTCCAATTATTTTGAGAAAGGTTTTTGTTGTGGGAGAACTTTTTATAAAGATCTCCTTAGTTAAATTTTGGCGTGGAAGTGCGTATTCAGTCTGTGGAATTCGTATTTCCGAGTATGTTTCTTATTTAATTTTTGTAATGTTATTATTTTTAATTGTTAGTTAAAGTTTGAATTTTTGAAGTTTAGTTAGTGTTGTTAATAAACTAGTTAGTTTACTATGTTTATTTTGGCTTAGAATTGGTTATGTAAATGAGTTATTTGTGATGACTTTTAATATTTTGTGATGAATTTCATTAATTAATTATTATTAATGATATTAAAGTTATTTAATGATTATATTAAATAATTTAGTTTAAAAATGATTTTAATATTATAAAAATCATTTTAAATGAAAATAAGGTATTTAAAAATATTTTAAGTTATAAAATATAACTTTTAATATTTAAATGATAATTTCATTAATAATTAAATATTAATGATATTAAGATAATATTAATGATATTTAGTTTATTTAATAATTATTATTAAATAAATAGTTTAAAAATGGTTTTACTTATTTAAAACCATTTAAAGAGGATATTAAGGATTTAAATATATTTTAAGTTATAATTAATGACTTTTAATATTTGGATAAATAGTACATTAATATTTAAATATTAATGGTAATTATTTAAAATGATTTTTTGTTGTTTTAAAAATCATTTAAGGGTAATATAAATGTTTTAAAATAGTTTGAGTTATTATAAATAACTTTTATATTTTAGCAATGGTTTCATTAATAGTTTAGTATTAATTAAACTATTAATGATAATGGAATTGTTTAATGTTTAAATCATTTAATTATGATTCCGATAATTGAAAGTTATAAATTTACCAAACTAGTGACTTGAGAACCGATTATGAAGTTCCAAATTTGAAGAAGAACACCTATAAGAATGCTTATATCACTATAGGCCCTTTAGTGACAGATTTGAATTATTTTAAATTTTTCAATTTCGGAAATTTCAAAATGATTAAAAATTAAGATGTCCGATATTTACAGATGTTGAGGTATAAAATAAGAGTCTTAGACTCAAGATTTACCCGATAAAGTTGTTTCAGACGTGCGTCGACAAATGTCAGACCCTATAATAGAAAGAAAAGGCTACTGTAAGAGCATGGATGAGATATTTGAAAAATGTATAAAAATATTTCAAGTATAGAATAGGAACTAAAAGTATGATCACTGTGATTATGTGATTAGACTATGTCTTTGTTGTAATAATATGCATTTATGTGTTAAGATATATTGTTCTAATCGAACGAATGATCTGATTATTGATAGGTTGTGATAAAGAGATAAAACCTAAGTTGAGATTTGTAATCAGCGAATCAGGCAAGTATCCTACCTTTGCATTTTCTTTATGCAATGGACATGAGTAAGAAGTTTCAGAATTATTCTATTCATGTACAGATTATGTACGCTTTGATTATCAACATGTTAGCTCTGATATATATTCTGTTAAGTTGATTTCTAAATGGTTATACAAGTGTCCCCACTTGGATAACCATGTCATTTATTCACATGTTGATATACCTCTGTCAATTACCCGTATACATATATGTTGAATTACATATTATTGTTGAGCAAGATTAAAACCTTCTGGGTTTGGAACCGTGCATGTATGAACATCCCTATATGGGAAGATTTTTGCTCCCAAGGCGGATAGAGTGAGCGATGAATTTCGTTCAAGTTATGTAGTATTGATCAATACAGGGTACAACGGGGCTGATCACCCTCCGTGCCCGTAAGCTAGAGCGGTTTGCGGATGGATTTCTGCCAAACCTTTTAGAAAATGAAAAGAATGTTCATAGTATGTTTCTTAAACCCTATTCAAGGGTAGATCCAGAGCCAAATTTAAAGAATTTGAAAGAGAGTTGTTATGTGAATTTTTTATCAGTACAGATTACTTCACAACTTTCAATTCGTTGTAGAAGTTTTATGTAAAGAGAATACTTATATTCTTTCAGCTTATATATATAATTGCTATTACTTGCTGGGCACTCAAATGCTCATCCTTGCTTAAATTAAATGTTTTCAGTTATGTATGAGCAACCTGAAGGCTCAGGCACGAACAAAGGAAAAGGAAAGCTGATCGAATAAGTGTGTATCATGAGTTAATGGTTATAGTTGTATTGGTATCTATTCAAGTATTATAAGGAATGTATTTGAAGGGCACGTACCTGGGGAAGTAAACTTTGATGTATGTAAATTAAGTTCGAATGTATTATTATTTTAGTATTATTCAGCTTAAAGAAATGGTATCGTGGAGAACCGAGATCGGGTTTCAAGTACCTGGATTTGGGGTCGTCACAGATACACTCCATGGCTCATCAACATGAGACATCTCTTGGAGTTTGCCATGCTAAACGACTTTAGCATCAAATGAATATACGTTCATTGGGTTATGTCGAGCATCCTCTCAAATCTATCTATATAGATTTTTATCCCCAATTAAGATACTCTTCCCAAATCATTCATGGAGGAATGTTTAGACAACTTTATCTTTACTGATTATAGCATTTGTATGTCATTCCTTATCTGCGGTATATCAACATATAATAATAGGAATATCACGACGCTCCCACTGACCCTTTTGTACGCATTAGGTTAATTCTTGTTTTTGATAAAATCAAACTCTTTTGATTGTCTCATCAAAACGAATATTCCATATTTGAGAAGCTTGCTTCAATCCATTTCTCTGAGTGTCTACAACTCTTACCTCATCATATGTAATTGGATCATCATCTTCTATAATGTGTACCTCATCATCATCATCTATGATGAATCCATACCTCCTAGGTATCTTCGGTACTATTCCGTTTACTTATTATTGGCCAGTACAATATGTCTATCTACAGGTTCCTCTTATTTAACTTATAGTAATTTGTGGTTCTTGAACTCTTCAAGATTCTATTATCCTCCCACTAGCCCCTTTAATGATAAACACCTTTTATCTTAAAAGGTAGCGCGTTTCGCAACAAACACCTTTCGCTAAGTAGGATTATAGAACATATACCCTAAACTTACTTTAGGATGTCCCACAAATCTGTACTTGCCAAATTTTGTCCCAAGCTTATCCTTTGAAACCTTTTCAAATAAGTTGGACAACCCTATATCTTAACATACTTAAGATTAAGAATCCTCCATGTCCATAACTTTTATGGAGTCTTGGGGCCGAATTTTGAGGTTACCTTTTTCGTAGATATGCAGCCATTTCTAGGGCATTATCCTAGAAGGATTCTGGAATGTCGGTAAAATCATTATGGACCGTACCATATCCAATAAGGTATAATTTTTCCTTTCAGATACATCAATCAATTATTGCGTATCAGGAGGCGTCCATTATGAGAAAACCATTTGAGATGATTTAGAAACTTATTGCACAAGTATTTATTCCTTAATCTAATCAAAGAATCTTAATACTTTGTCAATTTGTTTCACTTCTGAATTCTTTGAACCATTCAAATAATTCACACTTGTATTTTAGGAAATACATACATTCAACTCTTTGAATGATCATCTCCTTTTCTTAAACTAATTTGTTCAATATGCAAAATTATTTTCACGTAAGTCAAGTATATAAAATCCATTAAGTAATATTCCAGTTATATACAAAACATTATTATTATAAATAGAACAACAATTGTTCTTAAATATAATACCAAAGATTTCATTGTCCAACAATAAAATGGAAATAATAATTCTAACAAGAACTGGAATACAATAACAACTTATTGACTTAATAGATTTGCCTGTAGGCATTGCTAAACTATAAGTTTATATGGCTAATGTGGCAACCTTTGCTTCATTTTCCACACATAGGATTACTTAAATTTGTTTAGCTTTCTACTTCTGCTTGGTCCCTTCATAAATCTATATTTATGATAGCCAAAGTCGGTATCCAATACCCAAGTAGAACCTTGACTTAATGAAAAATTTATTTTAAATCATGAACAAATTTGTATTTGTAACCGAAACTTCATTAAGCTTCTTTGGTTAGCCTCTGCAAGATGCTTCTCGTAGTTTCTTTCCAGTGTCCAGGCTTATTGTAGTGGAAGCAAACTCGTTTGCTATCCGTATCAGTTTTGTTCTTATTATTCTTTGTTTTTGCCTTTCTATTTACCTTCTTTGAATCGTTCTTCTTTTCAGATGATCCCTTGGCCCCTACCAGTAAGACATGGTCTTTCTTAGCTGGAAAGTGACTCTCAACATTTTTCAACATGTTAAGCAAATCAGCGAGGCTGATATCTAGCTTGTTCATATGAAAAATTCACAACAATTGTGAAAGGAGTCCAGGAGTGAATGTAAGATCAAATCTTGGCTCAACTGTCCATCAATGACAAAACTTGTTGTCCTAATTGTTCAATCAAATTGATCATGTTTAGGACATGTGTCAGTATTGTAGTGTCATTAGTCATTCTAGATCGAAAGAGCTCGTTAGATATCTGATATCTATCAATCCTACTTTCCTCACCATCAACTACTTGATTTGAAGGAATATAGTAGGAGCATCCATAGTTTCATGCTGACGCAGAAGCTCGTTACTCGTGAATGCGAGCATGATGCATTGAGCCAACTGTGCATCATCTTGCTACTTTCTAAAAGTAACAATTTCTTCTTCAGAGGCATTGTCTGCAACCATTGCAGGGATAGGCGTATTAAGGACATAAGATAACTTTTCAGTAATGAGAACTATTCTCAATTTCCTTAATCAATCCGTTTAATACGGTCTGGTTAAATAGCATCTAATATGCTTTGCAGTGATAATAATTTAGACATTATAAAATTCTGTAAATGAATTTATAATTAACAATATTTTAGCATACATTCTTTTATTAATTACCAAAATAAATTAGGTCTTGTTTTAAATTGGTATCTCCCACTATTTTCTTCAAACTATATTACCCTCACTTATATAGTTCGGCAAAATCTAATTAAAGATATGCTAGTGAGAATGAGGATCCCATTTGAAATGTATATAGCCTTGTGTGTGCATAACAAACTATATATAAATAAATAGGTAGACAACTCTTGTCAATTCCATCAACTATGTAACTCCTTGTATTTTGCCTCTTAAATCATAATGGTCAAGTGTGTGCACATCCGAACTAAAATGATTTAAGTTAAGTCAGACCCAGCATTTCCATATAAGTGAAGAGAAAACTACAGCCCTTGTGTGTGCATAACAAAGCAGTAATGTTCAATTTCTTATAAACATCATATGTAATAAAAATAACATCTTAAATATTTAATACTTGCCTTGTGTGTGCACAACAAACTCATATTAAATATTCAATACTCTATTGTTTCTATCATGCTAGAAGGCGACGTTCAATATTCCAAATATCTTTGAACGTTACAACTTAATATAAAAAATTTGAGGGGTTTGTTATTAATTTGTCTCATCTTGTTTAGCGCGCATGCATATATATATATAAAATACGCGTCATATTAATTAACATGCGAAGCATGTTTGCATAATATATATATATATATATATATATATATATATATATATATATATATATATATATATATATATATAAGCATGCATATATAGAATATTATATTCTACCCGGATTGATTATGGATTTTTATTCTAGTTTGGTTCACTAGAGCCACCAAGTGAACCAAAAGGTCAAACCCTAAGGGTGCAAGAATTAATATTTAAATATAACTATTACATTTAAACACGAGCTTCATTACAAACAGGTCTTCAAGCGCTCCTTGTTCCTTGATCTCCAATTTTTCAAAATAATTCTAACTATTCCTATTACAAAACTATTTAAAAAAAAAATAGAAACATTGATCAGCAGTCGAGGGGAAATACATAGGAGGAAGATAGAATTTACATTAAGAAAAATTAGAGAAGACGAGGTACGCAGACCCCATTTTATAAAACTCATACAATCATTCATCTAACTAAAATAAAATCCAATCACATTGGTCAATAGTCCATAATCAATCTCATTTATTATCATACACATCACCATATGCATCAATAAATAACATTCATCTCATGAATAATAAAGATTTAATATATATATATATATATATATATATATATATATATATATTGATATCATTTAATGGGCAAATTTAGTTAGTATAAAATCTAATTTTGAATCAAAATAAACTCCTTTATTTTAATCCAAATTTAAATTAAAATAAACTATTTTAATTTACTTTATCCAATTTTGAATAAAATAAACTATTTTATTTTTAATCAAAATTTTTAATCAAAATAAACTCCTTTATTTTAATTAATTATGGAATCCAATTTCATGTAAAAAAAACTCTTTTATTAAAGGAAACACGGATTCTCTTTCCTATTCACAAATAAACTCTTTTATTTTGAATAATATAAAATCTTATTTCATATCTGAATAAACTCATTTATTTAAGAAAATTAGGATTCTCTTTCCTATTCACAAATAAACTCTTTTATTTTGAATAATATGAAATCTAATTTCATATCTAAATAAATTCCTTTATTTATGGAAACATGGAATCCAATTTCAACTCCAATTAATTATCATGGAATCAAATTCCAATTCTAATTAGTTAGCATGAAATTCAATTTTAAAATTAAAATAAACTTTTTATTTTAATTATAAAATAATTAAGGCTATTATATATACGTATATAGATTAACAGCGAAATTTCTTTTACAAAACCGGTGACATCATGGATTTATGAATCACCTCTTCACCTGGTATGAAATCAAGATAACTATTTTATATATAAAATATTATGTAACAAAATCGTGCTCCCTGCATCAGAAAAAGTATCATCTTACCATATATATATAAATATATTATATATATAACTAGAATGTGTACCATTAGTACATATATTCTTTTCCAGGAAGAATGATTACAATCAAATCACATTTTGAATAATCACCTTGCTGCTGTACACTCAATATATCATATATATAACCCTTGTCAGCGAATCACGAGCAATCAAAAATCCGAAATATTAGTTCGCAATTTTCAACAGGTTTTCGGATTATTTTTTTTTAACATTTTATATAACAAATTATGTCCAATTAAATTATTCTAAACACATATCAATATATATATATCAAACTAAAACAATTAATAATTTACATAACAACTGGTTTTGATACCACTGTTAAGTTTGTAATATTCATGAACGGAATCATATTGCACAAAATAAGCGGAAACGTGGAAATTCAGAGTTTTAAAAATTTTACAAACAATATACCCGGATCACCCTTTATGCACAATTATTAATTAAACGAAAAAGAAAAAAAAAGAATCATACTCTTGAAGATTCGAGCTTCCTCGGGTACAAGTTCACCTCCAATCCTTTTCGCGTTCAACTTGAATTCACCAGGTTTGGTTCCTTCTTTTAATCAACGTTAGCCACCCAAGTGTTTGGCCTCTAGAGGTGATCCACCAAGAAAGAAGAAGAATTAAAGAAGATGGGTGTTTGGCTAAACCCTAATTTTTTATCTCTCATAGAAAATTGGTGTACTCTCCTAACAATTGGAATTACGTATTCACGTGTTTTGTGAAAGTGTGAACCACCTCACCCATAATAAGACTCATCTTATTTATAGATGTAGGCAACCCTCCTTAACAATTAAGGAATTGGTTTTATTTAATTAATTAAATTCTTTTAATTAATTAAGCTCTTTAAGCTTATTAGGGATAATTAATTAAACTCTTTTAATTAATTTGCCTCCTAATCGTATTAGGATATTTGAGAGTACTTTTATTAATTAATTCTCAAACTCCTTTAGAATTAAATAATAATAATAGTAATAATAATAATAAGACTCCTCTTATTAATTTATATTTAATATTTCTAAAATATTAAATAATAATATTAAGCTATTTAATTTATTCTATCATCATAGATTAAATTAAATATACTTAACTTATTATTACGATTATGCCATTAACTTCTTAAATAATTATTCTTCCTTTTATGGTGTGACCATTTAGGTTCTCCATATTAAACCTACAGTGAATAAATCAATTAGAATAATTCTAATCTTATTTAAATAAATAAATTAAATAATTAATTTATTTAAATAAATAATATTTATTCTACAATAGGGATAAGTCTCCCTAGCGATCAACGACTTTCCAGATAATATATATTTCAACATTAATCATAAAAGAACCTTTGAATAAATAGTTACCGTACAATTCAATCCTTCCATCATACAATGTCCCAATTAAATATAAGACATGGAATTACTGTCAAGTCTTATTTTATTTAATTATATGTATTTCGACTCTTAAATGCACAACTCCAAGTAATGCAAATTAGAAAATCCTTTCTAATTTTATTCTGCCTTGACCAAGGACTACTGAGTTGTCATTTATCGAATCACATAGGATATTTCTCTTTTTTACTAGAAGTGGTAGATTCTTTATTGATCATACATTATCTCCATGTACGACTTATTATACCTAAGCATACCATTTGATATACCCTAAGGGTCTTAAGGAATAAGTCAAAGTATAACTAATCATACACAAGATACTATGATGATCTCAAGTCCAAGGATCACTTGTACTACTATCACTACAGGAATTCCTATTGATAGGTAAGTAAAACTGCATTAGGTATTCCTTAGCGAGCCACATTCATTGAACTTATTCTCTAATAAGCACCTACGTTTGCTTTAGTGTCTCCACACAAATGATCATGAGATCAATCATCCTCATCCAACGAGCAAGCAACGTATGTACTAATCTATCCGGATTCACTAATCCCCAATTTAGTAATCGAACGATTGAGAACTATTTTATTTTTAAGCTTTCTAAGAATTTAGATCTCATTAGAATGATCATCATCATTATTCTAAAAGCATTTCTTAAAACTATGGGTTTATCACATATTATAAAACAACATCATGTAGATAATTAAAAGCCTTTAATAAATTAATAATTTTTTATTAATAAATGAATAAGATTGTTACAAAGTATATGTTTTATCATCAAACATGATTGGCTTGTGTGCGTACTACTTTCAATGTTAACTTCATTTTGAGACGCTACTTCCCGATCTCATAACTCCTTCGCTATAACTCCGAATGAGGTCATTCCAAAGCCATGCTCTTCCTTATCTTACGACGTCGTCAATCCCCTAGATGTAACTTCATTCTAAATCCGTTAACGTGCCATTAGATTTGTTTGATCTTCACCCTTCATTCATTTTACGTTTTTAACGCATTTCGTTTGTTCATTCGTAATTCGGTCATCCGAACTCGGAATTCGTTCGTTCTTGAATCCACGACTCACGTTTTCTATGTTTTCTTACATTCTTATGAAACCCTACATGATTGGGTTCATTTACTAACTTTATAAATTCTCGTTTGTTTTTTACGAAATTTTTTACCATAACTTCGTTATAGCTAAGTTTTAATCTGTTCTTCATGAACGTTTCTACCGTTCCTAACCAAGCAATATGCATCTAACTTATACGCGATGGTTTTAAACTTGTCCATCAACAACAAATATCCTATGATGGTTTTAAATTTGTCCATTAACAACGTTCTTCATGTTCTTCGCGTGTTCTTCGTGTTCTTCATTTTAATCGATATTTTGGATTACGATTTCACTTTTTATTCGAATTTGATGTTATAAATCATCATTCCTTACTTATTTCATCTACTTATTGATATAATCAACTCAGATCGTTCTAATTCATTACGAATCCTATACTTCCTTAAGAAATTTATAAACTAAACTTTTAATTCTTATTTCTTCATTTTCTTACGATTTCAACCACACGAAATCATTTCTAACATCATTTACTTCTTATTCTTATTAATCTATGTTTTGAACATAAAAACTTAAGAAAAGCTAACTTAGGAGTTATGTTTTAATACCTTTCCTCTTTATTTTTCTTCCGCTAAACAAAACCGGCGATTTGCTAGCTTTTCCATTTCACGAACATTTTCGATCTGAACATTCATGCTCATGCTCTTCCTTCTCCCTCTCCATCCGAATTCTCTCTCTCTCTCTCTCTCTCTCTCTCTCTATCTCTCTATCTAGTGTAGGATTTTTCAAAATCTCATTTAAATGAAATCTAGCTTCCTATTTATAGATTTTCCAAAGCTAGGGCAAAATAGTCATTTCACCCCCTTAACCTCCTTACTATTCATTACTTAAGGACTAAGTTAACTTACTCCTTAAGTTTACTTAGCCTTTAAGTTACATGGTTCCGTCTTTCGGGTTTTCGTCCGATAGTTTTAAAGACTGCGATTCTCGGAATCCAAATATTTTTGAATATTTCGTCTTTCCTTTACCGATTAACTTTACGTATTCTTCGGATTCCTGAAAAACTGAAAAACACTTTTTGACGTTAAGCGTTTTCCTTCACGTTTTACCCTAACGTAGCTAAATGATTGAAAAGTACATAACAGTACTTTTTGTTATTTTTATTTCGTCCGATTTCTGCACGTTTTTTGAGAAAAACTTTTATCGACTTACTTAACTTTTCATGATATATTATCGTCAAATATTTCGACGGAATGTCATTTCGACATACCGAACTCTCAGAATGGCTTAGGTTATTCAAACCCTAACCCTTAGGTTTCGTCGGGTGAATAATTGCCTATTTCGTCTTTTTTCCCGTAAATATTTTGTTCTAAAAAATTTTATTTTCGCCTTGAAAATTCTTACTCGCTCAATATAGATCGTAGCTTAATCCTCCTAACTTATAATCATCCTCGGTTCTAGAATGATTAATAAACACATATCACATAATATTATTAATAAAAATTCATTTTATTAATAACTAATTCTTTAAACTTAAATTCTGGAAAATCTGAATTTTCGGGTCGTTACACTCTTCCCTTTTTATAAATATTCCATCCTCGAAATTTCTTAAAACTACACCCATACCCAGGTCATCACATTCACCCCTTCTTCACAGAATTTCGTCCTCGAAATTTTAGCCTACCCATCTTCTCAACTTTTCTTCAAAGAAGTTCATATCTTTTCATCATTCCTAACCTCCATAACCTATCAAGAATCATGAAGTAGAAAGAATAACGAGGAATATAAAATTTCCTTTTAAAACGTTTCATACTTTTGCTGAGGGGTCAAATCGACTATGAACTCTTACTCGGTTTAACAGCATGACGCCGTAACCTTTCTTCCACGGTTAGTTTACAATCACAAAGAAAACAAACTAACTCTTACCCATCGTATACCCCATTTCGGGATATGTCCACCTCAGACTTAATCATTAGATTCCGCACCAAAACAATTTGGTTTGGCACAACTTCTTTAAAGAAAGCTCGATGACATACCATTTGTCTAGCCGAATCAAGTAGCTTAGACCATACCAATAAATTGGATATCAACGTGAAACATTCGTCTAGTCAACTCAATTGACATCGACTACTTCTTTAAATTCTTTTCGTAATACATCAAAACGTTTTATGACGTCATGATACCGTACTTTTCACAGTACGTTGAGGACTTCATCATTATACATCATACCATAGCGGGTTGTTGATCCTAAGATCACATCCAACACCAGGTTCATTTGTATTAATAACTCCATCCTTTTACCATCCTTGCATTAAATGCACTGATGATATAAAATTTATTTGATATTTCAAATCAATTTCTATCTAGCCGAAGCAATTAGCATAGACATACCAAGAATAGCTCTTTTAAAAATCTATTGGTTCCAAAAGTTGAACCAATTCTTTCCTTTTTTTCAAAATGTACATATCAGCACGAGTTCAATAAACTTTGAAATCTAGCATAGCTAGATGACTTGGAATATCCTATTCTCCATCTTCCTTCATTGTCTTCATCATGACAATACTTAATCTTCTCTAGCACCTTCAATATTAAGCTTCATCGAAAACAACTTGTTTTCGCCTAAACATCCCTCTACCCTAGTATGATTCCATCAACTTACCACACATTATGAGTTCGGGAACTTTCCACAATAATATGAGTTTAAGAACCATCCTGCATGCACTATAAGCGTCTATTCATTTGAAAAGTTCAAAAATATACCATATCATTATGAGTCACTTAACGCATTACCATAAGTATGAGTTTCAAGAACTCGCACCTACCTTATTTATCTCTCTACCTATCAAGTATATACATGAGAAAAGATTCACCTTCTCATCATATACATCTTGATAATACGCGACCAATTCCAATGATTATCACCGTAATAAGCTAAGCAATTGTTACACCAAGCACAAACCTCTTGCCCATACAAAAGGTTCATACAACTCACTATCACATGAGTCCTTAATTGAAATTTTACAACTCCTAAATCTCTCTTAACTTAATACGAATTTTATTTAATTCATATACTATTCTTCACAACTCAATCTGAGTTCTTCTTCCTATACTACTTTTTAGTACTATAAATCATTCATCGTTTAACAGCTCACCTGTTACTATGATTCACTATGATCACGTGGTGATCTTCTTATCCCTCTCTCTACGATTATAGTCTTAGATACTCTTACCTAAGATTTATAACCTATCAGCTCTGATACCAATCTGTAACGCCCCAAAATTCGGTCTATCTTCACACGCGAATTTCGTACGTCACGATCCCATCTTCATCCAAACATACATCATTATATACTGAAATATAATAATATACATTCTAAATTCCCAGGTTCTAAAAACCATATAACCTTTTTTATTACAAATAATTATAAATACATTATTCATTTTATCTTACAAGAGTGACTTTTATCCGCCACCAAGGATACATAACAGTTCTTCAAACTAATCTAAAGTCCATTTAACTTATTTTATATTACAAGTCTTCACTTGATCTTCTCGCTCATCCACATTCTGAATGGCACTTCATCTGGATACCATCAGCTTGATCTTTACGGGATCCTTAAATTCTTCTAACATCGTACGCTGAAAATGTTTTTCATTTAAAGCAAGTGTGAGCATTCGATTACCCAAAGAAGTCACAACAAATGAACAAACATCTTCAAGAGTTTAAACGTTCCTTTAGAACTTCGATAACCAACAAAGGTTATGAAGCGGCTTGAATAATAGGAGTAATCTCGATTCCTATCATTTTAAAACATTATTCACGTGCACTTTAAAATACTTCCATTCTTCTACCTTTTCCATACACGCTTTGTCCAAGCTAGAATCATTAGCACAGACTTAACAATAACGGATCATGTATAAACAGTAACATTCTCTTATTGAATGCTTAAATCACAGTGATGCTTCATCTCATAGAAACACCGGCAGTTCACATTGTGGCACAAGGCCTCATACGTTCTACCACCTTGTACAAATATCGCACATTAGCACATAGACGGAACTTCTCAAGTTCAACATCTGAGAAGTTTAAGAAACTAGCATTCATTTGAAATATGAATGAAGTTAGGAAACTTGCCTTACACCCAGCTATAGCTTACGCCGAACTGTTCATTTCAATTCCTATATAACACATAAGAAAACACCACATACACCAATTAGTCATATATATTTGACTTATGCATTGATTTGCTTAACTTTACTTCTTAGGGTTCGCGTTCTTGCAACCTAAGTTTACACGACCACTTTCATTACCGTTCTACGACTTCATGACATACGGAGATGTCTTACTTTTACGTTCATCATCATTGATGTTTTACATCTTATCTTCTTCTTATAACTTCTCTAGGACTCAGCACACATCGTTTCTCTGCTAGTAGTCCATATGGTACTTTAACCAACAAACAAGTTCCCATCTCGTCTACACTGCCCATAACAATGAGTTAGATCGGTTGCTAGTTTTGTATATACATTCACTCTCTGAAGAAATTGTTTATCCCAGCTCCCATATGTCAACCATCAAAGGTTATGATTGTACTACAACTTAAACTTATCGTAACTTATCTTAACCATTAACTATAACGTTCGCTAAGTTAATTTCTTATTCCTTACGGCTTTCTGGCAACTAAATGTCATACCTCGAGATTCATTCTTATACGACTCACCTTCGGCTTACATTAATCTTATTACCGTTCATTACAGCTTTCTTAATACCATTCGTATCTTACTTAATACTTTCGTTATCCCTTACTTGAACCCCATGTCCATTAGTCATTCTTATTGTCCAAGCCATACCGTTCGTTGTATGCAAAGACCGTTCATTTATCACAACAGCGTTGCGTACACAGCGTCTATACACTTCACACTTATCTCTCACTATCATGACATAACATCGAAATGTTATTCATTACCCTCGTCACTCAATGTCTAAGGAATCACAACCATAGCAATCCCTCACGCTCGCTTCATTATTGACTACTATCCCCTGACATCTGGTTATGTAACTCGCATTTAAAATTCTTAGTCTTTTAATCTCGTTTAATCTTTCCGTTCAACCTTCATTTAAGGTTTAAATTACTTGCTTAAGTGTTACATTAGTTGAACATTATGTTCTTTATCTTCCCATACGTTTCCCCCCCAAGAGTTGAGCAGTTAAAAGCTCTTCTTTGGCTTTTTCCTACACTGGCGCTGCGGTGCCACTCTCCCTTCAATTTCTCGCGCCGTGACGCGAGTTTGCAGTACCCGGCTCTCTGGTCAAGCGCTGCAGTGCCACCTTACAAGGCATGGTTGGCGCCGCGGCGCCAAGTCCTAATTCTTGATAATTTTTTTTAAGTGTTAGCTTCATTTTGAGACGCTACTTCCCGATCTCATAACTCCTTCGCTATAACTCCGAATGAGGTCATTCCAAAGCCATTCTCTTCCTTATCTTACGTACTTCAATCCCCCTAGGACAAAACTTCATTCTGAATCCATTAAAATGCCATTCGATTGGCTTGATCTTCACCATTCATTCATTTTACGTTTTTAACGCATTTCGTTTATTCGTACGTAATTCGGTCATCTGAACTCGGAATTTGTTCGTTCTTGAGTCCACGACTCACGTTTTCTATGTTTTCATACATTCTTATGAAACCCTACACGATCGAATTCATTTACTAACTTTCTAAATTCTCGTTTGTCTTTTATAAAAATTTTCACCATAACTTCGTTATAGCTAAGTTTTAATCCGTTCTTCATGAACGTTTCTACCGTTCCTAACCAAGCAATATGCATCTAACTTATACGCGATGGTTTTAAACTTTTCCATCAACAAAAAATATCCTATGATAGTTTTAAATTTGTCCATCAACAACGTTCTTCGTGTCTTCGCGTGTTCTTTGTGTTCTTCGTTTTAATCGATATTTTGGATTACAATTTCACTTTTTATTGGAATTTGATGTTATAAATCATCATTCCTTACTTATTTCATCTACTTATTGATATAATCAACTCAGATCGTTCTAATTCATTACGAATCCTATACTTCCTTAAGACATTTTATAAACTAAACTTTTAATTCTTATTTCTTCATTTTCTTACGATTTCAACCACATGAAATCATTTCTAACATCATTTACTTCTTATTCTTATTAATCTATGTTTTGAACATAAAAACTTAAGAAAAGCTAACTTAGGAGTTAGGTTTTAATACCTTTCCTCTTTATTTTTCTTCCGCTAGACAAAACCGGCGATTTGCTAGCTTCTCCATTTCACAAACATTTTCGATCCGAACATTCATGCTCATGCTCTTCCTTCTCCCTCTCCATCCGAATTCTCTCTCTCTCTCTCTCTAGTGTAGGATTTTTCAAAATCTCATTTAAATGAAATCTAGCTTCCTATTTATAGATTTTCCAAAGCTAGGGCAAAATAGTCATTTCACCCCCTTAACCTCCTTACTATTCATTACTTAAGGACTAAGTTAACTTACTCCTTAAGTTTACTTAGCCTTTAAGTTATGTGGTTCCGTCTTTCGGGTTTTCGTCCGACAGTTTTAAAAACTGCGATTCTCGAAATCCAAATATTTTTGAATATTTCGTCTTTCCTTTACCGATTAACTTTACGTATTCTTCGGATTCCTGAAAAAATGAAAAACACTTTTTGGCGTTAAGCGTTTTCCTTCACGTTTTACCCTAACGTAACTAAATGAATGAAAAGTATATAACAGTACTTTTCGTCATTTTTATTTCGTCCAATTTCTGCACGTTTTTCGAGAAAAACTTTTATCGGTCTACTTAACTTTTCATGATATATTATCATCAAATATTTCAACGGAATGTCATTTCGATATACCGAACTCTCGGAATGGCTTAGGTTATTCAAACCCTAACCCTTAGGTTTCGTCGGGTGAATAGTGTCTATTTCGTCTTTTTCCCCAGAAATATTTTATTCCCGAAAAATTTTTATTTTCATCTTGAAATTTTTTTAAACTTAAATTCATTTTATTAATAATTAATTCTTTAAACTTAAATTCTGGAAAATTCAAATTTTTGGGTCGTTACAGTATTGATTATTGATGCTTACGTGAGAAGTCACTCAGTTTTGTTCAATTATTGCTACAGTAATTGTTGCATAGTATCTCACGTTATTTGATTCAATTATTGTCGATATTTTATATATTATTAAATCAATAATTGAGATGACAAAGTTATTAATATTATTATTTGTAATATTAACGATGTCTAGAAGTTCTGTCAAGGAGAGGTTTGGTTACCTAATTGCGCGCCAATAGGGAGAAATCCTTATTGGAAAGCCCCCTCTTTCTTGGGAACGACCTGGTCGATTAATATTATGAATTATAATAATGATAAATGTTGTTAAATATATTGAGGTGTCTTTTTATGAAGTCACAAAAGTTTATATATATATATATATATATTATATATAAATTTTCTTTTATTAGTATTATTAATGTAATAAAATGAAAAAACTTTTATATATAAGCAGTAATACTCTTATAAAGTTATTTATTTTATTAGACTATAAATAGAATATATTATATTCTATTATGCATAGTAAAATCATTTTATATAAAATGTAATACTTTTATAAAGTTATTTATTTTATTAAACAATAATTAGAATATATTATATTTTATTATTATGCATAGTGTTTACATAGTGCTGCATAGTGTTTTGCATAGTAAAATCTTTTTATATAAAATGTAATACTTTTATAAAGTTATTTGTTTTATTAGACAATAATTAGAATATATTATATTTTATTATGCATAGTATTTGCATAGTGCTGTATAGTATTTTGCATAGTAAAATATTTTTATATAAAATGTAATACTTTTATAAAGTTAATTGTTTTATTAGACAATAATTAGAATATATTATATTTTATTATGCATAGTGTTTGCATAGTACTGCATAGTGTTTTGCATAGTAAAATCTTTTTATATAAAAATGTAATACTTTTATAAAGTTATTTATTTTATTAGACTATAAATAGAATATATTATATTTTATTTAAAAGATTTTGTTTTATTAGAATATTTTATTAATACTTTATAGTAAATTAATATGGACCGTCCGTTTAAAAGTAAATCAATCTGGACCGTTCATGAATTAGTTACTATTCAGTCTATTCTCCTATAAATAGAAGCTCATTCCTTCATTATTTCTTACGAATTCACTGAAACTCTAGAGAGAGAAACTATAGAGATAAAGAAGAAAAGTATTCTGCTACTTCACTACTCCTATATCCAGTTTCTTCTAAGGTAATGGATATTATTTGTTGTGCTCGTAAGGGGTATTCTTTCTTTTGTATTCATGAAGAGAACTTCTGTTATTACATTCTTTATTATTCTGTTGGAATAACCTGTATACGTGGGCTACCCTATACTTCGTGAAATTCTTCTATTATTCTATTCTTTATTATTATGTTGGAATAACCTGTATATGTGAAGTACCGCATACATGGTGAAATTCTTCTGTTATTCCATTCTTTATTATTCTGTTGGAATATCCTCGCTTATGGCAAGTATTATGCTTGACTGGTTCCATTAATTATTATTCTGTTGGAATAATCATGCATGCAATCTATCGCATGCATGGTGATTTCATTGTTATTCCATTCTTTATTATTCTGTTGGAATATCCCGTCGGTCATGAATTTTGCTCGACACTCGTTCTCGTTCTTTTTATTATTCTCGTTTAATATCTTGTCTCATGCGATTACGCATGACTTCGGTTCCATTCTTTATTATTATTCATTGAATAACTTTTGTCTATGCAAATCTATCGCATGCGCGTGGTGAATCCTTCATTATTCCATTCTTTATTATTCATTGAATAACTTTGTCTATGTGGATTACCACATACATGGTGAATGATCCTTTGTATTCATTCCTTATTAAATTGTGGAAATGATCTCAGATATCGTGGATTACTGCATGGCGGAGAAAATCTATTTGCGCTTTCATATATTCTATTATACTCAAATTGGTTAAAGTTTTGACTTCTATACTCTATGAAATTAGTGGAATATCCTTGATATTTGCGCTTTCATCCAAAGATCTTTTCATGGAAATATTCTTCCGAGCATTCTTGAATTTTACTCTACAAAGCAGTATCATGTTGACAATTTGGACGTTATTGAATTCTGGATAAATTAATTCTTGACCTTGTTTTATTGGATTCTTATATCATTGTCATCATCCTCATGCTTATATTATGTTGAAAGTCATCTGTGGCCTGTTGTGCATAGATGGACTTGGTATGATTATGACCAGGGATTATTTGGTATAATCATGATCGTAATGTTACAAATAATGTCTTAAAAGTCCTCATTGGCCCGTAGTGCATTGATGGACAGTTGTTGGCATGATCATGACCATTGATGAATACACGAATATCCTTGGCCCATAGTGCATGGATAATTTTCCTTGGCCGTAGTGCAGGGATAAAGTGGATTATTTATTAAGCTGAGTCTCAACGATAAAAGTGATGAAAAATCTTTTTAAATCATAAAAGATAGTAGATTTTATTCTCTACTTGACTCTTTTAATGGATTGATTGTTCCGCTGCAGTTAAACTTGATGTTTGTTATATTTTATCAGTTTAACATTGTTGAAGACTAATGATAATTTATTTTACATTATCTTAGTCATAATATTTCTTACTGGGCTGGTTGAGCTCACCCTTTCTTTCACTGCTCTCTTTAGGAAATGAGAACGTAGCTGGGACTAGTCGGGGAACGGAGTGACGGTCCAGATGATAGTATTAGTAGTCCTCATTATTCTGTTAAATAGTGTGACAATAAATGTAATGAGGACTCCTTTGAGTGTGAATATTGTCTAGATGCCAATATTCTTTTTAAAACTCTCAGTTTATGTTTTATCGTATTTTACACGACAACTGTATTATTAGTTTGTATTTGTATTCAGTACCATGTTTTTGGCAACCCAAGATGGGTTATGTATACCTATTTTGGGGGCGTCACTGTTGGTATCAAAGCTTAGGGATATGATCCCTGGCTGAGATGTGAGATAAGAACTAGAAGGGGGGAGACGGGGAATTCCTTCGCTAGTATGTCTTACCTAAGTTTATTTGGTATTTAATTGGTCGTTCAGAGTATAGGGGTAATATGTGATATGTCAATTAACCCTTGTTTTGTGACAGTGTTAAATTTGCGGAGTTATCCCGATTTGCATCCCATTTGGTCGATAATGAGGAGCGAATGACGCGAATGTTTCTGCAAGGTTTGAAACCTGATATACGTCAATACCTCATTTCTCATAAACTTTGTTTATATTCAGATGTTGTGAATAGGGCTCAGTTATTGGAGCGCGACAATGAGTTAGCACAACCAAAAGGTAACGACCAACAACACGATAATAATCGTACCAGTGGCAACGGCCATCAGAACAATGATGACCATCATGGGGGAAATTATCATGCCAAGAATGGTAACCATTTCGGTGGTAATCATGGCCAAGATAATAAAAGTGGAAGTGGCACCAAAGGCGTATACGGACAAAACCATTTCAAGAAGAGAAGGTCATTTAGCTCAATTTTGTCATATAGTGAAGTTAAGTCCAGCTGGAACAGTGGCACCAAAGGCGGATACGGACAAAACATAGTCGGTGGTTTCAGGAAGAGCGTTTTTCGTGACTTCTCAAATAGCGAGTAACCCGAACGAAGTTAGCACGGGTTAGTTAATTATAATTTTTTACGAAGTCTATACCTTATTAGATATCGGTCCTACCCATTCTTTTATCTTTCTTGCTTGCGTTCAACGTTTAAATTTGATTCCAGAGAAGTTAGACTTTGACTTATTTATTGAAACTCCGTTAGGAGAACCCTTCGTTACATGTGCTATCCAAGTCTTGGATGAGGGTCACAGTTTTGAATGATATTTCTATCGTTAATAAATTTCTTGATGTATTCTTGAAGACTTCTTGGCTTACAAAGCCTATTTCTTCAACCCTTAAATATTTCTTCAACCAAAACGAACGTATAATGCGCCTAAGACGTTGGCTCGAGCTGTTGGAAGATTACGATCATACCATTCAATATCATTGTGGAAGAGAGAACGTGGTAACTGATGCGTTGAGTAGAAGATCGTATGTGTTTACGAGTGCGACGTTGTTAACACAAAAACCCATTTCGTATAACTTACAAATGATGAAGATAGAGTTAAAGACTTTAGGACCCACGTGAAGATAACAAATATATGATTAGAATTAACTTTAATCGATAAAGTTAAAGCCGCTCAAGCAGCTACATACTCAGAGTTGATGAATGTGAAGATGAAGGTTCAAGAGGGAGTTATTCTAGAAGCAAGAATCAATGAAGAGAGGAAATCTCAACCCTCGATTTTATTGTCCCATTTGAAATCCTTGATCGAGTAGGAACTGTGGCCTATAGAGTCGTTTTACCGCCAAGTATGTCGCGTGTTCATAACATTTTTTACGTATCGATGTTACATAAATATGTGGATGACTCGAACCACATTATTGCATTAAAACTAGACGAGATAATAGAAGATTTAACGTATGAGGAGATACGTGTTAAAATCTTAAATAAGAAGGATCGTTTTCAACACTCAAGGGTTATACCTCAAGAGTTTGAATCTGAAATGAAGTCAAGGTATCCTCATCTCTTTGGCATACCAGGTATGTACGTAAATTTCGAGGGCGAAATTTCATAAGGAGGGGAGATTGTGAGACCCCAAATTTTATGAATAAATATTTAAATTTCTCAAAATATTTTTTTCAAAATTATGGTGTGAATTTGAGATAATATTATAGTTGTGGGTAATATTTATAAATTTTGCAAAGTATGCATATATTTGATTGGTCGGGGAATATTCTTTGTGTCGAGGAATATTCGTACGACGGCACAATCATTGATAGACCCCACAACGGAATTATTGTCGGATTGAGAAAACGACAAAAATATTTTTATGAAAATAATGGCAGAAGTTTTACCGTTAAAACTGTTAAACTACTCGGTAGTAAAAGTACAATAATACGCGTGGTTGCATAGTAGCACACTGTATTGATTATTAATGCTTACGTGAGAAGTCACTCAGTTTTGTTCAATTATTGCTATAGTAATTGTTGCATAGTATCTCACGTTATTTGATTCAATTATTGTCGATATTTTATATATTATTAAACCAATAATTGAGATGACAAAGTTATTAATATTATTATTTGCAATATTAACGATGTCTAGAAATTCTATCAAGGAGAGGTTTTGTAACACCCCCTTTCCGAAATAGAAAGAGAGGTTACCTAAAGCATAACAAAACTGATGAATTTAATAGTAAGGCTCAAAGCCACAAAAGAATAGTCTTAATAACTGATAAATACCACAAGTCAACCATAATAAATCTCAAACTGTCTCAAACCACAATCTAAAATAATTATTACAATTCCAAGTGAACTGACACATCAAGTCTAAACAGAACATTTCTAAATCATTGGAATGAATGGAGCTCTCATCATACTTGCCCTTGATTCCCCTGATTACCTGCCAGAAGAAAAACACAGCATGAGCCAAAAGCCCAGTACGGATATAGAATACAAATAATGAACCAAAATAACTAACTCAATTAAATGAAATGAAACGAAACAAACTGAAATGAAATGAACAAAACTAACACAACGAAATAATAAATTTGAATCAAATGGTCAAGTGTTATTTCATCACCGAAACTCGTATCAGAAATATACCTTGCCACACAGGCAGGTCAAATAATGTCACACAGGCAAATCAAATAATGCCACACAGGCAAGTCACACACATTGGACCACGAATCCAATGTATGTAAAATCGAAAGGTGTGTTTGGCACAAACATCACCAATCCGCAGAACAGAATAGAACAGAAAACTAGGGTCGACCCATACGCCTCCCACAATAAAAACCAAATGGCCAACTCCCACCGGAGCACAAAACAGAGACGTCGTGGACTGATCACACCGCCACGGAAGATGTCATGCCTCGGTGCCAAGACAGGTGGTTATAGCTCAGGTATACCCTACGGTATATTTTAACAAGGATACCATGTCACAACACATGCGACACAATATCAACACAAAGGGGTTCTAAAATGTACATGTTAAACTAAAACAAATCATCAATTCAAAGTCTCCAAAAATATTAACATGTACTTTCTATAAGAATCAAAATAAATACAAAAGATGATACACAAGATCAAGAGTACAAACACGAGTTTTAAGTATCAATACCAAGACAGAACTATCAAAATGAATTTAGACATGTCGTACTAGTCTAAAGAGTACAAATATGAGTTCCAACCATGAACGCCAAAACAAACTATCAAAATAAAGTGACAAGGAATAATTATGAGAGGCAATTAATACTAATTTCAAAACGAATAACGAAATGAACAAATCAAAGACAAAAGAGTCTCGCTGAAAGAGTACGGAATCTGTACCTGGATTAAGCAATGTAATACCCAAAATATATTCCAAATATAACTCGTTTAGACTTCCCCCCCTCGTCCGAACTATTCACCAAAATAACACATTAATAAGTTGTTTATAAAAAGTAAAATTTTCCTTTAATGTTATAATTCCGCATTAAGTAAAATACAAATAATAAAAAAAAATTATCTAATCAATAATTTAGTTATATGCATTAATCTGTCCACAACTAACTTATTAAATTTTCAAAATTTTATTATTTATTTAATACTCAGTCCACCGAATAAAATTAATGTTTAATTAGTCCCTCATTAAAACAAATGTTCAATCCTGTAGGAAATAATAAAATAGTTATAAAGTTTCCAGGAAGCAAACATAGAAATCATATACATAAGTTTATCAGATTCGTTTAAAAGTAGTATATATAATAGTATATCTAATATGTACTAATCATAACATTTAAATAATCATTAATTACATAAAAATATAAATTCTTTTTATCAATCTGGCCCATCCTATTATAATCATGACATCCATCTTTAGATTATTTCTTGTAGTATTACATCATTCTATAGTACCTTCTGTACTTATAACTTCCCAATAAGGACAACAGTAAATACATAATTTATATATATATATATATATATATATATATATATATATATATATATACATACTAAGGTTCATATTGATCAAAAGAATTTTGCACAACACATCTACCAAATTTACAAAGCAGTTGTAACTTAACAGAACGCTTCTAATTGAAAACTCGAACTACTCTTTCCATTTCTTTTCCGCCTCACGCCTAATTATTTCTAATTAAATAATGTAACTAATGAACATAGGGTTAGGTTTTAGATATTTAATATATTTTATTACCCACATACAAATTAAACCCAATTAGTTTTAGGGCCCAATTTTATCAACTTGATTTATTTATCATTTGTTACTACTTATTAGCCCAAAAGTAAATGACTAGTTAGACTCAAATAAAAGACAAAGTACATTTAATATAATTTAAAACAAAATAATTTTTATTATTTAATATATATATATATATATTCGGGTATTACATCACCTACCCCTTAAAAATGATTCCGTCCCCGGAATCAAAAGAATAGAACGCACCAAATTTCCAAAGAGATGCGGATACTGCGATCTAATAGACTCCTCCATCTCCCATGTAGCCTCCCGCTCCGAATGATTCCTCCACCGAACCTTAACAAATGGGATAGTCTTCCTCCTCATAACCCTCTCTTGACGATCCAAGATTGCCTCGGCTTGTTCCTCACAAGTAAGATCCTCTCGAATCTTATCGAACGAATATTGCACAACATGCAACGGATGATAATGATAACTCCTCAATACCGACACATGGAACACATTGTGCACTTGAGTGGTCGGGTAATTGGGATGATTACTTGAGCCTAGTTCAGTTTGCTTATAACAACAGTTGGCATGCAAGTATTGGAATGGCTCATTTTGAGGCATTGTATGGTAGGAAATGTCGGGCACCAACTTGTTGAGATGAGGTTGGCAAAAGGGCCATAGAAGGGCCTGAGTTAGTCCAAATCACTACGGAGAAGGTAGTGGTGGCTAAGGAAAAATTGAAGTCGGCTCGATCACGGCAGAAGAGTTATGCTGATAAGCATAGGAGGACTTTAGAATTTGAACCTGGTGAGCATGTATTTCTAAAAGTTTCTCCTTGGAAGGGCATTCGGCGATTTGGGTTGAAAGGGAAGCTTAGTCCGCGATATATTGGCCCATTTGAGATTTTGGAGAGGGTCGGTGAAGTTGCACTCTGTAACACCCCCTTTCCGAAATAGAAAGAGAGGTTACCTAAAACATAACAAAACTGATGAATTTAATAGCAATGCTCAAAGCCACAAAAGAATAGTCTTAATAACTGATAAATACCACAAGTCAACCATAATAAATCTCAAACTGTCTCAAATCACAATCTAAAATAATTATTACAATTCCAAGTGAACTGACACATCAAGTCTAAATAGAATATTTCTAAATCATTGGAATGAATAGAGCTCTCATCACACTTGCCCTTGATCCCCCTGATTACCTGCCAGAAGAAAAATATAGCATGAGCCAAATGCCCAGTACGAATATAGAATACAAATAATGAACCGAAATAACTAACTCAATTAAATGAAATGAAACGAAATGAACTGAAATGAAATGAACAAAACTAACACAACGAAATAATAGGCTGAATCAAATGGCTGGGTGTTATTTCATACCAAGCTCAGAACAAAACAGAAATATATCTTGCCACACAGGCAAGTCACACATATTGGACCGCGAATCCAATGCATGTAAAATTGGAAGGTGTGTTTGGCACAAACATCACCAATCCACAGAACAGAACAAAACAAAAAACTAGGGTCGACCCATACGCCTCCCACAACAAAACACCAAATGGCCAACTCCCACCGGAGCACAAAACGGAGACGCCAAGGACTGATCACACCGCCACGGAAGGTGTCATGCCTCGGTGCCAAGATGACATGCCTGTGGTACCCCCACAGGTGGTTATAGCTCAGGTATACCCTACGGTATATTCTAACAAGGATACCATGTCACAAAACATGCGACACAATATCAACACAAAGGGGTTCTAAAATGTACATGTTAAACTGAAACAAATCATCAACTCAAAGTCTCTAAAAATATTAACATGTCCTTTCTACAAGAATCAAAATAAATACAAAAGATGATACACTAAATCAAGAGTACAAACACGAGTTCTAAGTATCAATACCAAGTTAGAACTATCAAAATGAATTTAGACATGTTATACTAGTCTAAAGAGTACAAATATGAGTTCCAACCATGAACGCCAACACAAACTATCAAAATTAAGTGACAAGGAGTATTTATGAGAGGAAATTAATACTAAATTTCAAAACGAATAACGAAACGAACAAATTAAAAACAAAAGAGTCTCGCTGAAAGAGTATGGAATCCGTACTTGGATTAAGCAATGTAATACCCAAAATATATTCCAAATATAACTCGTTTAGACTTCCCCCCCTCGTCCGAACTATTCACCAAAATAGCACATTAATAAGTTGGTTATAAAAAGTAAAATTTTCCTTTAATGTTATAATTCCGCATTAAGTAAAATACAAATAATAAAAAAAAATTATCTAATCAATAATTTAGTTATATGCATTAATCTATCCACAACTAACTTATTAAATTTTCAAAATTTTATTATTTATTTAATACTCAGTCCACCGAATAAAATTAATGTTTAATTAGTCCCTCATTTAAACAAATGTTCAATCCTGTAGGAAATAATAAAATAGTTATAAAGTTTCCAGGAAGCAAACATAGAAATCATATACATAAGTTTATCAGATTCGTTTAAAAGTAGTATATATAATAGTATATCTAAGAACTAATCATAACATTTAAATAATCATTAATTACATAAAAATATAAATTCTTTTTATCAATCTGGCCCATCCTAGTATAATCATGACATGCATCTTTAGATTATTTCTTGTAGTATTACTTCATTCTATAGTACCTTATGTACTTATAACTTCCCAATAAGGACAACAGTAAATACATAATTTATATATATATATACATACTAAGGTTCATATTGATCAAAAGAATTTTGCACAACACATCTACCAAATTTACAAAGCAGTTGTAACTTACCAGAATGCTTCTAATTGAAAACTCGAACTACTCTTCTGTTCTTTTCCGCCTCACGCCTAATTATTTCTAATTCGTAACAGAACTAATGAACATAGGGTTAGGTTTTAGATATTTAATATATTTTATTACCCACATACAGATTAAACCCAATTAGTTTTAGGGCCCAATTTTATCAACTTGATTTATTTATCATTTGTTACTACTTATTAGCCCAAAATTAAATGACTAGTTAGACTCAAATAAAAGACAAAGTACATTTAATATAATTTAAAACAAAATAATTTTTATTATTTAATATATATATATATATATATATATATATTTATTTAAATATATACTGTGTTTTGTCACCTAATTGCGCCAATAGGGAGAGAAATCTTTATTGAAAGCCCCTCTTTCTCGGGAACGTCTTTCGATTAATATTGTGAATTATAATAATGATGATAAATGTTGTTAAATATATTGAGGTGTCTTTTATGACGTCACGAAAGTTTATATATATATATATAAATTTTGTTTTATTAGTATTATTAATGTAATAAAACATAAAAGCTTTTTATATAAAACAAAATACTTTTATAAATTTATTTGTTTTATTAGACTATAAATATAATATTTTATATTCTATTATGCATAGTAAAATCTTTTTATATAAAATGAATACTTTTATAAATTTATTTATTTTATTAGGCAATAATTAGAATATATTATATTTTATTATGCATAGTGTTTGCATAGTGCCTTCATAATGTTTTGCATAGTAAAATATTTTTATATAAAGCATAATACTTTTATAAAGTTATTTATTTTATTAGACAATAATTACAATATATTATATTTTATTATGCATAGTGTTTGCATAGTGCCTGCATAGTATTTTGCATAGTAAAATCTTTTTATATAAAACAGAATACTTTTATAAAGTTATTTGTTTTATTAGACAATAATTAGAATATATTATATTTTATTATGCATAGTGTTTGCATAGTGTCTGCATAGTGTTTTGCATAGTAAAATCTTTTTATATAAAATAGAATACTTTTATAAAGTTATTTGTTTTATTAGATAATAATTAGAATATATTATATTTTATTATGCATAGTATTTGCATAGTACCTGCATAGTGTTTGCATAGTAAAATCATATGGTTGTGATACTAATGAATATCCTTGGTCGTAGTGTTGGGATGATGTGGATTAAATCTTCAAAGAATAAACATCGCTTTCTTTAATTTACTTATTTTCTTTAATATTAAACAACTCATTTAATTTAATTAATTCATTAAATTAAATCTTCAAAGAATAAAACTTACCTTTGCTTTAACTTAATTATCATACACACGTAACTAAATTATTATATCACAATTTCATAAATTATTTATTTTTCTCAATAAATAAATTATTTAAAATATTTATTCAGTTCAATAAATATTTAAGACTAGTTACAAAATTCGTTTAATTCCTTCAATAGTTAACTCAACTATTAAACTTCACTTTCCCAATATACGAATATATATTTCTCTTCACACCAGATCTGTAACGACTCCAAAATTCATACAATTTAATTCTCGACTTCGGTCGTTAATAATACATTCAACCTCTAATTTAACATCATTAATTGATAATACAACCATTGAAATTTGCGGAATAATTAAAATTTTCTATTACAAACTATCCTCGTTCCCAAAACCTTCAACATTTACATCTAAACATCTCATAATCATTTTAATACTACAATAGTTTACATCACAAAACGATATTACAATTCAACATTTATACATTGTTCGGAACCTTAAACATGGTTCAAATAATCATAACTCAGCCAAAGTATATAATTCTTCAAGTATCACATCTGATTCATATCTTTCAAGTAGCACATACTTTACCTTAAATCTTTAACCTACAAAAGTGGTTATTTGCATGGTTGAGCTCGACATCCCAGTAAAATCTAACAGTTTTCATAAATCACATAGCACATAATAACATGCTCAACATATAACATACATGCTACAGTTCATATAACAGGTATAAAGATTAAGTCCTTACTCAATCAGCATGCTTTAGTCAATCACATAGTCATAAATTGACTTTAATATTTCATACTTTCAACATATATATAACACATCATGCTCTTTGCAATAAAGATGTAAAACAGTTAATCATCAAGTTAACATAGAAAATAGGAACTGAAAGACTTACCTTGATCGTGGTTTACCAATAATAGTTTAACAGCTTACAGCTATCTGCACTTCACGTGCCCTAGACAATTATATAATCATGCAAATCAACTATTAGTCACATAGCAACGCATAGTAGTTGTAATGTAAACTTTACTCTACGCCTCATAACCCTTCCTATCATAGATACATAATTTTCAATTTGATTGTTTTAACTTTCAACTTATATCTCACTGTATTTCATATTCAAAGTTCATTCAAGTGCTTAAGTCTTGCTAGGACTACTTATTAGTTTTATATTAAATCCATTTCATATCTTATAATATTCATTTCAATTGAATGGAAACACTTTTTAAGTTCTTTAACACTTGGCACGACGTTTCGACGTTCATTCGTCACATGCCCGATTCGTCTCTCTTGTGTACTTAGTATGCTTATACAACTTATCTAATACATCATTTATTAATTTTAAGCATCATTATATTTACTAATATTAATGTTTTATAATGTAGGACAACATCTTTTATCATCAGGAGCACTACATTTGCATGTGTGCATTCCCGACGCCCTCTGATTGCCTCTTAATACATATCAGTCCCACAAATGACCATTTTGACCCATGTTCCTGACCTCAAATTGAAGCACTTAAGGAATGATAGTTATAAGTCTATTCTTCCTCGTTCCGGATCATCTTGAATCACTTCAATCGGAGTTCGTATGAAAACGTTATGGCCGTTTTACTATAGGAGGTCAAAACTGTCCGACCTAGACTACAATTCAGCACTGGGGCGCGAGACAGTGGCACTGGAATGCAAAATTCAGCGCTAGGGCACGAATTTCAGCGTTGGGGCACGAACTTCAGCCCTGGGGCACAAAGTTCTGGCCTATTTTTGGCGCTGAGGCGCGAAAATCAGAGCTGAGTCGCAGATTTTGGCGCTGGGGTGCCAAAACTTACAGAACCCAACCACGAAGAACAGAACAACTAAATTCTAGATTGATTAACACTGATAACATCTAAATTAACACTTATAATTAATGTAATGTACACATAATCGTTACCAAGCATACATATACTAGTTTAACACAACTAAACAACGATTTTTAGAAAACCTAAATTCTTGAAAGCACTATTTTAAAACCAAACTCCATTATTGACGTTGTTTGACAAAGTTTAACACTAAAATTCCTATTATTCATCAACTTAGTCCATTCCAACTATAATCTCTTCGTTTCTTACCAAGTTAATATATTCAGTGTTCAATTTCACCATTAATTCACCAACAAACTATTACAGACAATTACATTATATTAATTTTTGCTATTTTTACCAGTCATTTTTGAACATCTATATACTGAAAACAGTTTCTTCCTTTTTAATGAGACTAGCATACAATCCCTTATCTAAACATAAACTATAACATTACAATTACCTACAAGTGCAATTATTCAGTTTATACAACAATTCAAGAGAATTTTAACTTCACAGAGAATTTGTAAAGAATTTTATACACAGTGAAACTCAAGAAAAATTATGTCGTAACAAGGGTTATATAACATACCTTCACTACCTTGACCACTACTTGCTAAAACTCAGAACTTGCTTTGGAATCACAGACTTGTCTTTCTCTCAATTCTCTCTAGACTCCCTTCTCTATTTCTGAATTCTCTTCTCTCTTTTCTCAGTATCACAACATAGGCTAACTTAAGCGTAAGAACCAAACTGATACTAATCAAGCGTAAGAAGAAAACTGATACACCTTAATATGCATAAATATAATAACAGTTACAAAAATAAACGTATATCTTATAAATATATTATATTTATTATTTTAATTTATTTTATATATTCTATTTATATTATTAAAATTCAAAATTTAAAAATCCAAAAGCCATAAGGCTTTGTTTGACAAAACTTTTAAAATTAAAGACTTAATATATTTAAGCCTTGTTTGGCAAAAAACTAAATTAAACTCCTTTAATTTATTTTAATAACTCCTTTATAATATAGTTATTTATCATACTTTATTTAATTAAGTTTTCATACTTAATTTAATTAATCCTTATAACAATTTATTGAATAAATCATTTAATCATTATAAACTCTCTAACTTAATTATTAAATTAAATTAGAATATTATCCCATAACATTTAATTTACTTAACCCATTAATTATATATTAAACAAATAATTGACAAAATCAAATCAAATCAAATTAAACAAATATTTATTCAATAATAAACAAATATTTATTCAACAATAAACACATCCATTAAATATTTATATAATTCAATAAATATTTATAATTACAATTAAAATTCTGGATTGTTACATTAATCACATAATAATTTCAATTATTAAATTCTTATTTTAATAACTTATGAAAATTCGGGTTGTCACAAGGTCAAATCCCGAGTCCGGAACAAATCTTGGGTCAAATCCCAAGTCTGAATTGAATCAAATCCATCAAAATAAGGCCTCAAACTACTGGCCCAATAGTATCTTCTTGGGTCAACTTAGCCCACCACAGGCTCACCCAAAAGGTCATGACTTGAAGGTACTATTGGTAGTAACTTATTTCCTTATATGCAGGACAAATTTTTCTCCTATCTTTCGATGTGGGACTGGGGTGTTACAAGATCACATATTTCAAAATATATAGCACACATATATACATACTCAAACTCAAAAGATCTTATAATAAGAATTTTAATTATTAAATTCCTATTTTAATAACTTATAAAAATTCAAGTTGTCACAACTTTTACCACATTATTTGTAACATTACGGTCATGATTATACTGAATAATCCCTGGTCATAATCATACCAATCAACAGTCCATCTATGCACGTAAGCCACATATGACTTTCATCATAATATAAGCATGAGGATGATGACAATGATATAAGAATTCAATTAAATAAAAGCAATGATAAATTTTAAAGATTTATAATTTAATTTATCCAGAATTCAATAATATCCAAATTGTCAACATGATACTGCTTTATGGAGAAAAATTCAAGAATAATATTGTATCAAAAATTATTTGGACCGAAAAGAAATCAATTTTTGTCATGAATAGTACTCCAGGTGAATAGTAACCGAGTGAATAGTACCTCATAAATAGTACTTTTTAAATAGTATCCCATGAATAGTACTTCATGAATAGTACCCTATGAATAGTACTTTGTGAATAATACTTTATGAATAGTACCGTATTTATGAATAGTGCCCATAAATAGTACTCTATGAATAGTACCGTACGTATAAATAGTGCCGTATAAATGAATAATACCCATGAATAGTACTCTGGCATTGTAACGCCCCCAAATCCGGGTATCTTCCAACCCGACAGATGGTGCTATACTGTACTAACATTCATACATTCATTCAATTGAAAAGCCTCAAAAGAACGAACATCTCTTCTATATTATCAAAATAATATTTACATTGTCCCAAGTTCTAAACCCATTTACAAAGGTTCTTTGTTATAATATCAATAACATTACAACAATATCCTATACAATTATATAGACAGTTTAACGATCTGCCTTAGCTTTTCCTTTATCCTTATTCGATCCTTCGGGACGTTCAGTCTTAGCTACATTCATATAGTTCAAGCAAGAGTGAGCATAACTAGCTCAACAAGTATGATATTTTCAATAAACAACATGCTTGATACATACGAATCGTATATCTTCAATAACTGAACAATAGTTATGAAGTACTATTGATGATTCAAAATAGCACTTCATCTTTCTTTCAAAATGTTTTACAATAATATCAGTATTCAGTAAAACATTCACTCCGGTCAAAGACCACGAGCATTTCATACTTCTTTGAAAAGGACAACCCGAAACTAAGTCTGTAAGCCCGGTATTACTTACGAGCACTTCTAGGTGATCAGCCTATTGTACTCTATGTTGATCAACACTACATTCATTAAACATATATACGTTTAATTAGTGTCAACCTCGCATGCCTGTCGTTTAACCGACAAAAACATTTGTTTAACATTTTAGTCTTCTTTTAAAAACTATATCAAGTAGTTGACAAAAGGTAATAACATTTGATAACAGATGAATAGATTATCAATAACCCACTCAATATGTCAAGTCTAGCCAAATAAATTGGCTTTAACTTCCTTGAATATCAATTCATGCGTAAGGATACATGAACTTCAAAAACTTGTTTAGATTGAACTTAGACAAGAGTTAGAATACTTGCCTTTAACATCTGCTACGGTATAAATACTTTACGTTCAAGTCTTTCAAGTCTCTATAATACATGATCATATAATGCCTCACATTAGGTCATATATAATCAAGTATATATATGACTATCTTACCATTCATCAATCTAATTGTGTATTAAATTCATTTACTATTCATTCCGGTTTATCATTATACTAATATTCATTTGACTAGGTTATCTCAACCCTTATACAACATCTCTAAGGTTTAACAAAGTTTAAGCAATGTTACTTTATGTTCCTTAAAGTATGTTTACTTTCAAATCAATTACCTTTCATTCTTTGTACTTATAAACAACCTTCACTGTCATTGCTTCTCGAGATCAGGCAAATGCCAGCCAATTTTATAACTACTGACTCAAAATTGAAGTGCGAGTTAACAGTGTAGAAGTCCCGGACTTGGCGCTGAGGCGCGAGTCCTTATTTATGTGCGCATTTGCTGCATTCCATTCTCTGCAGATAGGTCTGTCAGATTGTTCATGGCTGTGCATTTCACAAAATATCTTTTCTGATTATTCATATGCGGCGAGTTTCGATGTCTTTCGATTCTTTATTACATGTACTTCTTGCTTCCATCATTTGACCTAGGGTTAGGGTATGGCGCCCAACTCAGGCAATCAAATTATTTTTCAAACTTTAAATTTTTGTGAACTTCCCAGACGCATAACTTATTCATTATAAGTCCGAATTGGCTCGTTCAAAAGCCTTACGGCTCACAAATTATGTAATCTACGCGTTCATGCAAGAATTTTATCTATTTAACTTCGTTTGCTAAAAATTCACCTATTGGTTCATTTTTAACGTAAACGATAAACGTTCGTGAACGTTCAACGCTCGTTTCTTCGTTCTAAGTCAGAATTCGATCATTTTCGAGTCGCAACTCTTAAATGATGAACATGACTTGTCTCCATTGGAAAATGACATTTCCGAGTTCAAACTCAAAATTTGATTTCTAATATGGGAATTTCACGAATTCGACGATTATCGTCTAATCGTGCGATTTCAGGCAAATCTTCATTACTTAGGATTTGTTCATTACTTCACTTGCATTCATTTCATTCTATAAACATCTTCACATACTTAATATAATAACTTATTTTCATTGTTGGATTTTGACTTAATTCATTCATGAGCTTATAACTTATTCCATTATAAACTACTTATAGCTTCATTGTTTCTAACTTAAGAAAGTTATAGTCCTTAAATCATCATGCATACATGTTTTCACATATAGTTTAATTCATGTATATATGATACATATACATACAAATTCTTTACTTCCATATTACTTCTATTAATAAACTCATTACAAGTTCATAATACTTTCACATAAGTTTATAACTTATGCTAGCTTAAATGACTTATTACCAACTTATGTGGCTTAAGTTCATTACTTACACATTCTTCTTACTTCCTAACATTCATGTTCCTTAATCCATCTTTTCTTATCAACCTATCATGAATAGAGATAGAAGATAAATTAGAGAAGAAGTCTTACTTTAGAAGTCTTGGTAAGTAGCTTCTTCTTCTTCTTCTTCTTGCTTATTGAAGTGACTTATTTGTAACTTAAACTCTCTATCAATTAAGCACTTTGAGATGTTTGGATTATTTGAACAACCAACAAATGGCTTGTAAGCCTCCTCTATATATAGATTTTCCAAAGTTAGGGTAATTTGGACTTTAAAATAATCCCACCTCCTTATGCACCTCCTTACTATTCATTACTTGCATGGCACAAAACCTATCCTTTGCTTGGTCATTACTCATTTAACTTGGTCATTACATACCTTGGTTACCACATTAACTTGGTCCCCACTTATCTTGGTTATCACATATTAACCATATTAGTATGGTTTGCCCCATGGGTCATAGTAATCCATTGGACTTTAATTTAGCTTAGATTAACCTATCTTTTGGGCTTGCATTAATTAACTTGTTCATTAATTAATATTGGGCCTTAACATTTAATTCACTTGGGCTTGTACTAATTGTTAACCAATCTTCCAAGTCCATTAACATTACTTAATACATATACATATTGTCTATGTATTATTCTCGTATTATACTTCGTATACAACTTCATTATATACGATATTCCTTCCTTCATACAAACTCGTATAATACTTCGTATTATACTCGTTTTCATTCCCTTGTGCAATACCTAAGCATCATACAATTAATACTTACTTGCTAATACTTCGCTCTTCTTAATATTCTCAAATTAAGTCCGCAAGCGAAATATTACGTTTTCCATAACTAGATTATTATTACCTAATCCGTCTTACTTTGATATTCTATTATTACATATTTCTTGGAAGTTCAAAAATAATTCCCGAGCAAATACCGATGAATAGTGTTTTTCAGAAAATTTCTCGAAAAACTTTTATTTTCGTCTTAGAAATTCAAACACTTTAATTCCTTCACGTAACTAAAATACTATGACATTCCAACATCAATAGGTTATAGAATGACAACCATCTTGATATCACATAAAATATGATTTTATTTTTATTTATTTTAATAAAATCATTTTACAATAAAATCTGAATTTCTCGGTCGTTACATTCTTCCCCCCTTAAAAAGATTCTGTCCCCAGAATCTCGTCTTACTTTAATCAAACAGATGAGGAAAATTTTTCTTCATCTTTTCTTCTAATTCCCACGTTACTTCTCCAGCATCGTAGTTCTTCCATAATACCTTTACCGATTGTAGACATTTTTTTTCGCAGAACTCGCTTCTTTTCTATCAATGATTTGAATCGGCGATTCTTCATAGGTTAAGTCCTTCTCAATATGAATCGGCTCATACGGACGTAATACAAATACCTGAAACATATTATGTATTCTTTCTAGGTCTGGAGGTAATGCTATCATATAAGCTACCTCTCCCACCCTTTTTAATACCTCAAAAGGTCCTATAAACCTTGGACTTAACTTCCCTTTCTTTCCAAAGCGTATCTTTCCTTTCTAGGGAGATACCTTTAGAAATACATACGAGCCTACTTCAAACACTTGATTTAATCTATGCGAGTTTGCATAATTCTTCTGTCTATCCTGAGCTGTTACAAGACGCATCCGAATTAACTTTATTACATCCGCTGTTTGTTGCACCAATTCTAGTCCTAGCATCCGGCGTTCTCCCACTTTATCCTAATACAATGGTGTTCTGCACCTTCTTCCGTACAAAGCTTCATAAGGCGGCATGCCTATGCTTGCATGATAACTGTTGTTATACGCAAACTCTACAAGTGGTAGGTGATCATCCCTTCTACCCTTGAAATCCATGACACAAGACCTTAACTGTGACGACCCCAAATCCAGGTACTTGAAACCCGAACTCGGTTCTCCACGATACCATTTCTTTAAGCTAAATAATACTATAATAATAATACATTCGAACTTAATTTACATACATCAAAGTTTACTTCCCCAGGTACGTGACCTTCAAATACATTCCTTATAATACTTGAATAGATACCAATACAACTATAACCATTAACTCATAATACACACTTATTCGATCATTTCCTTTTCCTTTGTTAGGTGCACGAGCCTTGAGTTGCTCATACATAATCGAAAACATTTAATTTAAGCAAGGATGAGCATTTGAGTGCCCAACAAGTAATAGCAATTATATATATAAAATTTGA
Organism: Panax ginseng; assembly: GCA_020205605.1. Lineage (NCBI taxonomy): Eukaryota > Viridiplantae > Streptophyta > Magnoliopsida > Apiales > Araliaceae > Panax > Panax ginseng. The sequence continues at coordinate 122,546,130 of CM035132.1, read as the reverse complement.
AAGAATATAAGTATTCTCTTTACATAACACTTCTACAACGAATTGAAAGTTGTGAAGTAATCATCTTGATAAAAAAATTCACATAACAAATCTCTTCCAAATTATTTAAATTTGGCTCTGGCTCTACCATGAATAGGGTTTAAGAATCATACTATGAACATTCTTTTCATTTTCGAAAAGGTTTGGCGTAAATCCATCCATAAAACCGCTTCTAGCTTACTTTTAGCACGCGGAGGGTGATCGACCCCAGTTTGTACCTGTATTGATCAATACTACATAACTTGAACGAAATTCATCGCTCACTCTATCCGCCTTGGGCAAAAAAATCTTCCATATAGGGATGTTCATACATGCACAGGTTCCAAACCCAAGGTTTTAATCTTGCTCAACAATAATATGTAATTCAACATATATGTATACGGGTAATTGATGAGAGGTATATCAACATGTGAATAAATGCCATGGTTATCAAGTGGGGACACTTGTATAACCATTTAGAAATCAACTTAACGAGAATATATATCCGAGCTAACATGTTGATAATCAAAGCGTACATAATTTATGCAGAATAGAATAATTAAAACTTCTTACTCATGTCCATTGCATAAAGAAAATGCAAAGGTAGGATACTTGCACGATTCACGACATTACAAATCTCAACTTAGGTTTTATCTCTTTATCACAACCTATCAATAATCGGATCATTAGTTCGATTAGAACAATATATCTTAACACATAAATCTTCATCTATTACGATTGACATAGTCTAATCACATAATCACGGTGATCATACTTTTAGTTCCTATTCTATACTTGAAATATTTTTATACATTTTTCAAATATCTCATCCATGCTCTTACGATAGCCTTTTCTTTCTATTATAGGATTCGACATTTGTTTGTACGTCATCGACAACTTTATCGAAAAAATCTGAGTCTAAGACTCTTATTTTATACCTCAACATCTGTAAATATCGGACATCTTAATTTTTAATCATTTTCAAATTTCCGAAAATTGAAAAATTTAAAATAATTCAAATCATCACTAAAGGGCCTATAGTGATATAAGCTGCTTACTATAGGTGTTCTTCTTCAAATTTAGAACTTCATAATGGGTTCTCAAGTCACTAGTTTGGCCAAATTATATAACTTTCAATTATCGGAATCATAATTAAATGATTTAAACATTAAACAATTCCATTATCATTAATAGTTTAATTAATACTAAACTATTAATGAAACCATTGCTAAAATATAAAAGTTATTTATAATAACTCAAACTATTTTTAAAACATTTATATTACCCTTAAATGATTTTTAAAATAATAAAAATCATTTTAAATAATTACCATTAATATTTAAATATTAATGTACTATTTATCAAATATTAAAAGTCATTAATTATAACTTAAAATATTTTTAAATCCTTAATATCCTCTTTAAATGGTTTTTAAATAAGTAAAACCATTTTTAAACTATTTATTTAATAATAATTATTAAATAAACTAAATATCATTAATATTATCTTAATATCATTAATATTTAATTATTAATGAAATTATCATTTAAATATTAAAAGTTATATTTTATAACTTAAAATATTTTTAAATACCTTATTTTCATTTAAAATGATTTTTATAATATTAAAATCATTTTTAAACTAAATTATTTAATATAATCATTAAATAACTTTAATATCATTAATAATAATTAATTAATGAAATTCATCACAAAATATTAAAAGTCATCACAAATAACTCATTTACATAACTAATTCTAAGCCAAAATAAACATAGTAAACTAACTAGTTTATTAACAACACTAACTAAACTTCAAAATTTCAACTTTAACTAACAATTAAAAATAATAACATTACAAAAATTAAATAAGAATATATACTAGGAAATACGAATTCCACGATTTTGAATCGTGCTTTCCACGCCAAAATTTAACTAAGGAGATCTTTATAAAAGTTCTCCCACAACAAAGCCTTTCTCAAAAAAAATTGGAGGCCTTATTGTTGGTGAATGAAACAAAGGCCAAGCCCTTCTATTTATAGGTTTAGAAAATGGTGAAGTTCTCAACTTAGTCGATGTGGGACTTGGTTTATACTAATTTTTCAATAGCTCACTTTGCGATTTTCTAACGCATTGCTCATAACTCCGATTAATCTGATTTTTGGATATGTTATACATGGTATGTAAGACTATTTTTAAAAAATACGAATTACCCAATTCGGGTTCATTAGGAAGCCCAAACAGTGCGTCAAAAGTGGACGTTCATAACAGTTTTCAATCTCGTTTCAGCTTTACCCTCTTCCGCTAAAACAGTCATAACTCTTTCATTTTAAAACATTTTTGAGCGATTCTTGAGCCCACGCGAAGCTAACTTCTGGGGCTACAACTTTTATTCTTTGACCATTTCCAAATTCCGAACACATCAGCCCAGAAATTCCGTTCAAATGGACTGCACCGCACTTGTTGGGAAGTTTTGACACTACTACTTTGAAATGTCATAACTCTCTCCTCCGATATCGGATTTAGTCCGTTTCGGAGTCTATGGAAAGCTTATTCGGTGTACTATAACATACCAAAAGCCCAAAAGGTTTTGGAAACATTAACTAATCGAAACAGTGTCCCAAATAGCACATCCCGCTGCTGACTTTCAGTTTTGAGAAATTTGACACATTTCCTTCCAAACACCGTAATTCCCTCATCCGAGGTCGGAATGAGGTCATTCCAAAGCCTATGGCTTCCTAACTCAGTGCACTACAACATATCAAAACTCCAGACCTTTTAAAGCACAAAAAGTGGACGAGAATGCCCCTATTACAGACTGCCCAAAAACAGTTTATCATGATCGGTCAACCATGTTTGACCATCTATAACTTCTAATCTATACATGATATGGACTTGATTCTTTTTGCAGATTAAAGACCACATATCAGGCTACACATAACAACTTTTGAAGAACAAAACTCATGATCGAGCAAAGAGTTATGGCCTCTTACATTTGGTGAAAAATAATGTAATTCGGTTTTTCCAACTTGCTTAAATCTTCAAATTAGTGCACTTTGATGCTATGGGTCTTTGATTTATCAACCCATATCATCAATTAACATTCTATTACACAACTTTAAACAATCAATTGCATCAAATAACATCGAATCAAAGGATTTCTAGGTTTAGTGTTCTTATACCCTTTTGCCAAAATTCTTGATTCTTGCTTACGATTTGTTATGGGTGATGGTTGGGCTTTGTTTAAGAGTGTATGGGCAATCTTATACAAAGGCAATTAAATGTAATATTTCATCACTAGATTTAATTCTTATAATTTACCAATTAACTTCTATCCTTTGGTAAATTAAAACACTTATACAATAACATCGAAATTAAACCCTAAATTAAAATTAGGGTTTCTAATTAACCATTAGTGGTTCTTTAATTATCTCGTGTATGTTACTAACACGAATCGTTACGGTTTCTAATTTCAACCTGTTGGGGTTATAATAATTAGGGTTTGTTCTAATTATCGACATACAACAATAATTAGGGTTTCTTCTAATTACAGATATACTTATTCACGGTAACTTCATATACACATGATCACTACTCGAAATATCCCATAACCGAGTTTAATAATTAGGGTTTCACAAGATGCGGTAATATGTTATGACCTAATTGGTAGTCATTGCTCAATATTATCTGTCACATTTATACCAATACATAATTATGGTAATGTAAAATAATATAATATTATTATTCTCATCTCTTGATCACAATCCCAATCCGAGGTTTGGATCTCATATCCGACTTATTCTTCAGACACAACATCAATAATTAAGTTAAAACAATTAACTTAAATATTACGAACAATTCATATAATAAAATATTTATTATATAAATCTAATTATCACTTCATATATTATTTCCAATCATGTTTTCATGGAAAATAATTAATAAAAATATTTAAACTTCTGAAATTTATTACCATATAATTTGTGGTAATTAATAATTCCAAAATTATTTCTAATTTTTCAAGTAATAAATGTATTCGCATTTATCGTTCACTTTACTTGACACTTAGTCTCGTCATTAAATAAAAAAAATTTATCATAAAATTTCTTATTTATTTTATATAGAAAATCTCAAAGGGTTATTACATTCACCTCCCTTATAAGGATTCCGTCCCGGAATCACCGCTTTAAAAACTCATATGCGAGAAGGTACATAGCATATGATCATTGTCTGTCGTAGATCTCGATCATACTTGATCGAACCGATCTTTAATTATTCATCATAACACTTGTCTATCCGATTAAGCAGAAATATAAGATATATAAGTTATTCAAATAGCACCTGGAGTTCTGTTTCCAGCTGCCACCGTATCCTGGACCGTCATGTTGTAAACCCTCGGAGTTGCTTTCGTTGGAGTTCTTGGTTGAGTTTGGTCTGAAATTGCTAACGTTCCTTTGCTTCTCCCGTGGTTCGTTCCTGCCTCCATTCCCCTCGTGGGCCAGTTCCTTACCTTATGCTCAGTCGATCCACATATAAAACATCCACTGATCATCCTTGAGTTGGGGCAGTTGGGAGAGATATGACCCTCTTGCCCGCACTTGTAGCATACAAACTTGCCCTTCAGACACTCGCCAGAGTGATTCTTCCCGCAATTCTTGCACTGCACTACCTGCTTCTTTATACCAACCTGCTTTACTTGCATTTTCTCAGAAAAATTCCTGATTCTTTTCTCACCCCTATTCCCACTACTACTTTCTATCTTTATTGTTCCTTCTGACTTGCTTTTATTCTTCTTCTCCTTATGGTAGAGGCTCATGGCCTCACTTCCCTGTTCAGCAATGATAGCCTTCTCCATGAGTCTTTGCAAAAAGTATTGATTTGCGATCTTGACACCTTATTATAGAGCCGGGGTTTTAAGCCCGGCTCAAATCTCCTTGCCTTCTAGCCTCTGTATCCACTTGATGTGGAGCAAACCTAACCAACTCATTAAATTTTGCGGCATACTCAATACGATCGTATTATCCTGCTTTAACTCCGAATCTCACCTCCATTCTAGATCGCATACTAACGGAGAGATAGTTTTGAAAAATAAATCCTTAAACCTATCCCAAGTAATTTCTTCTTTTCACCTTCTGAGTCTTATTTGCCTCCCACCAAAAGTTAGCTTCCCTTTCATCATATAAGTGGCAAAAGCGGTCTTTTGCCCCTCATCTACTTTAGCGATTCTGAACGCCTTCTCTATCTTGTTCACCCAAGTCAGGCTTCTATAGGGTCACCGATCCTCTGAATTCGTGGTCCTACGACTTTGAAGTCTTTGAATTTTGCCAAGCGATTATGCAGGTGGTTCCCTCTGAATCGGTATTCCACGATGCATAGCTTTGAGCTACCATGTTTTCAAAATTTTGCATCGATTAAATTTGTCGTTCTCCAAAGATTAGTAGATTCTTCTACCCTTTGGTTTCAAGTTTGACGTCTTGGTGGCATTATCTGGTTAAATAAAACCATAAATTATACCCTTACATTTTAAACCTTATTGCATAAGATTAATGTATTAAACTCGTTTCATTTCTCAAACTTAGATTCATATTCATTTATCGAATATTTACATAGCACATCCTACTTTAATCAACAGCTATCCCTTTGTGACTACGAAAGTCGGGATTTAAAATCTTAACCAATATAAAATTTAAAAATATTTCATTACTTATCACACATATTACATACATAACCCATACTACTTATTTACCAAGCCTTTTTCTCGGACATTCATTCTCTCGATGTCCTTCCATCCCACAATTAAAACGTCCACCTTTCTTATAGTCGGGGCAACGAGGAGAGGTGTGTCCTTCACGGATGTGTCGCTTGAGGCTCCATCTGGTCAATTTGGATTTTGAGCTTATCCCGCTCTTCTATTGTTTCCATTAACGCCTGACGCATCAACTTTTCTATCTCCCGCAAAATTTCTTATTTATTTTATATAGAAAATCTCGGGTTATTACATTAACATGTCTTCTAACATCTGAATTATCCTCTCACTCTGCCCATCAGTTTGTGGATGATAAGTTGTGCTTAACTTCAACTGTGTTCCCAGCTGTTCTTGCAAACTTCTCCAGAAATTCGATGTGAATCATGGATCACGATCTGACACAATCGATACTGGTACTCCATGTCTGGAAATAATTTACTTGACATAGAGTTTAGCTAACTGGTCTAAGTTATACTTGACCCTAATTAGTAAAAAGTGAGCCAATTTCGTCAATCGGTCGACTATTACCCAAATCAAATCGTACCGTTTTGTCATTGTCAGAAGTCCCACCACGAAGTCCATCATGATATGTTCCCACTTCCATTCTGGAATCTCCAATGACTGTAACAAACCACTTGGTCTTTGATGTTCAGCTTTAACTTTTTGACAAGTTAAGCATCTACTCACGTATTCAGCTATTTCTCTCTTCATGTTCGGCCACCAAAAACTCTGTTGAAGATCGTGATACATCTTAGTGCTACCAGGATGTATCGAGTACCTTGAACTATGAGCTTCTTATAACACTTGCTCCTTTAATTTCGTCTTATTCGGAACCCAAATTATTCCTTCAACTCTTAATAATCCCTCATTATCAAGACTATACTTAGTATCTTCTTTATCGGATAATCGCTTCTTCATTTGGTTATACTCATCAGTCTTGAGTTGTACCTCCTTGACTCTCTCTACGATGGTAGATTACATCTCTGTCGTAAAAAGTATCTATCTTGAGTCACTTGGCATCTTCACTTCTATTTCCATCCTAGCCATCTCTGTTATTAACTCATTTTGAGTCGTTAACATAGATAACCTTTCCTGACCCTTCCTACTTAAGGCGTCGGCAACTACATTTAGCTTTCCCTGTGATCTGATTTCACAATCGTAATCCTTTATCAACTCTAGCCATCTTCTCTGTCTCATATTCAACTCCTTCTGAGTGAAGATATACTTTAGACTCTTATGGTCCATACATATCTCACATTTCTCCCCCATAAAGATAATGTCTCCATATCTTTAGGGCAAATACTACCGCGGCCAGTTCCAGATCATGAGTAGGATAAACTTTCTCATAATCCTTCAACTACCGTGATACATACCCAATGACTTTACCATGCTGCATGAGCACGCAACCAAGTCCTATATGCGAAGCATCGCTATAAACTACAAAATTTCATGTGTCATCGGGTAATGACAAAACAGGCGCTTCACTTAATCTTTTCTTCAGTTTTTGAAAACTGTCTTTACATTTATCCGTCCATACGTATTTTACCATCTTCCTTGTCAAGTTAGTCAACGGGGTAACTATCTTCGAAAAATCTTGGATAAATCTTCGATAGTATCCCGCTATCCCTAGGAAACTCCGCACCTCAGTCGGCGTTTTCGGTTGTTCCCAGCTCATTACTGCTTCTACCTTTGCTGGATCCACTGAAATCCCTTCTTGGTCAATGACATGACCTAAAAATTGTACCTTCTCAAGCCAAAATTCACAGTTAGTGAATTTTGCATATAACTTCTCCTTTCTTAGTGTCTCCAACACTAACCTTAAGTGTTCAGCATGATCTTCTGGCGTCTTAGAATAGACTAGAATATCATCGATAAACACAACGACGAACTTGTCCAAATATGGTTTGAACACTCTATTCATCATATCCATAAATGCAGCTGGTGCATTCGTCAACCCAAATGACATTACCAAAAACTCATAATGACCTTAACGAGTTCTGAATGCCATCTTTGGCATATCCTCCTTCCTAACCTTCAATTGGTGATACCCCGTCCTTAAGTCTATTTTAGAAAAATACTTTGCCCCTTTCAACAGATCAAAAAGATCATCGATCTTGGGCAATGGATATTTATTCTTTATCGTTAACTTATTCAACTCTCGATAGTCGATACAAAGCCTTAACGATTCGTCTTTCTTCTTGACGAACAATACAGGTGCGCCCCACGGGGAAACACTCGGTTGAATGTACTTCCTATCCAATAGTTCCTGTAACTGAACCATTAACTCTTTCATTTCCACAGGCTCCATACGGTACGGTGCCCTTGAGTCTGGTGCTGCTCCTGGCACAATGTCTATTACGAATTTGATCTCCCTATCCGGTGGTAATCCCGGTAATTCACTTGGAAACACATCCATGAATTCGTTTACTATAGGTATTTGTTCCATGGTTGCTCCCACTCGTTGGGTGTCAACAACATGGCACAAGTAACCCACACATCCTTTTCTTAAAAGTTTTTTAGTTTATGTCATAGTAAGACAACACGAATGTCCAGGCGATTTATTACCGTAAAACACTACAAGAGGTTGCTTCAACGTCCTAATGCTCACACATTTCTTATGGCAATCTATAATTGCTCCATGGTTAATCAACCAATCCATTCCGAGAATTACATCGAATTCTCCCAACTTTATAGGTATTAAATCTACCAATAATTTACAACCCCGTATATCTACGCAACAATTCCTATGAATATCTTCAACAGGAATTATCTCTTCATTTGCTACCTTAATAATCAAAGGTATAAGCAACTTTTTGGAAAGTAATTCCAATCGTCTAGCAAAATCACATGCTATAAACAAACAAGTAGCACCCGAATCAAATAGCACGTAAGTATTTATGTTATTGATCGGGATAATACCTGCAACTACATCCCCTGATGCCACCACATCTTGGACCGTCATATTAAAAGTGCGGGCCATTGATCTACCCGGCTGAGTTGGACCACTAATAGATAACTTACCGCTATTAGTGCCCTTATTTCCATCTGCCCCCTTCTTTGGATAGTTCTTTGCTATGTGGTCAGTTGATCCACATACAAAGCATCCATGGTTTTTCTTTGGATTGGGACAGTTAGGAGAAATATGCTCGTCCTGTCCATAGTTATAACATACTGCCTTACCCTTGAGACAGACTCCTAAATGAGTCTTCGCACAGGTTTTACAGGCCTCCATCCTCCTTTTAGGATCCCCTTGCTTTACTCCGGTATTCCCAGAGTTAAAACCCTTCCTCTTTTGACCGTCGCCACTACCACTGGCACCTTCGGTCTTGATTCCCCCATCAACTTTCCCCTTGTTTTTCTTATCCTTGTGGTACTGGCTGATAGCCTCATTCCCACCTTTGGCAATTATTGCCTTCTCTAGTATGGTTCCAAAGGAAGTGCTTTGGAACACAGAAATTCGGCTATAGAGCCAGGGTTTCAAGCCCTGCTCGAATCGTCTAGCCTTTCTCACTTCAGTGTCCACTTGATGTGGAGCAAATCTTGCCAGTTCATTAAACTTGGCAGCATACTGGGGAATAGTCATATCCCCTTGTTTCAAATCAAGAAACCTCATTTTCCATCCTCCCCTGCATAATTGTGGGAAAGTAGTTCTCGAAGAAAATATCCTTGAACCTTACCCACGTGAAGTTTTCTATTCCGGCCCTAGCCTGGTTTGCCTCCCACCAGAAATTGGCCTCCCCTTTCATCATATAGGTTGAAAAAGCAACCTTTTGACCTTCTTCAACATTTGTTATAACAAATGCTTTCTCGATTTCTTTCACCCAAGTTTGGGCTTCTATTGGGTTCGTAGTTCCTTTGAACTCCGGCAGACCGACACTTTTGAAATCCTTAAAAGTAGTAGCTTGTACTACTCCAAGATTTATAGGTACATTAACCCCAGTTCTATTAAAAGCGGCCGTTAAAAGATTAGCGAACTCTTGCATGGGATTAACCGGACCTCCTTCCGGTTGGTTAACATTAGAATCTTGATTTCGTTGTCTCCTTCTTGGTGTCATTTTGCTGTTAAGAAAACCACACGTCATTATTACTTTCTTATTCTTGTTTTGTTATTATTTATATAGAAATAATAACTCATAACTATTACTCAATATGTTCCATAAAAAGACTTATATTGATTCATAACTTGTAGTATAATACTACATTGTTTACATTACCCAGCCTTAGTTGATTACATTACTATCCCGTAATTGCTTTCCAAAAATTGGGATTTATAAAAGACTACCCTTAATATACAAAAGAGGGTTTTACGTCACTACTAGATACATAATATTTACATATCTAAATTATTCTAGCTATAACTAGATTACATCTGCCGAATGGCATTCTCAAAATCTTTCTTGGCCAAACCGGCAATGACATCACGACTGATAGTGTGTCGAGTCTGCCCTGCTTACACTGAATATCCAGCTACTTGTTGCTGGAAATCCACATGAGAACTCCTATGTATATAGGACATCCTCTCTATCTTCTGCTGTTTAGTCTTTAGCTCCTGCTTGAGCTCAAAGACTTCGTGTTTCAACTCGTGGACCTTGTCCTTGGCTAAAACACGATCATCTTGTTCCTCTTCCCACATACCCTCCATACTTAATTTGTCCTCCTGGACAGCTTAGAGTTCCTCTTTCAACTCTTTCACCTCTTGACAGTAGTGGACGTTTCTATCCAGAACTGACATGAATAGTGCTTTCATTGACTCTTCAGTAGTCAATTCTTCTGTAGGTGGAACCTGATCAAAGGACATCACGTCCACCTCTTCCTCTAGCATGCCATCAAAAATAGACATGTAGTCTAAATCGTCCGAGTCTTCAAACTCGATTGTCATAACCTCTGGTTCTACTGCTATGGGATTGGGTAGTATCTCTACTCGATTAACCGAATCCTCGCTCACTACATGTATATCTCTTTACATATCATTTTCTCCTGATATTTACAATAAAACAATATAGTTTGATTAGTACACGTCAGTAAAATAATAAAAACACATAACATAAGATAATGCATTTTTATAGGGTTATCTTTCATCTTTTACTTCTTTATTAAGGTTATGACTTAAGGTTCTCATCCCCCTTAAGTTTTATAACCTAGGCTTTGATACCAACCTGTAATGCCCCCAAATTCGGGTATCTTCCAACCCGACAGATGGTGTTATACTGTACTAACATTCATACATTCATTCAATTGAAAAGCCTCAAAAGAACGAACATCTCTTCTATATTATCAAAATAATATTTACATTGTCCCAAGTTCTAAACCCATTACAAAGGTTCTTTGTTATAATATCAATAACATTACAATAATAACCTATACTATTACATAGACAGTTTAACGATCTGCCTTAGCTTTTCCTTTATATTCGATCCTTCGGGACGTTCAGTCTTAGCTGCATTCATATGGTTCAAGCAAGAGTGAGCATAACTAGCTCAGCAAGTATGATATCTTCAATAAACAACATGCTTGATACATACGAATCGTATATCTTCAATAATTGAACAATAGTTATGAAGTACTATTGATGATTCAAAATAGCACTTCATCTTTCTTTCAAAATGTTTTACAATAATATCAGTATTCAGTAAAACATTCACTCCGGTCAAAGACCTCGAGTATTTCATTCTTCTTTGAAAAGGACAACCCGGAACTAATTCCGTAAGCCCGGTATTACTTACGAGCACTTCTAGGTGATCAGCCTATTGTACTCTATGTTGATCAACACTACATTCATTAAACGTATGTACGTTTAATTGGTGGAAACCTCGCGTGCCTGTCGTTTAACCGACAAAAACATTTGTTTAACATTTTAGTCTTCTTTTGAAAACCATATCAAGTAGTTGACAAAAGGTAATAACATTTGATAACAGATGAATAGATTATCAATAACCCACTCAATATGTCAAGTCTAGCCAAATAAATTGGCTTTAACTTCTTTGAATATCAATTCATGCGTAAGGATACATGAACTTCAAAAACTTTTTTAGATTGAACTGAGACAAGAGTTAGAATACTTGCCTTTAGCATCTGCTATGGTATAAATACTTTACGTTCAAGTCTTTCAAGTCTCTACAATAAATGATGACATAATGCCTCACATTAAGTCATATATAATCAAGTATGTATATGACTATCTTACCCTTCATCTTAATCTAATTGTGTATTAGATTCATTTACTATTCATTCCGATTTATCATTATACTTACATTCATTTGACTAGGTTATCTCAACCCTTATACAACATCTCTAAGGTTTAACAAAGTTTAAACAATGTTACTTTATGTTCCTTAAAGTATGTTTACTTTCAAATCAATTACCATTCATTCTTTGTACTTATAAACAACCTTCACTATCATTGCTCTGAGACTGGCACTGCGGCGCCAGCTTTATAACTTCTGACTTGAAATTTGCGGCCTGCGAGTTAACGATGTAGAAGTCCGGACGTGTATTTGTGGCGCGAGTCCTTACTTAGTGGGCGTATTGCATGCTTTCACTCTGATGAGTCCTTTACTGCTGGTTCATGGCTGTGCTTATTTCCACAAAATGTCTTCTGATTAGTGTTTGCGGTGTGAGTTTCGGTATGCTCGATTCTTGTTATGGCTTCTTCTGCGCCATCATTTAACCTAGGGTTGGTGCTGCTGGCTGACTCAACTCGTGCACCGAAATTTTTTCAAACTTTAAATTTTTGTGAACTTCCCGGACGCATAACTTCTTCGTTATAAGTCCGAATTGGCTCGTTCAAAAGCCTACGGCTAACAAATTACGTAATCTATGCGTTCATGCAAGAATTTTATCTATTTGACTTCGTTTGCTAAAAATTCACCTATTGATTCATTTTTAACGTAAGCGATAAACGTTAAATGAGCGTTCAACGCTTTCGTTCTTCGCTTACGAAGTGAATTGATCATTTTCGAGTCCGCAACTCTTAAATGATGTACATGACTTGTCTCCATTGGAAAATAACATTTTCGAGTTCAAACTCAAAATTTGACTTCTAATCCGGGAATTTCACGAATTCGACGATTATCGTCTAATCGTGCGATTTCCGGCAAATCTTCATTACTTAAGATTTGTTCATTACTTCACTTGCATTCATTTCATTCTATAAACATCTTCACATACTTAATACAACAACTTATTTTCATTGTTGGATTTTGACTTAATTCATTCATGAGCTTATAACTTATTCCATTATAAACTACTTATAGCTTCATTGTTTCTAACTTAAGAAAGGTATAGTCCTTAAATCATTATGCATACATGTTTTCACATATAGTTTCATTCATGTATATATGATACATATACATAAAAATTCTGTACTTCCATATTACTTCTATTAATAAACTCATTATAAGTTCATAATACTTTCACATAAGTTTATAACTTATGCTAGCTTAAATGACTTATTACCAACTTATGTGGCTTAAGTTCATTACTTACACATTCTTCTTACTTCTTAACATTCATGTTCCTTAATCCATCTTTTCTTATCAACCTATCATGAATAGAGATAGAAGATAAATTAGAGAAGAAGTCTTACTTTAGAAGTCTTGGTAAGTAGCTTCTTCTTCTTCTTCTTGCTTATGGAAGTGACTTATTTGTAACTTAAACTCTCTACCAATTAAGCACTTTGAGATGTTTGGATTATTTGAACAACCAACAAATGGCTTGTAAGCCTCCTCTATATATAGATTTTTCAAAGTTTGGGTAATTTGGACTTTAAAACAATCCCACCTCCTTATGCACCTCTTTACTATTCATTAATTGCATGGCACAAAACCTATCCTTTGCTTGGTCATTACTCATTTAACTTGGTCATTACATACCTTGGTTACCACATTAACTTGGTCCCCACTTATCTTGGTTATCACATATTAACCATATTAGTATGGTTTGCCCCATGGGTCATAGTAATCCATTGGACTTTAATTTAGCTTAGATTAACCTATCTTTTGGGCTTGCATTAATTAACTTTTTCATTAATTAATATTGGGCCTTAACATTTAATTCACTTGGGCTTGTACTAATTGTTAACCAATCTTCCAAGTCCATTAACATTACTTAATACATAAACATATTGTCTATGTATTATTCTCGTATTATACTCCGTATACAACTTCATTATATACGATATTCCTTCCTTCATACAAACTCGTATAATACTTCGTATTATACTCGTTTTCATTCCCTTGTGCAATACCTAAGCATCATACAATTAATACTTACTTACTAATACTTCGCTCTTCTTAATATTCTCAAATTAAGTCCGCAAGCGAAATATTACGTTTTCCATAACTAGATTATTATTGCCTAATCCGTCTTACTTTGATATTCTATCATTATGTATTTCTCGGAAGTTCAAAAATAATTCCCGAGCAAATACCGATGAATAGTGTTTTTCAGAAAATTTCTTGGAAAACTTTTATTTTCGTCTTAGAAATTCAAACACTTTAATTCCTTCACGTAGCTAAAATACTACGACATTCCAACATCAATAGGTTATAGAATGACAACCATCTTGATATCACATAAAATATGATTTTATTTTTATTTATTTTAATAAAATCATTTTACAATAAAATCTGAATTTTTCGGTCGTTACAGGCATGAAAACCTTAAAATTTAACAAGAATGTTAAGGAAAATATCCTTGTGAAACGATACTAGATGAACCGCAAATTTCAAGGATATTCTACTAATTTCACAGAGTATAGAAGCAATACTTTAACAAAATGAGTGTAGAATTCAGAATCTGAAATGAAATAATATTAATTACATACTATAGAGTATGGAAGAAAATATTATTTCATACGGATATTGAACAAAAATAATATCCTTTATGAATACGAAAGAAATAATACTCCTTACCTTAGTAGAAGACCGGATACTACAATAGTGAAGTAGCAGAATACTCTTCTTCCTTCTCTCTATAGCTTCTCTCTCTCTATAGTTTCTCTCTCTATAATTGCTCTTGTGAGTCTTAGTGAATTGGTGAGAATGAAAGAAGAATGAGCTTCTATTTATAGAAAAATATAGTTTCGATAATTGCACATTTTGGGGCTTAAATTATTATAGAATAGTACCTTCATCTTTTCCTCCATATTTAATTTAGTCCTACAAGTATTATCAAACTTGCACCACCTCCCCTAATAGTACATGCATGTGAATCAATAGTTCCATTCATGTGAGATCTACACAGACTATAAGAGTCTGAAGTATATTTTCACACAGAAGGACCTGAACATGCGTCAAAGGAGATGGATGGAGTTGATAAAAGATTATTATTGTGAGATCTTTTATCATCCGGGCAAAGCTAATGTGGTTGCAGATGCCTTGAGTAGGAAAGACAGAGAAAAATTGATGTTGTTAACCGATAAGGAAGAGCTCATTTCAGCAATGGCAAGATTAGAGTTGGAAATCAAATTTCCAAAAGAATCTGACGAAAAATTGTACCAGATGGAAGTTAGTTCAAATGTGGTGGACAAGGTGAAGAATGCTCAACTACAAGATGAAGAATTCAGAAAAATAAAGGAAAGCATGATCGAAGGTAAAGAAGTGCAGTATAAAGTTCATATGGAAGGAATGCTAAGATTCGAGGGACAAATTTGGGTTCCGACAGTACAAGATGTTAAAGAGGAAATCTTGCCAGAAGCTCATAGCTCAAGATATTCGAATCATCCGGGAAGTACAAAGATGTATCAAGATTTATGAAGACATTTTTAGTGGCCAAATATGAAAAAAGACGTTGCAGAATGCGTTGCAAAGTGCTTAACATGTCAAAGAGTGAAGGCAGAGCATCAAAGGCCAAGCGGATTACTTCAACCGTTAGAAATACCGGAATGGAAATGGGAGAATATCACAATGGATTTTGTGGTAGGTCTTCCAACGACTCAGAAAGGATACAATACGATATGGGTGATAGTGGACAGATTAACAAAATCTGCACACTTTTTGCCAATAAAGATCAGATTTAATCTTGATCAGCTGGTGAAGTTATACATTAAAGAGACCATCTCAAGACATGGAGTTCCAATATCAATAGTGTCAGATCGAGACCCGAGGTTCACATCAAATTTCTGAAAGAAACTTCAAGAATGCATGGGAACGCAATTGAAGATGAGTACGAAATATCATCCACAAACTGATGGGAAAAGCGAACGAACAATCCAGATGCTAGAAGATATGCTTAGGGCATGCATCATGGATTTCAAAAGGAGCTGGGATGAACATTTACCATTGGTGTAATTTTCCTATAACAATAGTTACCACGCAAGCATCGGCATGCCGCCTTACGAAGCATTATGCAATGAGAAAGTCACGAGAACTCCTTTGTCTTTGGGATGAAGTCGATTGAGCGTCAATTATTAGGACCAAAGCTGATGCGAAAAATGCTTTGAGGTTGTTAAACTCTTCAGAGCAAGACTAGTAGCTGCTCAAGATCGACAGAAGAAATATGTTGATCAACACAGGCAGAATCGTGAATTGGAAGCAGAAAATTTCGTGTTCTTAAAACTTTCTCCTTGGAAGGGGAAAATTCATTTTGGTAAAAAGGGAAAGCTGAGCCCGAGATTTATTGGACCTTTCGAAGTGTTGCGAAAATTGGGAGAAGTGGCTTATGAAGTAGCTCTACCTCCAGAGTTAGAACACGTTCATAATGTTTTTTATGTTTCGGTATTACGATCGTATAAACCCGATTACAACCATGTGATAGAGTACGAACCTTTACAGTTCGATAAAGACTTGTCTTATGAAGATGTTCCTATCCAGATAGTCGACAAGAAAGAACAAGTGCTCAGGAATTAGGTGATACCTTCTGTGAAGGTAATATGGCAGAACCACAATGTCGAAGAGGCTACGTGGGAACTTGAAGCTGAAATGATGAAGAATTACCCTGAGTTATTTGTTTAATCCGTGTCTTCGATTTTGGGGACAGAATCTTTGTAAGGAGGGAAAAATGTGATGAATAATTTGTTTGAGTTATGATTCTAGGGACAGAATCCTTGTAAGGAAGGAAGGATATAATAATCCAAAAATTTAAATTGTAATTTTAAATATTTATGGAATTATATAAATATTTAATTAATGTGGTTATTGTAGAATAAATATTTATTTGATTTGATTATTAATTTATTGAATAAATAATTAACGAGTTAAGGAAATTGACCATCATGAGATAATATTTTAATATTTAGTTGATTAAATAAAATTATAATTATAAAGAAAATTATAATTATGTTGTATTGATTTATGTGTTAAAGTAATTTAATAAATTATTATTAGAATTAATTAAATTAAATATTAAAATTTAATTAATTAAAGTGTGACCATAAACTATATTATAAAGGAGTTATTAAAATAAGTTAAGGGAGGTTAATTCAGTTTTTGCCAAACAAGACTTAATGAATGTTAAGTCTTTAATTTAAATTTGTTTTAATTCAACTATTCCAAGCTCTAGGCGCTTGCTTCAATCCGTATAACATCTTATTCAATTTCAAAACTTATCTTCTTCTCCTTTGACAATGTAGTCAAGCGGTTGTTCCACGTACACCTCTTCTTCAAAAAATCCATTTAAAATTGCGGACTTCACATCCATTTGGTAAATCAACCAACCATTTTGAGCCGCCAAAGAAACAAGCAATTTTATAGTTTCCAAGCGAGCAACAGGGGCAAATACTTCATCATAGTCTATAGTTGGTCTTTAATTTGACTGTACCCTTTGGCTACTAATCATGTTTTGTATTTCTCCGCTTCACCCTTTGCATTCTTCTTTGTCTTGTACACCCATTTCATCCCAATTAGCTTTTGGCCTTTTGGAAATGTAATTGTTTTTTTTTTGGACAAATATTATGTCTATAAATTTTTAACAAGTTAGTCGAATCGACATAAAAGCAAAACACTAGCAAAAATTATTTGTTATATATAGTTTTATATGAAAAATTAGTTGTTGTGAAACTGTTTTCATAAGTTTATATATGATTATAGTTAATGAATTCATGTTATGTATGTAATTTGTGAAGAAAACCATATTACAGTGAGTTTATATGAATATGGCTTAGTTTAAAGTAAAATTAAAATTTTATTTAGTTGTTTAATTTATAAATTGACTATTGAATTCGAAAGAGGATGAATAATCATAAGCATAGTATGTTGAATTAACTGTTTTGGTTGAAAAACAAAATTACGGTGCTGATTTTCATTGAAACTTTCAAAAAGTGAAGTTTTAGCAAATTAGTGAAAATTAATTGTTCTAATTTGGATGTTTATGTTGTTTAGATGGCTAGAAATGCGTTAGAAAACATTAGATTATGTTTCTATAATCCTACTACACCTTAGATAGGTTGGTATGGTTGTTAGAAAGGAGTTTGGAGGCCTAATTTGGCTTTCTGTAGTGTTACAAAGCATAAAATTGCAAAATCTGAAGGACCCCATTACGTGAGCCTCCTTAGTCTAAAAAACCCACCCGTGAAAGGTAATCTCTAAGCCAAATTTTGAAAAAAAATCTGACAGAACATATTTTACTAAAATGAGCATAACGTTTTCATACGAACTCCGATTGATGATATTCAAGATGATTCGAAAAAAGGACGAATAGGCCTATAACCTTTAATTCTTTAAGTGTTTCAATTTGAAATCGTTATAAAGGGTCAAAATGGCCATCTTTAGGACTATTGTGTATTTGGAGGCAATCGAAGGGCGTCGGGATGCGCGAATGCAAGTGCAATCCTTTGTGTATTAGTATAACCTAATGATAATATGTTGGACATGCAATAGGATGTTGTATTTAAGTTGTTAATGTTTATGTGATGCAATGACATGATCACTTAAGTAGTTGTAATAAAGCTAAAAAGTAATGTTCATGAAAAGATGTGATGTTGTTTAAACTTAAACTTAGTTAGTAGCTATACTAAAAGTAAGAAAGCAACTCATGAAGGTAATGTTAGTGTAACTAATATATATTGTCAATACATATGGTATGTGTAGGACTTGTGGTGAACGTGAGTAGTGATTGTTTAACCTACGCACGAGGCAAGTTTTCTAACTCTACATTTACGTTGAGCAAGTTTCTAAACTAATTCTTTTTTAATTGAGCAAGTTCTTATATCTAGTTGCTTATGATTTCTAAATCCTATTTTGATATTGAACAAGTTATTCTTGTCTTTAACTTGTTATATAGCATGCAAGTTCACGTATTATGATATACTAATGTTGAACAAGTTTTATCGTTTAAATTACTATTTGTTATGCATGCTTAGTACTCAGTTCTAAATAACCTTGGCTTAAAATTGTTCAAGCAAGGCATGTTATGATTATTCAATGTTTATGCTATTAGTTTATTCCTAAAGCATGATCCTAATTTATAATGTCGATTCACTTATGATTATTCCATAGAATGACGTTATCAATATTGTATTCAACTAATCCTTAGTTAATGACCGTTGAATTCTAAATTACCCTTGAAGTGTATCCAAACCAAACTTACTTTAGTGCGGACTTGTACTCTAAATACTGAGATGAACAACCCTATTATCAGGGGATAATTTATGCTTAGCGTTGAAATGTTTGTGCACAATACATTATACGAAGGGCTGATCCCCCTAAGTACGAGGAGTTCTTATAGTCTTATGAATGTTAAAGTTGAAGTTGAAAGATTACTTACAACTGTGGATATAGTTCGTGGTCTTATGACCCTCAGATATATATTCCATATTTTGATTCCAGTTTGTGGTTATAATTGATAGAGTACTATTCAGTTTTAATGAGCCTATTCATTGGCATTTGTTATTATCATGTTGATTCATTGCTATATCTAGTGAGAAATTGTTTTGCTCACTCTTGTATATATATACACTCATTGCAGCTAAAGTTGAGAAGATCAACGAACCTACAACTAGCAAAGAAAATGGAAAAATTTACAAGTAATGAAGACTTATAATTTAATTTTATTGTTATAATGATAGACTTTTATTTGCTGATGTGATGTAATAATTTATTTCCGCATTTATATGATGTTTAAGGTTAGACAACCTGGGATGTTTTTTGATTTAATGATGTAACCCTATTTAAAGGGAGGATTTATGGTTTAAATATTATTTTATTTGGGTAGATAGTATGAATGTAAGGTTAGTGAACACCAAATCTTGAGGGAATGAAGTACCTACATTTGGGGGTGTCACAGATTGGTATCAAAGCTTTAGGTTATGAACCTTGGGTGGGGAAAAGCCTTAGGAAGTAACCTTTGAAAAGATAGTGGTGATAAACTCTTATCGAGTTTTAAGGAAGAAGTAATAAAACACTTATGTGCTTCTGTGATTGTAAATTATGTGATCGTGAGTGTCGAGTATTAATTATTAGTAATTAAAACTTAAAATTTGGTCGACAGGATGGCTAATGTAGGAGGATCCAATCAGGCTAGAGAGGAAAGATCCCAGATGCCTAGAGAGGATGAGCCTCCAGATATTCAGGTGGTGTGGGAACAACTACTGCCACGGGAAGCAACTCCGTTGGTCACAATAGTTGAGCAGGAGAGAATACCTGATGAGGATGATGAGATAGAGATGGATGAGGAGGACCCTGTTGAGCTGCCACCGTCGGATGAGGAGGACGAGGAGGAAGAAATTCCACTAATTCGATTGTCGTCCGTATGTATGACGAGGTGTATGACCGTAATGTGGAACTTCAGGATCCCGTCAAGGAGTTTCAAGAGATAGTAGCTAAACAACAGACCTCGATGGCACAGAAGAATGACGAGATCCAGGATCGAGAGGAACGTCTGAACAACGTTGAAGAGAAGCTGGTTCAAACTGAAGGAGAGAACGAGCGAATGATAGCCGAGATTGCAGAGTTGAAGAACAAGTTGAAAGAAGAAGCTACGAAGAGGGCAAGAGACGAAGACGCGTACGAGGAAGCTTATCAACGAGCCGGAATAGCAGAGAGAGACGCACAATCAAAGAGGATGAAGATGGAAGAGATGAATAACGTATTCAACACTGTGATCAATCGAGCTCAAGATTGGGTCATGTGTTATCCAATTCAGTTCGAGGCGCAGTCATCGTACATTTTAAATCGCTGAACAATGACCCAAATTATGGAGGAAGAGCGTCGTAAGACTACACAGTATCTTAGTAGGACATTGTAGGGAATGTACCTGATATGCGGTTAATGATATAATAAATAAAATGTAAATCCTGGGTATTATATAACTAATGGGATAGATGATGATGAAGTAATCCTGCAACTTTTGTAGTTCAGGAAAGTAATGTAAATAACAGTGATGCTATTGTTCTTATGTTTTCAAAAAGATTATGAATGAATAAAAGTTATTATTTTACTTAATTCCAAATGTTATGTGATATGTGATTATTCCTTTTATGGGGGCAAGTTAAGTAGAAATTACTTAAAAGAGTTGAGTAATAATCTAATGAGTGTATTTTTTTTTTAACAGAAAATGCCTCCAAGATGTCAACCACCCTGACAAAGAACCACTGAAGGAATCAATAAAAATAATGCTGAAGTTAACCCCGTTCAACAACTAGCAACGTTACTAACAGGAGCGTTGCAGAATCAACCTCAGAATCAAGGTATAACATTTAAGGATTTCAAGGCGGTTGGACCACTAGAATTCCGTGGGTCCATGAATCCAGTTGAGGCACAAACCTGGGTCATGGAGATAGAGAAAGTGTTCGATGTTGCTAGAGTAGGGGAGGATCAGAAGACTGCTTTTGCAACATTCATGTTGAAAGCAGAGGCTAGTTATTGGTGGCAGGCCAATAAAACCCGAGGAGGTCAAAGGATTATGACTTGGGAAAGGTTTAAGGAGATATTCTTCGAGACCTATTTTCCATAGAGTTCGAAGAGTCAGCTAGAAGTGCAGTTTTTGGAACTAAAGCTGGGAACGATGTCGGTGTCTGAGTATGCCGCAAGATTCAATGAGTTGGCGAGGTTTGCGCCATATCAAGTCGGCACAGACGAACGCAAGGCGAAGAGGTTTGAACAGGGACTAAAGCCCTGGTTGTACAGTAGGGTCTCCCTGTTCCAGCTAAAGACGTTTGTAGCAGTAATGGAGAAGGAAATTCTCGCTGAAGGTGGGGGCGAGGCTGTAACTAAGTTCAACCAAGAGCAGAGGAAGAAGAAAAATGAAGGTGAAGCTAAAAATGGTGGAGGTAGTAACGGTGGAAACAACAATAGCAATCTAAAGAGGAAATGTACTGGAAATGTGAGTGCTGGAAGCCAGCAGGGTAACCAGCAAAATAAGAAGTTTGAAGCATATGCTACATGCGAAAAGTTTCACAAGGGTGTGTGTTTGATAGGGAAGCGAGTATGTTTCAACTGTGGCTAGGAGGGTCACATCACCCCAAATTGCACTCAATTTAAGAAGAAAGTTTTCTTCACATGCGGGTCCAAGGATCACTTTACTCGTGAATTCCCTAAGAAGAAGGCTAGAGAGACAACAAGAAACAATGGAGGTACCAGTGGAGGTACGTGGGCCATTTCTAGACCAACTACATCAAACAAACCCATAGTCAGGACCTTCAACATGACTGTGCAAGATGTTGTACAATCAAAAGATGTTGTGTTAGGTATTATCCCAATCAATGATATAAACGCATATGTATTATTTGATTCAGGTGCTACTTGCTCATTTATATCTGATGAATTTGCTAAGAGGTTAGAAATACCTAATGAAGAGTTGAATTTCCCTTTAAACATAGAAATTGCGAATAGGGAGGCAATTCCTGTTAGATTCATATACAAGAACTGTAGGGTGAATATAAAGGGGAATGTTATGAAAGTAGATTTAATCCTGATAAAACTTGGAGAGTTTGACGTGATATTGGGAATGGATTGGCTATTCAATTATGGAGCAATAATTGACTGCCAAAAGAAGTGTGTAAACCTTATAACTCCATCAAAGGTAGTTTTTCATGGTAGCAAATTGCCTAGACAAATGAAATGTCTAACGATGATGCAGCCAAGAAGTTATTTAATAATAATTGTGTAGGGTAATAGCCTACATAGTTGATCAAAAACTTAAGGGTGTGAAACTAGAGGAAATACCATCGAAAGCCCTAAATCCGGTACTTGAAACCCGAACTCCTAATTGCTTACACGATACCATTTCTATGAGCGCAAATTAATACTAATAATAATAACAATAATATAAATATCAAACTTAATTTACATACATCAGAGTCTAATCCCAAGTACGCAACCTTTACTAAAATTCTTTACATGATAAATAATAAATATCATTGTCTTAATATAGTTTAACTAATACAAAAGATACCAATAATCATATTCTGCTTGCTTTCCTTTTCACTTGCTCTTGTCTGAACATTGGTTGATCATGCTTAGCTGAAAACATTTAAAATTTAAAGCAAGAATGAGCATTTGATTGCCCAGCAAGTAATAGAAACTATAAATATATTTAGCTGAAAGAATAAAATGTTTTATTTGTACATCACTTTTATAACGAATTAATAGTTGTGAAGTAAACTGAACCGATAATACTAACATAACAATTTTATCTAACTTTTTGAAACTATGTATTGACTATATTATATATATATATATATATATATATATATATATATATATATATATAGGGTTAGTTGACATACTATGAACATTGTTTTTAATTTTTGAATAGGTTTAGCGAAACTTCATCCACAAAAAATCAACTAACTTACGGGCTCGAGGGTGATCATCCCAATGTGCCCTGTATTGATCAATACTACATACAAAAATGATATTATCGTTCACTATGTCCACCTTGGGTGCATAAAAGTTTTTCCTTGATCGGGATGTTCATACTTAGTCTGGAATCCGAACCAAAACAATTTGATTGGATACAAAAAGGTTTTATCATATTCAACGATATTTCTAAATATGTGTCTAATGATCAAATAGCTTAGAGTATATATATATATATATATATATATATATATATATATATATATATATATATATATGTGTGTGTGTGTGTGTGTGTGTGTGTGTGTGTGTGATTAGATACAATGATTATCCAAGTGGGGACACTTTTATAACCATGTTTAGGAATTAACGAACAGAATATCTATCTGAATTACCATATACTAACATGTTGATAAACAATGATCGGATATAGAATATATCACAATAGGTTTAATAATCTAGCATAATAATAATATAATTTTGAAACTTTCTTACTCATATCCATTGCATAAAGGAAATGCAAAAGTAGGATACTTTCCTGGTACGCTGCTTACAATTCGCAACTTAGTTTTATCTTTTATACCAAAACTTATCATTAATAAGATCATTCTATCGATTAGAATCACATATCATAACACATAGTACTGCTTATTCCAGTCAACACATAACCTAATCACATTGTCACACATGTTTAACAGTCATTAAATCACAAACAAAGACATATATACAAACACATTATGTAAGTCCAGATCAATTTACGAAACACAATAGGTGTCTGCAAGCGGCTTTATCGGGTAATTATCGAGTCTAAGACTCTATATCGAAGTTCAATATCTATTTAAACTGGTTAAATAACAGTAATATCATTTTTAAATGACTTACAATAATTTTAAAATAATTATTATAATTTATTCTAATTTTTTCAAACATCAGAATCATTATAAAATGATTTAAATATCAAATAATTCTATTATCATTAATATTTAATTAATATTAAACTATTAATGAAATCATTGCCAAAATATTAAAGTTATTTATAATAACTCAAAATATTTTTAAAACATTTATTTTACCCTTAAATGATTTTTAAAACATTTAAAATCATTTTTAAATAATTACTATTAATATTTAAGTATTAATGTACTATTTATCCAAATATTAAAAATCATTAATTATAACTTAAAATATTTTAATTCATTTATATCCTTTTTAAATGATTTTAAATTAATAAAACCATTTTAAAACTATTTATTTAATATAATTATTAAATAAATTCAATATCATTAATTATTATCATTAATATTTAATTATTAATGAAATTATCCTTTAAAATCTTAAAAGTTATGTTTTATAACTTAAAATATCTTTAAACATTTTATTTTCATTTAAAATGATTTTTCTAATATTAAAATTATTTTTACATTTTTTTATTTAATATAATTATTAAATAAATCTAATATCCTTAATGTTAAAATATTAATATTTTTCATGACAAAATATGAAAAGTTATATTTTATAACTTCAAATATTTTTATAATCTCTAAATCATTTTTATATAAATTTTAAATCATTAATTCTATTTTTCATCATTTATTTAATATCTTTATTAAATAACTTAATCATCATTAATATTTAATTATTAATGAAATTCATCACAAAAATATTAAAAGTTATAGAAAATAACTTAAAATATCTTTTATATCATAACATATTTTTAAATGATTTTGAATGAATTAAAATCATTTTAAATAATTTATTTAATATTATAATAAAATAAATTAAATACCTTTTATATTCCAAAAATATTAAATATTTAAGAAATATACTTAAAATAATTAAAAACTAATTTTTGGACTTTAAAATAATTTTTAATAATTTATTTTGTATTTTAATAATTAAAAACTAATTTTTTCTATTTATTTAATTAAAATAATTAATTTAATAATTAAACTGTCGCGAAAGATACATTAGGCGACAAAACTGTCGCTAATGGTTTTCTTCATCAAACCCAAAACACGCATGTCAGTGAACTAGTGACATGGTTTGACCACGAATCATGTACTGTGTATTGAGTTTCTGGGCTAAGTTAAACCTTGGTCGTGTACCTGAAATGTAACTCTACAGTAACCAACCATCATCTAGATCATAAAACCAACACATAAGGAGATCTGGCCATTCAAACTTCCTGTCAGGCGTTTCTAGGTTTTCCCAGAAACCCAGAAATTCAAGTCCCTTGTTTCGTGCTCAATTTAATTTAGGTTCTAGCCTTGCTTCATGTGATATAATGGTTCATACTTATAGAGTACATGACAGGGAACAATAACACAATATCAGATCATCATATCATCAACACAATCAAGATCTATAAGTAGGTTAAAGTACCTTCCTGGAATCGTTCTTGAACATTTCGGGGATTTTTTAGAATGTTCTTGAAAGCGGTTTTATTTAGCTAAGTTCGACCACCACTCAAATCGATTCTATTAAGTTTCTAGGTGATATAAAGGCCTTAACATGTTGTCTTCATATCACCACAACAACCACCAAACAACAACATGACAAAAAAACTTAAACATAGCAAGATCCAAGCTCTCAAAAACACCGCATCGAGATTTACGGGTTTTAAGGGTTTCAAGAATAATGTCATCAATGCCGGTCAACCCACTTTGACCTTAAATATCTTTTAATCTACAACAAATATGACCATGATTCAAGTTCCATAACAAATATTTCATAGCAGACTACCACTTCAAACATTTAAACAACAAAAAAACATAACAGAATAAGATTTATAGGGTCTGACATTCGTTGTCAAACAACTAAATTTTTTTCCAGATTTTTGAAAAACTTAATTTTGAGCACTTTGATGTTATGGATCTAACAAATACCAACCCAGATCAACTATATGGACTACAAAAAACATGTTTTAACAATAAATCAAAACATCTAACATCAAATCACATGATTTTTAAATTAGGGTTTTTGTACCTTTTCTAAGCTTTGATTTTGATTCTGTTCTTCTGATCTGATATTGGTGTTCGTGGGGCTTGATTTGTGACTGATCTAACACTAAAATTTCGTGGGTTTGAGCTTAAGAGAATATGGTTTAAGTGCTTGTGAATAATTTAGGCCAAATGTACACTTTCTCTCTCTTGAATCTATATGTACATCATGTATGCAATGTATTAGATGCTTGCAATGGCTGATGTGCCGGTAATCAATAGTTCATAGGTAGGTCTAGGGGGTGGCTGGCCAGATTTGCAAAGATTTGGCTAGCAATAATTCAACAAATAAGATAAAAGGGTAAAATGGTAATTTTATTTTAATTTCAAGGGTATTCTTGTCCAAGGTGCTTGAATCTAGGGTTTAATCACTAGATTTTAAGCCTTAAAATTTCCCAAATAATTTCTAGGGTTTGAAAAAATTAAAATTAAAGTGTAATAAAATTTTAATTAAATACACTAATTTAAAATTAGGGTTTTTAAATTAGGGTTCCTTAATATTATTAGGGTTCCCAAATTACCAATTAGGGTTTCCTAATTATCATTATAATTTACAAAAATAATAATTAGGGTTTTTAATTTTAGTAAATTAGGGTTTTCAAATAATAATTAGGGTTTCTTCTAATTATAGAAATTCTATAATACACAGTAAAATTCATATAACATAATTAATACACAGTCTCGAACTCATAACTGAGTTTAACAATTAGTGTTTAATAACATGATATAAGGGTTATGACATAATTTACCATAATTGACCAACCATTATCAGTCTACACATATACAGTACATATTTATAGCACTGAAAAATCAAAATATAATTAATATTATATTATTATTCTCATCCCTTGATAGGAATCCCAATTTAGGGTTAGGATTCCATATCTGATTTATCCTCCAAATACAACATCAATAATTAAGTTAAAATAATTAACTTAAATATTCTAAACAAATTCATATAATAAATTATTTATTATTATAATTCTAATAATCATTTCATATATTATTTAAATAATATAAAATCATGTTTTCATGGAAAATAATTAATAAAACGTCTTTTGCTTACAAAATTAATTACTATAAGAATATAATTTGTAATGATTAATAATTCTAAAATTATTTATAATTTTTTTTCGGTAATAAATATATTTGTATTTATCATAGACATTACTTGACACTTATTCTCATCATTAAAATAAATAAATATAAAAAAAATATTATAAGCAAAATTTCTTATTTATTTATATAAAAATATTGGGTTATTACATTTACCATCCCTTATAAGGATTCCGTCCCCGGAATCACAGTTTTAAAACTCATACATACAGGGGTACATAACATACACAATCATTGCAAGTAGATCTCGATCATATTTGATCGAACTGATCTTTAACTATTCAATATAAAGCTTGTCTATCTGATTAAGCGGAAGTTTGATTTATAAAAGAACTCCAAATCCTTCTTCAAAATTTCTTTATAAAATAATTTATTATATATATAGGAAAATCATATATATCAAAATATACAAGTTATACGAATAATACCTAGAGTTGCATTATTGGCTGCCATCGTATACTGGACCGTTATATTGAAGACTCTTGCGGTTGATTCTTTTAGTTTATTTGTTGAAGTTGGTTCCGTTATCGCTAGAGTCCCGCTGCCTTTTCCCATATTCGTGCTCCTGTATCCCCCCCCCCCCCCCTTTGGACAATTCTTCACCTTATGCTTTGTTGATCCACACATGAAACACCCTTTATTCATTCTTGGGTTGGGGCAGTTTGGAGAGATATGTCCCTCCTGCCCACACTTGTAACACACAAACTTACCCTTAAAGATATTTTCCCGAGTGATTCTTTCCGTAATTATCACACCGCGCAACCTGTTTCTTTCCACCTCCTGGCCTATTTGTGGTATTCCCAAAATTTTTCCCTTTTCTTTTTCCAGTCCTACTACCACTACTTTCTTCTCCGACTCTAGCTTGATTTGCTTCCCCCAAAAAATTTGCCTCCCCTTTCATCGTGTAGGTGACAAAAGTTGTCTTTTTCCCCTCTGTTACCCTAGCTATCATAAACACTTCTACAGGGTCAGTTGATCCTCTAAATCCTGGCGATTCGATTGCCTTGAAGTCTTTGAGGTTTGTCGTTCGATTATCTGGCTAATTTCCCACGACTGGTATTCCGTTATGCATATCTTGAGCGACCATAATCGTAAAATTTTGTATCGGGTCTAGTTGTCCTCCAGCTTTGTTAACAGGTTCATTTGTCCTTTGGTTTCGCTTTTGTCTTGGCGGCATTATCATAAATGATTCCTCATTAACTTACATTCTAAGCCTTATCGTATACGTTTGACATATAACGCGAACTTTTCTACTCAATTAATCATGTAATCAAAATATTAGATTTTGAAAACTTTGGTTTTTTGTATTAACCAATGTTCAGATAAATAATTACTATCTTTATACCAACTTATTTTTTTAATCCAACATAGATTCATATTCATAACACTTTACATACCATATCACATATTGCTTTAAACATCCGCTATCCCTTTGTGACTCAAAAGTCGGGAATCACTGCCATAACTTATACGAAAGTTAAGAATATTATATTACACAGACATACCTATCATTTACACCACATAAAATCATACCCATTCAAGTAATACTAATACTACTTATTTCTTACTCCTTCACTAAGGATCAATTGCTTAGTATTCTATATATTCCATTATCCTCGATAATCCAATCACACATAATTATACCAAGTTTGTCAAACTTACCACACATTATAAGTCCAAGAACTTATCACAATCATATGAGTTTAAGAACTTGTCCTAGTCAGACCTTTGGCGTCCATTCGCTGAGGGGTTCAAAAATTTTATATAATTATGAGTCATGAACTTACCATAAGTATGAGTTTTAAGAACTCGAGCTTAACTTTATATTCTCTAACTATATTCTACCTATCAGTTATACTATTGTTTCTGGGTCTGGTATTACATTTTCCAGTATAATCACCTCACTAGGGTT
Organism: Panax ginseng; assembly: GCA_020205605.1. NCBI lineage: Eukaryota > Viridiplantae > Streptophyta > Magnoliopsida > Apiales > Araliaceae > Panax > Panax ginseng. The sequence goes on along the minus strand of CM035132.1, from coordinate 122,516,606 downwards.
ATTTTCCAGTATGAGTTTTTTTTTTGATCTGAGGGTATCCTAATCCTTTCTATCCGACATTTACACATAAATTATCCTGATTAGCACAAAGTATATACACACAGCAATTAATAATTTTATATAAGTTATCTTTTATTTTATTTTATGATGAATTTATTCAATTCATCTCCTTTTAAACTCTAAATGAGTTATTTCTATTTTCAATGTTTCCCTCTGTTCTAAGGTTATAGCCTAAGGTCTAGCCCACCTAAGGTTTCTAACCCTAAAGCTCTGATACCAACTTGTAACTTTAATGGTGCTTTCAACCATAGCACCTTACAAGGGTACCTATCAGCTTGCCACCGATTGAATTGGCGTCGCCTACGGAGAGTCTGGCTTCGGTACATTCCACAGAAGGAAGTCACTAGCGAGAGGCTCGGGGCTATTCACAAATTCATGCTAATAGCTCTGATACCAAGTTGTAAAGCCCCCAAATCCGGGTACTTGAAACCCGAACTCGGTGCTTCACGATACCATTTCTGTGAACAGAATTAATACTAATGATAATAACAATAATATAAATATCAAACTTAATTTACATACATCAGAGTCTAATCCCAAGTACACAACCTTTACTAAAATTCTTTACATGATAAATAATAAATATCATTGTCTTAATACAGTTTAACTAATACAAAAGATACCAATTATCATATTCTGCTTGCTTTCCTTTTCACTTGCTCTTGTCTGAACATTCCGGTTGATCATGTTTAGCTGAAATCATTTATAATTTAAAGAAAGAATGAGCATTTGATTGCCCAGCAAGTAATAACAACTATAAATATATTTAGCTGAAAGAATTAAATATTTTATTTGTACATCACTTCTATAACGAATTAATAGTTGTGAAGTAAACTGAACCGATAATACTAACATAACAATTTTATCTCAACTTTTTGAAACTATATATTGACTATATATATATATATATATATATATATAGGGTTAGTTGATATACTATGAACATTGTTTTCAATTTTCGAATAGGTTTAGCAGAACTTCATCCGCAAACCGTCATAACTTACGGGCTCGAGGGTGATCATCCCAATGTGCCCTATATTGATCAATACTACATACAAGAACGATATTATCGTTCACTCTGTCCACCTTGGGTGAATAAAAGTTTTCCCTTGATTGGGATGTTCATATTTAGTCTGGAATCCGAACCAAAACAATTTGATTGGATACAAAAATGTTTTATCATATTCAACGATATTTCTAAATCTGTGTCTAGCTGATCAAATAGCTTAGAGGTATATATATATATATATATATATATATATATATATATATGTGAACATGTGATTAGATACAATGATTATCCAAGTGGGGACACTTGTATAAACATGTTTTAACAATAAATCAAAACATCTAACATCAAATCACATGATTTTTAAATTAGGGTTTTTGTACCTTTTCTAAGCTTTGATTTTGATTCTGTTCTTCTGATCTGATATTGGTGTTCGTGGGGCTTGATTTGTGACTGATCTAACACTAAAATTTCGTGGGTTTGAGCTTGAGAGAATATGGTTAAGTGCTTGTGAATAATTTAGGCCAAATGTACACTTTCTCTCTCTTGAATCTATATGTACATCATGTATGCAATGTATTGGATGCTTGCAATGGCTAATGTGCTGGTAATCTATAGTTCATAGGTAGGTCTAGGGGTTGGCTGGCCAGATTTGCAAAGATTTAGCTAGCAATAATTCAACAAATAAGACAAAAGGGTAAAATGGCAATTTTATTTTAATTTCAAGGGTATTCTTGTCCAAGGTGCTTGAATCTAGGGTTTAATGTAATACCCGGTAAAAATAATAAAAAATAATAATAATAATAATTAAATAAAATAATTAAATAATATTTAAATCCATATTTTAATTGGGCTTTTCTTATGTCTTGGTCAATTTGTATTTAATTTGTGTGGACTATTATAAGTATGTGGTTACATTAATTTGGGTATTTAAACTAATTGGGTCAAACTAATATTTTTTTCAAGTATCTAAGTTTGGGCTTGTTAAACTATTTGAGCCCAATTTTTATTTTTATTTTTAAAAGTATTGGGTTTAAAAACTAAATTGGAATAGGAATAATATTAATATATTAGGTTAAGCCCCTTCCTAATTCATGTACTGACATTAATCGATTAGAGAGGTTTTCACGCAACGAGAAACGAAGAGGCGGGGGAAGAAGGGATGTGAGATAAAAGAAAATTTGGGGAAGAAAATTGTGAGACCATATTCAACATAATCGTATCCCCAAAAGTTAATTATTGGATTGATTTTTATTTAAATGTAGCATAGTTATTTTATTAGTGTAATTACAGTCTTAGCGAAATTTGATTATGTCGTTTATCTGATTTGATGCGTTGATATAGTCTAACACGTAATTGGGAAGGTGTGATAGTTTATATATTAGATAATAAACAAATTTGTTAGTATATGTTTGGTTCATAAACATATTATATGTATTTGTATGGTACAACGTTTTCGGCATTGCAATTGTGAAAAAGGAGAGGTTCCTGACTTTGTGATCCATCAGATGGTGAATATAATTATTATAATATAATTTCATCCACTATATATATTAATCATATATCATATAAATTCATAAAAGGCTAAGAAAAGTAAAGTGGTCATTCAAAATCTTATATACTTTACAAGCATGTTGTTTTTATCATACTAGTATAAGTCGGTGATAGCTTTGAATAATAAACTTAGTGACCTGAATGTTTTAGTGGAATAAGGAGGTAATAATGATTATTAATATTTTATTATTAGTTCAATAATAGGTTATATATATATTTATTTATAATTTAGTAATTTAATTAACGATATTGTATTAATTTGGTGATTATATAGATCGAATTGAGGAGATCTAGCAGTGTGATATTTGGGTTTGGGGAATTATTTCGCTATTATATTCAGGTACGGATCCCGTACTCTTTCAGCGGTACTCTTGTTAAATTTGATTTGTTCGTTTTTTCGCTTGTTCGAATTTCGTTATTATTTCACATAATTGTTTCCTGTGAAATAAATATATTAGTTTCATTTTGGAGTTGATATATATATGACTCGTAATTGTACTTTTTGAGTTAGGTTATCATGTTTAGTACTATTTATTTTTGATAATTGTAGAGCGGTACATGTTGCTACCTTCTTTTTGAAACCTTGTGATTATAATTTGATTTGTTTCAACATGTACATATAGAACCCTTTTGTTGGTATTATGTCACATGTGTTGTGACATGGTATTTTTGTTAGAATATACCGTAGGGTATACCTGAGATATAACCACCTATGGGGGTACCACAGGCATGTCGTCTTGGCACATGAGGCATGACACCTTCCGTGGCGGTGTGATTAGTCCACGGCGTCTCCGTTTTGGGCTCCAGAGGAAGTGGGCCATTTGGTGTTTTGTTTTGGGAGGCGTATGGGTTAACCCTAGTTTTCTGTTCTGCGGATTGGTGATGTTGTGCCAAATACACCTATCCGATTTGCATACATTTGGATTCGCGGTCCAATGTTTGATTTTCCTGTGTGGCATTATTTTGACTTGCCTGTGTGGCATTGTTTTGATGTGACTATGTGGCATTATTTTGGTTGCCTGTGTAGCATCATTTGATTTGCCTATGTGGCAAAATATATTTTTGAGCTCACTCGGTATGAAATAATCCCAGCCATTTGTTTCAGCCTATTATTTTATTGTATTAATTTGTTGGCTTCAGTTCAGTTCAATTCATTGAGTTAGTTACTTCAGTTCGTTATTTCTTTATTCGTCTATTGGTTTCGTCAATTCTGTTGATTCAGATATATTTCATTCAGATCTTTGGAGATTATATTTTTTTGTCAGTATTTACCCTTGAGGCTTTGTTCAATATTTTGTCTCAGTTGTTTTCGTATATCAGTTGTATATCTTCTGTGTATCTATATCCGTACTGGGCAATTGGCTCATGCTGTGTTTTTCTTCCGGCAGGTTTGCAGCGGTGATTCAGGGCTAGTGTGATGAGAGTTTTACCTTTGACCATTTAGGTTTATTCGAATTTTAAGTTTTAATTATTTTGACTCAGTTTGGAGAATCGTACTTTTTACTTTATTATGGATCACCACTATTAATATTTTGAGGTTGTTAGTGCTCTGTTTATTTATTTTGAGGTTTGTTGTGCTTTGCACGTGACCTCCCTTTCCTTTTCGGGAAGGGGTGTTATAGAGATCGTATCAGAGCTTAGGTTCTTTCTTGTAGAAAACCTATTTAGGTTTGACCTATGAGTTGTGGGTAAACCATTGGGTAGACGTAGGAGTTTGATTCAATTTTGTTGTTTGTTTGGTTGGTCTCTATTTTGACCAACTGCCGATTTCTTTTCGATTTTTAGTTAATTTGAGGAAAGTGGAATAATTTGTTAAGGTGATTGAGTAATGATATTAGTTAAGGGTTGTGATTGGATATCATTAAGGAGAATAAATATGTGATTATGATTGTGATTGGATATTTTGTACAGTTAAGAAAGGATTATATGATTATGATGTGAGTATTTGTATAAGCCAGTTTTTGATTTTGGGAAATTATTTGTTAGAGTTGTTTTGGTGACAATTTATTATGATCTTAGAATTGAGGATTTGATTTTGATGATGATTTTTTTTATGTTACGCTTGTGGATAATTTGAGGTATGTGTATTGATGGGATACTATGATAAAGTGAAAACTATTAAGTATAGAGGATTTCTTGTAATTTGAGTTGTTGAGATTCGAGGTAATTAGATCAATCTTTTGGAGTAAATGAATTTTGTGATTATTTCCTATTAGAATATTGGAGTTATCTTATATGAAATTTTGAGTGATAGTATGAGGAGATTTTGAAATTTGTTGGGTTAAGATTTGCATTAAGAGAATGAGTGATTCATTGAATGATTATATATATAATAAGTGATGAATTCAATATATTTTAAGAGATTTTGGAAACTATAGTTGCGTATTCAGATAGTAGGATATATGATTTAGAGTTTGGTATGGTGATGGAGAGATCTTAGTAGTAGTGTATTTTTGGTGTAATAATACTTGAGAACTAATTTGATTTGAGGTTATGATATTTTGAAACTCTTAAGGATTTAGGAGAGTTGGTGATAAAGAGGTATTAGTAGTATATTCTTTGGTGTAATATTATTTGATGAATAGTTCAAATTGAGGATGAGATATTTTGAAGCTCTTGAGGACTTGGGGAGAGTTGGTAATATAGTTTGCATAGTTGTTTTGTTTATCTGATGTCTTTAGAGATTTGTGTGAATTTATATAAAATAAAATAAAAATAATTGGTTAAATCTTTGTCATGTGTGGAACATAAATGTTTTACGAATTAAAAATAATTTTAAATATTTTGGGTATTCGAATCGTATTTAGATGAAAAGAAAATTTTGTGTTTTCGAATTATGTTCTGAAGGGTACATTTACAAGAATGAAACTCAAAGATATTGACCGGGGGGGCCCGCACCAACGGTGAATCATGTGATCTAATGTGATATAACGCGAAGAACCTTACCAAGGCTTGACACGGTAGCTGACGAATCTTTTACTAGTACATTGATAATTACGTGGACCGATGACTTATCCGCGTTGATCGTTACAAATGGCAGTGCTACGTCGTAACTAAATTTATTTATTTTTTTTGTAGCTTATTTGAATTCCGAGGACGGAACTGTTTTTAAGGGGTGAAAAATGTAATAACCCATTTTTTTATAATTAGATATTAATTGATTTTATTTTATACGATTGTATTTAAATTAGAAAAGGTAAATGATTTTGTTTCCGTCTTTTCTTCCTTGTTTTGTTTGGAAAATTAAATTCTTTTAGTAGATAATGAAATAACTGATTAAATTAAAATTGAGGAAGATAATTCCTTTTGTTCAAGTCTTGTGGTAAAATCATTTGGAGCGTGAAGCTACTTGGAAATAGAAGAGTCTATTCGAGCGGAGTATTCGCATCTTTTGATAATTTGGTACGTTCATTTTTTTGATTCCGGGGACGGAATCTTTTTTAAGGGGTAGGTGATGTAATACCCGGTAAAAATAAAAATAATAATAATAATAATAATAATTAAATAATATTTAAATCCATATTTTAGTTGGGCTTTTCTTATGTCTTGGTCAATTTGTATTTAATTTGTGTGGACTATTATAAGTATGTGGTTACATTAATTTGGGTATTTAAACTAATTGGGTCAAACTAATATTTTTTTAAGTATCTAAGTTTGGGCTTGTTAAACTATTTGAGCCCAATTTTTATTTTTATTTTTTAAAAGTGTTGGCTTTAAAAACTAAATTGGAATAAGAATAATATTAATAAATTAGGTTAAGCCCCTTCCTAATTCATGTACTGACATTAATCGATTAGAGATGTTTTCACGCAAAGAGAAACGGAGAGGCGGCAGAAGAAGGGATGTGAGATAAAAGAAAATTTGGGGAAGAAAATTGTGAGACCATATTCAACATAATCGTATCCCCAAAAGGTAATTATTGGATTGATTTTTATTTAAATGTAGCATAGTTATTTTATTAGTGTAATTATAGTTTTAGCGAAATTTGATTATGTCGTTTATCTGATTTGATGCGTTGATATAGTCTAACACGTAATTGGGAAGGTGTGATAGTTTATATATTAGATAATAAACAAATTTGTTAGTATATGTTTGGTTCATAAACATATTATATGTATTTATATGGTACAACATTTTCGGCATTGCAATTGTGAAAAAGGAGAGGTTCCTGACTTTTTGATCCATCAGATGGTGAATATAATTATTATAATATAATTTCATCCACTATATATATTAATCATATATCATATAAATTCATAAAAGGCTAAGAAAAGTAAAGTGGTCATTCAAAATCTTATATACTTTACAAGCATGTTGTTTTTATCATACTAGTATAAGTCGGTGATAACTTTGAATAATAAACTTAGTGACCTGAATGTTTTAGTGGAATAATGAGGTAATAATGATTATTAATATTTTATTATTAGTTCAATAATAGGTTATATATATATATATATAATTTAGTAATTTAATTAACGATATTGTATTAATTTGGTGATTATATAGGTCGAATTGAGGAGATCTAGCAGTCTGATATTTGGGTTTGGGGAATTATTTCGCTATTATATTCAGGTACGGATCCCGTACTCTTTCAGCGGTACTCTTGTTAAATTTGATTTGTTCAATTTTTCGCTTGTTCGAATTTCGTTATTATTTCACATAATTGTTTCATGTGAAATAAATATATTAGTTTCATTTTGGAGTTGATACATATGACTCGTAATTGTACTCTTTGAGTTAGGTTATCATGTTTAGTACTATTTATTTTTGATAATTGTAGAGCGGTACATGTTGCTACCTTCTTTTTGAAACCTTGTGATTATAATTTGATTTGGTTCAACATGTACATATAGAACCCTTTTGTTGGTATTATGTCGAATGTGTTGTGACATGGTATTTTTGTTAGAATATACTGTAGGGTATACCTGAGCTATAACCACCTGTGGGGGTACCACAGGCATGTCGTCTTGGCACGAGAGGCATGACACCTTCTGTGGCGGTGTGATTAGTCCACGGCGTCTCCGTTTTGGGCTCCAGAGGAAGTGGGCCATTTGGTGTTTTGTTGTGGGAGGCGTATGGGTTAACCTGGTTTTTCATTACTCATGGATTGGTGATGTTGTGCAAAATACACCTATCCGATTTGCATACATTTGGATTCGCGGTCCAATGTTTGATTTTCCTGTGTGACATTATTTTGACTTGCCTGTGTGGCATTGTTTTGATGTGACTATGTGGCATTATTTTGGTTGCCTGTATAGCATCATTTGATTTGCCTGTGTGGCAAGATATATTTTTGAGCTCACTCGGTATGAAATAACCTCAGCCATTTGTTTCAGCCTATTATTTTATTGTATTAATTTGTTGGCTTCAGTTCAGTTTAATTCATTGAGTTAGTTACTTCAGTTCGTTATTTCTTTATTCGTCTATTGGTTTCGTCAATTCTGTTGATTCAGATATATTTCATTCAGATCTTTGGAGATTATATTTTTTGTCAGTATTTACCCTTGAGGCTTTATTCAATATTTTGTCTCAGTTGTTTTCGTATATCAGTTGTATATCTTTTGTGTATCTATATCCGTACTGGGCAATTGGCTCATGCTGTGTTTTTCTTCCGACAAGTTTGCAGGGGTGATTCAGGGCTAGTGTGATGAGAGTTTTGCCTTTGACCATTTAGGTTGGTTCAAATTTTAAGTTTTAATTATTTTGACTCAGTTTGGAGAATCGTACTTATTACTTTATTAATGGATCACCACTATTAATATTTTGAGGTTGTTAGTGCCCTGTTTATTTATTTTGAGGTTTGTTGTGCTTTGCACGTGACCTCCCTTTCCTTTTCGGGAAGGGGGTGTTACATTTAATCACTAGATTTTAAGCCTTAAAATTTCCCAAATAATTTCTAGGGTTTCAAAAAATTAAAATTAAAGTGTAATAAAATTTTAATTAAATACAATAATTTAAAATTAGGGTTTTTAAATTAGGGTTCCTTAATATTATTAGGGTTCCCAAATTAACAATTAGGGTTTCCTAATTATCATTATAATTTACAAAAATAATAATAAGGGTTTCTAATTTTAGCAAATTAGGGTTTTCAAATAATAATTAGGGTTTCTCCTAATTACAGAAATTCTATAATACACAGTAAAATTCATATAACACAATTAATACACAGTCTCGAACTCATAACTGAGTTTAACAATTAGGGTTTAATAACATGATATAAGGGTTATGACATAATTTACCATAATTGACCAACTATCATCAGTCTACACATATACAGTACATATTTATAGCACTGAAAAATCAAAATATAATTAATATTATATTATTGTTCTCATCCCTTGATAAAAATCCCAATTTAGGGTTTGGATTCCATATCTGATTTATCCTCCAAATACAACATCAATAATTAAGTTAAAATAATTAACTTAAATATTCTGAACAAATTCATATAATAAATTATTTATTATTATAATTCTAATAATCATTTCATATATTATTTAAATAATATAAAATCATGTTTTCATGGAAAATAATTAATAAAAACGTTTCAACTTAAAAAATTAATTACTATAAGAATATAATTTGTAGTGATTAATAATTCTAAAATTATTTATAATTTTTCAAGTAATAAATATATTTGTATTTATCATACACATTACTTGACACTTATTCTAATCATTAAAATAAATAAATATATAAAAAAAATTATAAGCAAAATTTCTTATTTATTTATATAAAAATATCGGGTTATTACAATACTAGTGGTTATGGAATTCGTGGACGTGTTTCAGGAGGATTTGCCAGGATTTCCGCCTGACAGAGAAATCGAGTTCGTGACCGACTTAGCACCAGGAACCGCTCCAATATCAAAGGCCCCGTACATAATGGCTCCGGTAGAGATGAAAGAACTAATGGTACAACTGCAAGAACTGTTAGATAAGAAGTATATTCAACCGAGCGTATCACCGTGGGGAGCACGGGTGTTATTCGTGAAGAAGAAGGATGGGTCAATGCGTCTTTGCATTTATTAAACAAAGTCACTATTAAAAACAAGTATCCATTGCCAAGAATAGATGACTTGTTTGATAAATTGAAGGGTGCGAGATATTTCCCAAAAATAGATTTGAGGAGTAGGTATCACCAACTGAAAGTGAGGAAGGAGGATGTGCCGAAGACGGCATTCTGAACTCGGTATGGACATTACAAATTTTTGGTGATGTCTTTTGGTTTTACAAATGCCCCTGCAGCGTTCATGGATTTAATGAACAGGGTGTTTAAACCATTTTTAGACAAGTTTGTGGTGGTATTTATCGATGATATTTTGGTGTACTCCAAAACTCAAGAAGAACACGTGGAACACTTATGTCTAACGTTGGAGACGTTAAGAAAGGAAAAGTTGTATGAAATTCTCTAAATGTGAATTTTGGCTGAAACGTGTACCATTCCTTGGGCATATAATCGATAAAGATGGAATTTCAGTGGATCCATCAAAAGTCAAAGCTGTGATAAATTGGGAACAACCAAGAACTCCATCAGAAGTGAGAAGTTTCTTGGGATTGGCAGGCTATAATAGACAGTTTATCCAGGATTTTTCCAATATTGCCACTCCGTTGACGAATTTGACGAGAAAATCTGTAAAATTTGTTTGGACGGAGAAATGTGGAGAGAGTTTTATAGAATTGAAGAAGAGGCTTAGTGTGGCACCTGTGTTGTCATTACTAGATAATACAAGAAATTTTGTGGTGTATAGTGATGCTTCACACAAAGGATTGGGTTGTGTCCTTATGCAGAACGACAAAGTTATTGCATATGCATCAAGGCAGTTGAAAGACTACGAGAAAGGATATCCGACTCATGATTTAGAGTTGGCGGCAGTGGTGTTTGAGTTGAAAATATGGAGACACTATCTCTATAGAGAGAAATGTGAGATCTACACAGACCATAAGAGTCTGAAGTATATTTTCACATAGAAGGACCTGAACATGCGTCAAAGGAGAAGGATGGAGTTGATAAAAGATTATGATTGTGAGATCTTTTATCATCCGGGCAAAGCTAATGTGGCTGCAGATGCCTTGAGTAGGAAAGGCAGAGAAAAATTGATGCTGTTAACCGATAAGGAAGAGCTCATTTCAGCAATGGCAAGATTAGAGTTGGAAATCAAATTTCCAAAAGAATATGACGAAAAATTATACCAGATGTAAGCTAGTTCAAATGTGGTGGACAAGGTGAAGAATGCTCAACTACAAGATGAAGAATGCATAAAAATAAAGGAAAGTGTGGTCGAAGGTAAAGAAGTGAAGTATAAAGTTGATACGGAAGGAATGCTAAGATTCGAGGGATGAATTTGGGTTCTGGCAGTAGGAGATGTTAAAGAGGAAATCTTGGTAGAAGCTCATAGCTCAAGATATTCGATTCATCCGGGAAGTACAAAGATGTATCAAGATTTACGGTAACATTTTTGGTGGCCAAATATGAAAAGAGACGTTGCAGAATGCGTTGAAAAGTGCTTAACATGTCAAAGAGTGAAGGCAGAGCATCAAAGGCCAAATTGATTACTTCAACCGTTAGAAATACCGGAATGGAAATGGGAGCATATCACAATGGATTTTGTGGTAGGTCTTCCAACGACTCAGAAAGGATAAGATGCGATATGGGTGATAGTGGACAGATTGACAAAATCTGCACACTTTTTGCCAATAAAGATCATATTTAATTTTGATCAGCTAGCTAAGCTATACGTTAAAGAGATCATCTCAAGACATGGAGTTCCAATATCAATAGTGTCAGATCGAGACCCGAGGTTCACATAAAGATTCTGGAAGAAACTTCAAGAATGCATGGGAACGCAATTAAAGATGAGTACGGCATGTCATCCGTAAACTGATGGGTAAAGCGAATGAACAATCCAGACGTTAGAAGATATGCTTAGGGCATGCATCATGGATTTCAAAGGGAGCTAGGATGAACATTTACCATTGGTGGAATTTCCCTACAACAATAGTTACCACGCAAGCATCGGCATGCAACCTTACGAAGCATTGTACAGCAAAAAGTGCAGAACTCCAGTGTGCTGGGATGAAGTCGGTGAAAGTCAACTGTTAGGATCAAAACTGGTACAACAAATTACTAAGGTTGTTAAACTCATCAGACCAAGACTAGTAGTAGCTGCTCAAGATCGACAAAAGAAATATGCTGATCAACACAGGCAGAATCGTAAATTGGAAGTAGGAAATTTTGTGTTCTTAAAAGTTTCTCCTTGGAAGGGAAAAATTCGTTTTGGTAAAAAGGGAAAGTTGAGCCCGAGATTTATTGGACCTTTCGAGGTGTTGCGAAAAGTGGGAGAAGTGGCTTATGAGGTAGCTCTACCTCCAGAGTTAGAACACGTTCATAATGTTTTTCATGTTTCGGTATTACGACCGTATAAACTCGATTACAAACATGTGATAGAGTACGAACCTTTACAGTTCGATAAAGACTTGTCTTATGAAGAGGTTCCTATCCAGATAGTCGACAGGAAAGAACAAGTGCTCAGGAATAGGGTGATACCTTCTGTGAAGGTAATATGGAGGAACCACAATATCGAAGAGGCTACGTGGGAACTCGAAGCTGAAATGATGAAGAATTACCCTGAGTTATTTGTTTAATCCGTGTCTTCGATTTTGGGGACAGAATCTTTGTAAGGAGGGAAGAATGTGATGAATAATTTGTTGGACTTATGATTCTGGGGACAGAATCCTTGTAAGGAGGGAAGGATGTAACAATCCAAAAATTTTAATTGTAATTTTAAATATTTATGGAATTATATAAATATTTAATTAATGTGGTTATTGTAGAATAAATATTTATTTGATTTGATTTGATTTGATTATTTATTTGTTGAATAAATAATTAACTAGTTAAGGAAATTGACCATCATGAGATAATATTTTAATATTTAGTTGATTAAATAAAATTATAATTATAAAGAAAATTATAATTATGTTGTATTGATTTATGTGGTGAATTAATTTAATAAATTGTTATTAGAATTAATTAAATTGAATATTAAAATTTAATTAATTAAAGTGTGACCATAAACTATATTATAAACGAGTTATTAAAATAAGTTAAGGGAGGTTAATTCAAATTTTGCCATACAAGACTAAATGAATGTTAAGTCTTTAATTTAAATTTATTTTACCAAACAAGGTGTAAGATTTAATAGGTTAATTTTTAGTTAATTAGCCAAACAAGCCTTATGGCTTTTGAGTTTTTTAAAAAAACCGATGTCAGTTAAAGTTATAATTATATTATATACTTAATACATATATTATATCTTATACGTAATATCTTGTTAGTACGTAAGTTAGAGTTAGGAAGAAAGAACTAAGAAGAAGAAAAAGAAGAGAAAAAGAAAGGTTAGAGAATTTGAGAGAGAAGTTTGAGAAAAGAAGCTTGAGAATCAAAGAAAAGTTATCATCTTTTAGAAAATAAGGTATCATCTTACTTTTTTTTAAGTTTCTTTAAAGTTTTAGTTTTTCTCTTCCAAAAATCTCTGTAAAATCTTTGAAGAGGTTCAATTATTTGTTATATATAGTTTTATATGATAAATTAATTATTGTGAAACTGTTTTCATAAGTTTATATATGAGTATAGTCAATGAATTCATGTTATGTATGTAATTTGTGAAGAAAACCATATTACAGTGAGTTTATATGAATATATATGAATATGGCTTAGTTTAAAGTAAAATTAAGGTTTTATTTAGTTGTTTAATTTATAAATTGACTATTGAATTCGAAAGAGGATGAATAATCATAAGCATAGTATGTTGAATTAACTGTTTTGGTTGAAAAACAAAATCACAGTGATGATTTTCATTGAAACTTTCAAAAAGTGAAGTTTTAGCAAAATAGTGAAAATTAATGGTTCTAATTTGGATGTTTGGCTAGAAACGCGTTAGAAAACATTAGATTATGTTTCTGTAAACCTATTACAGCTTAGATAGGTTGGTATGGTTGTTAGAAAGGAGTTTGGAGGCCTAATTTGGCTTTACATAGTGTTACAAAGCATAAAATCGCAAAACGCAGAAGGGACCCCCACCCCGATGGGCCCCCAGTGCAAAAACCCCTGCCCCGGTGGGGGGGTAGTCTGCTAAGCCAAATTTTGAAAAACAAATCTTACAGAACATGTTTTACTAAAATGAGTATAACCTTTTCATACGAACTCCAATTGATGCGATTAAAAATGATTCGGAACGAGGACGAATAGGCCTATAATTTTTATTCTTTAATTTTTTTCAATTTGAAATCGTTATAAAGGGTCAAAATGGCCATATTTAGGTCTGTTGTGTATTTGGAGGCAATCGGAGGGCGTCGGGATGCGTGAATGCAAATGCAATCCTTTGTGTATTAGTATAACCTAATGATAACATGTTAGACATGCAATAGGATGTTGTATCAAGTTGTTAATGTGTATGTGATGCAATGACATGATCACTTAAGTAGTTATAATAAAGCTAAAAAGTAATGTTCATGAAAAGATGTGATGTTGTTTAAACTTAAACTTAGTTAGTAGCTATACTAAAAGTAAGAAAACAACTCATGAAGGTAATGTTAGTGTAACTAATGTGTATTGTCAATACATATGGCATGTGTAGGACTTGTGGTGAACGTGAGTAGTGATTGTTTAACCTACGCACGAGGCAAGTTTTATAACTCTACATTTACGTTGAGCAAGTTTCTAAACTTATTTTTTTTAATTGAGCAAGCTCTCTAATTCTACTTTTACAATTGAGCATATTCTTGTATCTAGTTGCTTATGATTTCTAACTCCTATTTTGATATTGAACAAGTTATTCTTGTCTTTAACTTGTTATATAGCATGAAAATTCATATATTATGATATACTAATGTTGAACAAGTTTTTATCGTTTAAATTACTATTTGTTATGCATGTTTAGTACTCAGTTCTAAATAACATTGGCTTAATATTGTTCAAGCAAGGCATGTTATGATTATTCAATGTTTATGCTATTAGTTTATTCCTAAAGCATGATCCTAATTTATAATGTTGATTCAGTTATGATTATTCCATAGCATGACGTTATCAATATTGTATTCAACTAATCCTTAGTTGATGACCGTTGAATTCTAAATTACCCTTGAAGTGTATCCAAACCAAACTTACTTTGGTTCGAACTTGTACTCTAAATACTGAGATGAACAACCCTATTATCAGGGGATAATTTACGTTTAGCGTTGAAATGTTTGTACACAATATATTGTATGAAGGGCTGATCCCCCTAAGTACGAGGAGTCCTTATAGTATTATGACTGTTAAAGTTAAAGTTGAAAGATTACTTACAACTGTGGACATAGTTCGTGGTCTTATGACCCTTAGATATATATTCCATATTTTGATTCCAGTCTTTGGTTATCATTGATAGAGTACTATTCAGTTTTGATGAGCCTATTCATTGACAGTTGTTATTATGATGTTGATTTATTGCTATATCTAGTGAGCAATTGTTTTGCTCACTCTTGCATATATATATATATACACTCATTGCAGCTAAAGTTGAGAAGGTCGACGAACCTACAACTAGCAAAGAAAAGGAAAAAATGTACAAGTGATGAAGACTTATAATTTTATTTTATTGTTATAATGTTAGACTTTTATTTACGGATGTGATGTAATAATATATTTCCACACTTGTATGATGTTTAAGGTTAGACAACTTTGTTTTTTGTTAATGATGTAACCCTATTTAAAGGATGTTTATGGTTTAAATATTAATTTATTTGGGTAACCCTATGTATGGATAGTGAACAAAGGGAGGATTTATGGTTTATGCATGTGAATATTATTAATTGCTCATTTATCCGGATTAATTACCCAATTGAATTTAACATCCAAAAATCAATTATTATGGAAATAAATGTGAACTACCAAATCTTTCAGGAATCAACACGAAATTACATCATTAGATTAACTCACGATATTTAACAACGTGATCATTCCCGTGAAAATTTCTAGACATAGTCAATATTGCAAATAATAATATTGATAACTTTGTCGTCTCAATTATTGTTTTAAAAATATAAAATATTATGCAGATGATAATGTGACAATAATTGAATCAATAATATGAGAGATATTATGCAACAATTACTGTAGAAATAATTCAGTATAACTGAGTGACTTCTCACGTAAGGATCAATAATCAATATCGTGTGCTATTATGCAACCACGCGTATTACTGTACTTTTACCACCGAGTATTTAAATAGTTTAACGGTAAAACTTTCGCTGTTATTTTTATAAAAAGACATTTACGTCATTTTCTAACTCCAACAATACTTTCGCTGTGGGGTCCACTAATGATTTTGCCATCATACGAATATTCCCTGTTAAAACGAATATTCCCCGACCAAACAAATATTTTATGACAATTTGCATACTTTGCAAAATTATTAAATACTACCCACAACTATAACATTATATCAAATCCACACCTTAATATTAAAAAAAATATTTTGAGAAATTAAATCTTCATTCATAAAATTTGGGGTCTTACAATTTACTCAACATAGGAACATTAAGCAATTTATAACTTCAAACATCGTGAAACTGTGACAACTAAAAAAATCGGATTCTCCATAATTTAAGTTTAAAGAATAAGTTATTAATAAAATGAATTTTAATAATAATATTATGTGCTATGAGTTTATTAATCCTTCTAGAACCAATGATGGTTATAAAAAGGGAGTATTCTAGCTACGAGCTAGACTGAATGAGTAAGAATTTAGAAGACAAAAATAAAAAAAATTCGGGAACAAAATTTTTTTTGAGAAAAAAGACGAAATATGCACTATTCACGCAACGAAACCCTAAGGGTTAGGGTTTAAATAACCTAAGCCTTTCTGAGAGATCGGTATGTCAAAATGACATTCCGTCGAAAAATTTGACGATAATATGTCGTGGAAAGTTAAGTTAGCCGATAAAAGTTTTTTTCGAAAAATATGCAGAAACCGGACGAAATAAAAATGACAAAAAGTGTAAGAACCCGAATTTTCAGAAAATATTAAAATAAGAATTTAGTGAATAAAATTTTTAAGACATGTGATGGGTTCAAATAAAAATGTATAATGTGTTACGAGGTATGTGGTATTGTGTTACATAGGGTAATATGCGCTATGTAATAAGTGAGGTTGTGTTTAATAAATATATATATATATATATATCATTATTATATATTTGTTAGAAATTATAGAGATGAATTTATATGAAGATGGATAAGATTTATCTATCGACATTAAATAATTTATAGAATTATTTTATTATTGTAAGTTGGTGACATTAAAATATCTTTGATAATCACCAATTTCTTGAGTATTTGTACGAGCGAGTATCAAGTCTAAGGTAGTGCAATCATACTCTTTAATGGTTGATGTATAGGATCTGGGCTAAACGATTCCTTCAGAGAGCGGAGGTATATACGAATTAGTAACCGATCTAACTCACTGTGAAAACAGTGTAGACGAGACGAAAACTAATTTGTTGGTTGTTTGTGGGAAACCACTCAGTGTACTATATTGAATACTATTAAAGACTCGATGCGTGCTAGGTTTAGACTTGTATCCGTGTACGTTGTCGACGAGAGAAGAAAATTGATATACCTTTAAAGTGGTTAGAGAATTATTGAGTAAATTGATACACGACGAGAAGTTAGGATTAAAGGAATGTATGTATGTGTTATATTTGAGTTTTGTGTTATTGGTGGTAAGAAACCGTAAAGGATTTGTATAGTTAGTTAAACTAATAAGGGAAAATAGAGTTTAGAATTCGAAGTGCGATCCTTAAATTGTTAAGGAAAATAGTAACCGATGGTGTGAAACCAAAGAGGGGATTAATGTTAGATGAGTTAACACACAAGGAGGATGTGTAAAGTATTTAGAAGCGTAAGGTTTCAATTCTGCTTATGCAGAACTTGTCTACCTAGGAATTTGGTATGGCGCAATTGCTTGCATTACTAAGCTTCTATGACCAAAGACAAACCGCACTGGTCAGAAAACTCTCGAAATCAATTTATGAAAATGTGATTTGCAAGCCATGCATATTAATAACTCTTATAAAGGTCATAAATGGTGAATTAAGGATTATGTGTAGCATAATGTGAAATGAGTAAATTCACTAAGTGAGTTAAAAGAGAATTAGGAAGATTAATCGGGTATGATTATGTGAATTCACATAAGTAATGAATACACTTTTAGATAGGTAATATCACTCATGTGGAAGTTAATTCATGTCGTGTAAAAAATGTTTGGCGATGGAGGTTGACACTGGCTTGAAGCTACACAAGTCTTGCTTAATTGCATAAGGTCTTGGCGCAATGCAGCGTCATCTGAAAGAAGAGATAAATCGCGCACAACATGCTACCAAAGTGGTCGATTGAGAAATATGATTTTTCTTCTGTAGAAAAGAAATGGAACACTTATGTGATATGTGTGACATTAATAAGCCATGCGATATGAGTATATTGCAATAACATGAGGTACCTAGTATACAGCAAAATTATATGTAAATTTTAATACATAAATGATTAAATATCTGTATATTTTAGAAACTGGGACGGAAATTAAATGTTTAAATAAACATTAATATTGAATAAGGTATAATGTGATTATGTGAGTAGTAGAAATACTTATGAAACTACTTGGATAATAATACCTGACTGCGATATTTTATTACATGTATTTAATGTACACGGCTTATATGATGTGAGTATAAAACTTATCTTTAAATTCCTAATATGGTAACAATTGTCCCTTAATATTACATTATAGGGATTAAAAGAACCAAACCAAACTTTATATAACCAAATGCTGAGGTTTAGAACTATGTCCCAAAATGAGTGACCCTTCTAGTACATGAACAGTGGGCTAGCTCTATATTGCGTGAAACTCAGTAAACCAAAAAGGCTAAAATTGTGTAGTGATGATGGCTAGACATTGAGTGGTTGGCCAACTCTTAATTAACCAATGTTTCTTTTCAATACACAATGAATCCAACTTCAGTGAAAAACCAATGCCCAGTCCATCATTCCTCTATAAAAATGGCAGCTATATCATTGGAATCACGTTATTGAGAATTGTCTGTAAAACCCAAGAATTTGAGTCTGAGTTACTAGTTGTTTAAAGTGAAGTTTAGCATTTGCAGAAGATAAAAATTAAGGAAACTAAGCTCCTTAGAAGGTAAAATCTTGTTTTAGAAACTTAATTTCAAAGTTTACAAATTATGGAAACTCTATTAGAATCTTGATAATTGGTTTGTGAATTGTTGTCATGGTGTTGTACGAATTGGTATGTATGTTATGGAACCTATATGGTTGGTCTAAGCATGCTAGATTGAGGAGTATATGTTTTGAATTCTGGAATTTGTAGAAACAGAGTTCGTGAGTATTGAAATTCAAATTCTTGAATTTATGGAATTAGATTATAATTAGGTTGGGTATGGGTTATATAGTTGTTATATGACCATATAAATATGTTTCAACTATAATAGGCATGTTTAGAATCAATTTCGTAAGTAATTTATGTGTTTGGGCTAAATAGCCTTCTTAGTTTCATTGTTCTCGCTCGAACCAGTACTGCCATGATTCTGCCGGATTAACATCGAGGCGCAGCCATGACTATCTACGCCCCTCCGAGTTTAGTTTTTGCTTTCTGTTTTAAGGTCTGATCAGTGTTGGTAAAGTATTATAGCTTAAGCCAACATGCAAGCATGTGTAACATATATATATATATATATATATAAGTGTAACAACCTAATGTGAGCATGTTTTACTAAGATTAACATGATTTGGTAGAAGATCTTTAACAAGGACTTTAAGTTTTAAAAAAAAAACTTTGTTAAAGATCATGTTCTGCAGATTTGAGCTTAGTGGTCTATACACATGACTGATTTCACACATAAAATAGCATGCCATGTGATTTATAGTTCCTTTGTTCATGACCACCTTATTAGGCTTTGTGTTAGAGAAGTTTTTTAAGAAAAAGCTTAGCATAGTGAACTAACATGCATGACTACTACATGATTTAAACTCTGACCTTGTGAGCATGATAACATGACTTGACTACGTATGTTTAGAGCTTGGAAGTTGTCTTGTATGTGTTGAATGGCATTGTTCAAGTCTACAATTGGTTTCAAAAGCAAACTTGAACATATTTTCAAAATATAGTTACATCACATGGATATCTAGATTCTAAAGGATTAATATGACATGTTATGTCTATAAAATCCCTAGATATGATTTATATGTGCTATATCGCATCATTCATGAAAAATGATTTTTAAAGGCAACCATGTTTCGAACTTAAGTTGCATTACATATGAGTATTTAGATTTTAAAGGCTTGAGATGCCATGTTATGTTTCATTATGTCACTAAACATAAGTCTGATATGTTAAACATAATGGAAGTAAACCAAGCATAAGGTTAAAGTATGTTTTAAAGTGTTAAACAATGCTAGCTATGAGTAAAAGATATGAATATGAATGAGCATGTATAGTACAAATTATGTGACCTCTTTATGTGAACATAAGGCTAAATTAGTACACCTAGTGATTACATAAACCTATTTAGTTTTGATTTCGTGAAAATCCTAAACTAAAGTCCCTAACATATAAGGTTGAACTTGAAGTGGTCATACAAGTAAAGACCTCTAGCGTGTATGCATGTTAAGTATAAGTGTATATGTGTGTTAAAGTTTGGACTGAAAAAAGGAAGTGCAAAGGTCAACCTTGGTCAGCGAAGGGACAGTAGAGTCAAGGCGTCCTAAGCTTCAGACATTGTGCAAATTGCGTCCATCCTGCAGTTTGGAATAAGTTCTGTTTGTGGATCTGATGTTTGAAGCATGTTTATATGTACTTTAAATTGCAATATGTGACCACTATGCTATGTAATGTGTAGAAAACATGTTATGTGACAGAGATGAATGTTAATTAAGAATTTCAAAAATGTTAAAGTCTAAAGGAATGTTTTCAAGATATAAAGCAATGATACGTTGTTTGAATTTGTGATGTCTTACAATCTGATTTGTGTTATATAGGTGATGTTGTATAAAGTTACAACTAAGTTAGACGTTTGTGTGTACGGTTGAACTTACCTATAAGAGTTTTAAATGTGTCAAACACATAGCAAGTCAACTATGTGGTAGATATATCTGAATGTTGATATCAAGTACGAGTGGTTAAGGTATACCTATACATACCTAGCTATTCTAAGAGTATGATGAGAAAGTGAAGTATAGGTTTTACGAACCTAGTTGGGAAACAATGTAACATTGTTATTACATTGAGAATGCATGAAATATGTTACTGATTGATATGAATCCATGATTATATAACTGTGTAGGAATACACGAAGTGCAGATAAGCGTTAAGCAGTTAAGTCGTAGTTCATAAACTATGAATCAGGCAAGTCTTTTAGTTCCTATTTGTTATATGAATTTGATAACTGTTAGTTGAACTATATTATGTTATGCAAATGTTGATGTATATATATGAAATGCATATGAGATATGTATGAAATATGAAAGTTGATCTTTGATGATATGCTTATGATGGTAAATCTCTATACCTGTTATGTGTGAAGTAACATGCGTAATAAATATTAATTGATTATGAGTGTATGAACTGAATATGCTATTATATGCTATGTGCTGAATGAAAACTGTTAGAATTGTTGGGCTGTCGAGCTCACCCTTGTAAATAACCACTTTTGCAGGTTAAAGATACACGGTAAAGGTTACGTGCTACTTGATTGATAAAGTCCAATAGTATCAAAGGAGATTGATTTATTATTTAACTAGATGCTCTTGAACCAAGTTTAGGTTCTAGTAGATGTACATGATAGTAGTTTATAATGTGTAATACATGTTAAGTTGTACTATGTGATACATAGAGAAATTCAAATCGAGATGTACAGATTTATACGGAAATTGAATAAAGTGAATTATAGAATAATTTGATTCAGGGATTTGTAATTGATTCGAGTTAAGATATCAATAAAAGATTTATTTTTCAAAGGAGATTGAAAGAGTTTAAATTATTCCGCATATTTGTGTAACATCGAATATGATGTAAAACAGGAATAGTAAATGACCAAGATTAGAAACTTATAAAAGTTCGGGGTCATTACATAGATCCTGGAAATGGAAAGAATTTATATTCTAAATTGTAATAAGTAAAGTTATATTCATAAAGTTATGAATAATTGATATAAATAGTTTAACGATAGTAGTATCGTGGCGGACCAGATTCGAGGTTTGAAGGAACCTGGATTTGGGGGCGTCACAAAAAGTACTGTTATGTACTTTTCATTCATTTAACTAGGTTAGTGGAAAATGTTTAGGAAAACACTTCTCATCAAAAAGTGTTTTCAGTTTCTTGAGATTCTGAAGAATGCGTAAAAGTAAATCTAAAGAGGAAATATGAAATATCCAAAAATATTTGGATTCTGAGAATCGCAGTTTTTCAAATTATCGGACGAATTTCGTAAGACAGAACCACGAAGCTTCCAGGAGAAGCTTCGTGAATAGTAAGGAGGTTGGTTAAGGGCGTGGGAATAGTAACTTTGAGGGCAAAATGACTATTTTGCCCCTAGCCTTGGGTTTTCATAAAAAGAGAGCCTAAGCTCATTTGTTGGTGATTTAAAAAATCACCAACACTTGAGAAAGAGAGAAAAAAAGTCAGATGAGGAGGGAAAGGAAGAGGAAAAGCTAGCCCAAGTGCAAACTTTGTCCAACGGAAGAAGATTAAAGAAGAAAGGTATTAAAACCTAACTTTTATCTAATTTTCTTTAGGTTTTATTTGGAAATCATATAATCTAATGAGAATAGAATTAAGAGATGTTAAGAATGATTTTCATATGGTTGAAATCATGAGAAAGCAAAGAAATAAGTATTAGAAGTTTAATTTATAAATTTCTTAAAAGCTTTTTTAAGGAAGTATGAATTGCTTAATGAATTTGAACGATCCGAATAAATCATATGAACGATTCGGTGAAATAAGTAGGGAATGGTAGTTTATAACACAAAATTCCAAGAAAAAGTGAAATCATAATCAAAGTATCGATTAAAAATGAATAACGAACAAAGAACGCGAAGAACACGAAGAACGTTGTTGATGGAAAAATTTAAAACCATCGTAGTTAAAACTTGTTGTTGATGGACAAGTTTAAAACCATCGCGTATAAGTTAGATGGTTATTGCTTGGTTAGGAATGTTAGAAACGTTCATAAAGAACGGATTGAACTTAGGTATAACGAAGTTATGACGAAATTTTGGAAAAGACGAGCGAAAAATAAAATTATTTAAATGAACCCAAATAGGTATGGTTTCAGAAGAATATAAGAAAACATAGAAAATATGAGTCGTGGACTTAAGAACAAACGAATTTCGAGTTAGAATGACCGAATTACGGACAAACGAACGAAGAACGTTAATAACGTAAAATAAATGAATGACGAAATTTAAGCCAATTAAATGTCATGTTAATGAATTCAGAACGAAATTCTATCCAAACGAAGTTGAAGTACGTAAGATAAGGAATAAAATGACTTTGGAATGACCTCGTTTCGAGTTATAACAAAGAAGTTATGAGATTCCAAAATAGGCGTCTCAAACATGTTCAATATATAGAAAATTTTACGAGTTTTAGTAATCGGGCGCAACGCCAAGATTATACCTTGAAAGGTCGCACTACAATTGCTAGCCTGTGAGTCGACTAGTGTTAATTCGCATCTGCAATACCACCAATAATAAAAGGAACCCAAGGTCGCAACGCCGGGTAGAAAAAAAAACCCAGAGAAGAGCTTTTAACTGCTCAACTCTTGGGGGAAGTGTAAGAGAAGATAATGAACATATAGTTCACATAATGTAACAATAAAACAAGTGATTTAAACCTTTAGTAAAGGTAGAACTGGTAGATTAAACGAGATTAAAAGATAAAAAATGTAAACGCAAGGTATGTAAACGGTTTTCGTGAATTGTATTTACGTCAAACTAACGTTCTAAGTATACATTGGTTGTATGAATTAGACATTGATGAATGTTAAGTATGATAATCAAGAATTGATTGAAGATTGTAAAATATAAAAGAAAAGTGCGTACTTAGAATGCAGGATTTAGTATTCAAGAATACGGTAGACTGTATTCAAGTAAAATGAACACTTAAGATTATATGAAATGTAATGACTTAAACGTTGAACAAAGAGGATGACTTATAACATTTAAGTGTTACAAAGTTGTAACGAATGGTAATGGAGTTAACAAAAGTTCCAAACTTAAATAGGAAAAAAAATATAAGAAAGAACGTAAGCGTTAAAACACGTAAACCAACTAAAACGGTTTGTGTATGTGTATGATAAACGTGCTAAGCATACACATTTGTGTATGGTTTGAATGTAAGATAATGAAGACTAATGATTAAACCAATGAATGGTGAAGAAACTGAGTTAATGACAATGACGTATAACGTTAAGAAGCCGAGTTTATGATTATAACTTGGATAACGTTCCGAGTAGAATGAACCAGGCGTTATAAGATATGAATAAGGTAATGTAAAATTCTTAACGCTATAAACGCATAGTATTAACATTAAATGATCGTTATAGGTATACATAAGACTGTATGACTTAAACGATAAGGAATAAATCCTGAGGTACGACATTTAGTTGTTAAAAAGCCATAAGGAATGAGAAATCAACTTTTAACGAACATTATAGTTTTAATGGTTCGGATAAGTTAAGTTTAGGTTGTTGTACAATCGTAATCTTTAATGGTTGACATATGAGAGTTGGGCTAAACAATTCCTTCAAAGAGCGGAGGTATATACAAACTAGCAACCGATCTAACTCACTATGAAAGACAATATAGATGAGTCGGGAAACTAAATTGTTGTTTGTTTGTGGGAAACCACTCAGAGTACCATATGAAATACTAGTAGAGACTCGATATGTGCTAAGTCCTAAAAAATTTATAAGAAGAAGATAAGAATGTAAATTATAAAAGATGATGATCGTATAGGTTAAGACATCTCCGTATGTCATAACGTCGTAAAACTGTAATTAAGGATGGTTACGTGAACTTAGGTTATAAACACGAACCATAAGGAGTAAAGTTAAGCTTAAACCAATGCGTAAGTCAAATATTATTTGGTTCATGCTATTTCTTATGTGATATATAGGGATTGCAATGAACAGTTCAGCATAAACTATAAGCTGTAGTTGTGCGTAAGGCAAGTTTCCTAACTTTATTCATATTTAATAAGAATGCTAGTTTCTTAAACTTCTCAGATGTTGAACATGAGAAGTTTTATCTATGTGAAAATGTGTGATATTTATACAAGGTGGTAGAATGTATGAGGCCTTGTGCCACAATTTTAACACTTTGGTGTTTCTATGAGATGAACAGTTCTATGATTGAATTGTTCAATATGAAAATGTTTTGTTTATACATGAATCATTATTGTTAAGTCTGTGCTAATGATTCTTGCCGGATAGAATGTGTATGAAAAATGTAGAAGAATGAAAGTATTTTAACGTGTATGCGACTAATGTTTTAAAATGATAGGGATCAAAATTATTCCTATTATTTAAGCTACTTTATAACCTTTATTCAGTTATTCAAGTTTAAAAGAGATGTTTAAATTCTTAAAGTAATTTATTTAACTGCTATGACTTACTGAGCAATTGAATGCTCGCACTTTCTTTAAATAAAAAGTAAACATTTTCATCGTACGAGTAGAAGAACTTAAGGATCCCGTAAATATCAAGATGACCAGTATCCAGATGGAGAGCCATTCAGTATTTAAATGAGCGTGAAGATCAAGCCAAGACTTGTAATGTAGAATAGTTTAATTAAACTATAGAATAATTTAATGAACTGTTATGTATCCTTGGTGGCGAATAAAAGTCACTCTTGTAAGATGTAAAGAATAATGTAATTATCATTATTTGTAATGAATGAGGTTATAAGGTATTAGAACCTGAGATTTGAGAATGTATGTTGTTATATTTAGCTATATACTGATGTATGTTTGGATTGATTTGTACTCGTGATGTACGAAATTCGAGTGTGAAGATAGACCAGATTTTGGGACATTACAAGTTGGTATCAAAGTTGATAGGTTATAAACCTTAGGTATGAGTACCTAAGGCTATAATCGTAGAGAGAAGAATAAGAAGATCGTTGAGTTAAATGATTAACGAAGAAGATCACTACGTGATCATATTGAATCATAATAATAGATGTTTTGTTAAACGATTGATGATTTATAGCTAATGTAATAAATGAATGGTACTATAAAGTAGTACGAGAAGAAGAACGCAGATTGAGTTGAAATGGATAGTGTACGAATTAAAGAAAATTTTTATTAAGTTAAGAGAAAGTTAGAAGTTATAAGCTTTCGATTGAGGACTCATGTGATAGTTGAGTAATACAAACCTTTGAATGGGAGAGAGTTTGTGACTACTTAGGTATTATAGTGATAATCATTGGAATAGTAATAACGCGTTATCAATATGTATGTTGTGAGAAGGTGAATCTTTTCTCATGTACATTTTGGATAGTTAAGGAATGTTAAGATAGACGCGAGTTCTTGAAACTCATACTTATGAAAAGTTTATGACTCATAGTTATATGCTATGTTTCTGAGACCTGAGCGTATGGATAGTCCTTGATTTTTTCTTAGATTACATATTTTGAAGATAAGTTCTTGAACACATATGGTTGTGAAAAGTTCCTAAACACATAAAGTGTGGTCGGTTGATGGACTATACTAAGGTATAAGAATGTTTAAACTAAAAACTAGTATTTTTAGTATATTTAGCATTGAAGGTGCTAGAGAGGATTAAGTATTTTCGCAAGTAAGATAATGAAGGAAGATAGAGAAAAAGGATATTCTAAGTCATCTAGCTATGCTAGATTTGGAACCAATGGATTTTAAAAGAACTATTCTTTATATGTTTATGTAAATTATTTCGGCTAAATAGAAATTGATCTGAAATATCAAAATAAATTTTATATCATCAGTGCATTTGATGCAAAGATGGTAAAAGGATGAAGTTATTAATGCAATTGAACCTAGTGTTGGATGTGATCTTGGGATCAAAAACCCGCTATGGTATGATGTATAATGACAAAGTCATAAACTGACGAAGTCCTCAACGTGCTGTGAAACAATACGGTATCATGACGTCATAAAACGTTTTGAAGTTATGATTAAAAGAATTTGATGAGTAGTCGATGTCAATTGATTTGACTAGACAACTGTTTCAAGTTGATGTCCAAGTTATTGGTATGGTCTAAGCTATTTGATTTGGCTAAGAAAAATGGTATGTCGTGTTTAAAAGGAAATAGAGCTTTATTGAGAAGTTATACCAAACTAAATTATTTTGGTACGGAATCTGATGATTAAGTATGAGGTGAACACACCCCGAAATGGGGTTATACGATAGGTTGATCACCTACGTATGTAAACTGACCGTGATAGAAGGGTTTATGGTGAAAATGCTGTTAAACCTAGTAAGAGTTCATGGTCCATATGACCCGTCAGGAAAGTGTGAAATATTTTAAAGGAATCTTTATATTCCTATTTATTCCTTCTACTTCATAATTCTTGATAAGTTATGAAGGTTGGGGAATGTTTGAAAGATAAGAACTTCTTTGAAGAGAAGTTGAGAAGAAAGGTATGTTAAAATTTCAAGGATGAAATTCTGTGAAGAAGGGGTGAATGTGATGACCCGAGAGATTAAAAGCATAGTTAGACGTGAGGTTTAACTAATGACGATTATGTCAATAGGCAATCCTTAGGAAAAGGATGGTTATAAGAAAGAGAAGAGGTAATATTAAAACTTTGTGAAAGGTTATAAGAATAAAGCATCCGGGTATGGGTGTGGTTTTAAAATTTTCGAGGACGGAATTTTTATTAGGGGGAAGAATGTGATAACCCAAAAAATCGGATTGTCCAGAATTTAAGTTTAAAGAATTAGTTATTAATAAAATAAATTTTATTAATAATATTATGTGCTATGTGCTTATTAATCTTTCTAGAACCTATGATGATTATAAAACGGGAGGATTTTGGCTACGAGCTAGACTGAACGAGTAAGAATTTTCAAGAAGAAAATAAACTTTTTCCAGGAACAAAAATATTTCTGAGGAAAAAGACGAAATATGCATTATTCCCCCGATGAAACCCTAAGGGTTAATGTTTGAATAACCTAAAGCCTTTTCGAGAGATCATTATGTCGAAATGACATTCCGTCCAAAGATTTGACGATAATATGTCGTTAAAAGTTAAGTTAGCCGATAAAAGTTTTTCTTGAAAAACGTGCAGAAATCAGACGAAATAAAAATAACGAAAAGTACTGTTATGTACTCTTCATTCGTTTAACTACGTTAGTGGAAAACGTGAAGAAAAATACTTATCATCAAAAACTATTTTTTAGTTTTTTGAGTTTTCGAAGAATGCGTAAAAGTAAATCTGTAGAGGAAAGATGAAATATCTAAAAATATTTGGATTCCAAGAATCACAGTTTTTCAAATTGTCGGACGAATTTTGCAAGACGAAACCACGAAGCTTCTAGGATAAGCTTTGTGGATAGTAAGGAGGTTGGTTAAGGAGGTGAAAATAGTAACTTTGGGGGCGAAATGACTATTTTTCCCCTAGCCTTGGTTTTCTATAAAATGAGAGCCTAAGCTCATTTGTTGGTGATTTGAAAAATCACCAACACTTGAGAGAGAGAAAGAGAGAGAGAGAGAGAGAGAAGTCGGATGAGGAGGGAAAGGAAGAGGAAAAGCTAGTCCGAGTGCAAACTTTATCCAACGGAAGAAGATTAAAGAAG
The DNA here is from genome assembly GCA_020205605.1 of Panax ginseng. Classification (NCBI taxonomy): domain Eukaryota; kingdom Viridiplantae; phylum Streptophyta; class Magnoliopsida; order Apiales; family Araliaceae; genus Panax; species Panax ginseng. The sequence continues at coordinate 122,488,094 of CM035132.1, read as the reverse complement.
AAAAGTATTAAAACCTAACTTTAATCTAATTTTCTTTAGGTTTTATATGGAAATCATATAATCTAATGAGAATAGAAGTAAATGATGTTAAGGATGATTTTCATATGGTTGAAATAATGAGAAAGAAAGGAAATAAGAATTAGAAGTTTAGTTTATAAATTTTTTAAAAGCTTTCTTAAGGAAGTATGAATTGCTTAATGAATTTGAACGATCCGAATGAATCATATAAACGATTCAGTGAAATAAGTAAGGAATAGTGTTTTACAATACCAAATTCCAAGAAAAAGTGAAATCATAATCAAAGTATCGATTAAATATAAATAACGAATGAAGAACGCGAAGAATATGCGAGGAACACGAAGAACGTTGTTCATGTACAAATTTAAAACCATCGTATTTAAAACTAGCCTTTGATGGACAATTTTTAAAACATCGCGTATAAGTTAGATGATTATTGCTCGGTTAGGAATGTTAGAAATTTTTATGAAGAACGGATTGAACTTAGCTATAATGAAGTTATGTCGAAATTTCATAAAAGATGAGCAAAAAATAAAAAGTATGTAAATGAACCTGAATAGGTAGAGTTTCATAAGAATGTAAGAAAACATAGAAAACGTGAGTCGTGGACTTAAGAACGAACGAATTCTGAGTTCAGATGACCGAATTACGAACAAACAAATGAAGAGCGTTAATTATGTAAAACGAACAAATGATGAAATTTAAGCCAATTGAATGGCATGTTAACGAATTCAGAAGGAAATTCTATTCAAGGGATTTTGAAGTACGTAAGATAAGGAAGAAAATGGCTTTGGAATGACCTCATTCCGAGTTATAACAAAGAAGTTATGAGATTCTAAAATAGGAATCTCAAACATGTTCAACACTTATAAAAATTTTCTGAGTTTTAGTACTGGTGCCACAACGCCAGTTATGCCTTGACAGGCTGTGCCGCTACGCCAGGTCGGGGAGTCAGCTAATTCTAATTCATGTTGAAGTGCCACCAATAACAAAAGGAACAAGCGCCGCAACACCGGTGCAGCGAAAAACCCAGAGAAGAGCTTTTAACTGCTCAACTATTGGGGCAAGTGTAAGGGAAGATAATGAATATATAGTTCACATAATGTAACACTTAAACAAGTGATTTAAACCTTTAGTAAAGGTAGAACTGGAAGATTGAATTGGATTAAAAGACAAAGAATGTAAACGCAAAGAATGTAAACGGTCATCGTGAATCGTATTCACGTCAAACGAATGTTCTAAGTATATATTGGTTGTATGACTTAGACATTGATGAATGTTAAGTATGATAATCAAGAATTGATTGAAGAATGTAAAATATAAAAGAAAATAGCGTACTTGGAATGCAGGATTCGGTATCCAAGAATACGGTAGATTGTATTCAAGTAAAATGAACCCTTAAGATTATATGAAATGTAATTACTTAAACGTTGAATAAAGAATATGACTTATAGCATTTAAGTTTTATAAATTTGTAACGAATGGTAATGGAGTTAACGAAGGTTCCGAACTTAGATCAGAAAAAGAATATAAGAAAGAATATAACGTTAATACACGTAAACCAACGAAAGCGGTTCGTGCACGCGTAAGGTAAACGTGCTAAGCATACACATTTGTGTATGGTTTGAATGTAAGATAATGAAGACTAATGATTAAAACTATGAATAGTGAAGAAACTGAGTTAATGACAATGACGTATAACGTTAAGAAGCCGAGTTTATGATTATAACTTGGATAACATTCCGAGTCGAATGAACTAGATGTTATAAGATATGAATAAGGTAATGTAAAATGCTTTACGCTATAAACGCATAGTATTAACATTAAATGATTGTTCCAGGTATACAAAAGACTATATGACTTAGACGATAAGGAATAAATCCCAAGGTATGACATTTAGTTGCTAGAAAGCCATAAGGAATGGGAAATCAACTTTTAACGAACATTATAGTTTTAATGGTTCGGATAAGTTAAGTTTAGGTTGTCGTACAATTGTAATCTTTAATGGTTGACATATGGGAGCTGGGATAAACAATTCTTTCAGAGAGCGGAGGTATATACGAACTAGCAACCGATCTAACTCACTTTGAAAGACAATGTAGATGAGTCGGGAACCTAAATTGTTGTTTGTTTGTGGGAAACCACTCAGAGCACCATATGAAATATTAGTAGAGACTCGATATGTTCTAAGTCCTAAAAAAGTTATAAGAAGAATATAAGAATGTAAATCATCAAAGATGATGATCGTATAGGTTAAGACATCTCAGTATGTCATAACGCCGTAAAACTATAATTAAGGATGGTTACGTGAACTTAGGTTATAAACACGAACCATAAGGAGTAAAGTTAAGCTTAAACCAAAGTGTAAGTCAAATATATAACTAATTGGTTCATGCTATTTCTTATGTGATATATAGGATTGCAATGAACAGTTCAGCATAAACTGTAAGCTGTAGTTGTGCGTAAGACAAGTTTCCTAACTTCATTCATGTTTAATACGAATGCTAGTTTCTTAAACTTTTTAGATGTTGAACATGAGAATTTTTATCTATGTGCAAATGTGTGATATTTGTACAAGGTGGTAGAATATATGAGGCCTTATGCCATAATTTTAACACTTCGATATTTCTATGAGATGAACTGTTCTAAGATTGAACTGTTCAATGTGCAAATGTTTTGTTTATACATGAACTGTTATTGTTAAGTTTGTGCTGATGATTCGAGCCAGACATAATGTATATGAAAAAGGTAGAAGAATGAAAGTATTTCAAAGTGTATGTTACTAATGTTTTAAAATAATAGGGACCAGAACTATTCCTATTATTCAACCTGCTTTAAACCTTTGTTCGATTATTAAAGTTTTAAAGGGATGTTTAAATTCTTAAAGTTATTTATTCAACTGCTATAACTTGCTAAGAAATTGAATGCTCACACTTGCTTTAAATGAAAAATAGTTTCAGCGTACAAGTGGAAGAACTTAATGATCATATAAAGATCAAGCTGACCAATATCCAGACGGAGAGGCATTCAGTATTTGAATTAGCGTGAAGATCAAGCCAAGAATTGTAATGTAGAATAGCTTAATTAAACTATAGAATAGTTTAATAAACTGTTATATATCCTTGGTGACAGATAAAAGTCACTCTTATAAAATTTAAAGAATAATGTAATTATCATTATTTATAATGAACGAGGTTATATGGTATTAAAACTTGGGATTTGAGAATGTATGTTGTTATATTTAGCTATATAATGATATATGTTTGGATTAAGTTGTACTCGTGAAGTACGAAATTCGGGTGTGAAGATAAATCGGATTTCGGGACATTACAGAAATAATCATAAGAACAAAGCTAAATAAATATATAAACTTGCACACAATAATATATGATAATGTTCAGGAAACTTGCACTAGGTACGAATATCAATAATTATTATAGATGTGGAATAATTAATCCACTAGCATGCTTGAAACATAATAACTCAAGTTTGAGTTAGGAAACTTGCATGTTCCGCTTATTACCGCTAAGCAATCTAATTTAACCTCTTACGGAAACACTTGTCATTAAGAAGATTGATCTTTCAATTAGCATAACACGTTTTGATTCATAGTACTACTATTTTATAACAATTTATCTAACATTTAATCGCATTGATAAACATTAGACTATTCGACTTATAAGGTTATCACATATCTTCCTCGGTCAAGAGAAGAGATATAAAAAGAGGAAAGGGAAGGAGTAAGTTTACGACCTACTTACCAACTTACCAACTCGGACTTTTTTGCATCGAACAAGAATCCTCAAGTTCACAGGAATCTCACTAGAAACTCACATGTCAGAAGCACCTGTAGGGTAAAGAACATTAAGATTGGATGGTTATAAAGCCAGTCCGAAAGACAAAGATCTGCACCTTTCAACACTACTGCCTATCCAACAGGATTGGCCGGAACCAGGCGCATAAAGTGTAGCAGATGAAACTGATTCCCCGACTAGGCACTCAACCAATGCGGGAATGCCCCAAAAACTAGAATGGATTGATAAACTAGACCTTTGCCTTCCGACTGAAGTGATAGAAGTTGGCTTGAGCTTAAATGAGCGCATCTTACAATAAAGGTCGTTTGATAATATTTTAATCACTTAATAATCATCTTAAACTCACGTATAATATTAATAATATTTTAATCACTCACTAATATTATTAATCATTTAATAATATTTTAATCACTTACTAATATTATTAGTCATTTAATAATATCTTAATCACTTACAATTATTATTAATTATTTAATAATATTTAAATCATTTACTAATACTATTAATTATTTAATAATATTTTAATTATTTACTAAAATTATTAATCATTTAATAATATTTTAATCATTTACTAATATTATTAAACATTTAATAATATTTATTTTTTATAAACTTATAAATAATTTAATTTAATTGTTTATCTCTTACTATTTAATTTATTTAACAAATATATCATGCCATTCTTATATCATTTTATTAAAAATGACAAAATTACCCTTATAAGGTCTTAATACATCATCTTAATGATTATTAGTCAATAAAATCGTATTAACAAATTTTATGACTTAATATATCTTAATTTCCTTGTTTATTCTTAACTCATTCAAAAGCATTAAAAATACCTAGTTAACTTATTTTTTTATATTTTCCGGAAAATTTTAAATAATTATATTTTAGCCACAAAATAATTTTCTTGCAATTTTCAAAGTTCATTTCCTATTTTTAAAGAGGCCATTTCTGTCCAAAACTACAACATTTATTCAAACTTATCCTTTTATCCAAAAATTCTAAAATTTATATAGTAGCCTTATATCATCATAAGCTGACTTCAGTAAAAATTTCATAATTTTCTGGGCTATAGATTCTTAGTTATAATAGTTTCTTTTAAAAATTACAAAATGTTTGACGGACCATAACTCCGTCTCACGAAGTCGAAAAATGCTCATTTTTGGACAGAAATTTTAAAGCTCTATAACTGACCAAAACAGGGCATGAAAAAAATCTGGATAGTAGGATTTTTAGGTTTTACGGCAGAAAACTATTTTAGTAGAAAATGTGATACTGTCAGCTCGCTTAAGATTTTTCAGTGATTCCAGTGGGGTTCATTAGATAACTCATAGATCTAACTCACGACTCTGACGGATCTCAAAAAATATTACGGATTAAAAATGGTAGTTGTCTAAAGTGGACTAAAATTCTAGGGTTTCTTTAGGTAAAACAACGTTTGACATCCTTTGCCATCAAAGCTCATCAACACATAAAATGACCATGTATAACCATAAAACATCATCTAACATATAAATCTACTATCATATGGCTTAAAAATATATACTCAACATTTGATTTCAAAATAACCATAGAAATACACATAAACTAGCTAAGGTTTGAGTTTAGAAAACTTTTAAACCTTTGATCTTTGGGTGCACTTCTCCTCCTCCTTCCAAAGTATTAGATGTATTTTTAAGACACAAAAAATCTCCTCTCCTTCTTCCCTCTTAGATTAGGCAGCCCCCTCTCCCTTTCTCTCTCAAGTATAAAATGCTCTCTAGTTTTTTAGAACTTAGGTAGATAAAATAAAGACCAACATTTGCTAGCAAATGAGAGGAACTCTATTTATAGTCTACAATATATATATATATATATATATATATATATATATATATATATATACATGCTTTCATTTCAAATCTCTTATTTTTCTTTGCAAATCCAAAAATCAAGGGATTTTTATTTATTAAGCTAACTTAGGCTAAGGAACAAAGGCTAGGAAGTTGGTAATCCATCTTTGAAAAATCAAATGAGGCATTAATATTACCCCATGTGACCCTCTCCATATAGCCGGCTACCTCTGCTCCTATTTCTCCAAATTTGATTTTCTTTTAATGCTTTATTTGCTCATTAAATTATCTAGAAAGACCTCCATAAAATGGGCTAGGGTTTGGGTCAATTTTATTTATTTGGGCTCTCATCTAAATTATTTGGGCCACATTTTCTAGCATATGTCCAACCTATAAAATTCCTTACCCTTGTTATTTAATTAGGGTTACTAGTCCACTTATTTTGGACTTTAAATAATTACTCATATTAGTTTAATTATATAAGCTAATTAGACTTGCTATTATTAGGTTAAGATAATAGATAGGATAAGCTATTAAAATAAATCTCTTAGGCTAGTCTACTAGTATATAATAAAATACTAGGACTCTCAAATAAATATAATACTTAAGTTATTTAATTCTCATACTTACAATATTTATAAATAGGTCTCAAGGATTTTCTTTTCATTCCTTAGTAAATATAAAATAAATAAATTGACTAACTTGCTCAATTCTCATCACCTAACACATATTCACACATAAGTTAAAAAATTCCTCATAAAAATTCATTTCATAATATATATATATATATATATATATATATATATAATATTTATTGAAGTACATAGAATTCTCGATCGTTACATTCTCTCCCTTATAAGGATTCCGTCACCGGAATCACTATTATTGTACATTCAAATTATGTCTATCTTTAGACCCTTATTTATTAGTAAATCAATTTTTATTAAATTACTTTAACATAGGCATTACTTCATTTCTTCTTTCATTTCCTATTTTCCATCCCATTCAGGGAAGAAAATCTTTACTTTACTTTAGTCTTATTTGACTTGCCATGGCTCATAACTACTTGTTATATTTATGTATCAACATTTTTAACATAATAGTATTTCTCTAACATACTAAGTAACTTTTGTTTTCGCTCACTCTACTCTAGAACCTCTAAGGGTTATAATAGACCACTTGGTCTATGACCCTAATGATCCCTCTCATAATGCTTCAACTGATAATAACCATTTCGTAAATCTATCTTTGAGAAATATTTGCTCCCTTCAGTTGTTCAAACAGATCATCTATTCTCGATAACGGGTACTTATTCTTAATTGTTACTTCACTCAATTCTCTATAGTCAATACAAAACCCTAATGATTCATCTTTCTTCTTACCAATCCCATTGGTGCTCCTCATAGAGACACACTAAATTGGATATACTTCTTTTTCTAATAACTTTTAAAATTATGTCATCAATTGATGAGTGAGTTTTATACCTACGAATCGGTTACCTTTTGGGCTTGATTCTTTGCTACTTTAAGTATTTGTAGTATCTTTTTACTTGTTTCTTTATTTGTGTTACAAGAACTGGTTTGGATGGTAAAAACAGGAAAATTAGGACTTAAAGGGAATTTTTGCAGCTGCTTGGCCAGGTAAACCGCCGGGGTAGATTTCATAGTGTAATATCTCCGCCAGGGCAGATTCACATAAGTACAATGCTGGGCTAGATTTCTTGAGGGCATAAAAACCATCGGGGCGGAATGGTCGGGAGGAGAATAGAAGTTACCATGTATGAGAAGGATTCAAGAGAGGATTTACTAGCTGATTTGGGACACGATTAGGAGACTATAAAAGATAAATTGAGGGGCAGAGAAGACATTATTGAATTCATATCATCAAATCGTAGATTTGATTGAGCTCTTGGGGAATTTAAGCATGGAGGCTAGCAAGAAAGATTCAAGGCAAGAGTGGAGAAGAGAAAAGGATTACATCACAATTTTAATTCTCTTTCTTCATCTTTATTCTTATATTCATAATGCTATATTACTTGTGGTTTTTGGCTTTTAATTTAACTATGTTGAACTAATTTTCTATTTAAAGTTATAATGGATCTTATTGCATAGCTATGATTAACATGCTTCTTTGTTAAGTTACTAAGATTATTTCCAGGATTGTCTATTATGTTTTTCACTTAAATAATAATTTTATGATCAACAATTATGGTGATATATAATCTATATGAACTCCAGAGATGGATTATAGGTTTAGATCTGATCATAATAGCATGTTATTGTGTTTTTTGCATGTCAATGGAATTCATAATTTATTTCTAGGATAGAGATATACTTATACATCACATGTAATCTGTTAGAGAGCTTGTGCTTAAAATCCTCTTTAATTGTAATTCACATATAGATATAATGAATTAGTTAATTAAGCTGTTTTGCTTAATTCTATCATCTGTAGATTTAAGTTGATATGGGTATGATGCATTGAGTGATAGTCACATTTACTTATATGTTTTTGATTAACAATCTAGAATAATTAATTTGGCATAATAGGGAGTGTGTCGATCTAAGTGAAGCAATAAGTGAAATTATAGTCTTAAGTCTCCATTATATGATTAAATCTTGAGGTAGTTAGTTTAATTTTTTTATTAGTAATTTTCATAGATTTCAAAAACTTTATCAGTTATTTAATAAAATTTAGATAATATAAAATTGGTAGTTGTTAAGATAAATTGCAGTTATTTTCTCTATGGGAATGATACTTGACTTGTGATTTATTACTTGTTGACCATGTATAGTTGCGTGATGTGCTAAAATAGATTTTACCTAACAATTTTTCATTGCCAAGGATTTATAACTGTGCTTATTTCATTCAATATCAGTTTAATTAAATCGATTTTAGTTAAACACTTTTCTTTTTGTTTTTGTTTCACTTATTGTTTCAGGTATTCTTGAGTAGTGTATGCAAACTCTATCAAAGAAGCCAGAATTGTTACCTTACGAGAACGACATCTTAAAGAAGCTTCAGCGGTTGAGTAAGTGGATTAAGGAAACTCGAGAGACACTAGAAACACTTGTTAAGATGGATAAAGAAGAACAAAAAGCAGTGTGGGACTATGCCACATCGTGGGTTACAAAAATTTAGTCAAGTATTACCAAACTTGCCATTAATGCCACAAATTTTGAGATCAAGCCTGATACAATACAAATGATTCAGAATTCATGTTAGTTTGGGGGTTCGTCGAATGACGATCTTAACGATCACATAGTCGGTTTCATAGAAATTAATAATACTTTCAAGTACAATGGTGTGTCAAAGGATGCTATTAGACTGAGGTTATTTTAGTTCACTCTCAAGGATAAGGCTAAGAGTTCTCTTCATTTTCTACCACCGGGCTTAATAACTACATGGAATGATTTGGCTCAAAAATTCCTTGTCAAGTTCTTCCCACCAGCAAAGACAGCAAAGATGCGGAATGATATCTTCTCTTTTGTTCAGCATAACTCAGAATCACTATATGAAATATGGGAAAGGTTCAAGGATTCATTGAGAAAATGCGCACATCATAGGATTCCTAAATGGCTTCAGGTGCAAACTTTTTATAATGGACTATTTAGTACAGTAAGATCGAGTATAGATTCTGCAGCGGGAGGGGCTATTATGGCTAAGAACTGTGATGAGGGGTATTAGCTACCGGAAACTATGGTAGCTAACAATTATCAATGGACAATAGCAAGGATAAATCAGCCTAAGGTAGCAGGGATTTTAGAAATGGACGCAATAATAGCTTTAGCAGCTCATATGTTAGCACTTTCAAGGAAAATGGATGTACTTGCAGGGGCAAACATTCAACAAGTGGCATTCATTTTTGAGTTGTGTGCGAGTTCACATCTAACTAAGAAGTACACAATTAATCTAGAGGCAGTCCGGTTTGTGGGTAGTTATAACCGTCCACCGAATCCATATCAGAATAGCTATAACCCAGGGGTAAGGAATCATCCTAACTTTTCATGGAGTAGTAATCAAAATCATCAGTAGGCTCCATGACCATCATATCGTCCTGGGTTTCAAAATTATCTGCAGTAGCAGACAGTTCCATAACCAGAAAAGAAATCAGATTTGGAAGAGTTGCTATTGAAATACATAGCTAGTAATGAAGTGGCAATGAAAAATCAAGCAGTTGCAATAAAAAGATCTCGAGAACCAGTTAGGGAAAATAGACAATGCATTGAATAGCAGACCTTAAGGGTCTCTTCTTAGTGATACTGAGAAAAATCGTAAGAGTGGCCATGAACAGTGTAATGCTATCACGCTTCGGAGTGGAAAGGCGTTGGTTATAGATTCCGATGGGAAAGCAACTACTGATAAGGATGGTGAAAATGACGTCGGAGATTTGACAAGAAAGTCTGAGGAAAAAGTCATGAAAAAATCGACGGAAGAAAAGCAGAACACAATTATACCCCCTGTGCCTTTTCCTCAACGCTTAAAAAGTCAAAAGCTTAAGAACCAGCTCATAAAATTCATGGAAATCTTTAAAATGTTTCACATCAATATTCTGTTTGCCAAAGCACTACATTAAATGCCAAGCTACGTGAAGTTTATGAGAGGTATTTCATCCAAGAAATGAAGAATAGGCGAGTTTAAAACTGTGGCATTAACGGAAGAGTGTAGGGCAATTCTACAGAAAAAGATTTCGCCAAAGTTAAAGTATCCAAGGAGTTTTAACATCCCTTAGTTGATTGGTAATCAAGAAGTGGGTAGAGCACTGTGTGATTTTGGGGCAAGAATAAACCTCATGCCACTTTCCATATACAAGAAGCTGGGTTTAAAGGAAGTAAAGCCAACAAATGTCATCCTACAACTCACAGACAGATCAGTCACATATCTGTTGGGAATAGTAGAAGATGTGTTGGTAAAGGTTGGGACGCTTATATTTCCAGCTGACTTCATGATATTCGGCTTTGATGAGGACAAGAATTTTTTGATCATATTGGGAAGGCCATTTCTCGCAACCTGAAGAATAGTGACCGACATTCCGAACGGAGAACTTACCATGAGATTATTTGATCAAGAAGTGAAAATCAAAGTGTTTAAGGAAATCCCAATCCCGAGTGATAAGGAAAAGTGTTATAGTGTTAATGCATTCAAGGATGCAGTTTATAAAGAGTCTCGAGAAGATGGTGGTTTTAAAAACCCATACTAGTGAAAAATAGACGAATACTCGTCCGATAATTACGCGAAAAGGGCACACAGTTGGTTATGCATGGAAAAACAAGCAGAATTCTCAAACCATCCTAGCTAATCCAGACTAAGACAGGGAGTAGTCAAGCTAAAAGACTTTAAATTAAGCGCTTGATAGGAGGCAACCCAATCATTACTTAATTTTTTTTTGTCATATTTTAATTTTCTTAAATCATTAGTGTAGGTAGTTAGAATTTATTATTAGGATAGTTTTTAATTAATCAATGTTTTCATGGTTAATTCCCTAAACGCTCAGTCCAATCCTTGATATTTATTCTCATAGCAGGTTTTGGGGTTGTAATATACATATGGGAAGCATGAGAAAGAAAGATAAGTGGAAGTATGGAAGCATGGGAAGGTTATCTGCACATTAGATTGCAACAAAAGTTAAAAGAAAAAAAGTTTCAAAAAAACTCCAAAACCGCCCCGGATGATTAATTATGCCTAGGGAAACTGCCCTAGCGGATTAGGCTCTGTCCATACGTGCCCCAACGTATTCAGGAAGCACCCTGACACCTTCTTCTCTGCCCAATTCCACCCCGACAGACTTCCCAGTTCAATTTAAACTGCCCCAGTAGAAGTAGCGAAAGTTTGTTTTTAATAAATCCTTTTTTCAGTAGACTACACATCACTTCGCTCCCATTCCAAATTTGTTTTACAGAGCCCTAACCACCAAAAACTAACCCTCATCCCATTTCTCAACCAAATTCTTACGAATTTGTGCTTCCAATCATCATCTCAATCAGATTCAAGGGTTAGTAACTTCCCAAATTGTGGATTTAACTTGGACTCTACCCAAATTAGGGCTCTAACCGAATCTCATCCATATTATCAGTAAACATCAAATCACACATGAAATTGGATAGGTATTTCAGTTCTAATTCAAGCAAAGCACAACCTCATCATCAAAATCAGACCACAAATGACCAAGTCATCATACTGAGCAGTACAACCTCTGTGGCAGGTAAGGTATCACACTGAGTAAAGAAATTTCTTTGGTTTATTATTCAATTGGAGTTATAAATGGATCGATTTGTTTTGTTAATCTAGAATTTATTGCACTTTATGGGACATTTGGGTTCTTACTACTGTCAATTGCTATAATACTGAGAATTTGGCTCTACATAAGTTTGGGGAAATATATTGTTGTGGTATACATATTGCTGGGATTATTTTGTATCTGGTTGATTTGATTTGGGTTGCTGTGACTTGGGTTGTAATAAAAATTTATGAACATATAATCCTTGGCTTCAAGCAAGTTTAAGGGAAGTGTTGAAAATTTCAGTAGGACATCAACTAGTTTGATTGAGCAGCATTCTGAGAAACTTGGTGTGGGTTAGTAGAAGTAAATGTCACCTAAGAGGCAAAGAGGTGATGGAACTTCAAAGCCAATGAGGCCTTTTGAAAAAAAGAAATTTATGAGTATTGAAGCAACGGACAAATTTAACAACTACTTGGCGGGTAAAGCTTTAACTCCCGAGTGTGGGCTTTGCCCAAGTGAATTTGATGGTGAGATGGAACAACAGATTAATGAGCAAGGTTGAGACACCTTTACAGATCAGCTGGAACCAGCAGTGATAGCTGTTGTGAAGGAGTTATATGCTAACGCCAATGAGAAAGCTCCTTGTTCAGTAATGGTTAGAGAAAAGATGGTGTCATTCAGTGCCGCCACAATCAATGAATACTACAACTTGAAGGCACCAGACATGTGTGAGTATTCTCGGTATGTAGAACAAGGACCACATTTTGAAAAAGTTGTGCAATAGCTTTGCAAGCCATATATGTATTTAGTGTCAAAGGGAGCATAGGGGGCGTATTATTTACCAGCAAAGAATTGAGTAGATATGGTATGATTTGGTATGTGTTCCTCTACGCGAAGCTTCTACCTTCTCAGCATGTCAGTGAAGTCACAAAAGAGAAGGCTTCGCTACTCTTCGCCATTTGTAAAGTTTTCAAGATAAAGTTGGGGCAATTATTCAATTCTCGATTAGACAGTGTCTGAGAGGGCCTTATCAACGAGGGTTACAACATCCTTCATTTATTTGTGGGTTGTGTTATCGGGCTGTAGTAAGGTGGGGAGCAGATGAAACAGTACAACATCCCCTATTACTTTTGGATCACATATTGATGGTACAACTTCTTCACGGACCAAAGCATAGTTTAGCTGTCGGTTTAGGAATCTGCAGCAACACGTTGATGCTCGGTTTAAGCGAATAGAAAGAGATAATATAAATGTCAAGGACATATATTTGAGCACCAAAGTAGCTTTAATACAACATTGACAGAGATGTTTTCTAGACTAAATCATACTGTTGTTGCTTTAGTGCAATTTCCTATACCACAGTCAATGCCAATTTTTCCCCCGCCAGACTCAGATGATGTGGAGGAGGTCGAGCCTAATGCTTGACCCTTCAGGAAGTCCTTAGCTCTTTAATTATGCATATATTCACAATGAGGACATTGTTTACTCTAAGTTTGGGGGTGTGTAGTTTACACTGCATATTTCCATTCATAGTAAACAATCTTGCATTACTTAGTAGTTAGATTCCTGCATTATTTACATATATTTCTAAAAAAATAAGTAAATAAAAATCAAAAATCAAAAAAATATTTGATTTGATAGCATAGTTGTTTATTATCGCTATTGCATATAGTTAGTTCATATTGTATGTTTATAGCGTTTCAGTTAGCTTGAAGTTGATTTAGCCTATGATGAGATTGAAATTGCATAGACATTGATTAGTATTGATAACTAAGGCACGAATGTAATTTCATAGCATGATATAAATCCTCTCCTGTTTGAAACTGATGTAACCGGATAGCACGTTAGATTAACCATTTTGATTAACTTGGTCTAAATAATCACATAATTATCTTCTTGAGGGAATTTTTTGTTTTTAATGAAGAAAAATCGGTAAACTTGTAGTAAAGGCTAGGATGACGTAAAAACCTAAGTTTGGGGGAAAACATGGGATATGTCTATTGAAAAAAAAAAGAAAAAATGCAGAAAAGGAAAAAACGAGTAAAAAAAAATTATATGAATAAACACATTGACTAGTTTAGTTCTGTGACCTTTGTTACTCGAGTAAGTAAGCCTTAGGGTATGTCTTTACACCTAGGGCCCTAAAACCGTTTTGTTTGAGAGTTGTTGGTCGAAAGCTCGCTAAATGGGTAACATTGAAAAGCCTAAGAGGACTAGACATTGCACAGCTAGGTGTAAACACGAGAAAGAGTAAAAATGCCCTCGTGATAGTATAAAAGTATAAATAAATCATGTATTGACTTCTAACTTGGTAATTGCATAGTTTTAGCTGGAGCTTGACTTGTCACTTCCGTCGGGGTTCTCACTTCCGTCGTGGTTCTCAGTTGTTCCCAATTACTTACTGCTTTGACTTTTTCGGGGTCTTCTGAGATTCCATTCTCATCCACCACGTGGCCTAAGAATTGAACCTTCTTCATCCAAAATTCACACTTTGAAAATTTCGCATACATCTTCTCCTTTTGTAGTGCTTCCAAAACAATCTTCAGATGCTCGGTGTGTTCTTCCTCTATCTTCGAGTAGATCAAGATGTCGTCGATGAAAACCACCACAAATTTATCCAAGTATGGCTTGAAAACTAGATTCATCAAGTCTATGAATGTTGTTGGAGCGTTAGTCAAACCAAATGACATTACCAAAAACTCGTAATGTCCATAACGGGTTCGAAACGCAGTCTTTGGTATGTCCTCATCCCGCACTTTCAGTTGGTGATATCCCATCCGTAGATCGATCTTCGAGAAACATTTTACTCCTTTCAGTTGATCAAATAAGTCGTTTATCATCGGTAGTGGATATTTGTTCTTGATTGTTACTCTATTCAATTCTCAATAATCGATACAGTGCCTCATCGATCCGTTCTTTTTCTTAACGAATAACACTGGTGCTCCCCAAGGAGACACACTCGGTCGAATGTAACCCTTATCCAATAATTCTTGAAGTTGTATCATCAGTTCCTTCATTTCTACTAGAGCCATACGATATGGAGCTTTCAAAATCGGTGTTGTTCCTGGTGCTAAGTCTATTAGGAATTCAATTTCTCTGGCTGGCGGAAGACCAGGCAGATCGTCTGAAAGCACATCTTGAAACTCATTCACTATGGGTATATCTTTAATTTCTTCTCCATTTTTTCGAGTATCTACGATGTAAGCTAAATAACCTACACATCCTTTCTTTAACAATTTCTTGTCCTACATTATCATAACGCAACACGATTGCTTAAGCAATGAGCTACTATAAAACACTACCTTAGACTTACTCGGAGTCTGGAGGTTCACAAACTTGTTCTGATAGTCAATTACCGCCACATGGTTATATAATCAATCCATTCCCAGTATTACGTCAAATTCTCCTAGTCTAATAGGAATCAAGTCTATGCTCAGTTCATGTTCTCAAATGTTTGCGCGATAATTTTGATAAACGTATTCTACAGGGATTATTTCCTTATTTGCAACTTCTATGTTCAAAGGATCTTCTAAACGCTCTCGGGGTGTACTAAGTTTACTAGCAAATTCTTCGGATACAAACGAACAGGTGGCACCCGAATCAAATAATACATAAGCATTTATATTATTGTTTGGGATTATACCTGACACCGCATCCTTTGAAGCTACTGTGTCCTGGATGGTCATGTTAAAGGTTCGGGCGGTCGATCGTTTGGGTTGAACAGGTCCACCAATCATTAACTTGCTTCCTCCTCCATGGCCTCTGCCAGCTCCACCACTTCCTTTCTTTGGGCAATCCTTTATCTGGTGCTCAGTTGATCCACAAGCAAAACATCCCATGATCTTCTTTGGTTTTGAACAATTTGGTGATATGTGCCCCTCTTGGCCGCAATTATAAAACGTGTTTTTTCCTTTCCAGCACTCCCCCTGATGACTTTTTCCACACTTGTTACAAGCTTCAGTCCTTTTCTTGAAGTTTCCCTGGTGACTCCCACCTTGATTATTGTTTCTGTTGTTGTTTTCCAATTTTCTCTTTCCAGAGTTGCTCCCCTCGTTGTTGTTTCCTCCACGATGCTCACTACCAGTGTTTTTGTTTTTTTTCTCCTTATGATATAGATTTAAGGCCTCATTGCCACCTTCCGCAATGATTGTTTTCTCTAACAATGTCGCAAAGGAATCAATCTGGAAGACTGATACCTTATTATACAACCATGGCTTCAACCCTTGCTCGAAGCGTCTCGCCTTCCTTTCCTCATCCCCAACTTGGTGCTCTGCAAATCGGGCTAGTTCGTTAAACTTAGCTACGTATTGCGCCACCGTCATATCTCTTTGTTTAACTCTAGGAACTTCACTTCCATCTTACTCTTCATACTCTTTGGGAAATAGTTCTTAAAGAACAACGTCGTAAACCTCTCCCATGTTATCGTTCATTCTCCCGCTCTTTGCTGATTAGCATCCCACCAATAGTTCGCTTCGCCTCTCATCATGTATGTGGCAAATACTGTTTTTTGGTCTTCACCCGTGCGAGCTATAGTGAAGGCCTTCTCGATCTCCTTGATCCTTGTTTGCACAACTATCGGGTTAGTAGTTCCCTCGAACTCTGGGGGTCCTACACTCTTAAAATCTTTGAAGGATGTTACTGGGATAGCTTGGGGAACGGGTGGTACTGGTTCATTTCTTCCCATCAGAGCTTCTCCCAATAAATCTATAAGTCTCTGTATCGGATCTACTGGTCCTCTCTGATAATTAACTGACTCTTCTGGGATAGTTATTCTACGTTTGGGCGGCATATATCTGCATCATAAAATTTTCATTTTATCATCTAATTATAATACTTAGACATTTCTTAATTGAAAAGAACTAAAAGTTTATAACACGTTATTGAAATAAGATCATTTATATTCATATGCCAAATGGTTATAATACATGTTCTTTTCTAGCATACTGCTATAAATGATAACACATATCCCCTATTATCATAAAAGACGGGGACAACACAAGCTTACTACCCCTCTAACACTTTTCAAAAGTTGGGGTCTACTACTATCTCACATCTTACACAAAAGAATGAGATTTAACAACAACAATTTAAACAACACATAAATAAAATACTACAACTACTAGACTTCATCCTCTAGACTCAATCTAACATCCCACGCTCCACGACGCTCTAGTATTCCTTCTATGTAATGTGCACCACCATATCTCAATTTATGGTATATTGGGTCTGTCCTTTCTCAGCTGGGTAATGATTTACCCCATCGATCAATCTCTCCATGGACGTGCATAAAGCATAGCCCATCTTGCTCATCTCCATTCTCTTGCATCGCACCTCATCATCTAGATCATCCGCCCTATCATTGTCTTCCTACCACTTCTCCTCGAAGTGACCTATCCATTACTTCCATCTCTAACTGAGTTCGGAGAGCCTCCTTCTCCGTCCTCTGACTCAAAACCCTCTGCTCCATTTCCTCCAGCTTCCCCGCCAACTCAACGTTCCTAGCCACCCCTTGGTGAAACAAAGTCCCCATCTAGATCCCTGCCTCCTTACGGTGAGCAATTTCAACCTCCATTTTCTGCATTGCTAATTTCTTCTGATGGTTCTCGTCCCTCAAATTCTAGAACTCAGACTCCATCTCCCTAGCATCAGCCTCTAGCTCCTCCACTCTACACCCTAACTCTAAAATCTGCTCCTCATACTTCCCTAACATTCGATCCTCAAAAGTAGCCTCGTCGGAGTCCTCCATAGGCTCAGGTTCCTCCTCCATCGGCTCCTCCTTTGGATCAGACTCCTCGGGTGATGGCTCCATCTCTTCTTCCTCGTCATCGTCATCGATAGGGGCCACTACTGATATAGGCTTCGCTATCAAGGGTGTCTCAAATACCACGTGGATGTCACGCGGCTCCTCCTCTACTACTCGGCTAGGTCCTCCCATGTTGGTCATCCTACAATCACCAACACAAGACAAACAAAACAATGAATCCATCAGAATGTTAAATAAACATAAGTTCATTGTATAAAATGAAGTTACATTTCATAACATACTAAGTCTCTCAAGGAAAACTCTACATGAGTTTTATCTCCTTCCTAACTTCTAAGTTCTCCTGAGTTATAATCTTAGGACACTCGCTCATAAGGTTTATAACTACGGCTTTGATACCAACCTGTGACGCCCCCAAGTTTGGACCACCACTTGGTCACTCGAATTTGGTTCATCAAGTGCTCATGGTAATACAATAATAACTAAAATTACACATTCACAACTGAAGATCTAATTTAGAATAATATACAATGTTTTATTAAAATTATTCTCCCAAGTCTGGAAACTTACAGTACTTAATAGATTACATAATAATATCGAATAAAGACTTATTACATAATCCTACTTAAGCTTAAACATAGTCTAAAAATAGTCTTAATACAACATAATAATTTTAATTCATAAAGGAACAAGCTAGTCGATTGCCTTGCCCTTGCCCTTGTCTTTCCCAAAGACATTTCCCTGTTCCGCCTTAACTGAAAGGTTTTAAATAAGCAAGAATGAGCACAAATTGCCCAGCAAGTAATATACAACAAGGGTGATGAGTATTAAATCACGAGTCATATATATAAAGGTATAGTCTCAGAGTCTTAGAACAATATCATGAACAATGAGTATCAACAATTCTCGAATCAAATCTTTGGGATATGAAATGATAATTCAATATAGATCAACAGATATATATGAATTCAAAGGCTATCAACGTATCCAACTAGATAAAACAATTTATACTGAGCAGTCACTAAGGACTATTGAACATCTACTAGAATTACCAATATTAAACTGATAACCCAAAAGAATCAAATACTATAGATGATCAATCTGCAATACTCTATGTTATGCATAACACCACAATAATATCCACTAATGTGTTGGGGTTTCCAACAACATACACTCCCCTTACCATAAGGGTTGTTCAACTCAGTTTTTAAGATTTCCGCACCAGTCAACTAGTTTGGACAGTTTTTATAAACATGCAAATAGTCTAGCCGAATCAATGGCATAGACCCTTTCACAATATTCAAGAACAATACCAAGTTCAACATGAATAATAGTTTTCACAAGAGTTTAAACATACTTGTTCAATTGAACAAATAAGTAGGATCACTTGCATTCAAAGAGATAAAGTTTAGATACTTGCTTACGATATCCGTTGAATAAAGTAATGCAAGGGTTTAGGATACTTGCCTTAAGCGTAGTTTATCCACGTTAATAAATCAACACTTTCAAATCTTATTTATAGCGTATTATAAGTACAAGATGTTCATTAGCTAACACATTCTTTATTAAAGTTTTCCATGATTCAAGTATGCACATATGGTACAAAATCAGCTCATAGGTTTATCATGAAATCAAGTACCTAGTTACTTTATAAGCAATTTCATAATGCTCAAGGTTAAGACCTTTTTACCCATGGACTTTGCTTATACAAGGAAAATACTATCATAATACTTAATCATCACACACACACACACACACACACATATATATATATATATATATATATATGTGTGTGTGTATCAGTAGGGTTTAAACCATTTTGAGCAATATAGGCATCATACAGTTAACTGTCAAACGATCAGATTTCAAATCATCAAAGTTCTGATTTTAGATCAAGCACAAGGCTATGCCATGGCTAAGCTTTAGGCTTTAAGACAAACACGCACGCATGACCCTCCGCCAAGCCAAGACTCAGCTGTTGCCTTGTGGTTCCTGTCCAGCTTGAACACAACATTCATACATAATATATTATTATGCCAAAGGTCCTTCTTAAGTCAGTCTAGGTCTCTTCTTTCATTACATGGTTCTAAGTTGAACATTTCAACAATTTAAAGTTATTCAAGGTCATGTAACCACAAAGTCTAACATGTTTGCCTTCTAAACATACAACGTAGTCATATAACTCATATTAGGCATGCTTGTGAGTATTCATAACACATATGCGTAATTAGCATCGCTTTGGTTGAAAATATGCTTCGTTTATGCTTCACTTGAATTATGATACACAAGCATGCATATATATATATATATATATATATATATATATATATATATATATATATATATATATATATATATATATATCATGAGTGTGTCTAAGAGTATCATCAAACATGATCACAATTATCATATTCTAACTCTCAAAGTAGTTTGTTAATATTCATGTTCAAAATTTGTATTTTCATTTGTAAAGCTTACTAATAAGTTCCACATGTTCATGCTCCCTTACGAATCATATAAACACAAGTTAACGGGTTATTCATGTATTTCTAAATCATATCAACATGCTTGCAAAGTCAGTATATGAACATGGCATACATACCTATCAAGTTCATTTCTAAAGTTTCTAAATTCATTTTAACTACACACTTTCGTTAATCATGTATGCTAATCTAATAAAACATGCTCACATTAGGTTAATATACTTGTACATACACATTACACATGCTTGCATGCTAGTTTAAGCCATAGTAATTGACCAACCCTTAATGATTTTAAAAATAGAAGACAATCAACTCGGAGGTTTGCATGAATGCATTACACCCTAGTACAATTAGGGTGCAATGCATACCATGCCTCGTTCAGAGCGTACAGCACTTATTTTACAGATTATCAGCCAACTTGATTTCCATCGATTTAAACTTGTTCTACACCATCATTAAAGAGTCCATACATGTAAGTAAACTTCTTAAACATCTTATAGCATTTTAATTTATCTTGATTGACATAAAAATTCAAGTAATTCCAAGAATTAAACAAGACCCATTTCAAGAACATAACTAGAGTTTATACCTCCTTAAGCTTGAATTGGAATTCTTACTCACTGAGTAGGCTTCTACAATGGTTAACAACTTAGAACTCTCCACTTAGAATTATCAGACAAATTTCAAGCAACACCAACTGAGAATTGAGTCTGCTATTTAAAGAAGAAGTTTGGACTGGAAATTTGTGTTACACTAAAGTTGAATTCATGGTGTAATGGGAATAAACAAAGGTTACTAAAGAGTTGTTTAACAACTCCATACCAGCAACCTTGCTAGCCATGATCACCTATGATTAGCAGCTTGAAAGTTACGTAACTAGAGTGCAAGTTACTGTTCATTATACTATTGTGTCACTCAATTTAGGACAAGAGAAAAATCTCAGCAACAAGCTTAGCTCAATCTAATTTAGTTACTTTGTTACCCAAAAATGGGGTTTAATATCCAAGTGTTACTATTTTAGGAGAAATTAGGGGTTATTTATATACTCACATCATATAGTCCATGTACATTAAATACACACAATAAAATAACGTAGCTAGGTATTATTATCTAGGTAGTTCCATAATTATTTTTACTACTCACATAACCATATTATAACCTTATTTAATATTAATGTTTATTTAAACATTTAATTCCTTTCTTAGTTCCTAGAATACACAGATATTTAATCATTTATGTATTACAATTACATATGATTTCACTGCACTACTAGGTACCTTATATTAACATAATGTTCTTTTATCCTAAGTTTTATTAATGTCACACATATAACAAGAGTGTTCCTTTTTATTTCTAAAGTAGAAAATTAATTATCTCCAAATCGATTCATCGGCAAGAATATGACTTTATCTTCTTCTGGGAGGGCTTTAATCACATTGCATCCTCGGGCAAGTGCCAAACTAGTTTAGCTTTAAGCCAGTTTCAACATCCATCTCCACAATCTTTTTACACAACATGAATTAACTGTCATATTGGTGATATTACTAGTTTAAGAGTGTATTCCTTATATGGAATCACATAAATTTAGGCAATTAATCAATATTCTTTAATAACTATCAATTAACTGATTGCCTTAACAATTCTTTCGTTAATTAATATAATCACTACTATTTCTCATCACGGTGCCATATAAGGCATTTCAACGAGTTTGTTACAACTCCACATTAATCACTTTAATATAATTGAGTTAACTCGTCTCATAACACGAAATCATTTATATTCAAATAAATATTTATTCCTATTAATTTATTCATAAGACCTGGAAATTCTCGGGTATTACAAGAATGATAAGATATGTGCGAGTTCTTAAAACTCATACTTATGAAAAGTTTGTGACTCATAGTTATATGCTATGTTTTTGAGCCCTAAGCATATGGATAGTCCTTGATTTATTCTTAGATTACATATTGCGAAGTTAAGTTCTTAAACACATATGGTTGTGAAAAGTTCCTAACCACATAAAGTGTGGTGAGTTGATGGACTATACTAAGGTATAGAAATGTTTAGACTGAAAACGAGGTATTTTCAGTATACTTAGCATTGAAGGTGCTAGAGAAGATTAAATATTGTCGCAAGTAAGACAATAAAGGAAGATGGAGAAATAGGATATTCCAAGTCATCTAGCTATGCTAGATTTCGTAGTTTATTGAAACCGTGCTTATGTGTGCGCATTTTGAAAATGAAAGAATTGGTTCAACTTTTGGAACCAATGGATTTGAAAAAGAAATATTCTTTATATGTCTATGCTAATTGTTTCGGCTAGACAAAAATTGATTTGAAATATCAAACTGAATTTTATATCATCAGTGCATTTGATGCAAGGATGGTTAAAAGATGGAGTTATTAATGCAATTGAACCTGGAGTTGGATGTGATCTTATGATCAACAACCTGCTATGGTATGATGTATAATGATGAAGTCATAAACTGACGAAGTCCTCAACGTACTGTGAAAAATACGGTATCATGACGTCATAAAACGTTTTGATGTATTGTGAAAGAATTTAAAGAAGTAGTCGATGTCAATTAATTTGACTAGACGAATGTTTCAAGTTGATGTCCAATTTATTAGTATGGTCTAAGCTATTTGATTTGGCTAGACAAATGGTATGTCATGTTAAAAAAAAATCGAGCTTTCTTTGAAGAAGTTGTGCCAAACCAAATTGCTTTGGTACGGAATCTAATGATTAAGTTTGAGGTGAACACACCCCGAAATGAGGTTATACGATGGGTTGACTGCCTACGTATGGAAGAGGTAGTTTGCTTTCTTGGTGATTGTAAACTGACCGTGATAGAAGGGTTTACGGTGAAATGATGTTAAACCTAGTAAGAGTTCATGGTCAATTTGACCCCTCAACAAAAGTATGAAATGTTTTAAAAGAATCTT
Organism: Panax ginseng; assembly: GCA_020205605.1. Lineage (NCBI taxonomy): Eukaryota > Viridiplantae > Streptophyta > Magnoliopsida > Apiales > Araliaceae > Panax > Panax ginseng. Next base: position 122,465,013 of record CM035132.1, on the reverse strand, counting down.
TATATTCCTATTTATTCCTTCTACTTCATGATTCTTGGTAAGTGATGAAGGTTAGGGAATGTTTTAAAGATAAGAACTTCTTTGAAGAGAAGTTGAGAAGAAGAGTAAGCTAAAATTTTGAGGATGAAATTCTATGAAGAATGAGTGAATGTTATGCCCTGAGAGATTGAAAGTATAGTTAGACATGAGGTTTAACTAATGACAACTATGTCAAAAGATGATCCTTATAAAAAGGATGAACTAAGATTAAACCTTTTTTAAAGGTTGTAGGAACAAAGCACCCGGGTATGGGTGTGGTTTTAGAAATTTCGAGGACAGAATTTTTATAAGGGATTGTCCAGAATTTAAGTTTAAAGAATTAGTTATTAATAAAAGGAATTTTTATTAATAATATTCTGTGATATGTGTTTATTAATCGTTCTGGAACCTAGGATGATTAGAATACGAGAGGATTCTAACTAAGAGTTAGACTGAACGAGTAAGAATTTTCAAGACGGAAATAAAATTTTTCTAGGAATAAAATATTTTCGAGGAAAAAGACGAAATAGGCATTATTCACCCGACGAAATCCTAAGAGTTAGGGTTTGAATAACCTAAATCTTTCTGAGAGTTCGGTATGTCGAAATGACATTTCGTCGAAAGATTTGACGACAATATGTCGTGAAAAGTTAAGTAAGACAATAAAAAATTTTCTCGAAAAATGTGCAGAAATCAGACGAAATAAAAACAACAAAAAGTACTGTTATGTACTTTTCATTCGTTTAACTATGTTAGGGGAAAACGTGAAGGAAAACGCTTAAAGTTAAAAAATGTTTTTCGGTTTTTCGAAGATCCAAAGAATACGTAAAAGTTAATCGGTAAAGGAAAGACGAAATATCCAAAAATATTTGAATTCCGAGAATCGCAGTTTTCGAACTGTCGGATGAATTCCGCAAGACAGAAGCACGAAGCTTCGTACATAGTAAAGAGGTGTGAATGGTAACTTTGGGGCAAAATGACTATTTTACCCCTAGCTTTAGTTTTCTATAATAGAGAACCTTAACTCATTTGTTGGTGATTTTGAAAATCACCAACACCTGAGAGAGAGAGAGAAAGAGAGAGAGAGAGAAAGAGAGAGAGAGAGATTTTGGATGGGAAGGAAAAAGAAGAGGAAAAGCTAGCTCGTGAGGAAACTTTGTCCAACTGGGGGAGATTAAAGAAGAAAGTAATCTGAAACGTAACTTCTAAGTAAATTTTTTTTAAGTTTTATATATTAAAAACATAACTTAATGAGAATAGAAGTAAAAGACGTTAAGAATGATTTCATATGGTTGGAATCATGAGAAAGTGAAGAAATAAGAATTAGAAGTTTAATTTATAAATTTCTTAAGGAAGTATAAGTTTTGTAATAAATTTGAGCGATCCTAATGAATCATATGAATGATTCGGTGAAATTAGTAAGGAATGGTGTTTTATAACACCGAATTCCAAGAAAAAGTGAAATCGTAATCAAAATATCGATTAAAAATGAAGAACAAACGAAGAACGCTGTTGATGGAAAAATTTAAAACCATCGTAGTATAATTTGTTATTGATGGAAAAGTTTAAAACCATTGCATATATGTTAGTTGCTAATTGCTTGGTTAGGAACGATAGAAACGTTCATGAAGAACGGATTAAACTTAGCTATATTGAAGTTATGGCAAAAATTTTGTAAAAGACGAACGAGAAGTAAAAAGCATGTAAATGAACCCGAACATGTAGGGTTTCATAAGAATGTAAGAGAACGTCAAAAACATGAGTCGTGAACTAAAGAACAAACAAGTTCTGAGTTCGAATGACCGAATTACGGATGAACGAACGAAGAGCGTTAATAACATAAAACGAATAAAGGATGAAGATTAAGCCAATTGAATGGCAAGTTAACAGATTCAGAGTGAATTTTTGTCCAAGGGGAATTAAAGTACGTAAGATAAGGAAGAGAATGGATTTGGAATGACCTCATTCCGAGTTATAACGAAGAAGTTATGAGATTGTGAAGAAAGCGTCTCAAACATGTTCAACATTTAGAAAAAATTTCTGAGTTTTAGGCTTGTCGCCGCAGCGCCAGTTAAGCCTTGGGAAGTAAATTTGCGTCATCAGCCTAACTCTCGCACTCACTATCACGAGTAGTGTACTGCATAGAATAAGAATGAAGAGGGAAATTCTTCTGGCCACGGCAAGGTGCAAGGTAAAACACAATAATGAGCTTTTAATTGCTCAACTACTAGGGGAAGTGAAATGAAAGATAAAGAACATGTAGTTCGCCTAATGTAACACTTAATCAAGTGTTTTAAACCTTTGGTGAAGGTTGAAAGGAAAGATTGAACGAGATTAAAAGATAAAGAATGTAAATTTAAATTACGAAAACGATATCCGAGGACCGTAGTCGCGATAAAATGAACTTGTGGGATTGCTATGATTGTGATTCCTTAGACGTTGAGTGACGAGGGTAATGAATAACATTTCGATGTTATGATGTCATAATGAGAGTTAAGTGTGAAGCGTATAGATGCTGTGAACGCAACGTTGTTGCGATGAACGATCGATCTTAGCATACAACTAATCGTATGGCTTCGATATTAAGAAAGAGTAATGAACGTGGGGTTCATGTAACGGAAAACGAAAGTAGTAAGTAAGATATGATTTATCAAGAAAGCCGTAATAAACGGTATCAAGATTAATGAAAGCCGAATGTGAGTCGAATGGAGAATGTTAGAATGAAGTGTAAGCGTTAAACACTTTAACCGACGTGAAGATTGAGTGTACACGAATATTAAACGGGCAGAACCTACACCTCGTGTATGGTTTGACCGTAGGGTAATGAAGACCAATGATTAAACCTGTGAATGGTGAAGAACTGAATTAATGACAATGTCGTATACGTAAAGAACCCGAGTTAATGATTAACTTGGATGACGTTCCGAGTCAAATGAACCGGACGTTGTCAGATAAGAATAAGGTAACGTAAAATGCTTAACGTTATGAATGCGTAGAATTAATATTGAATGGTCGTTCTGAGTATACAAAAGACTGTATGACTTAGACGATAAAGAATGAATTTTGAGGTATGGCATTTAGTTGCCAGAAAGCCATAAGGAATGAGAAATCAACTTAACGAACGTTATAGTTTTAATGGTTCGGATAAGTTAAGATGAGTTTAGGTTGTGGTACAATCGTAACCGTTGATGGTTGACATATAGGAGTTGGGCTAAACAATTCCTTCTGAGAGCGGAGGTATATACGAAACTGGCAACCGATATAACTCACTGTGAAATATAGTGTAGATGAGACGGAAACTTGTTTGTCGGTTGTTTGTGGGAAACCTGTGATAACACAAGAATTCAGACAATTTAATAAAATCTTAAAAGATTGAATAGAGGTTAAATAATAGACCTAGACAGAAAATAAGTGTATGTATTTGATATTTTTGGGAATGAAGTTTTGTGAATTTAAAAATACTTGGTGAAGGTTTACAGTGTTAAGAGTATTTGCGTATATGGTCATATGTGTGTGCAGTATGTGGTTAAGGGTCAAGGGTTGACCAGATAAACTATATCAGTCATAAACCCTAATAATATTTTAGAACATCGACGTTCAGTTAGAAAACCCTAACGATTGATAAGAAACCCTATTACCGGCTATGGAAACCCAAATTTCAGTTCCGGAAGTCCGTAACCCTAATTCAGAATATTAAAACCCTAATTGGGAAGCTTGAAGATAAGTACAAAGTTTTTATGTTATTAATTGTAAGTATAATTAGGGATAACCCTAATTGATTAATTAGAAAGCCCTAATTTCTAATATTGGAAACCCTAATGTATAATTGGGAAGACCTAATTGGTAATTCAGTGATTTGAATGTTAATTATAAAACATTAATCCTATTTAAAAGCCCTAATGTGACTAGGGAAGCTTAATATAATTAGGAGATCCTAATTATAAATTAGAAACCTTAATCTCTATTTTAAAACCTAATTAGTAAATACTAGAATATAAATTTGTGTAACCTTAGGGTTAAACCCTAAGGGTCATACCCTAAGGGTTAAAACCTAATGATTGTGAGAAGTTATCAAGTTGCCATTCACTTTATAAGTCAAAAGACCAAACTATCCTTCTTAATATTTTAATGAGGTGGAGTGTAGATCTAGCCTTACTTATAGTTGGAGATTAACCCTAACTCTAGGCATGTGCCCTATAGCTCCCAAATCAGCAGCTATATCAACTAAGTGCAATGAATCAAAGCTTTGCAACTTACAACTTAAGTAAAAGTAACTTACTTTACCTTCCATTTTCTCCAAGACCCTTATCTCTCTAAGATTTCGAAATATAGGGTGAGAGGGAGTGATAAACTAAACCATGACCAGTTCATAGCCTTCCAAGAACAGAATCCATGATCAGAAGTCAAGAATCAAAGCTAGAAAAGGTATAACCCTAATTTGAAATCTGATCTTATATGCCATGTTAGATGTTATGATTAAGTGTTTAAATATGTTGTTTGTAGTATATATTAGTGATATGGGTTGTAATATCACAGATCCATAACACTTAGATGCTCGAAATTAAAGATTTCAAAAATCTGGAAAACTGGAAAAATGTGGTCTGACAACCGAATGTCAGACCCCATAGATCTTTAACTGTTTATAGTTTTGGTTGTTTAAATGTTTGTACTTGTAGTATGTTGTAAGGTCTTTGATCTGGAACTTGAATCAAGCTCAGATCATGTATAGATTAAAAGTTATTAACGGTCAAAGTACGTTGACCGATCACGAATTCTAGAAATCTGGACAAACCTAGAAATCCAGAATTTCTGACAACGTTTTGCAGGCCTCTGATCTTGCTGTTGTTAAGTTGTTTTACCATGTTGTTTTTATATACTTGTAGACTGACATGAGTACTAGATATCCATGCCTCTAGATTTCCCAAATATTGAACATAATCGAATTTAATGATGGTCAAACTTGGGTTGACCAAACTGCTCAAGAACATTTCTGGGAAACCCATAAATGTTCAAGAACAGTTTTCTCGACTACTTTGACCAGCCCAAATCTTAAATAGGTTATGTTGTTAAGTTGATATTATGCTATATAATGGTTCCTTAACATCTAGATTACATGATTAAACCTTTATATCCTACAACCTGAGCCGATAACTTAAAGATTTAAGGGCTCAAAGTATGACCCTGCAACTGTTCTTCATTTTTGGAAAACCCAGAAATGAAGAACAACTCTGACATCATTTTTTGTAGCTTAGATCTTGCTGATATGAAGTATGTTGGCCATGAAATTTACTTAGGGTTGTAGTACTACATTAGTACTACAACATTTACACAAACACAAGCCCAGAAACTTAATAGATCAATGATTTATACTTGGTCAAAGTAGGCACCCTGTTAACTGGGTTTGAATGTCTGGGTTTGGTGAAGAACACCTATAGCGACGGTTCTGTCGCTATAGGGCACTTTAGTGACACTTATTTTCTGAAAATTAATTATTTTAATAAATAATTATATAAAAATAGTTTTTAATTATTAAAAATACATAATAAATTCCTAAAAATTATTTTAAAGCCTGAAAATTAGTTTTTACTTATTTTGAATATATTTCATAAATATTTAGTCTTTTGGAATATTAATGGTACTTAATTTATTTAATTATAATATTAAATATATTACTTAAAAATGATTTTAATACTTGAAAAATCATTTCAAATTATATTATGGTATAAGAAAATATTTTAAATTATTTTTAATGACTTTTAATATTTTGTGATGAATTTCATTAATAAATTATTATTAATGGTAGTTAATTTATTTAATAGATCTATTAAATAAATTATGAAAAAAAATAAATTAATGCTTTAAAAATTATATAAAAATAATTTAAGTGTTATAAAAATATTTTAAGTTATAAAATATAACTTGATATTTTGTCATGAAAAATATTAATATTTTTTAATTTTAATGGCGTATAATGAATAATGGTTCTAATTAATTTAAAATCATTTAATGGTAATAATAAAGTATTAAAAATACTTTGAGATATTATAAATATATTGTAATATTATGTTAAGGATTTTATTAATATTTAATATTAAATAAATGTTAATGATAATAGAATTAAGCAGTATTTAATGCATATAAATATGATATTATTGATTGAAGAATCATAATAAATGATAATAATTATCTGAAAATTATTATGGGCCTATGAAAATTATTTTGTCTGATTAATAAATTATCTAAGATAATTGTTAAGTGTTTAGGTAGAGTTTAATTGAACTTAAACTCGATAATTGTGAGACCCCAAATTTTATGAATAAAGATTTAAATTCCTCGAAATATTTTTTTTAATATTACGGTGTGGATTTGATATAATGTTATAGTTGTGGGTAGTATTTATAAATTTTACAAAGTATGCAAGTTGTTATAAATTATTCGATTGGTTGGGGAATATTCTTTTTGTCGGGGAATATTCGTACGACGGCACAATCATTGGTGGACCCCACAATGGAATTATTGTCGGATTGAGAAAACGATAAAGTTATTCATATTAATAAATTGCAATATTTACAATGTCTAGAAGTTCTGTCAAGGAGAGGTTTGGTCATCTAATTGCGCGCCAATAAGGAGAAATCCTTATCGGAAAGCCCCCTGTTTCCTGGGAACGACCTGGTTGATAAATATTGTGAGTTATGATATTAATGATGAAGGTTATTAAAAATTAAATTTGAGTTCGGAGTTGAATTTGGAGACGCGGACGTGATATTTGAGTCCGGAATGATGAAATTAGTAGAAATAGACTATAAACATAAAATTTTTCTGGGTTGACTTTTTTGGAAAAAGTCAAACTTTGAAATTTTAAAATTTATATTGTTGATAAAAATAGCTCCATTGTGTTGGAATTATTAGTGTTAGTGAAAATCGATATTTATTTCGATAAAAATTGATGTCTAGAGGTTATATTGACCAATCGGGTAATTAACCGGATAAATGAGCAATTGATTGCTATTAATTCACATGATTATAACTATTTGTTCACATGTGTGTACTATTGATTCACATTCTTGTTACTATTAAGGGAGTTGGTGCAAGATTGATAATACTTGCATGACTAAGTTAAAAATGGAGGTATTATACTATAATTCGTATTTTCACATGTCTAGAACTATTGAATCACATGATTAACTATTGAGTCACATGATTTACTATTAGGGGAGGTGGTGCACGTTTGATAATACTTGCATGACTAAATTAAAAAGGAAGAAAAAGATGAAGGTATTGTATTGTAATATTTTGAGTCCCAAAACGTGCAATTATCGAAACTATGTTTTCCTATAAATAGAAGCTCATTCTTCTTCATTTCTCACCAATTCATTAAAGCTATAGAGCAATTATTATAGAAAAATTATAGAGGTAGAAGCTATAGAGAGAAAGAAGAAGAGAAGTCTGCTACCTTTCTACTCCAGTATTCAGTTTCTTTCTAAGGTAAGGGATATTATTTGTTGTACCCGTAAAGGGTATTATTTTTTCATATTCATAAAGAGAACTTCTGTTATTCCATTCTTTATTATTCTGTTGGAATAACCTGTATACACGGTCTACCCTATACTTGGTGAAATTCTTCTGTTATTCCATTATTTATTATTCTGCTAGAATAACTTGTCTATGCGAAGTACCGCATACATGATGAAATTCTATTGTTATTATATTCTTTATTATTCATTGGAATATCCATGCATGCGTTTTACTTGGGACTGGTTCCGCTCTTTATTATTACATTGGAATATCCCGTCTGCATGCGTTTTTACCGGACCTAGTTCCGTTATTTATTATTACTCGTTGGAATAACTTTGTCATGCTGATACCGCATGCATGGTGATTATTGTTGTTATTCCATTCTTTATTATTTTGTTGGAATATCCTATCGATGCGACACGCTTGACACAGTTCCGTTGTTTATTATTCTGTTGAATAACTCGTCCATGCAATCCGCATGCATGGTGATTTCTTTTGTTATTCCATTCTTTATTATACTCAGTTGGTTAAAGTTTTGACTTTTATACTCCATGAAATTAGTGGAATATCCTTGATATTTGCGCTTCATCCAGTATCTTTTCATGGAAATATTCTTCTGAGCATTCTTGAATTTTACTCTACAAAGAAGTATCATGTTGACAATTTGGAGGTTATTAGTTCCTGAATAAATTAATTCTTGAACTTGTTTTATTGAATTCTTATATCATTGTCATCATCCTCATATTTATATTTTGTTGAAAGTCATCTCATGGCTCATGGTGCATAGATGGACTTGGTATGATTATGACCGGGGATTATTTGGTGTAATCATGGTAGTAATGTTACAAATGATGTGGTAAAAGTCCTCATTGGCCCGTAGTGCATTGATGGACAGTTGTTGGCATGATCATGACCATTGATGAATACACAAATATCTTTGGCTCGTAGTGCATGGATAATTTATGGTTGTGATACTAATGAATATCCTTGGACGTAGTGAAGGGATGATGTGGATTATTTATTAAGATGAGTCCCAGCGATAAAAGTGATGAAAAACTTTTTAAATCATAAAAGATAGTAGATTTTATTCTCTACTTGACTCTTTTAATGGATTGCATGTTCCGCTGCAGTTAAACTTGATGTCTATTGTATTTTATCAGTTTAACATTGTTGAAGACTAATGATAATTTATTATGCTTTATCTTAGTCATAATATTTCTTACTGGGCTAGTTGAGCTCACCTTTTCTTTCACTGTTCTCTTCAGAAAATGATAACGTAGCCGGGACTAGTCGGGGAACGGAGTAACGGTCCAGATGATAGTATTAGTAGTCCTCACTATTCTGTTAAATAGTGTGTTAATAAATGTAATGAGGACTTATTCTAAGAGTGGATATTGTCTAGAAGACAATGTTTGTATTAAAACTCACAGCTCTCTTGTTGTATATTTAAGATTGTATTTGTATTACGTACCATGTATTTGGCGACTCAGAATAGGTGATGTATACCTATTTTGGGGGTGTCACAGTTGGAATCAAAGCTTAGGGATATGATACTGGTGAGATGTGAGATAAGAACTAGGAGGGAGAGACAGAAATTCCTTCGCTAGTATGAACTACCTAAGTTTATTTGGTATTTAATTGGTCACGTGAGTATAGGGATAATATGTGATATGTTAATTAACCCTTATTTTGAAACTATGTTCTAGAATGATATTTGAAATACAGGAGATGAGAAATGGGAAAATCATGATAGCGGAAATAACCGGGAAGGTACAATCCGAAAAGAAAGCAAGGTATTCTCATCTCTTCGAATTCTAGGTACGTAAGTAAATTTCGAGGGCGAAATTTCATAAGGAGGGGAGATTGTGAGACCCCAGATTTTATGAATAAAAATTTAAATTCCTCGAAATATTTTTTTTAATATTATGGTGTGGATTTGATATAATAATATAGTTGTGGGTAGTATTTATAAATTTTGCAAAGTATGCAAGTTGTTATAAATTATTCGATTGGTCGGGGAATATTCTTTTTGTTGGGGAATATTCGTACGACTGCACAATCATTGGTGGACCCCACAACGGAATTATTGGGTGATTGAGAAAATGCCAAAGTTATTCATATTAATAAATTGCAATATTTACAATGTCTAGAAGTTCTGTCAAGGAGAGGTTTGGTCATCTAATTGCGCGCCAATAAGGAGAAATCCTTATCGGAAAGCCCCTTCTTTCCTGGGAACGACCTGGTTGATAAATATTGTGAGTTATGATATTAATGATGAATGTTATTAAAAATCGAATTTGAGTTCGGAGTTGAATTTGGAGACGCGGACGTGATATTTGAGTCCGGAATGATAAAATTAGTAAAAATAGACTACATACACAAAAGTTTCCGGGGTCGACTTTTTGGTCAAAAAGTCAACAGTTGATTTTTTGGGAAAAGTCAAACTTTGAAATTTCAAAATTCATATTGTTAATAAAAATAGTTCCATTGTGTTGGAATTATTAGTGTTAGTGAAAATCGATATTTATTTCGATAAAAATTGATGTCTGGAGGTTATATTGACCAGTCGAGTAATTAACCGGATAAATGGGCAATTGATTGCTATTAATTCATATGATTACAACTATTTGTTCACATGTGTGTACTATTGATTCACATTCTTGTTACTATTAGGGGAGTTGGTGCAAGATTGATAATACTTGCATGACTTAGTTAAAAATGGAGGTATAGATGGAGGTACTATACTGTAATTCGTATTTTCACATGTCTAGAACTATTGAGTTACATGATTAACTATTGAGTCACATGATTTACTATTGAGTCACATGATTTACTATTAGGGGAGGTGGTGCAAGTTTTATAATACTTGCAGGACTAAATTAAAAAGGAAGAAAAAGATGAAGGTATTGTATTGTAATATTTCGAGCCCCAAAACGTGCAATTATCGAAACTATGTTTTTCTATAAATAGAAGCTCATTCTTCTTCATTTCTCACCAATTCACTAAAGCTATAGAGCAATTATTATAGAGAAATTATAGAGGGAGAAGCTATAGAGAGAAAGAAGAAGAGAAGTCTGCTAACTCTCTACTCCAGTATTCTGTTTCTTTCTAAGGTAAGGGATATTATTTGTTGTACCCGTAAGGGGTATTATTTTTTCATATTCATGAAGAGAACTTCTGTTATTCCATTTTTTATTATTCTGTTGGAATAACCGCGGTCTACCCTATACTTGGTGAAATTCTTCTGTTATTCCATTATTTATTATTCTGCTAGAATAACTTGTCTATGCGAAGTACCGCATACATGATGAAATTCTATTGTTATTATATTCTTTATTATTCTGTTGGAATATCCTGCTCAGACGCTTTTACTGGCCGGACTGGTTCCGCTCTTTATTATACTCATTGGAATATCCCGTCAATGCGTTTTTACGGGGACTGTTTCCGTTATTTATTATTCTCGTTGGAATAACTTTGCTCACGCGATGTACCGCATGCATGGTGATTACTTGTTGTTATTCCATTCTTTATTATTACATTAGAATATCCTCGCTTGCGCGTATTATGCCCGACTTCGGTTCCGTTATTTATTATTCTATTGAATAACTTTGTCCATGCAATCCGCATGCATGGTGATTTCTTTTGTTATTCCATTCTTTATTATACTCAATTGGTTAAAGTTTTGACTTTTATACTCCATGAAATTAGTGGAATATCCTTGATATTTGTGCTTCATCCAAAGATCTTTTCATGGAAATATTCTTCGAGCATTCTTGAATTTTACTCTACAAAGAAGTATCATGTTGACAATTTGGAGGTTATTAGTTCTGAATAAATTAATTCTTGAACTTGTTTTATTGAATTCTTATATCATTGTCATCATCCTCATATTTATATTTTATTTAAAGTCATCTGTGGCTCTAGGTGCATAGATGGACTTGGTATGATTATGACCGTGGATTATTCGTTGTAATCATGATAGTAATGTTACAAATGATGTGGTAAAAGTCCTCATTGACCCATAGTGCATTGATGGACGCTTGTTGGCATGATCATGACCATTGATGAATACACAAATATCCTTGGCCTGTAGTGCATGGATAATTTGTTGTTGTGATACTAATGAATATCCTTGGTCGTAGTGCGGGGATGATGTGGATTATTTATTAAAATTTGAGTCCCAAATGATAAAAGTGATGAAAAACTTTTAAATCATAAAAGATAGTAGATTTTATTCTCTACTTGACTCTTTTAATGGATTGCATGTTCCGCTGTAGTTAAACTTGATGTCTATTGTATTTTATCAGTTTAACATTGTTGAAGACTAATGATAATTTATTTTGCCTTATCTTAGTCATAATATTTCTTACTGGGCTAGTTGAGCTCACCCTTTCTTTCAATGTTCTCTTCAGGAAATGAGAACATAGCAAGGACTAGTCGGGGAACAGAGTGACGGTCTAGATGATAGTATTAGTAGTCCTCACTATTCTGTTAAATAGTGTGTTAATAAATGTAATGAGGACTTATTCTAAGAGTGGATATTGTCTAGAAGACAATGTTTGTATTAAAACTCACAGCTCTCTTGTTGTATGTTTAAGATTGTATTTGTATTCTGTACCATGTATTTGGCAACTCAGAATAGGTGAGGTATACCTATTTTGGGGGCGTCGCAATAATTGTCCGACTAGGTCGTCGGGAAGTCCTAATAGTACCGAACTCAACTCAGACTGCTATAGTTTGACTTGATACTAGGTCTTATGTGCTGTATAGACTGATAGGATTATGTGGTAATTTGTTTAGGTTATTTTATATTGTGATGATATTATTCTAATATTTGGAGATCAGTATTATCTATATTAGGTCTTCGGATAAAGCTAAGTTATATTTCGTAACGGTAATCAACGGAGGCAAGTTTTTCTTAACTCTACTAAGAGTTGTTTCATTCAGATATGCTTATGGTTAATCATTGCTGATTGCCATTGTAAAATTGTACTCTATACATATTGTGTGTATAAGTCAGGTATGAAAGGCTAATCACCTTCATTACCATTCGATTCAGATATATTTGTTCATGTTTAATACTTGTTCAGTCAAAAGTTTGTTCGTGCTAATTCATAACTACATTGTTGAATTATAGCCAGCTTATTATTCAGACTCTTTCAATCATGATATATCCTTAAATAAAATTTAAACTTGTTGGGCAACCTTCATGCTCACCCTTTCTATATCATGATAAAACATTGCAGATTAAGGCGAATGCGTCGGATACAAGGAAAGGTTAAAGACAGTTCTAGCTTTAGTTTACATGTGTAGATAGATTGGTAACAATAATGTATGATAAAATCTTTGTATGTCAGATAGGATAATGAATTGTGTATAAGTTATGGTTACTCGACCTTGGGATTAGTATATAATGTTTAATGTATAAACAATTTATGTTTATATCTTTCGCAATAGTTAGAACTAGTGTACCAGATCCGTGGTGATTTAGGACCCGAATTTGGGGGCGCTACATTTGGTATCAGAGTTGTTGGTTATAAACCTAGGGTAGAGTTACCTTAGACTAATAACCGCAGTGATTAGGATAAGATCTAACTCACATAGAGTTAGTGTGACGGTAAGATTCAAAGACGAATCTCGGCGAGTTATAAAGATACAGAGTTCCCTAACTCTGGTAATAAAGGTGAACAGTAGTAATAAATAGATAGATTCTAAAAGACTAAAAGTGCAGGGATAGGAGATTGTAAGACAAAACGATAAAGATATAGAAATGAATCGTAATATATACGATGAGATCACCCCGTGGTCTGATAAGGTGATAGCAGGGAGAAGAATCAATATGATGATTGGAAAGTTTACAGCAAGATTGTTGTGTGTAAGTTGTACTAGAATTAGTACAGATTCAGGAAAAGATTATGAATACGAGTTGAATGAAATTCGTATTGAGAAGGGAGTTAAGATTAGGTGGGGATTTCAATTGAGGACTCATGTAAGCAGCTGAATTGTGTGATTTCTTGACTCATAGTTATATGAAATGTTTATGAAACCCTCAGCGAATGGACGCCAAAAGTCCGATTAGGACAAGTTCTTAAACTCATATGATTGTGGAAAGTTTCTGAACTCATAAGTGTGGTATGTTTGACGAACTGGGTAGAACTAAGTGTGAATGGAGTATTGAGGATAATAGGAATAAATAGACTATTTAAGAAAATGATTATTAGTGGAGATATAAGTTTTCCAAAACCCATAGTTATGCTAGATTTCGAAATTTTGACATCAAGCTAAATACACACTATGTGCTTTTTAAAAAAAATGTAGACTCGTAATCATTTTTGAAACGGTTTAAAGCATAGTCTATGCTATTTATTTCGGCTACATGCAAATGATTTGAAATATCAAAATATATTTTATTTATCACTCATGTACCATGTAACCTGGTGCAAAGATGATAAAAAGTTTATAGAGTTATAAATACAGGAATACATATTGTGAATTCGATCTAAAAATCATTGTTCCACTATTGTATGATGTGTTATGACAAAGTCATACAATGACAACATCCTCAAACGGACTGTTAATACAGTATGGCATCATGACGTTATTCTCTAAAAATATTTTCAAGAATTTAATTTGCCAACGGGGATTGGCTACACGTAAATAATTCGATTGAATTGAATCATTGATATGAGTCTATGCTATTAGATTCAGCTAGACTAATGTTTATGAAAACTCTAAGTGTTCATTGAAAGAAATTTCCCGAACTAAATTATTTTGGTGCGGAATCCAATAAGACTGAGGTAAGAAATTTTGTACGCCTAAGGCGGATAAAAGGAACAAATTGTTCCGACCAGTAGTACTTGGCCAGTACAGGGTATATCGGGCTAATCACCCTTTGTGTTCGTAAGTTATGACGGTTTGCGGATGAATTTCCATAAAACCTTTGCGAAAATGACAGTCAAATAGTCTATATGACTCCTCAGCACAATTTGAAAATTTTTACTCTTGTGAGTGGTGTATTGGGTATAATGTAATGATGTGTGTGAATGGTGTAAGCAATATGGTGTAAGGGGTAAGTTGAATTTCGAGGACGAAATTCTTAGAAGAAGGGGTGAATGTGACAAACCAAGAATTTAGACAATTTAATAAAATCTTAAAAGATTGAATAGAGGTTAAATAATAGAACTAGACAGAAAATAAGTATGTATTTGATATTTTTCGGAATTTATTTTTGTAAATTTAAAAACTCTTGATGAAGGTTTACAGTGTTAAGAGTATTTGTGTATATGGTCATATATGTGTGCAGTATGTGGTTAAGGGTCAAGGGTTGACTAGATAAACTATATCAATCATAAACCCTAATAATATTTTAGAACCTCGACGTTCAGTTAGAAAACCCTAACGATTGATAAGAAACCCTATTACCGGCTATGGAAACCCTAATTTTAGTTTCGGGAGTTCGTAACCCTAATTCAGAATATTAAAACCCTAACTGGGAAGCTTGAAGATAAGTATAAAGTTTTTTTGTTATTAATTGTAAGTATAATTAGGGATAACCCTAATTGATTAATTAGAAAGCCCTAATTTCTAATATTGGAAACCCTAATGTATAATTAGGGAAGACCTAATTGGTAATTTAGTGATTTGAATGTTAATTATAAAACATTAATCCTATTTAAAAGCCCTAATGTGATTAGGGAACCTTAATATAATTAGGAGATCCTAATTATAAATTAGAAACCGTAATCTCTATTTTAAAACCTAATTAGTAAATACTAGAATATAAATTTGTGTAACCTAAGGGTCAAACCCTAAGGGTTAAAACCTAATGATTGTGAGAAGTTACCAAGTTGCCATTCACTTTATAAGTCAAAAGACCAAACTACCCTTCTTAATATTTTAATGAGGTGGAGTGTAGATCTAGCCTTACTTGTGGTTGGTGACTAACCCTAACTCTAGCCATGTGCCTTATAGCTCCCAAATCAGCAGCTATATCAACCAAGTGCAATGAATCAAAGCTTTACAACTTACAACTTAAGTAAAAGTAACTTACTTTACCTTCCATTTTCTCCAAGACCCTTGTCTCTCTAAGATTTCGAAATATAGGGTGAGAGGGAGTGATAAACTAAACCATGACCAGTTCATAGCCTTCCAAGAATAGAATCCCTGATTAGAAGTCAAGAATCAAAGCTAGAAAAGGTATAACCCTAATTTGAAATCTGATCTTGTATGCCATGTTACATGTTATGATTAAGTGTTTAAATATGTTGTTTGTAGTATATATTAGTGATCTGGGTTGTAATATCACAAATCCATAACACTTAGATGCTCAAAATTAAAGATTTCAAAAATCTAGAAAACTAGAAAAATGTGGTCTGACAACCGAATGTCAGAACCCATAGATCTTTACCTGTTAATTATAGTTTTGGTTGTTTAAATGTTTGTACTTGTAGTATGTTATAAGGTCTTTGATCTGGAACTTGAATCAAGCCCAGATCATGTATAGATTAAAAGTTATTAACAATTAGTATCGTTGATGAGCACGAATCTCGAAATCAGGCAAACCTAGAAATCCAGAATTTCTGACAATGTATTGCAGGCCTTTGATCTTGTTGTTGTTAAGTTGTTTGACCATGTTGTTGTTATATACTTTTAGACTGACATGAGTACTACAGATCCATGCCTCTAGATTACCCAAATATTGAACATAATCGAATTTAATGATGGTCAAACTTGGGTTGACTAAATCGCTTTCAGAAACATTTAGAAACCTAGAAATGTTGAAGAATAGTTTTCTTGACTACTTTGACCAGCCCAGATCTTAAATAGGTTATGTTGTTAAGTTGATATTATGCTATATAATGGTTCCTTGACATCTAGAATACATGATTAAACCTTTATATCCTACAACCTGAGCCGAGAACTTAAAGATTTAAGGGCTCGAAGTATGATCTCAGAATCGTTCTTCATTTCTCGAAAACCCGAAAATGAAGAAATTTACATTCATCATTTTCTGTAGCTTAGATCTTGCTGATATGAAGTATGTTGGCCATGAAATTTACTTAGGGTTGTAGTACTACAACATTTACACAAGTACAAGCCCAGAAACTTAATAGATCAATGATTTATACTTGGTCAAAGTAGGCACCATGTTAACTGGGCTTGAATGTCTGGTTTGGTGAAGAACACCTATAGCGACAGTTATGTCACTATAGGGCCCTTTAGTGACACTTATTTTTCAGAAATTAATTATTTTAATATATAATTATAGAAAAATAGTTTTTAATTATTAAAAATACATAATAAATTCCTAAAAATTATTTTAAAGCCTGAAAATTAGTTTTTAATTATTTTGAATATATTTTATAAATATTTAGTATTTTTGGAATATTAATGATACTTAATTTATTTAATTATAATATTAAATAAATTACTTAAAAATAATTTTAATACTTGAAAAATTATTTAAAATTATATTATGGTATAAGAAAATATTTTAAGTTATTTTTAATGACTTTTAATATTTTGTGATGAATTTTATTAATAAATTATTATTAATGGTAGTTAATTTATTTAATAGATCTACTAAATAAATTATGGAAAAATAGAATTAATGCTTTAAAAATTATATAAAAATAAATTAAGTGTTATAAAAATATTTTAAGTTATAAAATATAACTTTTAATATTTTTTCATGAAAAATATTAATATTTTAATATTAATTGCAGATAATGAATAATGATTCTAATTAATTTAAAATCATTTAATGGTAATAATAAAGTATTAAAAATACTTTGAGATATTATAAATATATTATAATATTATGTTAAGGATTTCATTAATATTTAATATTAAATAAATATCAATGATAATGGAATTAAGTAGTATTTAATGCATATAAATATGATATTATTGATTAAAAAATCATAATAAATGGTAATAATTATCTGAAAATTATTATGGTCCTATGAAAATTATTTTGACTGATTAATAAATTATCTAAGATAATTGTTAAGTGTTTAGGCAGAGTTTAATTGAACTTAAATTCGATAATTGTCCGACTAGGCCGTCGGGAAGTCCTAATAGTACCAAACTCAACTTAGACTACAATAGTTTGACTTGATACTAGGTCTTATGTGTTGTATAGACTAATAGGATTATGTGGTAATGTGTTTAGGTTATTTTATACTGTGATGATATTATTCTAATATTTGGAGATCGGTATTATCTATATTAGGTCTTTGGATAAAGCTAAGTTATATTTCGTAACGGTAATCAACGGAATAGGCAAGTTTCTCTTAACTCTACTAAGAGTTGTTTCATTCAGATATGCTTATGGTTAATCATTACTGATTGCCATTGTAAAATTGTACTCTATACATATTGCGTGTATAAGTCAGATATAAAAGGCTGATCACCTTCATTACCATTCGGTTCAGATATATTTGTTCATGTTTAATACTTGTTCAGTCAAAAGTTTGTTCGTGCTAATTCACAACTACATTGTTGAATTATAGCCCGCTAATTATTCAGACTCTTTCAATCATGATATATCCTTAAATAAAATTTAAACTTGTTGGGCAACCTTCATGCTCACCCTTGCTATATCATGATAAAACATTACAGATTAAGGCGAATGCGTCAGATACAAGGAAAGGTTAAAGATAGTTCCAACTTTAGTTTACATGTGTAGATAGATTGATAACAATAATATATGATAAAATCTTTGTATGTTAGATAGGATAATGAATTGTGTATAAGTTATGGTTACTCGACCTTGGGATTAGTATATAATGTTTAATGTATAAACAATTTATGATTATATCTTCCGCAATAGTTAGAACTAGTGTACCATATCCGTGGTGATTTAGGACCCAGATTTGGGGGCGCTACAAAACCAATTAGAGTACCATATGGAATATTAGCAGAGACACGATGTGTGCTGAGTCTTAGGAGAGTTATAAGAATAAGATAAGAATGTAAATCATCAAAGATGATGATCATTGAGTTAAGACATCTCCGTATGTCATGAAGTCGTAAACTGGTAAAGAAAATTGGTCGCGTAAACTTAGTTTGTAAGAACGCGAACCCTAAGAAGAAAAGTCAAGTAAACCAATGCATAAGTCAAGTATATGACTAATTAGTGTATGTGTTATTGCCTTATGTACTATATAAGAATTGGAATGAGCAGTTCAGTGTAAACTATAACCTGTAGTTGTGCGTAAGGCAAGTTTCCTAACTCATTCATATTTTAAATTAATGATAGTTTCTTAAACTTCTTAGATGTTGAACATGAGAAGTTTTACTGATGTGCAAATTTGCGATATTTGTACAAGGTGGTAGAATGTATGAGGCCTTGTGCCATAATTTTAACACTTCGGTGTTTCTATGAGATGAACTATTCTGTGGTTGAACTGTTCAATATGAGGATGTTCTATTTATACCTGAACCATTATTGTTAAGTCTGTGCTAATGATTCTAGCCAGATAGGATGTGTAAGAAAAAGGTAGAAGAATGAAAGTATTTCAAAGTGAATGTGATTAATGTTTTAAAATGATAGGAATCAGAATTATTTCTACTATTCAGGCTGCTTAAAAGAATGTTTAAATTCTTAATGTTGTTTATTTAACTGCTATGACTTGCTGATAAATTGAATGCTTACACTTCTTTTAAATAAAAACATTTTCAGCGAACGATGTTAGAAAGAACTTAAGGATCCCGTAAAGATTAAGTTGATCGGTATCGCATTTAACCGCCATTCAAAGATATGAATGAGCGTGAAGATCAAGCCAAGACTTGTAATGTAGAATAGTTTAATTGAACTATAAATTAGTTTAATGAATCTGTTATGTATCCTTGGTATGCGGATAAAAGTCACTCAGAAGATGTAAAGAATAATGTAATTATCATTATCTCAGAATGAACGAGGTTATAAGGTATTAGAACCGGGATTTGAGAATGTATGTTGTTATATTTAGCTATATAATAATGTATTTTTGGAAAGAAGTGGGATCGTGACGTATAAAATCCGGGTGTGAAAATAGACCGAATTTCGGGGCGTTACAGTGATTGAACACAAACACACACACTATATCAGTAGTAACATGCTTTGATTTATAGATTAGTATGGGTTATTGATGTGTTCTTAGTTGGATTTACTGTTCTAAGCTATTGTTGATTTCTGTGAGGCAAAATTGTTGAATTTCACATTGAATGACAGCTAGATTTGTAGGCGTGTAGTTAGGTTGCATTTGTAGTCGTGTTTTTGCTTGAGGACAAGCAAAGTATCAACTTTAGGGGTACTTGATGAGTGAGTTTTATACCTACAAATCGATTACCTTTTGGGCTTGATTCTTTAATACTTTGAGTATTTTTATTATCTTTTTACTTGTTTCCTTATTTGTGTTGCATGAACTAGTTTGGATGGTAAAAACAGGAAAATCAGTACTTAAAAGGGAATTTTTATAGCTGCTTGGCCAGGTAAACCGCCAGGGTAGATTTCATAGTGTAATATCTCTTCTGGGGCGGATTCACATAAGTGCACTGCTGGGACGAATTTCTTGAGGGCATAAAAATCATCAGGACGGTATGGTCGGTGTGACGCCCCCAAAATAGGTATACATCACCCATTCTGAGTCGCCAAATACATGGTATAAAATTTAAATACAAACTTCATTTATACAATACGACAAAAAGCGTAGTTGAGAGTTTTTACACGAATATTGTCTCATAGACAATATCCAAACTCAAATAGAGTCCTCATTACATTTATTATCACGTTATTTCATAGAATATTGAGGACTACTACAGCCACCATCTCGGACTGCCACTCTGTTCCCCGACTAGTCCCGGCTACGTTCTCATTTCCTGAAGAGAACAATGAAAGCAAAATGGTGAGCTCAACTAGCCCAATAAGAAATATTATGACTAAGATAATGCAGAATAAGTTATCGTTATCCTTCAACAGTGTTAAACTGATAGAATATAATAAACAACAAGTTTAACTGCAATGGAACAAATAATACATTAGAAGCGTCAAGTAGAGCATGATATCTACTATCTTCTATGATTTAAAAGTTTATCATCAATTTTATCATTTGAGACTCGACAATAAATAATCCACATCACTGAATTCTCCATGCACTACGGGCCAAGGATATTCATTAGTATCACATCCACGAATTATCTATGCACTACGGGCCAAGGATATTCATGTTATCACCAATGGTCATGATCATGCCAATTAACAATTCATCTTTGCACCCTTGGCCGAAGAGAACCCATGGTCATGATCATACCAACAACTGTCCATCAATGCACTACAGGCCAATGAGGACTTTTAACACATCATTTGTAACATTACATGTCATGATTATACCGAATAATCCCTGGTCCTAATCATACCAATCAACAATCCATCTATGCACTATGGGCCAAAGGTGATTTTCATCACAATATAAACACGAGAATGATGACAATGATATAAGAATTTAATCAAACGAAATCAAGGATAAATTTTACAGATTTAAAATTTAATTTATCCAGAATTTAATAATATCCAAATTGTCAACATGATACTGCTTTGTGGAGTAAAATTCAAGATTAATATTGTATCAAAAATGATTTGGACAGAAAAGAAATCAATTTTTATCATGAAAGTACCCCGGGTGAATAGTACCCCATGAATAGTACTTCGTGAATAGTACCATACATATGAATAGTGTCGTATGTATGAATAGTGCCGTATGTATAAATAGTGCCCAAAAATAGTATTCCAGCATGAAAAGCTTAAAATTTAATAAGAATGTTCAGAAAAATATCCTTGTAAAACGATACTAGATGAAACACAAATTTCAAGGATATTCAACTAATTTTAAGGAGTATAGAAGCAATACTTTAACAAAATGAGTGTAGAATTCGGAATCTAAAATGAAATAATATTACTTACATACTATAGAGTATGGAAGAAAATATTATTTCTTACGAATATTGAACAAAAATAATATCCCTTACGACTGTTGAACGAAAATAATATTCCTTACGAATATTGAACGAAGATAATATTCCTTACGAATATTGAACGAAAATAACATTCTTTACGAATATTGAATGAAAATAAAATTCCTTAAGAATACTGAAAATAATATCGTAAGCGAATATGAAATAAATAATACCCCTTATCTCAAAAAGAGAGTAATTCTGACTGGTATAGCGGGAATATTCTTGAAGAAAATTTGTACTGTTTTCTACACTCAAAGCTTCCTTAAACTCTAAAGAAATACGCTCAATATTATAGACGAAGATTTATGTGATTCTGGTGTGATTTTCATTTCTGAACTGATCGTCCTATTTATAGGAGAATGGTTGGGCACTATTTGAAAGTTATATATATAACTGAGATAACTTCTCCCGACAGTTTTGAAAAATGGATAAGTGGGGGTCCATATAATAAGTAACATTTTCAACAAATACTTCATAAAAATTCCCTCTATTTATCTAAACTCACTTGGCTTCACAAAACACATTTTTAACAACATTTATTCATCATTATTATAACTCACAATATTTAACAACCAGATCATTCTCAGGAAAGAGGGGTCTTTCCGATAAGGATTTTTCTTTATTGGCGCGCAATTAGGTGACCAAACTCCTTTCCTCGACAGAACTTTCTAGACATCGTCAATAATGCAAATAATAATATGAATAACTGTGTCATCTCAATTATTGATTTAATAATATAAAATATTGTTGTGACGACCCGAGAATTTAGACAATTTTATAAAATCTTAAAGGATTGATTAAAGGTTATATGATAGACCTAGACTGAAAATAAGTGTATGGAATTGACAGTTCTGTACAGGAATTTTAAGGATTTCAAAAATTTTGGACAAGATTTGAATGATTTGGTAGACTGTAAGTGATATTCTGGTAATGAGGTATAAGATTTTGCTGGATTTAAAATTCTTGTGAAGAATTATTAAGGTTATGTATCTAAGTGTATACGAGTCGGTATATGTGATCATATATGTGAACAGTAAAATTTTATATGTATAGTATATGGATAAGGATTAAATCTTAAACAGATAAGTTACATAGGGGATAAACCCTAAATTTATGATAAGAATATGGTGATTAAGTTAGAAAACCCTAATGACTGTTTAGAAACCCTAGTGATACGTTCGGAAACCCTAATTTGGGAATTCAAAAGTTAATTATAAAAGCTTAAGTGTAATAAGTTATGGGATATATTTGAAATGTCCAAATTGCCCTTCAAATTATAGGGAAAAAGACCAAATTGCCCTTAGTGAGTGCAAAATGACCGAAATACCCTTTTACTTAAACTTTAAGTAAAAGATTTTGTAAATCTTGGTGACTCATCAAGCTAGCTTATCCTATGTGTGTAAAATCTCCCAAGATCAGATTTGATGGACACTTAGCAACATTTGTGGCCATGGATCAAAAATATAAAAGATTAAACTTAAGTAAGAAACTTACTTTACTTGCTAAGTTATCCAAAGCCATTCTCTCTCTATATTTTCGGGTATGAGAGTGAAAGTGGGTGAGAAGCTAAGGCAATATCATGTATTAGCAAGCCTTGATCAGCAACCAAAGATTAGAAATAAGAAATCAAAGATCAAGCTTAGAAATGTATAAACCCTAATTTTATAAATCATGTGATTTCATGTTAGATGTTATTGTTTTTTGTCTAGAGTAGTGTATAAGGATGTTATTTAGAGATCCATCATAGATCCATAACATCTAGAAGCCAGAAACTAAGTTTTTCAAACTGACCAAGAACCCTAATTTTAAGGCCTGACAGCCATATGTCAGGGCCTCTAGATCTGTTTGTGTTAAGTGTTAGGTGTGTTAGATGTTATAGACTTGTTCTTTGCCATGAGGAGAGTAGACTGGAAGTGGAATCAACCCCATACCATGTCTAGATCTCAAGTTATAAGCAGTCAAACATGGTTTACCGACCATGACCAACTGAAATCTGGGCAACCCAGATTTTCCAGAAAGCTTCTGATAAGCTTTTCTAAGCCTTAGATCTTGTTATTCTTTAGTAGTTTGGTCAAGTTGTTATGTTGATGTTGTAGACTGACATGTAGGTTATACATACATGTCATTATATCACCCATATCATGTATAGAATCAAAATTAATCGTGGTTAAAGTAGGGTTGACCAACTACCTAAGACAAAATCTGGAAAACCCAGAAATCGTGAAGAACAGCTGCTGACATCACTTTGACCGGCCTTGATCTCTCAACTATTATGTTGTTTGACTAATTTGGTGTTTTATATATGTTCCTTGATATGCGAACTACAGGTTTAAAGCATTAGAATACAAAACAAATGACTAGAACCCTAAGATGTTTGAGCCATAAAGTGGGCACTCGAAGCTGTCTGGGTTTCTGGGCAACCCAAAAAACCCAGCAAGCCTCTGACAGCAACTATGCAAGCTTGGATCTTGCAACTGTGATGTTTAATGACTCAGATGATGATTGATACTTGTAGTATTATATAAATACTACAAGATCAATGTATTAGATAGCCCAGAAACCTTAGAATCAAAGATTTATCCTTGGTCAAACTAGGTACCTTAGTGACTGGCCATGAATGTTCTGACATGCTCAAGAACACCTATAGCGACAGTTTTGTCGCTATATGGTCCTTTAGTGACACTTAATTTCTAAAAATTAATTATTTTATTAAAAAATAGAAAAAGTAGTTTTAAATTATTAAAAATACATAATAAATTCCCAAAAATTATTTTAAAGCCTAAAAATGTGTTTTAATAATTTTGAGTATATTTTATAAATATTTAATATTAATGGTATTTAATTATAATATTAAATAAATTACTTTAAAATGATTTTAATACTTGAAAAATCATTTAAAAATATATTATGGTGTTAGGAAATATTTTAAGTTATTTCTAATGACTTTTAATATTTTGTGAAGAATTTCATTAATAAATTTATATTAATGGTAATTGATTTATTTAATGGATATATTAAATAAATTATGGAAGAATAGAATAAATGTTTTAAAAATCATATAAAAATGATTTAAGGGTTAGAAAAATAATGATTTAAGGGTTAGAAAAATATTTTAAGTTATAAAATATAACTTTTGGATATTTTTTATATGAAAATATTAATATTTTAATATTAATTTTAATTATTGGATAATGGATTTAAAGGTTTAAAAATCATATAAATATGATTTTAAGGTATTAAAAATACTTTGATATATTTTAAAAATATTATAATATTATGTTATGATTTTTATTAATATTTAATATTAAATAAATATTAATGATAAGGAAATAATGTGGTATTTAATTTATATAAATACGATATATGTGATTGAAAAATTATGATAAATGGTAATAATTATTTAAAAATTATTACGAGCCTATGAAAAATATTTTGACTGGTAATATATTTTGACTTATCGAGTCTTAGTAATATTAGGTTCGAGAATAGTCCGACTAGACTGTCGGGATGTCAGAAGTGTGTCGGATTCAACTCAGACTGAAATAGTTTGACTTGATACCAAGTCTTAGGTAGTTTATGGACTGATAGGGTTATGTGTTATATGTTTAGGATTATTTTATAATTATATATAACAGTATTATGCTGTGATGATATTATTCTAATATTGGAGATATATATTATCAACAATATGTCTTCGGATAAAGCGATATAAACTGTGTAGCAGTAGTCGGTGATACAGGCAAGTTCCTAACCTTGAACTTCTAATTATTGTGCAAGTTCTCTAAACTCGACCCCGAGTTGTTCTTTTAATTGTGCTTGTGGTTAATCAATGTTGATAATCACGTCTATGAATTATTGATTTGCACTCTATGCATATTACATGTGTTCATCAGGTATGAAAGGTTGATCACCTTCATTACCTTCCGATCTAGATATTGTGTTAATGTTTATTATTGACATTTATTCATGTCGTCCTGATCGTTCAGTTATGAAATTTGATTCCTGCTAGTTCTCAATTTTTATATTGTTGAACGTAGCCAACCTTTTATTCATATTCTTTCAATCATGATATATCCTCAAATAAACTTATACTTGCTGGGCAAATTTGTTGCTCACCCTTGCTATATCATGATAAACATTACAGATTCAGACGAATACGTCGGATACAAGGAAAAGACAATAACAAGTCTAGCTTGGGATTATATATGCAGCTAGAATTGTAACAGTATTATATGATAATAACATTGTTTGTTAGATATGATATTGAATTGTGTATAAGTTAAGGTTACTCGACCTTGGGAATTAATGTATAAACAATTTATGTTTATATCTTCTACAATAGTTATAGAATTAGTATACCAGATCCTCGGTGATTAGGACCGGGATTTGGGGATATTATAGTTGGTATCAAAGCTGTAGGTTATGAACCTTAGGTAGGAATACCTGAGACCAATAACCGCAGTGATTAGGATTAAGTACTAACTCAAATCAAGTTAATGTGTTGGTATGATTCAAAGACGAATCTCGGCGAGTTAAAAAGATACAGAGTTCCCTAACTCTGATAATAAAGGTGAACAGTATGGGTGAATAGATAGAGTCTAAAAGACTAAAAGTACAGGGATAGGAGATGAGATCACCCCGTGATCTCATAAGGTTATAGTGTAGAGAATGATCAAGCGAATGATTGAAAAGTTTACGGCAAGAATGTTGTGTGTCAGTTGTATTATGAATTGATACAGATTCATGAAAGGATTATGAATACGAGTTGAATGAAATTCGTATTAAGAAGGGAGTTAGGATTAAGTGGGGATTTTGAAATATTTGTGTCGCGCTGTTTGCTATATACATGTTGAAAAGGTAATTCTTTTCTCATGTGTATACCAGATAGATAGAATATAGGTAGATAATATAAGGTTAGGTGCGAGTTCTTAAAACTCATACAAGTTTGATGAACTGAGTATAGTTTTGTGTGAATGGGGTATTGAGGATAATAGGAATAGATACACTGTTTAATCAATTGATCATGTGACACCCCCAAATCTAGGTACTTCATTCCCTCAAGATTTGGTGTTCACTATCCACACATTCATACTATCTACCCAAATAAAATAATATTTAAACTATAAATCCTCCTTTTAAATATGGTTACATCATTAAATCCAAAAACATCCCAAGTTGTCTAACCTTAAACATCATACAAGTGCGGAAATAAATTATTACATCACATCATTAAATAAAAGTCTATCATTATAACAATAAAATAAAATTACAAGTCTTCATCACTTGTACATTTTTCCGTTCCCTTTCCTTTGCTAGTTGTAGGTTCGTCGACCTTCTCAACTTTAGCTGCAATTAGTGTATATATATGCAAGAGTGAGCAAAACAATTACTCACTAGATATAGCAATGAATCAACATGATAATAACAACTGCCAATGAATAGGCTCATTAAAACTGAATAATACTCTATCAATGATAACCAAAGACTGGAATCAAAATATGGAATATATATCTGAGGGTCATAAGACCACGAACTATGTCTATAGTTGTAAGTAATCTTTCAAATTTAACTTTAACAGTCATAAGACTATAAGGACTCCTCGTACTTAGGGGGATCAGCCCTTCGTACAATGAATTATGCACAAACATTTTAACGCCACGCGTAAGTTATCCCCTATAATAGGGTTGTTCATCTCAGCATTTAGAATACGAGTCCGCACCAAAGTAAGTTTGGTTTAGATAAGTTTCAAGGTAATTTAGAGTTTACGAACATCAACTAAGGATTAGTTGAATAAAACTGTAATAACATTATGCTATGGAATAATTCATAAGTGAATCAACATTATATACTAAGGTCATGCTTTAGGAATAATCTAAGAGCATAAGTATTGAATAATGTAACATACCTTGCTTGATCAATGTTAATCTAAGGTTAAAACCTTATTTAGAGTTGAATCTTAAGCATGCATAACAAATAATAAGTTGAATGATAAAACTTGTTCAACATTAGTATGTTAGAATGTAGAAATTTGCATGCTAATTAACAAGTTAAATATTGGTTCAAAATCAAGAGATAAGGTTTAGGAGCTTGCACGATATAATTAGGGTTAAGAAACTTGCACAAAGAAAGATTAGAGTTAATAGTTTAGATTCTCGCACAATTATAAAAGTAGAGTTAGAGAACTTGCCTCGTGCGTAGGTTAAACAATCACTACTCACGTTCACCACAAGTCCTACACATACCATATGTATTGACAATACACATTAGCTACACTAACATTACCTTCATGAGTTGTTTTCTTACTTTTAGTATAGCTACTAACTAAGTTTAAGTTTAAACATCACATCTTTTCATGAACATTACTTTTTAGCTTTATGACAACTACTTAAGTGGTCATGTCATTGCACCATATACACATTAACAACTTGATACAACATCCTATTACATGTCCAACATGTTATCATTAGGTTATACTAATACATAAAGGATTGCACTTTCATTCGCGCATCCCGACGCCCTTCGATTGGCTCCAAATACACAAGTCCTAAAGATGACCATTTTGACCCTTCAAAACGATTTCAAATTAAAAACCTTAAAGAATAAAAGTTATAGGATTATTCGTCCTCGTTCTGAATCATCTTGAATCACCTCAATCGGAGTTTGTATGAAAATGTTATGGCCGTTTTACTACAGGAGGTCAAAACTGTCAGACCCAAACTACTATTCCAGCGCTGGGGTGCGAGAACTAAGTCAGGTAGTGGCGCTTACAAATAAGAAAATTGGTGTTAATGGCGCTAATTTCAAGCTGCTGCAAAGATTTGAAGTTCGCGTCATGACGATTTTTTTGGCGCCGAGGCGCTAAACTTACGTAAACCGCATACACGAAGAATGTAACACAACAATTTCTTAACGGTTTAATGGTTTCTAGCAGCTAATTTAACATATATAATTTATGTAAATCATTAACAAGCATACATATACTAATTTAGCACAACTTAAACAATAATTTTAGAGAAGTTAAATCCTTGAAACACTATTTTAAAACAAAACTCCAATATTGACGTTGTTTTACAAGGTTTAACACTGTAAACCACAATTATCCAATGAATTCATTCCTTTGAACTACGTTCTCATTAAGTTCTTACCCAATTAATATACATAAGGTTCAATTTCACAATTAGCATACAATCATATACTAATTTTGTTATCCTATAAAACATGTTCATGTACATGTAATCACTGTAAAACCATTTTTCTTTATTTTTGAACGTACATGTAAACTACAGTCATATATCTATGCTAGTTATTACCAAAACACACGATTCCATAATCAATTAGTAAAACATATGGATTATAGACACTTTTTGTAAAGAATTTTTATACCACAACCAAATTTAGAAACACAGAGAATCAAATTCACAGTAAATTTGGCGTAAAACATATATAGTAAAGACATACCGTCAATTTGCTCAAACAATCTTTGTTAAACACCACAGACGACTATTTGAAAGTCTCAGGAAGTCTTTCTTGCTTTTCTATCAGACTCTCTCAAAACTCTCTGAATTTTTCTTTTTCTTTCTTAGGCTTAAGTTTAGACAAATACGTAAACTTGATAATCTATGCGTACTCTAAAACTGATAAGCCAACGTAAAATAAAAGAAACGCCTATGGTCATTATAAACCTAATAAATACTATCAGTTACCAATATAACGTATAAATATATTTTATTTATTTAATTTATTATATTAATAATTCAAATTTTAAAAATCTAAAAGCCATAAGGCTCCGTTTGGCAAAACTCTTTAAAAACTAAATTAATATTTTTAAGCCTTGTTTGGCAAAACTAAATTAAACTCCTTTAATTTATTTTAATAACTCCTTTATAATATAGTTATTTATCACACTTTATTTAATTAAGTTTTCGTACTTAATTTAATTAATTCTAATAACAATTTATTGAATAAATCATTTAATTATTATAAACTCTCTAACTTAATTATTAAATTAAATTAGAATATTATCTTATAACAATTAATTTTCTTAGCTCCTTAATTATTTACTTAACAAATAATTAACCAATCAAGTCAAACCAAATTAAATATTTATTCAACAATAACCACATCCATTAAATATTTATATAATCCAATAAATATTTAAAAATTATCATTAAAATTCTGGATTGTTACATCCTTCCCTCCTTACAAGGATTCTGTCCACAGTATCACAACTCAAACAAATCATTCGTCACATTCTTCCCTACTTACAAAGATTCTGTCCCCAGAATCGAAGACATAGATTAAATAAATAACTCAGGGTAATTCTTCATCATTTCAGCATCGAGTTCCCACGTAGCCTCTTCGACATTGTGGTTCCTCCATATTACCTTCACAGAAGGTATCACCTTATTCCCGAGCACTTGTTATTTCCTGTCAACTATCTGGATAGGAACCTCTTCATAAGACAAGTCTTTATCGAACTGTAAAGGTTCGTACTCTATCACATACTTGTAATCAGGTTTATACGGTCATAATACCGAAACATGAAAAACATTATGAACGTGTTCCAACTCTGGAGGTAGAGTTACCTCATAAGCCACTTCTCCTACTTGTTGCATTTCGAAAAGGTCCAATAAATCTTTGCCTCGCTTTTCCCTTTTACCAAAACGGATTTTTCCCTTCCAAGGAGAAACTTTTAAGAACACGAAATTTCCTGCTTCTAATTCACAATTCTGCCTGTGTTGATCAGCATATTTCTTCTGTCGATCTTGAGCAGCTACTAGTCTTGCTCTGATGAGTTTAACAACCTCAGCAGTTTGATGTACCAGTTCTAGTCCTAACAGTTGACGTTCACCGACTTCATCCCAGCACAGTGGAGTTCTGCACTTTCTGCCGTACAATGCTTTGTAAGGCGGCATGCCGATGCTTGCGTGGTAACTATTGTTGTAGGCAAATTCCACCAATGGTAAATGTTCATCCCAACTCCCTTTAAAATCCATGATGCATGCTCTCAGCATATCTTCCAACGTCTAGATTGTTCGTTCGCTCTGCCCATCAGTTTGCGGATGATATGCTGTACTCATCTTCAATTGTGTTCCCATGCATTCTTGAAGTTTCTTCCAGAAATTTGATGTGAACCTCGGGTCTCGATCTGACACTATTGATATTGGAACTCCATGTCTTGAGACGATCTCTTTAACGTATAGCTTTGCCAGCTGATCAAGATTAAATCTGATCTTTATTGGCAAAAAGTGTGAAGATTTTTTCAATCTGTCCACTATCACCCATATCGCATCGTATCCTTTCTGAGTCGTTGGAAGACCTACCACAAAATCCATTGTGATATGCTCCCATTTCCATTCCGGTATTTCTAACGGTTGAAGTAATCCGCTTGACCTTTGATGCTTTGCCTTCATTCTTTGACATGTTAAGCACTTTGTAACGCATTCTGCAATGTCTCTTTTCATATTTGGCCACCAAAAATTTCACTTCAAATCTTGATACATCTTTGTACTTCCCGGATGAATCGAATATCTTGAGCTATGAGCTTCTGCCAAGATTTCCTCTTTAATATCTTGTACTGCTGGAACCCAAATTCGTCCCTCGAATCTTAGCATTCCGTCCGTATCAACTTTATACTTCACTTCTTTACCTTCGACCACGCTTTCCTTTATTTTTATGCATTCTTCATCTTGTAGTTGAGCGTTCTTCACCTTGTCCACCACATTTGAACTAGCTTCCATCTGGTACAATTTTTCGTCAAATTCTTTTGGAAATTTGATTTCCAACTCTAATCTTGCCATTGCTGAAATGAGCTCCTCTTTATCAGTTAAGAACGTCAACTTTTCTCTGCCTTTCCTACTCAAGGTATCTGCAACCACGTTTTCTTTGCCTGGATGATAAAAGATCTCACAATCGTAATCTTTTATCAATTCCATCCATCTTCTTTGATGCATGTTCAGGTCCTTCTGTGTGAAAATATACTTCAGACTCTTATGGACTGTGTAGATCTCACATTTCTCTCTATAGAGATAGTATCTCCATATTTTCAGCGCAAACACCACTGCCGCCAACTCTAAATCATGAGTCGGATATCCTTTCTCGTAGTCTTTCAACTGCCTTTGATGCATATGTAATAACTTTGTCGCTTACGCATAAGGACACAACCCAATCCTTTGTGTGAAGCATAATTATACACCACAAAATTTCAGATTATCTGGTAGTAATGACAACACAAAAAGCCACATCGAGCCTCTTCTTCAATTCCGTAAAACTCTCTCCACATTTCTTCGTCCAAACAAATTTTACAGATTTTCTCGTCAAATTCGTCAACGGAGTGGCAATCTTGGAAAAATCTTGGATAAACCGTCTATAATAGCCTGCCAATCCCAAGAAACTTCTCACTTTTGATGGAGTTCTTGGTTGTTCCCAATTTATCACAGCTTCGACTTTTGATGGATCCACTGAAATTCCATCCTTATTGATTACATGCCCAAGGAATTGTACACATTTCAGCCAAAATTCACATTTAGGGAATTTCGCGTACAACTTTTCCTTTCTTAACGTCTCCAACGTCAGACGTAAGTGTTTCACGTGTTCTTCTTGAGTTTTGGAGTACACCAAAATATCATCGATAAATACCACCATAAACTTGTCTAAAAATGGTTTAAACACCCTATTCATTAAATCCATGAACGATGCAGGGGCGTTTCTCAAACCAAAAGACATCACTAAAAATTCGTAATGTCCATACCGAGTTCGAAATGCCATCTTCGACACATCCTCCTTCCTCACTTTCAGTTGGTGATACCCACTCCTCAAATCTATTTTTGAGAAATATCTCGCACCCTTCAATTGATCAAACAAGTCATCTATTCTTGGCAATGGATACTTGTTTTTAATAGTGACTTTATTTAATTCCATATAATCAATGCAAAGACGCATTGACCCATCCTTCATCTTCATGAATAACACTGGTGCTCCCCACGGTGATACGCTCAGTTGAATATACTTCTTATCTAATAGTTCTTGCAGTTGTACCATTAGTTCTTTCATCTCTACTGGAGCCATTCTGTACGGGGCCTTCGATATTGGAGCGATTCCTGGCGCTAAGTCGATCACGAACTTGATTCCTCTATCAGGCGGAAGTCCTGGCAAATCCTCCAAAAACACGTCCACGAATTCCCTAACCACTAGTATTTCCTCCAGTTTCACACCCTTCTCCTTTTGAGTATCGACTATATAGGCTAAGTACCCTACACAGCCTTTACTCAATAACTTCTTGGCCTGCATCATCGTCAAACATTTCATTTGTCTAGGCGATTTGCTACCATGAAAAACTATCTTTGAGGGAGTCATAAGGTTTACACACTTCTTTTGGCAGTCAATTATCGCTCCATAATTGAATAGCCAATCCATTCCCAATATCACGTCAAACTCTCCAAGTTTTATCGGGATTAAATCTGCTTTCATAATATTTCCCTTTATATTCACCCTACAGTTCTTGTATACGAATCTAACAGGAATTACCTCTATATTCGCAATTTCTATGTTTAAAGGGAAATTCAACTCTTCAATAGGTATTTCTAACCTCTTAGCAAATTCATCAGATATAAACGAGCAAGTACCACCCGAATCAAATAATACATATGCATTTATATCGTTGATTGGGATAATACTTGACATGACATCTTTTGATTGTACAACATCTTGCATAGTCATGTTAAAGGTCCTGGCTATGGGTTTGTTTGATGCCGTTGGTCCAGAAATGGCCCACGTACCTCCACTGCTACCTCCATTATTTCTTGTTGTCTCTCTAGCCTTCTTCTTAGGTCATTCACGAGCAAAGTGATCCTTGAACCTGGACGTGAAGCAAGCGTTCTTCTTAGATTGAGTGCAATTTGGGGCGATGTAACCCTCCTAGCCACAATTGAAGCATACTTGCTTCCCCATCAAACACACACCCTTGTGAAACTTCCCACATGTAGCATGTGCTTCGAACTTCTTATTTTGCTGGTTACCCTGCTGGCTTCCAGCACTCACATTTCCAGTCCATTTCTTCTTTAGATTGCTGTTACTATTTCCACCGTTACTACCTCCACCATTTTTAGCTTCACCTTCATTTTTCTTCTTCCTCTGCTCTTTGTTGAACTTAGTTATAGCCTCGCCCCCACCTTCAGCGAGAATTTACTTCTTCATTACTACTGCAAACGTCTTTAGCTAGAACAGGGAGACCCTACTGTACGACTAGGGCTTTAGTCCCTGTTCAAATCTCTTCATCTTGCGTTCATCTGTGCTGACTTGATATGGCACAAACCTCGCCAACTCATTAAATCTTGCGGCATACTCAGACACCGACATCGTTCCCTACTTTAGTTCCAAGAACTGCACTTCTAGCTGACTCTTCGAACTTTTTGAAAAATAGGTCTTGAAGAATATCTCCTTAAACCTTTCCCAAGTCATAATCCCTTGACCTCCTCGGGTTTTATTGGCCTGCCACCAATAACTAGCCTCTGTTTTCAACATGAATATTGCAAAAGCAGTCTTCTGATCCTCCCCTACTCTTGCAACATCGAACACTTTCTCTATCTCCATGACCTAGGTCTGTGCCTCAACTGGATTCATGGACCCACAGAATTCTGGTGGTCCAACCGCCTTGAAATCCTTAAACATTGTACCTTAATTTTGAGGTTGATTCTGCAACGCTCCTATTAGTAACGTCGCTAGTTGTTGAATGGTGTTAACTTTAGCATTATTGTTATTGGTTCCTTCAGTGGTTCTCTGTCAGGGTGGTTGACGTCTTGGAGGCATTTTTTGTTAAAAAAATATACTCATTAGATTATTACTCAACTCTTTAAGTAATTTCGACTTAACTTGCCCCCATAAAAGGAATAATCACATATCACATAACACTCTGGAATTCAATAAAATAATAACGTTTATTCATTCATAATCTTTTTGAAAACATAAGAACAATAACATCACTACTATTTACATTACTTTCCTGAACTATAAAAGTTGCAGGATTACTTCATCATTATCTATCCCATTAGTTATATAATACCCGGGATTTACATTTTATTTATTATATCATTAACCGCATATCAGGTACAATTCTTACAATGTCCTGTGTAGCCTTACGACGCTCTTCCTCCATAATTCGGGTCATTGTTCGGCGATCTAAAATGTACGATGGCAGCGCCTTGAACTGAATCGGATAACACATGACCCGATCTTGAGCTCGATTGATCACGGTGTTGAATACGTTATTCATCTCTTCCATCTTCATCCTCTTTGATTGTGCGTCTCTCTCTGCTATTCCGGCTCGTTGATAAGCTTCCTCGTACGCGTCTTCGGCTCTTGCCCTCTTCGTAGCTTCTTCTTTCAACTTGTTCTTCAACTCTGCAATCTCTGCTACCATTCGCTCGTTCTCTCCTTCAGTTGAACCAGCTTCTCTTCAACGTTATTCAAACGTTCCTCTCAATCCTGGATCTCGTCGTCCTTTTGTGCCATCGAGGTCTATTGTTCAGCTACTATCTCTTGCAACTCCTCGACGGTATCATGAAGTTCCACATTACGGTCATACACCTCGTCATACATACGGGCGGCGATCGAGTTAAGTGGAAGCTCTTCTTCCTCGTCATCCTCATCCTAATTCGACTGTGGCAGCTCAACACGGTCCTCCTCGTCCATCTCTATTTCATCATCCTCATCAGGTAACCTCTCCTGCTCAACCACTGTGACCAACGGAGTTACTTCCCGTGGCAGTAGTTGTTCCCACACTACCTGAATATCTCGAGGCCCCTCCTCTTTAGGCATTTGGAATCTTTCCTCCCTAGCCTGATTGGATCCTCCTACATTAGCCATCCTGTCAACAAAATTTTAATTTTTAATTACTAATCATTACTACTCGACACTCACGAGCACATAAGTTGTAATCACATAAGCACATAAGTGTTTTATTACTTCTTCGTTAAAACTCGATAAGAGTTTATCACCACTATATTTTCAAAGGTTACTTCCTAAGGCTTTTCCCCACCTAAGGTTCATAACCTATGGCTTTGATACCAACTTGTGACACCCCCAAATCTAGGTACTTCATTCCCTCAAGATTTGGTGTTCACTATCCATACATTCATACTATCTATCCAAATAAAATAATATTTAAACCATAAATCCTCCCTTTAAATAGGGTCACATCATTAAATCCAAAAACATCCCAGGTTGTCTAACCTTAAACATCATACAAGTGCGGAAATAAATTATTACATCACATCATTAAATAAAAGTCTATCATTATAACAGTCTTCATCACATGTACATTTTTCCTTTTCCTTTGCTAGTTGTAGGTTCGTCGACCTTCTCAACTTTAGCTGCAATTAGTGTATATATATGCAAGAGTGAGCAAAACAATTGCTCACTAGATATAGCGATGAATCAACATGATAATAACAACTGCCAATGAATAGGTTCATCAAAACTGAATAGTACTCTATCAATGATAACCAAAGACTGGAATCAAAATATGGAATATATATCTGAGGGTCATAAGACCACGAACTATGTCCACAGTTGTAAGTAATCTTTCAACTTCAACTTTAACAGTCATAAGAATATAAGGACTCCTCGTACTTAGGGGGATCAACCCTTCATACAATGAATTGTGCACAAATATTTTAACGCTACGCGTAAGTTATCCCCTATAATAGGGTTGTTCATCTCCACATTTAGAATACGAGTCCACACCAAAGTAAGTTTGGTTTGGATAAGTTTCAAGGTAATTTAGAGTTTACAAACATCAACTAAGGATTAGTTGAATAAAACTGTAATAACATTATGCTATGGAATAATTCATAAGTGAATCAACATTGTGTACTAAGGTCATGCTTTAGGAATAATCTAAGAGCATAAGTATTGAATAATGTAACATACCTTACTTGAACAATGTTAAGCTAAGGTTAAAACCTTATTTAGAGTTGAATCTTAAGCATGCATAAGAAATAATAAGTTGAATGATAAAACTTGTTCAACATTAGTGTGTTAGAATGTAGAAATTTGCATGCTAATTAACAAGTTAAATATTGGCTCAAAATCAAGAGATAAGGTTTAGGAGCTTGCACGATATAATTAGGGTTAAGAAACTTGCAAAAAGAAAGTGTTAGTTCCCAGAGGCACAATAGTTATCTAGAAGGGGGGGGGGGGGTTGAATAGATATTTAAAAATTTTTCGTTTTACTTAGTTAGTTTTGATAATGATTAAAAACACATCAGAATAAAGATTTGTTTAATCTCCCCTAAGATATCTTGAATTAATGAGAGTGAGGCAGTTATGGCAGTTATAGCAGTTATAGCACAAATATAATAGACACGACAGTTTTAAGTGGTTCAGAGCACTTAAATCTCCTAATCCACTCTTCTACTCCTTGAGTAGGAAATCCACTAAGGATGTCTTTTACACTTTCTAAATCTCACAGATTCCTTCTAGACCAGCAGTCTAGGCACTTCTTAGTTCACTCTTGAACTCTTCAAGTCCAGCAGACTTGGTTCTTCACAGTTCACTTAGAACTCTTCAAGTCCTTCTGACTTGGAACTCTTACTTCAGTTGATTGGTCGTCGTAGAGTTCTTGATTGATGATACTCAGTTGTTATTAAGCACTTGTTCGAAAGAGCTGAGTAGCTGAGCAAACTTCCTCTTTTTCTCAGATCGTAGAGTTGAGCATTGAGTGTTCTTCTATGTTTTTGTCCAATGCTTGCTTAGATCTCTCATCTGCATATGTTCTGTATATATGTGATCCTTGAAATCTATCCATTGAAGCCATTTTTTAAAGCATTAAATGCGTTTGACATTTTTGAACTTTGATGGAGACTTTTCTGCACACCTTTTGAATTGCATTCTGGCCCACTGACACAGCAGACTGCTTTTTCACCTAACACCTGAAAAGGTGTTTTCCTCTGTCCTATGGTCTTTTCCTTAGCTTCTTGAATACGTTCCTTTTGTTGAATACTAAGGATATCTTTTGTACCGTTAGGACTGGTGAGGACTTCAACGTTTCAAAACCATTCCACATTTGTTAGAATTTGTCTCCACACAAAAGTAGGGCTTGATGCTTCTATCACAAGGCAGATGATACTCTACGATCCATATCGTGGTGTCTTGTCACATTGGTTCTTGGTCTGAAGAGAACACTACGATCTCTCTCAAGGATTTGCACACTACGATCTTCACTTGCTCGTCTTGCAGACTCTACATTTCCGAAAGCACACTACGATCTCTGAGTTAGCTTTGACAAACTTCTGGACTACTCTACGATTTCTGGAGGGGCCCTTCAAGGAAGATACACTACGATCTTCTAAGCTCTACGATCCTACCTTGGCTTCAGCAATCTCTTGATTAGCTCGATAGACTGCGATTCTTGTTGAGGCCTATCTATTCCTTTCAAGTCATAGATCAACCTAACATCTTTGATCTCTTTATCTATACATTCGTTTATAGAATGATGAACATTAAAAGCTAATATCAACCTAACAAATTTGATCTATCACTAAGTCCTTGTACATATATTCCTTGAAGGACTTTACATATAATCATGAGCATTAACTTTAAACATCAAATCAAAATATGCATTCTTACAACAATCTCCCCCTATTTGATGTTGACATAACCAAGAAGATTTGTTGTCATAATTATCAAGTTCTAGATACATTTTCAGGAAAGTTAACATAACTTAATATTTCCGTGAGCAGCTGAAATTTCTAGAGAATAAGTGTAAGACCCCGAATTTTATGAAATGAAAGTATTCAATTTTCTTATAATTATTATTTTATTTCGTAAATGGTTACATTGATAAAGGGTTAAAGTTAAGGGTGATATATGAAAACTTTTGCAAAGTATGCAAGTTGTTATAAAATATTCGTTTGGTCGGGAAATATTCTTTTTATCGGGGAATATCAGTACGACGGCAAAATCATTGGTGGACCCCACAACGGAATTATTGTCGTAGTAAGAAAACGACATAATTATCTTTTTATTAAAATAACGGCGAAAGTGTTACCGTTAAAAACTGTTGAACTACCCGGTAGTAAAAGTACAGTGATACGCGTGGTTGCATAGTACACACGGTATTGATTATTGATACTTATGTAAGAAGGCACTCAGTTATACTCAATTATTGCTACAGTAATTGATGCATCATATTTCTCATGTTATTGATTCGATTATTGTCACAGTATCATCTGCATATATGATATATTATTAAATTAATAATTGAGATGACAAAGTTATTCATATTATTAAATTGCAATATTTACAATGTCTAAAATTTCTGTCAAGGAGAGGTTTGGTCACCTAATTGCGCGTCAATGGGGAGAAATCCTTATTGGAAACCCCCTCTTTCCTGGGAACGACCTGGTTGTTAAATATTGTGAGTTATAATATTAAAGATGAATGTTATTAAAAATCGAAGTTGAGTTCGGAGTTGAATTTGGAGACGCAGACGTGATATTTGAGTCCGGAATGATGAAATTAGTAGAAATAGACTATAAACACAAAATTTGTTGGGGTTGACTTTTTGGTCAAAAAAGTCAACAGTTGACTTTTTCGGAAAAATTCAAACTTTGAAATTTCAAAAATGAAATTTTGAGAAAAATGTTTCCATTGTGTTGGGATTGTTAGTGTTAGTGGAAATCGACATTTATTTCGATAATAATTGATGTTTGGAGATTATATTGACCAATCGGGTAATTAATCGAATAAATGAGCAATTAATTGTTATTAATTGACATGATTATAACTATTTGTTCACATGTGTGTACTATTGATTCACATTCATTTACTATTAGGGGAGTTGGTGCAAGATTGATAATACTTGCATGACTAAGTTAAAAATGGAGGTATAGATGGAGGTACTATACTGTAATTCGTATTTTCACATGATTATAACTATTGATTCACATGATTGAACTATTGATTCATATTATTTACTATTAGGGGAGATGGTGTAAGTTTGATAATGTAATAACCCGAGATTTTCTATATAAAATAAATAAGAAATTTTGCGTATAATTTTTTTTTTATTTATTTAATGACAAGAATAAGTGTCTAGTAATGTGAACGATAAATATGAATATATTTATTACTTGAAAAATTAGAAATAATTTTAGAATTATTAATTACTACAAATTATATTTTTATGGTAATTAATTTACAGTAGCGTAAATGTTTTTATTAATTATTTTCCATGATAACATGATTGGAAATAATATATGAAGTGATAATTAGAATTTATATAATATATATTTTATTATATGAATTGTTCGAATATTTAAATCAAGTATTTTAACTTGATTCTCGATGTTAATAAAGAAAGAGAAGTCGATATGAGATCCAAACCCCGAATTGGGATTGTGATCAAGAGATGAGAATAATAATATTATATTATTGTTATAATGATTTTAAAGTACAATAATTATGTATCGTGTATATGTGCATGAGATAATATCGAAAGAACGATATGACCAATTAGGTCATAAAGATATTACCGTCTTTGTGAAACCCTAATTATTAAACTCGGTTATGAGATATGACCGAGTAGTGACTGTATATGAAGTTTATCGTGTATATGAAGGTTACTGTGTATAAAGATGCTCAGAATTAGAAGAAAACCCTAATTATCGTTGTTTGTCGATAATTAGACAAACCCTAATTATTACAACCCTAATAGGTTGAAGTTAGAGACCGTAACGACTTTGTGTTAGAACATACACGATAATTAGAGAATCCTAATGGTCAATTAGAAACCCTAATTGATGGCGCTAAGAAACCCTAATTAGAAAACCCTAATTTTTCAATCAAAACCCTAATTTAAAATTATCGGGTTTAA
Organism: Panax ginseng; assembly: GCA_020205605.1. NCBI lineage: Eukaryota > Viridiplantae > Streptophyta > Magnoliopsida > Apiales > Araliaceae > Panax > Panax ginseng. Next base: position 122,424,608 of record CM035132.1, on the reverse strand, counting down.
TTACGATGTTATTGTATAAATGTTTTAATTTACCAAAGGATAGAAAATAATTGGTAAATGATAAGAATTACCATCTAGTGATTAAATACTACATTTAATTGCTATGTACAAAAATGCCCATGAAATTATATGCAAAATTACCAAAATGCCCTTTTTGGCTTATTAGTGTATTATTAGTGTATTATTGGAGGAATCTTGCTAGCAAAGCATGGCAAACATACTTACCCTACCAATTAAGCATCCAAGACTCAATTATGCGATTCAATCAACCATTGAGTAGCATCCAATGCATCTAACTTGGTTTATATATAGATTGGAGAGAGATAATATATTTTGTACACTAAAATTCATCCAACTCTCATCCTTAAGCTTCTCTCTCTAAAACCTACAAATTATTGTAGCATATCAGTCCCTAAACAAAGCCCAACCATCACAAACAACAAATCAGAAGCATCAAAGCCAAAAAAATCAAAAATCGAAGCTAGAAAAGGTATGAAATTCTCAAATTTTGAAATCCTTCGATTCGATGTTAATTGATGCAATTGATTGTTTAAAGTAGTGTAATAGGGAGTCTATTAATGTTCGGGTTGTAAAAACACGGACCCATAACATCAAAGTGCACGAAATTTGAAGATTTAAACAAGTTGGAAAAACCGATTTCGCTATTTTTTTTCACCAAATGTCGAGGCTATAAATCTTTGGTCGATCTCGATTTTTTTGTTTTTAAAAGTTGTTATAGGTAGCCCGATATGTGGTCTTTAATCTCCAAAAGGAATAAAGTTCATAGATATTGTAGATGGGGATTTATAAGCGGTCAAAGTGGGTTGGCCAAGATTGACCTACTTGCTTTTCAAACCCGTAAAATATTCTAAGTGTCCGATATTTTTTTTTTGGCAAATGTCAGGCCTTATATCTCGGTCATCTTTAATGTGTTTTGTGTTCTAAAGGTTGATATGTGTATCTTGTTATGTGGTATTTAACCTCCAAAAAGAATCAGGTCCATATATATTACGGATTAAGAGTTATTTAAGGTCAAAGTGGGTTGACCAAAGCATTGACCGAAAAATTTCAGGCAAATGTAATTTTCTAAGTGTTATTTTTTCTGACAAGGTTTGACCATACTTTAGATGCTTGATTTCTTGTTGTTATGATGATGTTAAGTGTTAGAGTTGTAGTCCTACATGTTGTCTACACACTGGAATTGATAGATCACATAAACGTTACACGATCATCAAGTTATAGAGGTCCAAAGTAGGCACCTCGAACTGCTCTTCGTGAAGAAACGACTTTGGTAGCTACTTTGATGGCTGATTTATCCCAGATCTGATGTTTATTTAGAGGTTATGATTGTTGGATCTTGTAGTCTTGTATTTCCTCTACAAGACCCAATTTATAGATTGTCCAAATTCGTTAAGATGAGAGAGTTATTCACGGTCCAAAGTAGGCCACCTTGCCTCGCCTTATGAAGATCTCAGGTAGGCTCAAGAACACCTATAAATGACCAGTTACATCACTATATAGGGCCTTTAAGCGTCGATTTTCCTAAATTAATTTAAAAATTAGAAAAATTAGTTTTAATTATTAAAAATACCAAATAAATTATTAAAAATTATTTTAAAGTCTCTAAAAATAGTTTTAATTATTTTGAGTATATTTCATAAATATTTAATATTTTTGAAATATAAAAGGTATTTATTTATTTAATTGTAATATTAAATAAATGATTTAAAAATAGTTTTAATTCATGAAAAATTATTTTATGGTATAAGAAAATATTTTGAGTTATTTTCCATGACTTTTAATATTTTGTGATGAATTTCATTAATTAATTATATATTAATGATATTAAAGTTATTTAATGATTATATTAAATAATTTAGTTTAAAAATGATTTTAATATTATAAAAATCATTTTAAATGAAATTAAGGTATTTAAAAATATTTTAAGTTATAAAATATAACTTTTAATATTTAAAGGATAATTTCATTAATAATTTAATATTAATGATATTAAGATAATATTAGTGATATTTAGTTTATTTAATAATTATTATTAAATAAATAGTTTTAAAATGGTTTTATTTATTTAAAAATTATTTAAAGAGGATATTAAGGATTTAAAAATATTTTAAGTTATAATTAATGACTTTTAATATTTGGATGAATAGTATATTAATATTTATATATTAATGGTGATTATTTAAAAATGATTTTAATTGTTTTAAAAATCATTTAAGGGTAATATAAATGTTTTAAAAATAGTTTGAGTTATTATAAATAACTTTTATATTTTGGCAATGGTTTCTTTAATAGTTTAATATAAATTAATTATTATAAATTAATTAATAGTTTAAATCATGTAATTATAATTCCGATGTTTGAAAGTGATATCCGGTCAAACTAGCTGACTTGAGAACCGGTTATGAAGTCCAGGATTTGATGAAGAGCACCCATAGTAATAGTTATATCACTATGAGCCCTTGAGTGACAGATTTGATTTATTTTAAATTTTTCAATTTCTGGAAAATTCGAAAATGATTAAAAGTAAAATATCTGATATTTACAGATGTTGAGGTATAGAATAAGAGTCTTAGACTCAAAGATTTACCCGATAAAAAAGTCAGCTTAAACGTCAAATAAACCGCTCGAACTCTATAATAGAAAGAAAAGGCTACTGTAAGAGCATGGATGAGATATTTGAAAAATGTATAAAAGTATAGATTATGAACTAAAAGTATGATCACTGCGATTATGTGATGACGTTAGATTAGACTATGTCTTGTAGTAATAAAGCGATACTATGTGTTATGATATATTGTTCTAATTGAACGAATGATCCGATTATTGATAGGTTGTGATAAAGAGATAAAACCTAAGTTAAGATTTGTAATCAACCGTCGTGCAAGTATCTTACCTTTGCATTTCCTTTATGCAATGGACATGAGTAAGAAGTTTGAAATTTTCTATTCTGTCATGCATTATGTACGCTTTGATTATCAACATGTTAGCTCGGATATATATTACATTAAGTTGATTTCTAAATGGTTATACAAGTGTCCCCACTTGGATAATCATAGCATTTATTCACATGTTGATACACTTTTTCAATTACCCGTATATACATATATGTTGAATTACATATTATTGTTGAGCAAGATTAAAACCTTCTGGTTTGGAACCGTGCATGTATGAACATCCCGATAATGGGAAAATTTTTATGCGCTTGGCTTTACGAAAAAGTGTGAGCGATGAATTTCGCTCAAGTTATGTAGTATTGATCAATCTGAGGTACAATGGAATGATCACCCTCCGTGCTCGTAAGTTATGATGAGTTTGCGGATGAATTTCGCTAAACCTTTTCAAAATGAAAACCATGTTCATAGTATGTTTCTTAAACCATATTCATGGGTGGAGCCTAATTTCAAGAAATTGAAAGAGAGTTGTTATGTGAATCTTTTATCAAGATGATTACTTCACAACTTTTGATTCGTTGTAGAAGTGTTATGTAAAGAGAATACTTATATTCTTTCAAATTTATATATATAATTGTTATTACTTATTTGAGCACTCAAATGCTCATCCTTGCTTAAACTAAATGTTTTCGATTCGTAGACGATCGACGACGAAGGCTCGAGCACGAACAAGGGAAAAGAAAAGTTGTTCGAATGAGATTTAGTATGAGTTAATGGTTATAGTTAGTAAGACAAATGGAATCTATTGTCAGGAATTGTAAGGAATGTATTTGAAGGTCACGTACCTGGGGAAGTAAACTTTGATGTATGTAAATTAAGTTCGAATGTATTATTATTTAGTATTATTCAGCTTAAAGAAATGGTATCGTGGAGAACCGAGTTCGGGTTGCAAGTACCCGGATTTGGGGTCGCCACAGGTTGGTATCAAAGCTGTAGGTTATAAATGTTAGGAATGCGAAACCTAGGTTATAACCTTAGTAGAATGGAGAACGAAAGTTAAGATAGATATTCAGTGAACCATGAGACGAAGTACTCTGGTGAAGAATTATAGGATATGTTAGATAGATGATGAGTCGAGAAGATTCATCAAGTGGTACTAAATAAAATATTACTTCATTTTAATGATGAATATATTTTATTTCAGTAATGATGTTGTCTCGTTTATTGTGGTCATAAGATGAATGACGAAAGTCAAAATAGTAATTCCTTGACCCAAGAGACGATGGACTCTAGCGAGGAGTACACAGATAGTGAGATGATAAGAGATTTGTTAGTTAGGAACGACGACTTAAAGGTTAGAGCTGAGCAGGCGGAGGCACATAATCGTACTCTCCAGATTTTGGAACAGCAGTACAAGGACGTTGCTCACCGAACATAGATGGAGTTAGCAGAGTTACGAGGGAGGTTGGAGCAGAGAGAGATACAGATAGGACAATTGAAGGTTGAGATATAAGCCAAAGACACCAAGATATATACCTTGGAGCAGGCTTTAGACATCGCCTTTATGCGATTCGATGCAGAGTGGATGGGATGCAGAGTGGATGGAGCGCCTTCGGCGCAGAAAAGATAGGCGTTGATGAGAATTGAATAATTCATCGTCAAAATAAGAGACAACGATATATAAAACTCTTGATTGTTGTGTATATATACTATATGCTAATCGGGGTAACTTATGTATGTAGATGTCCGGTGGAAAAGATATGTGGAATAAGAAGGATCGATCCATACCCCAGAGCTAATATCGAGGCCAACAAATTGAAATAGAAGCTTACCAGAACCCAAATCGGACGAGGTGGCTATAGTGGAAAACGTAGTATCGGATCCGAAATGGTGGATTTGACGAGATAGTGATTCGGACACTAAAGTTGAAGCCGCTCAAGCATCAACGAGGTGCGAGATCCGGAGAACAAGGTTTCTTCACTAGAAAGGTTGTGGGAGATAGAAAAGTTGCTTAATATTCAACTACGAAAAGCATTAAAAGAAACAATGGAAGAGGAAGATAAGCTCAAAATCCAAATTGACCGGGATGGGAGCCTCAAGCAACACATCGTGTGCGACTCAAGAGGTAAGGGAAAAGAAAGATAGAAGATCTGACTTAGGAAAACTGATAAGAAGAAAGGAAGAAGATATGTTATATTTGCGGTACGTGAGGGACATACCTCTCCTCGTTGCCCCAACTATAAGCAAGGTGGATGTTTTAATTGTGGAATGGAAGGACATCGAGCGAATGAATGTCCGAGAAAAAAAAAAGGGCTTGTTAGATAAGTAGTATGGGTTATGTGTGATAAGTAATGAACTATATTTCAACCTTTGTGTTGATCAAGTTTATAAATCCCGACTTTTGAGTCACAAAGGGATAGCAGATGTTTAAAGCAATATGTGCTATGGTATGTTAAGTTCTATTAATGTGAAGTGCTATGGTTGGAAGTACCATGAGTGTCACAAGTTGGATTAATGAAGTAAATTGTTATAAAGGTAGCAGATATTTATCTGAATATTGGTTAATATAGTAAACCAAGTTTCAAAATTTAATATTTTGGAATATATATGATTATTTGAGTAGAAAATTTTGTGTTATATATCGAGCGATATCGATGAGGCTTAGAATGTAAGGAAATGAAGAATAATTTACGATTATGTCACCAAGACGAAAACGAAAACCCAATAGCGGAAGATCAACGGATAATCGAACAACGAACGCCAAAAGACTTTAAGGCAATCTTGTTGCTAGGGGTATAAAGGATTAAGTGACTCGATAGAAAGCGTTTATGATAGTTAGGATAACGAAAAGGGCAAAAGATAACTTTTATCACCTATACGATAAAAAAACAAAATGAGATAAAGAGAAAGTTTGTGGGCAAAAGAGACATATCTCTTCCAATTGTCCCAATTCAAGAATGTATAGCGAATGTTTTATTTGTGAATCAATGGAGTATAAGGTGAAAGATTATTCAAGAAGGAGAAGTGAGATAAGGAATGCGAATACGAGAAATGACAAGTAAGATATAAAGCGACAAATGAAACCAATTTCAACAAACAACCCAATCATGCGAGGGTCTACAACATGACGGTACAGGATACGGTGGCATCTGGAAACAGAACTCCAGGTGCTATTTGAATAACTTATGTGTCTTATATGATTTTCCTGTATATATACATATAGTAGATTACTTTATTAAAGAAATTTTGAGGAAGGAATTTGAGTTCTTTTAGAAATCAAATTTTTGTTTATCAGATAGACAAGCGTTATGAAGAATAGTTAAAAACATTCGATCAAGTATTGATCGAGGTTCTATGTGCAAGGATTATATGTGTTATGTACTCTTACGTATATGAGTTTTAAAGCGGTGATTAGGGGACTAATCCTTATAAGGAGGGTGAATGTAATAACCCGAGATTTTCTATATAAAATAAATAAGAAATTTTATGTATAATTTTTTTTTTTTATTTAATTAATGACGAGAATAAGTGTCTAGTAATGTGAACGATAAATATGAATATATTTATTACTTGAAAAATTAGAAATAATTTTAGAATTATTAATTACTACAAATTATATTTTTATGGTAATTAATTTACATAAGCGAAAAATGTTTTATTAATTATTTTCCATGATAACATGATTGGAAATAATATATGAAGTGATAATTAGAATTTATATAATATATATTTTATTATATGAATTGTTCGAAATATTTAAATCAAGTATTTTAACTTGATTCTTGATGTTATGTAAGAAAGAGAAGTCGAGATATGAGATCCAAACCCGAATTGGGATTGTGATCAAGAGATGAGAATAATAATATTATATTATTGTTATAATGATTTTAAAGTACAATAATTATGTATCGTATGTGTATGTGTGACAGATAATATTGAAAGCGAATGACGGTCAATTAGGTCAAGCAGCATATTACCGTGTTGTGAAACCCTAATTATTAAACTCGATTTATGAGATATGACCGAGTAGTAGACTGTGTATATGAAGTTTATTGTGTATATGAAGGTTCTTCGTGTATAAGATGTCAGTAATTAGAAGAAATCCCTAATTATCATTTGTTTTTGTCGATAATTAGACAAACCCTAATTATTACAACCCTAATCGGTTGAAGTTAGAGACCGTAACGAATCGTGTTAGAACATACACGATAATTAGAGAATCCTAATGGTCAATTAGAAACCCTAATTGATGGCGTTAAGAAACCCTAATTAGAAAACCCTAATTTTTCAATCAAAACCCTAATTTAAAATTATTGGGTTTAATTACGATGTTATTGTATAAATGTTTTAATTTACCAAAGGATAGAAAGTAATTGGTAAATGATAAGAATTACCATCTAGTGATTAAATACTACATTTAATTGCTATGTACAAAAATGCCCATGAAATTATATGCAAAATTACCAAAATGCCCTTTTTGGCTTATTAGTGTATTATTAGTGTATTATTGGAGGAATCTTGCTAACAAAGCATGGCAAACATACTTACCCTACCAATTAAGCATCCAAGACTCAATTATGCAGATTCAATCAACCATTGAGTAGCATCCAATGCATCTAACTTGGTTTATATATAGATTGGAGAGAGATAATATATTTTGTACACTAAAATTCATCCAACTCTCATCCTTAAGCTTCTCTCTCTAAAACCTACGAATTATTGTAGCATATCAGTCCCTAAACAAAGCCCAACCATCACAGACAACAAATCAGAAGCATCAAAGCCAAAAAAATCAAAAATCGAAGCTAGAAAAGGTATGAAATTCTCAAATTTTGAAATCCTTCGATTCGATGTTAATTGATTGTTTAAAGTAGTGTAATAGGGAGTCTATTAATGTTCTGGGTTGTAAAAACACAGACCCATAACATCAAAGTGCACGAATTTGAAGATTTAAACAAGTTGGAAAAACCGAATTCTGTTATTTTTCACCAAATGTCAGAGGCTATAAATCTTTGGTCGATCTCGATTTTTGTTTTTTAAAAGTTGTTATAGGTAGCCTGATATGTGGTCTTTAATCTCCAAAAGGAATAAAGTTCATAGCTATTTTAGATCGGAATTTATAAGCGGTCAAAGTGGGTTGACCTAAGATCACCTACCCATTTTTTCAAACCCGTAAAATATTCTAAGTGTCCAGATATTTTTTTTTTGGCAAATGTCAGGCCTTATATCTCGGTCATCTTTAATGTGTTTTGTGTTCTAAAGGTTGATATGTGTATCTTGTTATGTGGTATTTAACCTCCAAAAAGAATCAGGTCCATATATATTACGGATTAAGAGTTATTTAAGGTCAAAGTGGGTTGACCAAGATTGACGAAAAAATTCAAGCACCGAAATTTTCTAAGTGTTATTTTTTTACGACAAGGTTTGACCATACTTTAGATGCTTGATTTCTTGTTGTTATGATGATGTTAAGTGTTAGAGTTGTAGTCCTACATGTTGTCTACACAATCGGAATTGATAGATCACATAAACGTTACACGATCATCAAGTTATAGAGGTCCAAAGTAGGCACCTCGAATCGCTTCTTCGTGAAGAAATGACTTTGGTAGCTACTTTGATGGTTGATTTATCCCGATCTGATGTTTATTTAGAGGTTATGATTGTTGGATCTTGTAGTCTTGTATTTCCTCTACAAGACCCAATTTATAGATTGTCCAAATTCGTTAAGATGAGAGAGTTATTCACGGTCAAAGTAGGCCACCTTGGTTACGCCTTATGAAGATCTCTGGTAGGCTCAAGAACACCTATATAAGCGACAGTTACACACTATAGGGGCCTTTAGCGACGATTTTAATTATTTTAATTTCTCGATTTTCCAAAATTAATTTAAAAATTAGAAAAATTAGTTTTTAATTATTAAAATACCAAATAAATTATTAAAATTATTTTAAAATCCTAAAAATAGTTTTAATTATTTTGAGTATATTTCATAAATATTTAATATTTTGAAATATAAAAGGTATTTATTTATTTAATTATAATATTAAATAAATGATTTAAAAATAGTTTTAATTCATGAAAAATCATGAAAAATTATTTTATGGTATAAGAAAATATTTTGAGTTATTTTCCATGACTTTTAATATTTTGTGATGAATTTCATCAATTAATTATATATTAATGATATTAAAGTTATTTAATGATTATATTAAATAATTTAGTTTAAAAATGATTTTAATATTATAAAAATCATTTTAAATGAAATTAAGGTATTTAAAAATATTTTAAGTTATAAAATATAACTTTTAATATTTAAAGGATAATTTCATTAATAATTTAATATTAATGATATTAAGATAATATTAGTGATATTTAGTTTATTTAATAATTATTATTAAATAAATAGTTTTAAAATGGTTTTATTTATTTAAAAATTATTTAAAGAGGATATTAAGGATTTAAAAATATTTTAAGTTATAATTAATGACTTTTAATATTTGGATGAATAGTATATTAATATTTATATATTAATGGTGATTATTTAAAATGATTTTAATTGTTTTAAAAATCATTTAAGGGTAATATAAATGTTTTAAAAATAGTTTGAGTTATTATAAATAACTTTTATATTTTGGCAATGGTTTCTTTAATAGTTTAATATAAATTAATTATTAATGATACTGGAATTGTTTAATGTTTAAATCATGTAATTATAATTCCGATGTTTGAAAGTGATATCCGGTCAAACTAGCTGACTTGAGAACCGGTTATGAAGTCCAGGATTTGATGAAGAGCACCCATAGTAATAGTTATATCACTATGAGCCCTTGAGTGACAGATTTGATTTATTTTAAATTTTTCAATTTCTGGAAAATTCGAAAATGATTAAAAGTAAAATATCTGATATTTACAGATGTTGAGGTATAGAATAAGAGTCTTAGACTCAGTATTTACCCGATAAAGTCATTTTTAACGCCGGGCAATTTGCTATCGAACCTCTATAATAGAAAGAAAAGGCTACTGTAAGAGCATGGATGAGATATTTGAAAAATGTATAAAAGTATAGATTATGAACTAAAAGTATGATCACTGCGATTATGTGATGACGTGATTAGACTATGTGCTGACCGTAATAGACAGTACTATGTGTTATGATATATTGTTCTAATTGAACGAATGATCTGATTATTGATAGGTTGTGATAAAGAGATAAAACCTAAGTTAAGATTTGTAATCGAAGAAATCGAAAAGTATCTTACCTTTGCATTTCCTTTATGCAATGGACATGAAGTAAGTTTGAAATTTTTCTATTCTGTGCATGCAGATTATATACGCTTTGATTATCAACATGTTAGCTCGGATATATATTACATTAAGTTGATTTCTAAATGGTTATACAAGTGTCCCCACTTGGATAATCATAGCATTTATTCACATGTTGATACACTTTTTCAATTACCCGTATATACATATATGTTGAATTACATATTATTGTTGAAAGCAAGATTAAAACCTTCGGTTTGGAACCCGAGCATGTATGAACATCCCGATAATGGGAAAATTTTTATGCGCTTTCTACGGACAAAGGGTGAGCGATGAATTTCGTTCAAGTTATGTAGTATTGATCAATCTGAGATTACAATGAAATGGCCGATCACCCTCCGTGCGTGTAAGTTATGACGGTTTCATGGATGAATTCTCGCTAAACCTTTTCAAAATGAAAACCATGTTCATAGTATGTTTCTTAAACCATATTCATGGGTGGAGCCTAATTTCAAGAAATTGAAAGAGAGTTGTTATGTGAATCTTTTATCGAGACAGATTACTTCACAACTTTTGATTCGTTGTAGAAGTGTTATGTAAAGAGAATACTTATATTCTTTCAAACTTATATATATAATTGTTATTACTTCTTTGAGCACTCAAATGCTCATCCTTGCTTAAACTAAATGTTTTCGATTCGTACGATCGACACGAAGGCTCGAGTACCACGACAAGGAAAAGAAAAGTTGTTCGAATGAGATTTAGTATGAGTTAATGGTTATAGTTAGTAAGACAAATGGAATCTATTGTCAGGAATTGTAAGGAATGTATTTGAAGGTCACGTGCACAGGAAAGTAAACTTTGATGTATGTAAATTAAGTTCGAATGTATTATTATTTAGTATTATTCAGCTTAAAGAAATGGTATCGTGGAGAACCGAGTTAGGGTTGCAAGTACCCGGTTTGGGGTCGCCACAGTTGGTATCAAAGTCAGAGGTTATAAATGTTAGAATGCGAAACCTAGGTTATAACCTTAGTAGAATGGAGAACGAAAGTTAAGATAGATATTCAGTGAACCATGAGACGAAGTACTCTGGTGAAGAATTATAGGATATGTTAGATAGATGATGAGTCGAGAAGATTCATCAAGTGGTACTAAATAAAATATTACTTCATTTTAATGATGAATATATTTTATTTCAAGTAATGATGTTGTCTGTTTTATTGTGGTCATAAGATGAATGACGAAAGTCAAAATAGTAATTCCTTGACCCAAGAGACGATGGACTCTAGCGAGAGAGTACAGATAGTGAGATGATAAGAGATTTGTTAGTTAGGAACGACGACTTAAAGGTTAGAGCTGAGCAGGCGGAGGCACATAATCGTACTCTCCAGATTTTGGAACAGCAGTACAAGGACGTTGCTCACCGAACATAGATGGAGTTAGCAGAGTTACGAGGGAGGTTGGAGCAGAGAGAGATACAGATAGGACAATTGAAGGTTGAGATATAAGCCAAAGACACCAAGATATATACCTTGGAGCAGGCTTTAGACATCGCCTTTATGCGATTCGATGCAGAGTGGATGGGATGCAGAGTGGATGGAGCTGCCTTTCGGCAGAGAAAGATAGGCGTTGATGAGAATTGAATAATTCATCGTCAAAATAAGAGACAACGTATATAAAACTCTTGATTGTTGTGTATATATACTATATGCTAATCAGGGTAACTTATGTATGTAGATGTCTGGTGGAAAAGATATGTGGAATAAGAAGGATCAGATCCATACCCCCGAGCTAATATCGAGGCCAACAGCTGAAATAGAAGCTTACCAGGAACCCAAATCGGACGAGGTGGCTATAGTGGAAAACGTAGTATCAGATCCAGAAATGGTGGATTTGACAGATAGTGATTCGGACACTAAAGTTGAAGCTGCTCAAGCATCAACGGAGGTGCAGGATCTGGAGAACAAGGTTTCTTCACTAGAAAGGTTGTGGGAGATAGAAAAGTTGCTTAATATTCAACTACGAAAAGCATTAAAAGAAACAATGGAAGAGGAAGATAAGCTCAAAATCCAAATTGACCAGATGGGAGCCTCAAGCAACACATCGTGTTCAGCTCCGAGAGGTAAGGGAAAAAGAAAGATAGAAGATCCTGACTTAGGAAAACCTGATAAGAAGAAAGGGAAGAAGATATGTTATATTTGCGGCTGTGAGGGACATACCTCTCCTCGTTGCCCCAACTATAAGCAAGGTGGATGTTTTAATTGTGGAATGGAAGGACATCGAGCGAATGAATGTCCGAGAAAAAAAAAAGGGCTTGTTAGATAAGTAGTATGGGTTATGTGTGATAAGTAATGAACTATATTTCAACCTTTGTGTTGATCAAGTTTATAAATCCCGACTTTTGAGTCACAAAGGGATAGCAGATGTTTAAAGCAATATGTGCTATGGTATGTTAAGTTCTATTAATGTGAAGTGCTATGGTTGGAAGTACCATGAGTGTCACAAGTTGGATTAATGAAGTAAATTGTTATAAAGGTAGCAGATATTTATCTGAATATTGGTTAATATAGTAAACCAAGTTTCAAAATTTAATATTTTGGAATATATATGATTATTTGAGTAGAAAATTTTGTGTTATATATCGAACGTATACGATGAGGCTTAGAATGTAAGGAAATGAAGAATAATTTACGATTATGTCACCAAGACGAAAACGAAAACCAGCCGCGGAAGATCAACCAGATAATCGAACAACGAACGCCAAAGACTTTAAGGCAATCTTGTTGCTAGGGTATAAAGGATTAAGTGACTCAGTAGAAGCGTTTATGATAGTTAGGATAACAGAAAGGGCAAAAGATAACTTTTATCACCTATACGATAAAACAGAAATGAGATAAAGAGAAAGTTTGTGGGCAAAAGAGACATATCTCTTCCAATTGTCCCAATTCAAGAATGTATAGCGAATGTTTTATTTGTGAATCAATGGAGTATAAGGTGAAAGATTATTCAAGAAGGAGAAGTGAGATAAGGAATGCGAATACGAGAAATGACAGTAAGATATAGGCGACAACGAAACCAATTTCAACAAACAACCCAATCATGCGAGGTCTACTGACAACATTTCTAGACAGATACTGGTGGCATTTGAAAGCAGAACTCCGTGTGCTATTTGAATAACTTATGTGTCTTATATGATTTTCCTGTATATATACATATAGTAGATTACTTTATTAAAGAAATTTTGAGGAAGGAATTTGAGTTCTTTTAGAAATCAAATTTTTGTTTATCAGATAGACAAGCGTTATGAAGAATAGTTAAAGAACAGTTCGATCAAGTATTGATCGAGGTCTACATGCTTGAGGATTATATGTGTTATGTACTCTTACGTGTATGAGTTTTAAAGCGGTGATTCCGGGAACGGAATCCTTATAAGGAGGGGTGAATGTAATAACCCGAGATTTTCTATATAAAATAAATAAGAAATTTTATGTATAATTTTTTTTTATTTATTTAATGCGAGAAGAATAAGTGTCTAGTAATGTGAACGATAAATATGAATATATTTATTACTTGAAAAATTAGAAATAATTTTAGAATTATTAATTACTACAAATTATATTTTTATGGTAATTAATTTCTGTAAGCAGAAATGTTTTTATTAATTATTTTCCATGATAACATGATTGGAAATAATATATGAAGTGATAATTAGAATTTATATAATATATATTTTATTATATGAATTGTTCAGAATATTTAAATCAAGTATTTTAACTTGATTACTGATGTTGTGTAAGAAAGAGAAGTCAGATATGAGATCCAAACCCTGAATTGGGATTGTGATCAAGAGATGAGAATAATAATATTATATTATTGTTATAATGATTTTAAAGTACAATAATTATGTACTGTGTATGTGCGGACAGATAATATTGAGCAATGACGGTCAATTAGGTCATAGCATATTACCGTGCTGTGAAACCCTAATTATTAAACTCAGTTATGAGATATGACTGAGTAGTGACTGTGTATATGAAGTTTATTGTGTATATGAAGGTTACTGTGTATAAGATGTCGGTAATTAGAAGAAAACCCTAATTACTGTTGTTTGTCGATAATTAGGACAAACCCTAATTATTACAACCCTAATCGGTTGAAGTTAGAGACCGTAACGACTGTGTTAGAACATACACAGATAATTAGAGAATCCTAATGGTCAATTAGAAACCCTAATTGATGGCGTTAAGAAACCCTAATTAGAAAACCCTAATTTTTCAATCAAAACCCTAATTTAAAATTATTGGGTTTAATTACGATGTTATTGTATAAATGTTTTAATTTACCAAAGGATAGAAAGTAATTGGTAAATGATAAGAATTACCATCTAGTGATTAAATACTACATTTAATTGCTATGTACAAAAATGCCCATGAAATTATATGCAAAATTACCAAAATGCCCTTTTTGGCTTATTAGTGTATTATTAGTGTATTATTGGAGGAATCTTGCTAGCAAAGCATGGCAAACATACTTACCCTACCAATTAAGCATCCAAGACTCAATTATGCAGATTCAATCAACCATTGAGTAGCATCCAATGCATCTAACTTGGTTTATATATAGATTGGAGAGAGATAATATATTTTGTACACTAAAATTTATCCAACTCTCATCCTTAAGCTTCTCTCTCTAAAACCTACGAATTATTGTAGCATATCAGTCCCTAAACAAAGCCCAACCATCACAAACAACAAATCAGAAGCATCAAAGCCAAAAAAATCAAAAATCGAAGCTAGAAAAGGTATGAAATTCTCAAATTTTGAAATCCTTCGATTCGATGTTAATTGATGCAATTGATTGTTTAAAGTAGTGTAATATGGAGTCTATTAATGTTCTGGGTTGTAAAAACACAGACCCATAACATCAAAGTGCACGAATTTGAAGATTTAAACAAGTTGGAAAAACCGAATTCTGTTATTTTTCACCAAATGTCAGAGGCTATAAATCTTTGGTCGATCTCGATTTTTGTTTTTTAAAAGTTGTTATAGGTAGCCTGATATGTGGTCTTTAATCTCCAAAAGGAATAAAGTTCATAGCTATTTTAGATCGGAATTTATAAGCGGTCAAAGTGAGTTGACCGGCATTGACCGGCTGTTTTTCAAACCCAGAAAATATTCTAAGTGTCCAGATATTTTTTTTTTGGCAAATGTCAGGCCTTATATCTCGGTCATCTTTAATGTGTTTTGTGTTCTAAAGGTTGATATGTGTATCTTGTTATGTGGTATTTAACCTCCAAAAAGAATCGGTCCATATATATTACGGATTAAGAGTTATTTAAGGTCAAAGTGGGTTGATTTAAGATTGACGAAAAAATTCAAGCACTTTTAATTTTCTAAGTGTTATTTTTTTCCGACAAGGTTTGACCATACTTTAGATGCTTGATTTCTTGTTGTTATGATGATGTTAAGTGTTAGAGTTGTAGTCCTACATGTTGTCTACACAATCGGAATTGATAGATCACATAAAAGTTACACGATCATCAAGTTATAGAGGTCCAAAGTAGGCACCTCGAATCGTTCTTCGTGAAGAAACGACTTTGGTAGCTACTTTGATGGCTGATTTATCCCAGATCTGATGTTTATTTAGAGGTTATGATTGTTGGATCTTGTAGTCTTGTATTTCCTCTACAAGACCCAATTTATAGATTGTCCAAATTAGTTAAGATGAGAGAGTTATTCACGGTCAAAAGTAGGTCACTTTCGGTTACGCCTTATGAAGATCTCTGGTAGCCTCAAGAACACATATATGCGACAGTTACATCACACTATAGGGGCCTTTAGCGACAGCTTTTAATTATTTTAATTTCGATTTTCCAAAATTAATTTAAAAATTAGAAAAATTAGTTTTAATTATTAAAATACCAAATAAATTATTAAAAATTATTTTAAAGTCCTAAAAATAGTTTTTAATTATTTTGAGTATATTTCATAAATATTTAATATTTTTGAAATATAAAAGGTATTTATTTATTTAATTATAATATTAAATAAATGATTTAAAAATAGTTTTAATTCATGAAAAATCATGAAAAATTATTTTATGGTATAAGAAAATATTTTGAGTTATTTTCCATGACTTTTAATATTTTGTGATGAATTTCATCAATTAATTATATATTAATGATATTAAAGTTATTTAATGATTATATTAAATAATTTAGTTTAAAAATGATTTTAATATTATAAAAATCATTTTAAATGAAATTAAGGTATTTAAAAATATTTTAAGTTATAAAATATAACTTTTAATATTTAAAGGATAATTTCATTAATAATTTAATATTAATGATATTAAGATAATATTAGTGATATTTAGTTTATTTAATAATAATTATTAAATAAATAGTTTAAAAATGGTTTTATTTATTTAAAAATTATTTAAAGAGGATATTAAGGATTTAAAAATATTTTAAGTTATAATTAATGACTTTTAATATTTGGATGAATAGTACATTAATATTTATATATTAATGGTGATTATTTAAAATGATTTTAATTATTTTAAAAATCATTTAAGGGTAATATAAATGTTTTAAAAATAGTTTGAGTTAGTATAAATAACTTTTATATTTTGGCAATGGTTTCATTAATAGTTTAATATAAATTAATTATTAATGATCTTTGGAATTGTTTAATGTTTAAATCATGTAATTATAATTCGATGTTTGAAAGTGATATCCTAATCAAACTAGTGACTTGAGAACCTAGGTTATGAAGTCCAGGATTTGATGAAGAGCACCCATAGTAATAGTTATATCACTATAAGCCCTTGAGTGATGATTTGATTTATTTTAAATTTTTCAATTTACGGAAAATTCAAAATGATTAAAAGTAAAATATCCGATATTCACAGATGTTGAGGTATAGAATAAGAGTCTTAGACTCAAGATTTACCCGATAAAGTCAAGTTTGAACGCAAACAATTTATGGAAATTCCTATAATAGAAAGAAAAGGCTCTTTGTAAGAGCATGGATGAGATATTTGAAAAATGTATAAAAGTATAGATTATGAACTAAAAGTATGATCACTGCGATTATGTGATGACGTGATTAGACTATGTGCTGACCATAATAGACAGTACTATGTGTTATGATATATTGTTCTAATTGAACGAATGATCTGATTATTGATAGGTTGTAATAAAGAGATAAAACCTAAGTTAAGATTTGTAATCAACCAAATCAGTAAAAGTATCTTACCTTTGCATTTCCTTTATGCAATGGACATGAGTAAGAAGTTTGAAATTTTCTATTCTCTGTCTGCATGATTATGCGCTTTGATTATCAACATGTTAGCTCGGATATATATTACATTAAGTTGATTTCTAAATGGTTATACAAGTGTCCCCACTTGGATAATCATAGCATTTATTCACATGTTGATACACTTTTTCAATTACCCGTATACATATATGTTGAATTACATATTATTGTTGAAAGCAAGATTAAAACCTTCTAAGTTTGGAACCGTGCATGTATGAACATCCCGATAATGGGAAAAATTTTATGCGCTTGGCGGACAAAGGGTGAGCGATGAATTTCGTTCAAGTTATGTAGTATTGATCAATCAGGGTACAATGAAATGATCACCCTCCGTGCGTAAGTAAGTTATAACGGTTTCGCGGATGAATTTACGCTAAACCTTTTCAAAAATGAAAACCATGTTCATAGTATGTTTCTTAAACCATATTCATGGGTGGAGCCTAATTTCAAGAAATTGAAAGAGAGTTGTTATGTGAATCTTTTATCAAGATCTGATTACTTCACAACTTTTGATTCGTTGTAGAAGTGTTATGTAAAGAGAATACTTATATTCTTTCAAACTTATATATATAATTGTTATTACTTGCTGAGCACTCAAATGCTCATCCTTGCTTAAACTAAATGTTTTCAGTTACGTACGATCGACCTGAAGGCTCAGGCACGAACAAGGGAAAAGAAAAGTTGTTTGAATGAGATTTAGTATGAGTTAATGGTTATAGTTAGTAAGACAAATGGAATCTATTGTCAGGTATTGTAAGGAATGTATTTGAAGGTCACGTACCTGGGGAAGTAAACTTTGATGTATGTAAATTAAGTTCGAATGTATTATTATTTAGTATTATTCAGCTTAAAGAAATGGTATCGTGGAGAACCGAGTTCGGGTTACAAGTACCCGGATTTGGGGTCGCCACAGATAATACTTGAAGGACAAAATAAAAAATGAAAGAAAACTTGAAGGCATTGTACTGTAATATTTCGAGTCTCAAAACGTGCAATTATCAAAACTATATTTTCCTACAAATAGAAGCTCATTCTTCCTTCATTTTTACTAATTCACTAAAGCTTTAGAGCAATTATTATAGAGAGAAAGAAGAAGAGAAGTCTGCTACCTCTCTACTCCAGTATCCAGTTTCTTTCTAAGGTAAGGGGTATTATTTCTTTCGTATTCATGAAGAGAGTTATTGTTATTCCATTCCTTATTATTATGTTGGAATAACCTGTTTATGTAAAGTACTGCATACATGGTGAAATTCTTCTATTATTCTATTATTTATTATTCTGTTGGAATATCCTACCTGTGCGGATTACGCATGACCTGGTTTCATTCTTTATTATTACATTTGAATATCACATGCTGCATGCGATTCGCATGACACAGTTCTATTCTTTATTATTTTGTTGGAATAACTTTTCTGCATGCGGTTTATCGCATGCACAGTGAATTCTGTTGATATTCCATTCTTTATTATTCATTTGGAATATCTTGTGCATCTGGGATTATGCATGACTGGTTCCATTCTTTATTATTACATTGAGAATAACTTTTGCATGTCTTGCTCTATCGCATGCATGGTGAATTCTTCTGTTATTCCATTCTTTATTATTCTGTTGGAATAACCTGTCTATATGGATTACCGCATGTATGGTGAATGATCATTTGTATTCATTCCTTATTAAATTGTAGAAATGATCTATCTACATGGATTACCGCATGGCGGGTGAAAATCCATTTACAGTTTCATAATTTTTCTGACCCTCAAAAATTCTAGAAAAATTTAAAATGATAATTTGATGAGTTTTCTATATTGTGTCCAAAGATGACGATTTTTGGATGTATAGATTAAGAGTTATGGATTTTATGGGAAAAGACTATTTTAAAAGTAAACCCTTATAACTCCTTGTGGTTAACTCCAAAATTAGTGAAATTTTTATTGGGAGTACATGTATAGAACAGGAGTATACCCTGTAAATTTCGGAATTTTTGGACAAAAGTATAATTTATGATAAATGTCTAAATATTCGGCAGTTTTGGCCATATGAAAAATAGTAAATGAATTTTAAAAATTCCGAGAAAAATATATGTTCAATATGGGACTATATTCTGCTAAATCCCAGAAAAGAAATATTTTTGGGACTGATTTGGTATTTTTCATGAAAATGAACTAGTTATGAGTAAATGAATTAAATATGTTATGTGAAGTAACGAAATTGGAAAATAGGATTTTATGGCTTGGGAATCCTATATAGGGTATATGCAGATTTTTGATGAGAGATTTGATCATTGGTGATGAAATCTTATGAGTATGGCATTTTTGAATGATTAAAATGCATTATTTGGTAAAATGTAAATAATTGAAATAAATTGTTTATAAGTTTAAGAAGTGATTAAAATATTATTATAATATTAATAATATTAGATTATGAGTTTATTAAGTGATTGATAATATTTGGATAAATTTAAAGTCTTTAATATTTATCCTTGATTTTGTTTGATTTGATTTCGTTTGATTATTGTTTATATCATTGTCATCATCCTCATGCTTATATTGTGATGAAAGTCATCTTTGGCTTACGTGCATAGATGGACTTGGTATGATTATGACCAGGGATTATTAGGTATAATCATGACCGTAATGTAACGAATGATGTGGTAAAAGTCCTCATTGGCCGGTAGTACATTGATGGATAGTTTTTGGTATGATTATGACCAGGGATTATTCGATATAGTTATGACCATTGATGATTTAATGATTATCTTTGGCCCGTAGTGCAGGGATGATTCGATGATAAAAAAAATTGATGAAAATATTTTAAATCATAGAAGATACTAGATATCATGCTCTACTTGACTCTTCTAATGGATTGCTTATTCCACTGCAGTTAAACTTGATGTCTATTGTATTTTAACAGTTTAACATTGTTGAAGGCTAATGATAATTTATTCTGCATTATCTTAGTTATAATATTTCTTACTGGGCTAGTTGAGCTCACCCTTTCTTTCACTGTTCTCTTCAGGAAATGAGAATATAGCTGGGACAAGTAGGGGAATGGAGTGACGGTCCATATGATAGCATTAGTAGTCCTCACTATTCTGTTAAATAGTGTGACAATAAATGTAATGAGGACTCCATTGAGTGTGGATATTGTCTAGATGATAATATTCTTTTTAAAACTCTCAGTTTATGTTTTGTCGTATTTTACACGACAGTTGTATTATTAAATTGTATTTGAATTTTGTACCATGTATTTGGCAACTCAAGATGGGTGATGTATACCTATTTTGGGGGCGTCACAGTTGGTATCAAAGCTTAGGGATATGATCCTTGGTTGAGATGTGAGAAAAGAACTAGGAGGGGAGAGACGGGGAATTCATTCGCTAGTATGACCTACCTAAGTTTATTTGGTATTTAATTGGTCGGTCAGAGTATAGGGATAATATGTTAATTGGTTTAATTAACCCCTGTTTTATGTTAGTTTTTAAGAATGGCAGCTAAGAACGTTAATAATGGAGTGAATGAGATCGTGGAGACACCTCTAATCACCAACCAGGATAATGTGATGTCAAGCGATGAAGGAATTAGAGATATCCATGTGGTGAGTGAAGAATTGATAGTTGCACCCGAGATAGTCGCAGAGATAGCAACTAAGAGTGAGGAAGAAGAGGAACCTGAGGAGAATTTATTCGAAGAATTCTATGATCGAAATTTAGAATTGCAAAATCGTATTCATGAGTTAGAAGAACAGGCTGAAGAATGGCAGGCGGTCGTGGAGCAAAAGGATGCAACAATTCAATCTTGTGTTACCCGATATGTGATGCTTGAACAGAAGCACTCTTTGGCAGAGTATAAGATGATAAAGCTAGAATCTGAGCTGAAAGAAGAAACAACTGAACGAGTGAGAATGAGTGATGCATGGGTAAAAGTTGCACGACGCGTTGATATTTTGGAAAGAGATGTCCGATCTAAGAAGGCTAAAATAGATGATATGTATTTCTCTTTTTGGACAGCAATTGAGAGAACCCAACATCGAGTCTTGAATTATCCTATACATTGCGGTCAACCCCAATTTGATATGGATCGAAGATTAATGATTCAGATCATGAAACAGGAGTACGATGAAGCAGTTCAGGGTGGAATATGCCCTATAAAAAAAGTCAATTTCAACGGTAGTGATGACCCCAAATGCTGCCCCAGACAAGTCAAAGCCGGGTAGTTCAAGGGAGAGCGGTTGTAATGACTTCCCAACAAGTGAGGAACCAAAATGAAGTTATCACGGGTTAGTTAATCATAAATTTTTGCGAAGTTTATACCCTGTTAGTTACCGGTTCAACCCATTCGATGATGTGGTTTATTTATTAAGCTGAGTCTCAGCGATAAAAAAAATTGATGAAAACATTTTAAATCATAGAAGATACTAGATATCATGCTCTACTTGACTCTTCTAATGGATTTCTTATTCCGCTGCAGTTAAACTTGATGTTTATTGTATTTTATCAGTTTAACATTGTTGAAGGCTAATGATAATTTATCCTGCATTAGTCATAATATTTCTTACTGGGCTAGTTGAGCTCACCCTTTCTTTCACTCTTCTCTTCAGGAAATGAGAATATAGCTGGGATGAGTCAGGGAACGGAGTGATGATCTAGATGATAGCATTAGTAGTCATCACTATTCTGTTAAATAGTGTGACAATAAATGTAATGAGAACTCCTTTGAGTGTGGATATTGTCTAGATGACAATATTCTTATTAAAACTCTCAGTTTATGTTTTGTCGTAATTAACACGACAGTTGTATTATTAAGTTGTATTTGGATTGTGTACCATGTATTTGGCGACTCAAGATGGGTGATGTATACCTATTTTGGGGGCATCACAATAAGCATGAATTTATTGATGTTTGAAGAATAGATATTACAGTTAAGCTTTACATCAATAAGAATTTAAGTTTCAACTTATCTCTATTTCTTTGATCTTTGGCGTGGAGGATTGACATACTCCTCAGCTTTTCTTTTCCTGCTTGCTTCTTCTCTTCTGGCTAGATCTTCCAGCTCACTTCGGCTTATCCTAGGATTGTGATCATGCCTATTCATGAATGTAGGATCTCCAATTGGCATTCTTAGGCATGTGGTGGTCACATTTTGTGAGCTGGTAGTTTGCCCTAGACTCCTTATTGGTTGAGCCATTAAAATTTCTTGCTGATCAGATCGATGAGTTTGATGGTCAGATCGTGGAGTCTGCTGGTGGAATTGCCTTGTAGGAGGATTCCTTGAAGATTGAGTTTGGGATTGACCTCTGCCTCTGCCCTTGCCGTTAACTCCTTTCCCTTTATTCTCCCCCTTTATGTCAGCATCAAGGGTTTGAATCTCGTTGGATAGGCGAGTCACTCCTTAGACGAGCTCGTTGAGTTGGCTTTGGGTTTGAGCAATGTCCTCTCGATTTTCTTTGATTAGAGCATCAAATCGAGCGTCCCGTCATTGGAGGCTGTGCAGAATAGTGTCAGTCTGTTTCATTTGGAAAATGGAGAAGTCTTGAAATTCTTTCAATGCAGTTTGGAGACTTATGATGCTGTTTATCATAAGTTCATTGTGAGACTCCTGAGTCTTCTGTAGGAGCAGAACAACATCCATGTGTCTTTTGGCTACGAGAAAGTGGATGTCATTCCTATCCTTTATGCTCTTAATCATTTCCTTGATGAGCTCCTTAAGCTTCTTAGTGAGCACAGAGCTGAGGGTGCTTGGGAGACCATTTCCAGCATTGATCATTGTTGTTAATCTCATTTGAATGAGTTCAGTGTGTTCTTCAAGACTCTCATCTAGTTCCTTGATCACTTTCTTGGACATTGCTGACAAATCTGATTTGGTGGGCAGTTCTGAGAGAAGTTCATTTAGTTGGGGAATTTGTGAAGGAGGGGGTGTGTTTGGGTGTTTAGAGTAGGTGGCTCTACGATTTGAGCTTGGGACTCTACAATGGGGCTAGAGTCAGTGATCGTAGAGATGATGGGAGTTGGGAGCAATATAAAGTTTAGCATATTTGGTTCATCGATTCATGAAATTTTGGGATTACATGGCGGGAATTGATTTAGTGGATGAAGGATCACTTCCAACCATCTTGGGAATTCATAAAATTGACTGAAGGATGGTAATGGAAAGTGATTAATTCTGAAGAGGTTGGGATAGATAGTACCTCATGCTCAGTCTTTGAAGATGAGTTATTTGTGAGTAACTTTTTGACAAAGTTAAAGCTGCCTGGGAATCCATGAGCTAGCATAGAGATGGATGAATATTCTTTGAAGCTCCAAAACATGTGATTCCAGGAGTTTAGAATTTGAGCTTGATGAAAAGGCATCATGGGTAGATAGGAGAACAGTTGCTCATAGTTAGCTTTTCTATACCCGTTAATGCCCACAGCTATGATCTCAATCTCGTCATCTTCGTCCTCTTCTTTGTCTTCGTTCAAGGATTCCACTATCTTAATGGCTTCATTTTGTTCCTGCTATGGTTCTCCCTCATTTTCTGCAGGATCCTCTTCTTCTGTCATGGGGATATCATGAGCCTCCCCCTCAACATGATCATCCTCCTGCAGGATTAGTAGCTCCCCCTCAGCTGGAGAATTTTCTAGGATGAGAGCTTCAGGCATCTCACCCTCAGCTTGAGCTTTGTCCTTTTGGCTTTCTTTGGATAGTTCCTTTTCAGCAGCCAACTCTTTGTCTTCCATTTTAAGTACTCCTTCATTGACAAGGATGTACTTCTTAACCAATTTTTGTCTTGGTTTTATAGGCTGAGCCACAACCTCAGGACTTCCTTAAGCTTCAGTTCTATCCTGTTGATTATCCAGAACGTCTAGTGCAGCAACTTCCTTGCTCGAGGTGTTCAGTCTGGTCTCTACGATCGGTGGAGACTCTACGATCGAAGAGACAGATGGCCTCTTGGATTTGTGACTGGTTTTGTTCTTCTTCAGCAGTTGTGATATGGTGGCTCTGTCTTCATCTACCTCAGCCTGCTGTTGTTTTCTTCTTAGAATCCTTAGAGTCTCAATATCAGAGGACTCTACAGGTATATATGTAGTTGATCCCTGGGGTTCTTTTGTCATTCTAGCCTTTAGCTTTCTCTTGCCCTTTCTTTTTCTGACCAGGACAGTGGGTTCTTCCTTGTTAGTTTCTTTTTCTTCTTCAGTCTCCCTAAAAACTGACATATTCCCTGGAATCCCTGACTCCTTTGCATCAGCAGTCCTACCACTGGACTCAGACATCATTCGTACATTTTCAGTTGGATTCCTTTTCCAGTTCTCAAACAGTTGTTGGGTCATTTTTCTGTTTAGATTTATTTATTCACCTTCATCATCCTCAATTTTATCTCCCAAGGCGGACTATAGAATAATACTGATGAATCGCCCATAGAGCATCTTCCCAGAGTTTTTTAATTTCTTCTAGCTGAGAATCCATTTTTTAATCCATTCAAGTAGTAGAGCTCCATAGTTAAGTTGTATTCCACAACTTATGGCAGTTATGAGCTTGAGTTGTACCACATTTACAGAATTGTGGCCTGAGCTCTTGCAACATATGCATTTTCCGACAACGTCAACCAAAAATTCGTACCTTTGAGGAAACTCCTTCTTCTTGTATCCTTTGACAGAGGGGAATTTCTTGTGATGCATTCTTTTAAGTCCCTCATGGAAATCTATGACATCTATGAACGAACACCCTTCAGATTTGAAACCTAGGGCTAGGTTGATGTCCTCAGCCTTCAGCTTGATTTCCACATCCCTGACTTTCACAGTGATGATGTCGTTTTCGAACACACTGTTCCTATAGAATTCTTTTACTAGCTTTGGGTAGATCAATGTGGTAGCATACCCAGAGCTTCTTGAGACCAAATTTCTTCTTTATTAATGATAGAGTTTTGTGAAATTTGGGTTCAGCAATTTTGAACTCATCAAAACAGAGTCTGTAGCCAGAGATGACGTTGGAGGCTGGCATTAATTTCTTTGCAAGGTGTATGGTTGATTGAGCTTACTTGAGAATTAGGGTTTCTGCTTGCAGAGATAAGGAGAGAGATAAGCTTTTGAACTTCTGATTTTAAAAAGGCGTCTTCAAATGGTACTAGTAACTTCTCACTCTCCATTTTTCTTAGTGGGACATGTGTCGAATTCTGCTTGGCTCTACGAATCTGACTGAGGAGTATTGTACTGAATTGCCCTTAGTTCCTTTTGAGCTAATGTATTCTTTGGAAGGACTACGATCGCTGAGATGGTCCTTGGAATCGTCGAGTCTATTCTATGTTTGTCGAGTCTGCTCAGCAATCATTGAGTCTGTTCAGCAATCGTCATGTCTGAGCTGCAATCATCGAGTCTGAACTGCAATCGTCGTGTCTGACCGAGTCCTTGTGATGAACTTTTGACTTAGCATTTTTCTCGATTCAAGGTAACTCAGGAAGGGCCAACCTCATAGAGTAAATCAAGGGTTAGGTTTGTTCCTGAGGTGCTTATCAGAGAAATTGCTTTATTTTGAACTTTATCATCACAGGATGCTCCTTTATTTTGTTGATGGGACTCTGCTATCGTTGAGTCTGCACCACGATCGTTGAGTTTGCACCGCGATCATTATCTTTTATGTCACTTCAGCTCTACGATTGTGGACTTCCTTTGATCATGTCTATGATTTCGAACATAGCCTTTATATCTGTATAGTTAGCACAAACTAGAGCATATTTTTCATGGTTGTAAGTTAAGCATGCCTAGCTCACTTATTAACTTGTTAAATCTGGATTCATCTAGAGGCTTTGTAAAAACATCAGCAAGTTGATTTTCAGTAGGGATATATTGTAAAGATATAGTTCCATTTTGCACATGATACCTAATGAAGTGATACCTTATTTCTATATGCTTAGTCCTAGAATGCATGATAGGATTATGAGTTATTGCTATTACACTTCTGTTATCATAGTGAATAGGTATGAACTTGAATTCAAATCAATAATCTACTAGCTGATTTTGCAGGCTGCAAAATAGATAGAAAGAGTACTAGTGGCACCTGTCAATTGCTGGGAAATAGACTTGTATCCTGGTTTAGCCTGAAATCTAGCACAAATGCATGTTGCAAACATTATATCTGGTCTACTGGCAATTAAATATAAAAGAGAGCCTATCATACCTCTGTATTGAGTTATATCAATACTTTTACCTTTTTCGTCTTTGTCAAGCTTGGTTGCAGGGGCAATTGGGGTTTTCATGGGAGAGGCTGATTACATGCCATACTTCTTAAGTAAATCTTTAATGTACTTGGCTTGGTTTATTAAGATTCCTTCATCAGTCTGCTTTACTTGCAGTCCAAGGAAGAAGTTCAGCTCAACCATCATGCTCATTTCAAACTTGCTCTGCATAATCTTGGAGAATCTCTTGCATAACTTTTCATCAGTAGATCCAAAAATAATATCATCAACGTATATTTGAACCAACAAGACTTTATCTTTATGCTTTCTAAGAAATAGTGTGGTATCTACTCTACCTCTAGAGAACCCATTTTTAATAAGAAAGTTAGTTAGTGTTTCATGCCATGCTCTAGGTGCTTTTTTAAGACCATATAAAGCTTTGTCTAATCTATAAACATAATTAGAAAGAGATGGATTGATGAAACCTGAAGGTTGCTCTACATAGACTTCTTCTTGAAGTTCACCATTCAAGAATGCACTTTTGACATCCATCTGAAAGACCTTGAATTTCATGTGAGCGGCAAAGGCAAGGAATATTTTGATGGCTTCTAGTCTTGCAACAGGTTTAAATGTATCATCGTAGTCAATGCCTTCTTCCTAAGAGTAGCCTTTGGCCACTAGTCTTGCCTTATTTTTGGTTATTTCTGAAGACCCACTTGGTTCCAATGACAGGATGATTCTTTGGTCTTGGTACCAATCTCCATACTTTGCTTCTTTCGAACTGATTAAGTTCTTTCTGCATGGCTTCTATCCAGCTGGAGTCTTCCATAGCATCCTCTATCTTCTTAGGTTCCATTTGTGACAGGAAGCTTAGATAAAAATATTCATTTTGGGTGGCAGCTCTTGTTTTAACTCTTGCACTCAGATCTCCAATGATTAAGTCTTGAGTATGATCTCTTACCCATCTGTTTCCTATTGGAACATCTGTCCTTATGCCTTCTTGTCTTAGATCTTCAAGATCTATTTCTTCTTCTTGGTGTGGAGGCTCGTTGTCTGGCATAGGCCTCTCTACGATCTCATTTCCTTGCTCAACGATTTCACTGTTTGGTACTA
Source organism: Panax ginseng (assembly GCA_020205605.1). Taxonomy (NCBI): domain Eukaryota; kingdom Viridiplantae; phylum Streptophyta; class Magnoliopsida; order Apiales; family Araliaceae; genus Panax; species Panax ginseng. The sequence continues at coordinate 122,396,849 of CM035132.1, read as the reverse complement.
CGATCGTAGTGTTGAGCTTGACGACCTCTTTCGTAGTGTCTGAACTGTCGGTCGTAGTGTCTTGAAGTGTTTAAGTCTATCTCATCAAAGATGATGTGAATTGAGACTTCAACACTCAATGTCTTCTTGTTGAACACACTGTAGGCCTTACTGTCTGTGGCATATCCAAGGAAGATTCCTTCGTCTGACTTGGGTTGAAACTTAGTCAATCTTGCTTTAGTTTGTTGAGAATGTAGCATGCACAACCAAATACATGAAAGAAAGTAGGCGACACTTGCTTTCTTCCTTTCCACAGTTCATAGGGAGTCTTCTTAATCGTAGAGTGTATGAGTGATCTGCTGCTTACGAGTGTAGCATGCGGTGTTGGCGACTTCCGCCTGTAAGTATTCAGCGGATGGGATCTTTGCTAGCAGTGTTAGAGTTTATGCCCTAGAGGCCAATTATTTGAAATAATTGCTTAACATTTTGATATTATATTTGATTGAATAAATGAATGATTTTAATATGGTTTTATTTACTGTGTTATATAATTGTTAACATAATAAAATTCCTTAGAATAGTGATACAAATTATATAGTTTCAAGTATGTGACTTGAACATGAGATTATATAATTACAATTAGTATAATTGTTCTTAAATGTCCCTAGTCGAGTATCATTGTTGGTGGGACAACATTGATGCATTGAGACTAGTATGTGGATTGACTGATGACCAAATCTCATTGGTTATAAATATATGAGATATTAAGTCAATGCATAGGTACATGTTAGAGAACGATGTACTGAACAGACCCACCATGAGAATTCTATGTGGAGCATTATGCGAAGTGTCATTAGAAATTCTCATAGTGATAATGATGTAATGGTCCTCCGACCACGAAATCACTATATTACTACACGGAATTTATGTACTTTGATATCATCAAATGTCACCTTTAATAGGGTGGACTATAAAGGTGATTATTGGGTACATCATGAATCGTGTAAGGAATATGAGTGATCTAGATGGAATTTAACCCTCCTATATATTAGGGATGATATCCATAGGCCTCTTGATTGAGTAGGACTATGAAATGCATAGCCATGCTCAAATAGTGATTTGTTTCATATAGTACGCTCATTGATCAAGAAAACTCAGATTAAATTATGAAGAGTATGACACATTCCATGACTCGAGTTTAATCTAGGATATTATGGTTAAAAGGATTAAATTACATTGAAATATTGGTCACGAAAAGGTTGTATCGAATCATCGATCTTATTATTACTTGGGTAGCAGTGATGCATTACTAGATGCCAGCTCAACGCTTTATAATTTTATAATATGATTTTAAAATTATTGCCAACGTAATAATAACCTATAAAGGTCATACACATAGAACGTAATTTAAAATGGAATTAATTTAAATATATTAATATGATTAATAGTATTTAAATTACTTAATTTAAATTAAAAGGATAATTTGTATATATGTATATTAATTAACTAAGACTTAATTAAGATATATATATATATATATATAAATTGATTTTTATTAAAATACGTTTTGATTAATCCCTTTTAACTACTATATATATGATATAGTAGCCACTTAGGGTAATATCATAACATCATAACCCTAGCCGCTCTTAGAGAGAGACTAGAGAGAAATAGTTCTAAAATCCATTCCTTTTGGTGGCTAATCTACATGATTCTATTTATCGCAAATCGTCTTTACGGTTCATGAAGGCGTTCGTGTGGATACCGTAGTAGGGCGCGATTCGTTTGGATTAAGTTGGAGATTCGAGCGCATCAATTTCAGAAGCATTTTCATATTCGGTATAATTTCTAACCACTGAATTAATTATTTTCGCATGGATCCTGTTTAGGGTTTTAGAAATTGCTTTAAATTGTTCTATTTCCGCTGTGTGTTTCTGTGTCAAAACCCTACCGTGGTATCAGAGCTACTTGTGAAACGATTAATTCAGATAACGTGTTTAATTATTTTCGATATATATGGTATGTGATGATACAATTTTACCGATCTGAAATTGATTATATTGTTTTCGATATATATGATATATGATGATACAATTTTACTGAACTGTTAATTGAGTATATGATATTCTGTAATCGACATATTATGGTATTATGAATATCAGTAATAGATATGCATGTATATGATGTTCTGTTAATTGAGTATATGATATTCTGTAATCGACATATTCTGGTATTATGAATATCAGTAATAGATATGCATGTATGTGTTGTTCTGTTAATTGTATCTTATATGGCGTAATAACAATATTCGGTTTAATATGATTAATTGAAACCGGGACCACTAGCTAGGGAGACCCCCATGGACCCCCCCCCCCTGTCAGAGCGACGATGGTCGTGACCCCAATTTGTTATATATAGTTTTCTTTAATTTTATATAAACTGTTATATGCTTATTGTGATATACATAGTGCACAGGTATGGCCTTTTGACCCATAGGTTAGTGGTTTTGGTTTTGAAATACGGTTTGCATGTCGTGCCTTTCTATAAATTCTAATGTAAAATTCTCTTCTCATCTAAATCCCCTCGAATGTAACTCGAGGTTTCTTTATGTCATGTAATAATCTGTAATCGATGAAGATGAAAAGATGAAGGACACGATGGAAAGATGATGATGGAGAGGAGGCACATGCTTGAGGAAGATCCAAGGAAGCTATTTATTTTAAGATCTTTTACCACCTTAGATTGACCTTCAATCTTTCATTAGCTTGGAAAGATTGACAGTGGATTGGGCAATAACTGTGACACATTTAATTTTGCACTTTATTTATGCTTGTATGTGATATGATATGATAAATAATGTGCATGCTTAATAAGATTAAAATTGGTGAGATCTAAATTTATTAATAAAATCCCTCATTAAATTATTAAGTCTAAATCAGATGCCTTCCAATGAATAACACTCATCAAGACCTTGATCAATAGATGTAGGTTTGCCAAAGCAAAGTACCCTATTTATCTAGGTAAGATGCGATAGGATAATTGTGATATCCAAACTGTTAAAATCATTGGGCCCGACTTAACTAAGTTATCTCAATAGGATTGTGGACTTAGAGGCATAGAGTTTGGTAGGTACCATTAGATGGACTAGAAACAATTGTTGTTTACCGAACTATCTAGGAGTTATATATGATATAATTGACAAAAAGGGTTGTCTACCTAAATAATTGTGTTTTAAGAGATTAGCCAAAGCTAACTTAGGGCATAATAAAATATGGATCTTGGCTCACTAGAAAGATTTAATTGAAAAATGCTTTCCGAATTAATGGTGAGGGCTATTAATTTGAATAAAATAGTGGGAGGTATATTTTGAATGTACTATTATCAATTACATAATATCAACTCTGCAATTTGACTTATTATTTTTTTGCACTTATAAATTGTAGATATCAATGGCAAACAACAACAATACAAGTAGTCTTTCACTACGACCAGTCCTTGAGAAGGACAAGCTGAGTGAAATTAATTTCCTTGACTAGCATAGGAACTTGAGGATTATCCTCAAACAAGAGCGCAAGCTATATGTCATTAAAAGGCCCATTCCTGCAGTACCAGCTAATATTGCACCACGTGCGGAGCATAATGCTTACAAGAAGCATCAAGATGATGCTCTGGACGTGAGTTGTCTCATGCTAGCAACCATGAACGCTGAGCTTCAGAAGCAACATGAGTTGATGGATGCTTATGAGATAATCGAGCATCTCAAGAAATTGTTCGAAGGGCATGCTCGACAGGAGAGGTATGATACATGCAAGGCATTGTATCACTGCAAAATGGGTGAACGTGATCCGGTTGGTCCACATGTGCTGAAAATAATTGGGTATATTGAGTACCTTGATAGGTTGGGTTTTCCAATCACTCCGGAGGCCCAAACAGATCTTGTTTTGCAATCCTGAACAAAGAATTATTCTCAATTTGTCATAAATTATCTTATGAATGAAATTGTGAAACCCCTTACTGAGTTGTTGAGCATGTTAAGAACTGCCGAGAACAACATGAAAAAGGCAGGACCCGCTCCCATAATGATGGTGCAAAAGGGGAATGCTAAGGGAAAATGGAAAGGCAAGAAGAAGATAGGATCTAATTCTGGTGCCAAACCTAAATTCAAAACCAAACAGGCTTTAAAACATAAAGGTGGGGTGGCTAAAGAAGGTGATTGTCACTTTTGTGGAAAACCTGGACACTGGAAGAGGAATTGTCTTGCTTATTTGGAAGAAGTGAAGAAAAAGAAAGGAAGTGGGACTTCTGATTCAGGTATATATGTTATAGAAGTCAACTTGTCTACTTCTACATCATTGGTATTAGATATTGGATGTGGTTCTCACATTTGTGTTAATGTGCAGGAACTCCGAAGGAGTAGGACTTTGGCAAAAGGAGAGGTTGACTTACGTGTTGGGAATGGAGCAAGAGTTGCTGCACTGGCCGTAGGAACTTATCATTTATCTTTGCCCTCTGGGCTAGTTTTAAAATTAGAAGATTGTTATTTTGTGCCTGCTATAAGCAAAAACATTATTTCTGTTTCTTGTTTGGACAAGAAAGGTTTTTCATTTATAATAAAGAACAACCGTTGTTCGTTTTACTTAAATGATATATGTTATGGTGTTGTACAATTGTTTAATTGTCTTTATATTCTTGATTTGGAAATGCATATCTATAACATAAATACAAAACGATTTAAATCAAATGATTCAAATCTGACATATCTCTGGAACTGTCGTTTGGGCCATATAAATGAGAAACGCATATCAAAACTCCATAAAGATAGATTTTTGGATTCATTTGATTTTGAATCATATGAAAAATGCGAATCTTGTTTATTAGGCAAGATGACTAAAGCCCCTTTCACTGGACACAGTGAACGGGCTAGCGATATATTGGGACTTATACATAGTGATGTATGTGGACCCATGAGTTTGTTAGCAAGAGGTAGGTTTTATTACTTCATTACATTTCTTGTGACTTGATGAGATATGGATATGTGTATCTTATGAGACACAAATTCGAATCCTTTAAAAGGTTCAAGGAATTCAAGAATGAAGTTCAAAACCAATTTGAAAAAAGCATAAAAGCCCTTCGATCCGATCGAGGAGGTGAATACTTAAGCCAAGACTTTGATGACCTTCTAAAGAAGTGTGGTATTATATCACAGCTCACTCCACCTAGAACACCACAATGGAATGGTGTGTCTAAGAGGAGGAATCGAACCTTGTTGGACATGGTACGATCAATGATGAGTCATGCAGATCTTCCAATAAGCTTCTGGGGTCATGCCCTAGAGACAGCTGCATTCACACTTAACCGTGTTCCTACAAAGACGGTTCAGAAGACACCATATGAGATGTGGACTCGGAAACGTCCTAGTGTGTCGTTCATGAAGATTTGGGGTTGCGAGGCGTTTGTAAAACGTCTGGATTCTGACAAGCTCGGACCCAAATCTGACAAATATAATTTTGTGGGATACCCAAAATAAACAAAAGGGTATTATTTCTACAAACCTTCTGAGAACAAAGCGTTAGTTGCTCGAACTGGTATTTTTCTAGAAAGAGAATTTGTCTCTAAAGGAAACAGTGGGAGGAAAGTAAACTCGAAGAAATTCGAGAACCACAAAATATCATTAAACCTGAGTTGGAACGTGAGCAGGAACCACAAGATGTTATGGAAAGTGAACCTGCTCAAATTACACAAGGAATTCGTAGATCTGGTAGGACACGCCAAGAGCCCGAGAGATATTATGGATATCTTGTGACTCAAAACGGCGATGTGATGCTCGTAGATCAGGATGAGCTTGCTTCCTACCAAGAAGCTTTGAATGGACCAGATTCTGAGAGATGGCTTGAAGCCATGAGATCTGAAATGGACTCCATGTATACTAACCAAGTATGGACTTTGGTTGATCCACCCGAAGGGGTAAAACCAATAAAGTGCAAGTGGGTTTTCAAGAAGAAAACCGACATGGATGGTAATGCACAAACCTATAAAGGCCGACTGGTAGCAAAAGGTTTCAAACAAGTTCAAGGTGTTGACTATGATGAAACCTTCTCTCCAGTGGCAATGGTTAAATCCATCAGGATCTTACTTGCTATTGCAGCTTTTTATGATTACAAAATCTGGCAGATGGATGTCAAAACTGCTTTCCTTAATGGAAATCTCCTTGAGAATGTGTACATGACACAACCTGAGGGTTTTGTCGCTCCAAAGGATGCTGGAAAGGTATGTAAGCTGCAACGATCCATTTATGAATTGAAGCAAGCCTCTCGGAGTTGGAATCTTTGATTTGATGAAGCAGTCAAAGAGTTTGGCTTAATAAAAAATGAAGATGAACCTTGTATATATAAGAAGGTTAGTGGGAGTCACATTGTATTCCTGATATTATATGTTAACGATATATTAATTATTGGGAATGACATTCCTTCATTACAGGCTGTAAAAACATGGTTAGGAAAATGTTTCTCCATGAAAGATTTAGGCAATGCAGCCTACATTTTAGGTATCAAGATCTATCGAGATAGATCGAGAAAAATGATCGGCCTAAGTTAGAGTACATATATTGATGAAGTGCTGAAACGGTTCAGCATGCAAGTGGCAAAAAGAGGACATTTACCCATGACTCATGGTGTAAAGATCTCTAAGGCCCAATGTCCTAAATCACAAGATGATGAGGAGCATATGAGAATGATCCCTTATGCTTCGGCAATTGGATCTATCATGTATGGAATGATATGTACTCGTCTGGATGTCTCGTATGCTTTGAACATGACGAGCAGATACCAGTCGAATCCAGGTGAAGGTCACTGGACAGCAGTCAAGAATATCCTCAAGTACCTTAAAAGGACTAAGGATTCATTCTTGGTATATGGAGGTGAAGATGAACTAGCGATAGAAGGGTTACACGGATGCTAGTTTCGGATGATAATGATGATTATAAGTCTCAGTCAGGTTTTGTATTTTGCCTTAATGGTGGTGCTGTTAGCTGGAAGAGTTCAAAGCAAGAGACAGTAGCCGATTCTACAATAGAAGCTGAGTATATTGCTGCTTCTAGTGCAGCCAAGGAGGCTGTATGGATTAAAAGTTCATCACTAAACTAGGTGTTGTTCCAACCATTGTTAATCCGATTAAGCTATACTGTGATAACAATGGAGCCATTGCACATGCTAAGGAACCCAGATCTCACCAACAATCCAAGCATATACTTAGGCGGTACTATCTCATCCGTGAAATCATTGATAGAGGAGATGTACATATAGGAAGAATGCCAACTGATGATAATGTTGCAGATCCACTGACCAAGGCTTTGTCGCAGTAAGGCTGACGACGGTCACACTAGTTCCATGGGTATTAGATACATGAGTGATTGGCTCTAGTGCAAGTGGGAGACTGTTAGAGTTTATGCCCTAGAGGCCAATTATTTGATATAATTGTTTAACATTTTGATATTATATTTGACTGAATAAATGAATGATTTTATTATGTTTTTATTTACTGCGTTATATAATTGTTAACATAATAAAATTCCTTAGAATAGTGATACAAATTATATAGTTTCAAGTATGTGACTTGAACATGAGATTATATAATTACAATTAGTATCATTGTTCTTAAATGTCCCTAGTTGAGTATCATTGTTGATGGGACAACATTGATGCATTGAGACTAGTATGTGGATTGACTGATGACCAAATCTCATTGGTCATAAATATATGAGATATTAAGTCAATGCATAGGTACATGTTGAAGAACGATGTCTTTGGACGGACCCACCATGAGAATTCTATGTGGAGCATTATGCGAAGTGTCATTAGAAATTCTCATAGTGATAATGATGTAATGGTCCTCCGACACAAAAATCACTATATTACTACTACGGAATTTATGTACTTTGATATTATCAAATGTCACCTTTAATAGGGTGGACTATAAAGGTGATTATTGGGTACATCATGAATCGTGTGAGGAATATGAGTGATCTAGATGAAATTTAACCCTCCTATATATTAGGGATGATATCCATAGGCCTCTTGATTGAGTAGGACTATGAAATGCATGGCCATGCTCAAATAGTGATTTGTTTCATATAGTCTGCTCATTGATCAAGAAAACTCAGATTAAATTATGAAGAGTATGACACATTCCATGACTCGAGTTTAATCTAGGATATTAAGGTTAAAAGGATTAAATTACATTGAAACATTGGTCACGAAAAGGTTGTATCGAATCATCGATCTTATTATTACTTGGGTAGTAGTGATGCATTACTAGAGGCCGCTCACTATTTATAATTTTATAATATGATTTTAAAATTATTGCCAACGTAATAATAACCTATAGGGTCACACACATAGAACGTAATTTAAAATGGAATTAATTTAAATATATTAATATGATTAATAGTATTTAAATCACGAATTTAAATTAAAAAGGATAATTTGTATATATGAATATTAATTAAGTAAGACTTAATAGGATATATATATATATATATATATATATAAATTCAGATTTTATTAAAATACATTTTTGATTAATCCCTTTTTAACTACTATATATATGATATAGTAGCCACTTAGGGTAATATCATAACATCATAACCCTAGTCGCTCTTAGAGAGAGACTAGAGAGAAACAGTTCTAAAATCCATTCCTTTTGGTGTCTAGTACCATAGTTCCATTTACTGCAGATCGTACGACGGTTCGCGGGGCGTTCGTGTGGATACCGTAGAGGCGCGATTCATTTGGATTGCGTTGGAGATTCGAGCGCATCAATTTCAGAAGCATTTTCATATTCGGTATAATTTCTAACCACTGAATTAATTATTTTCGCATGGATCCTGTTTAGGGTTTTAGAAATTGCTTTAAATTGTTCTATTTCTGCTATGCGTTTCTGTGTCGAAACCCTACACAGAGTTCTTCCAGCTCTATCAATGTCCTATTCTTTCTCTCAGCTACTCCATTTTGTTAAGGAGTTCGTGGAGCTGAGAAGTTGTGACTGATGCCATTTCTGTGCAGAACTGGTCCATTTCTGAGAAGTTAAATTATCTGCCATGATCACTCCTTATGGCCTTGATTTTCTCTCCTTTCACGTTCATCACTAGTCTGAACATCTTGATCAGTTGGGAGCTTGTTTCATCCTTTGAGGTTAGAAAGAACACCCATGTGAATCTGGTGTAATCGTCGACTATGACCAGAGAGTATCTTTTCCCTCCAAGGCTCATCGTTGGAATTGGCCCAAATAGATCCACGTGTAGCAACTGCAGGGGCTTGTCAATTGAGTTGGCAGTTTTGCTCTTGAATAAGCTTCTGGTCTGCTTTCCAAGTTGACAGGCATTGCACGGTCTTTCTTTAACGTAGTTGAATTTGGGTAAGCCTGCAACTAGATCTTTTGAAGCTAATTTGGACATGCTTTTGAAGTTGAGATGAGATAATCTTCGATGCCATAGCCAGCTCGTTTCTTCAGATGCTTTAGCCAAAAAGCATATTGTCTCATCTGAGCTTAGTTGTCCAAGATTTAATGTGTAAACATTTCCTTCTCTTGTTCCGGTTAACTTTACAACAGATGTCTTCAGGTCTTAGACTTGACATTGATTGTTGAGGAATGTTATTTGATGACCCTTGTCGCAGAGTTGGCTAATGCTTAGAAGATTGTGTTGTAGACCTTCCACATAGCCCACTTTACTGAAGGATACTGCACCATTTCCAGCTGAGCCATATCCTCTTATCTTGTCAGAGCCGTTGTCTCCAAAGATGGCTGAGGGACCCTCCTTCTCTATGTAGTTGATGTAAGGGCTTTGTTCCCGATCATGTGCCTTGAGCATCCACTGTCCAGATACCAGGTTGTGATCATGGAGCTCTTTTCCTATAGTAACATTAAACCTTCATTTTGGTACCCATACTTGCATGGGTCCTACTTTGTTAGTGCCTTTGGGGACCCAAACCTGCTTGACTTTGGGTCTCATATGCATGGAATTATAATAACATTTTGCAGCCTTGTAGCCCTTTGTAGCACACAAAACATCTAATATGATGCATGTTTGTGTGTGTAAAAATTCTTCCTCCATTTGGACTTTTGTGGGTTATTGGTCATCCTACTATTAAGCTGATATTCCTTCTTCCATGTGTCCTTGTGTTTCATGATTTGTGAGGAGTATACCTTACCTCTACTATACCTTCCCAGTTGGTTCGTAGAGCTGGTCTTACTAGACTTTACGATCCTTCGAGGTTGGTGAGTAGTGGCTGGGTTACTCTTCTCTTTTCTAAAACCCAGACCGGCATGAGATCCCTTATTCCTAGGAATATGGATTGAATTAGTAAAGCATGGTTTGACAGGCTCTTCCTTCTATGAGGATTTCACAAATATAATGCCTCTACTTAAACTTGAGGCATTACTAGTGCTAGTTTCCTCTACTTTTGCCACACATGGCTCTGAGGTAGATTCCCCAAAGCCTAACCCTGTTCTTTCAGAGACATTTCTCTGACTAGAGATTAGGGAGTCCATGGATGAAGAGGATTAATTCCATGTAGAGATTGTCTTTTCTAGTTCCTCAATTTTAGAGGTTAGACTTGACTCTCTTTTTGCATTGAGCTCATTTGTTTGTTTCAAGAGCTTATTCTTAGCTTCAAACTTGGAGAGAGAATCAGTACTGAGAAGGGCTGTTTCTAGTTCTTCTTGAACTTTTTCTTTCTTCTTTTGAAGAAGTGAATAGTCCATAGTCAGAACTCTAAACCACTTCATGTATTGATGCAGATCAGATGTTATACCATGCAGTGCAGTTCTTAAGTCATCAATATCTACATCAGGAGAGTTGAAGTCAAATACCTCATCGATACTTACTTCATATATGTTGGAGTTCTATTTGTCCCTTGCATTTTCGGTCATCAGGCAAAGATTTGCCATTTGAGGATCTTCATCATCTCCAGATTCCGGAGTTGAGTCATTGTCTGAGTCACTCCACGATCCTCCAGCTACAAGGCCTTTGTCTTTCTTCTGAGGCCTTTTGTTGCCTTTGTATTCCTTCTTTGAATGTGATTTCTTCGTGAGTTCTTCTCTGAGAGGTTTGTTGCAGTTAGCAATGAAGTGGCTAGGTTTCTTATAATTGTAGTATAGGTCATTTATTTACTCCTGGCTGCTGTAGTTGCTGACTTTCTTTGGCTTGCTGGTTTTGCCTTGTGTCATGAACCTTCTGAGTCTCTTCACCAGCATTACAAAGTCCTCATCATCATCTTCATCATAGTCAAAATCAGCTTCAGTGTTGACTTTGGAGGTATTTTCAGTTGTTTTGAGAGCAACACCTTTATCCTTCTTTCTTCCTTCAGACAAGGTTTCTGCTCGTTGAGTTAGCTCCAGTTCGTATGTGAGAAGGTTGCCATATAACTATTGAACAGTCATTTCATGTAGATTCTTTGACTCTCTAATAGTAGTTGTTTTGGCATCCCACTTACTTGGTAAGGCTCTCATGAACTTTATGATTAGATCTTTGTTTGGATAGATCTTTCCATAGGCTCGTAGAGAGTTGAGCAGAACATTAAATCTCTCATAGGTGGCAGTGACGTTTTCTCCTTAAACGTTTGCAAACATCTCATATTGCTGAGTCAAGAGGGATTGTTTGTTTTCTCTGACTTCTTCTGTTCTTTCATGCATGATGAACAGTGCTTCCCAAACCTCCTTTATTGTTTTTCTATGGACTACATTTTTGAATAGATCATCTTCTAAAGATTGAAACAAAATGTTCTTGGCCTTTTAGTCGAGTTGAACAGCTCTCTTCTCGTTGTCTGTCCATTCTCTTTTGACCTTGATCTGTATTCTGTTTGGATCATCTATAGTTGGTGCAAGCTTTGTGGGAACGTAGGGCCCATTCTGAACAGTTTCAAATAGATCTTCATCTATTGAATCCATGTAGGCTTGCATCTGAACTTCCCAGTTGGCTAATTTATCTTTGTTGCACATAGGTGGCTTGCTGCCTCCTCCAGTCTTTGATTCGCTTGGTAAGTGTGTCATTGGATCTACTCAAGCTTTGTAAGCTATATAATAAAACCTACTTTGATACCAATTGTTAGTTCCCGGAGGCACAATACTTATCTAGAAGGGGGGATTGAATAGATATTTAAAAATATTTTTGTTTTACTTAGTTAGTTGATAATGATTAAAAACACAGCGGAATAAAGATTTGTTTAATCTCCCTTAAGATATCTTGAATTAATGAGAGTAAGGCAGTTATGGCAGTTATAGCAGTTATAGCACAAATATAATAGACACATCAGTTTTTAGTGGTTCAGAGCACTTAAAGCTCCTAATCCACTCTTCTACTCCTCGAGTAGGAAATCCACTAAGGATGTCTTTTACACTTTCTGAATCTCACAAATTCTTTCTAGACTAGCAGTTTAGGCACTTCTTAGTTCACACTTGAACTCTTCAAGTCCAGCAGACTTGGTTCTTCACAATTCACTTAGAACTCTTTAAGTCCTTTTAACTTGGAACTCTTACTTCAGTTGATTGGTAGTTGTAGAGTTCTTGATTGATGCTACTCAGTTTCTATTAAGCACTTGTTCGAAAGAGCTGAGTAGCTGAGCAAGCTTCCTCTTTTTCTCAGATCGTAGAGGTAAGCGTTGAGTGTTCTTGTGCATTTTTGTCCAATGCTTGCTTAGATCTCTCATCTGCATATGTTCTGCATATATGTGATCCTTGAAATCTATCCGTTGAAGCCATTTGTTGAAGCATTAAATGCGTTTGACATTTCTGAACTTTGATGGAGACTTTTCTGTACACCTTCTGAATTGCATTCTGGCCCACTGACACAGCAGACTGCTTTCTCACCTAACACCTAAAAAGGTGTTTTCCTCTGTCTTATGGTCCTTTCCTTAGCTTCTTGAATACGTTCCTTTTGTTGAATACTAAGGATATCTTTTGTACCGTTAGGACTGGTGAGGAGTTCAACGTTTCAAAATCATTCCACATTTGTTAGAATTTGTCTCCAAACAAAAGTAGGGATTGATGCTTCTGACACAAGGCAGATGATACTCTACGATCCATATTGTGGTGTCTTGTCACATTGGTGCTTGGTCTGAAGAGAACACTACGATCTCTCTTAAGGATTTGCACACTTCGATCTTCACTTGCTCGTCTTGCAGACTCTACATTTCTGAAAGCACACTACGATCTCTGAGTTAGCTTCGGCAAACGTCTGGACCACTCTACGATTTCTGGAGGGGCCCTTCAAGGCAGATACACTACGATCTTCTAAGCTCTACGATCCTGCCTTGGCTTCAGCAATCTCTTGATTAGCTCGATAGACTGTGATTCTTGTTGAGGCCTATCTATTCCTTTCAAGTCATAGATCAACCTAACATCTTTGATCTCTTTATTTATACATTCGTTTATAGAATGATGAACATTAAAAGCTAAGATCAACCTAACAAATTTGATCTATCACTAAGTCCTTGTACATATATTCCTTGAAGGACTTTACATATAATCATGAGCATTAACTTTAAACATCAAATCAAAATATGCATTCTTCCAACAGAAAGCTTAGAGTTAGGAAAACTTGCTCAAAGATAGTTTAGATAATTGCACAATTATAAAAGTAGAGTTAGAGAACTTGCCTCGTGCGTAGGTTAAATAATCACTACTCACGTTCACCACAAGTCCTACACATACCATATGTATTGAAAATACACATTAGCTACACTAACATTACCTTCATGAGTTGCTTTCTTACTTTTAGTATAGCTACTAACTAAGTTTAAGTTTAAACAACATCACATCCTTTCATGAACATTACTTTTTAGCTTTATTATAACTACTTAAGTGATCATGTCATTGCACCACATACACATAAACAACTTGATACAACATCCTATTACATGTCCAACATGTTATCATTAGGTTATACTAATACACAAAGGATTTCACTTGCATTCGCGCATCCCGACGCCCTCCGATTGGCTCCAAATACACAATAGTCCTAAAGATGGCCATTTTGATCCTTCATAACGATTTCAAATTGAACTCCTTAAAGAATAAAAGTTATAGGCCTATTCGTCCTCGTTCCGAATCATCTTGAATCACCTCAATCGGAGTTAGTATGCAAAAGTTATGGTCGTTTTACTACAGGAGGTCAAAACTGTCTGACCCAGACTACTATTAAATTCCTATTGAAATGAGAACTAAGTCGAGCGATTAGTACTGCGATGGCAAAATTAGCGTTATGGCTTCGATTTCGGCTTTGTGGCGCTGAGTTTTAATTTGCATGCTCGATTTTTGGTGCCGAAACTTACAGAAACCGCACACAAAGAACAGAACATAGCAATTCTTAACTGTTTAATGGCTTCTACCAGCTAATTTAACATATATAATTTATGTAAATCATTAACAAGCATACATATACTAATTTAGCACAACTTAAACAATAATTTTAGAGAAGTTAAATCCTTGAAACACTATTTTAAAACAAAACTCCATTGTTGACGTTGTTTTACAAGGTTTAACACTGTAAACCACAATTATCCAACGAATTCATTCCTTTGAACTACGTTCTCATTAAGTTCTTACCTAATTAACATACATAAGGTTCAATTTCACAATTACCATACAATCACATACTAATTTTGTTATCCTACAAAACATGTTCATGTACATATAATCACTGTAAAACCATTTTTCTTATTTTTGAACGTACATGTAAACTACAGCCATATATCTATGCTAGTTATTACCAAAACACATGATTTCATAATCAATTAGTAAAACATATGGATTACAGACACTTTTTGTAAAGAATTTTTATACCACAATCAAATTTAGAAACACTGATAATCAAATTCGTAATAAATTTAGCGTAAAACATATATAGTAAAGACATACCTTCAATTTGCTCAGACAATCTTTGTTAAACACCACAGACGACTATTTGAAAGTCTCAGGAAGTCTCTCTTGCTTTTCTCTTAGACTCTCTCAAAACTCTCTGAATTTTTCTTTTTCTTTCTTAGGCTTAAGTTTAGACAAATACGTAAACTAAAAAAATCCCACTGATAATCTATGCGTACTCTAAAACTGATAAGCCAACGTAAAATAAAAGAAACGCCTATGGTCATTATAAACCTAATAAATACTATCAGTTACCAATATAACGTATAAATATATTTTATTTATTTAATTTATTTTATTAATAATTCAAAATTTAAAAATCCAAAAGCCATAAGGCTCCGTTTGGCAAAACTCTTTTAAAATTAAAGACTTAATATATTTAAGCCTTGTTTGGCAAAACTAAATTAAACTCCTTTAATTTATTTTAATAACTCCTTTATAATATAGTTATTTATCACATTTTATTTAATTAAGTTTTCATACTTAATTTAATTAATTCTAATAATAATTTATTGAATAAATCATTTAATCATTATAAACTCTCTAACTTAATTATTAAATTAAATTAGAATATTATCTCATAACAATTAATTTTCTTAGCTCCTTAATTATTTACTTAACAAATAATTAACCAATCAAGTCAAATCAAATTAAATATTTATTCAACAATAACCACATCCATTAAATATTTATATAACCCAATAAATATTTAAAAATTATCATTAAAAATCTGGATTATTACAGATCATTAGTGGAGACATAAGTTTTCCAAAACTCTTAGCTATGCTAGACTTCAAAATTTTCGACATCAAGCTAAATACGCACTATGTGCTTTTGAAAATGAATTTTTATTCTCAACTCCTGGTGACCATTGTGTATGTGTGGACTTCGGGCCACCGACACCTCGTTACTTGTTGAGATGATAAAACGGATTTGTAATGATTTTTGAATGATTTTAAAGTATAGTCTATGCTATTTGTTTCGGCTAGACAATAATGATTTGAAATATCAAAATATATTTTTTATTTATCACTCATGTACCATGTAACCTGGTGTAGAGATGATAAAAAATTGATGAAGTTGTAAATACATGAATACTTAGTGTTGAATTTGATCTAAAATGTAACATTCCAGAATTTTAATTGTTATATTAAATATTTGTTGAATTAGATAAATATTTAATGGATGTGTTTATGGTTGAATTTGTAATTGTTCAAATTTGATTCGATTTGGTTAATTATTTGTTGAATAAATAATTAAGGAAATTAATTATTTTATTCTAATTTAATTTAATTATTAAGTTGGAAAGTTTTGATTAATTGAATTATTATTCTTTTATTTGAATTTGTAATTCTAATTTTGTGGTATTGATTTATGTGTTGTAATAATTTAATAAAAAGGTGGAAAATAACCTTTTTACAAAGGAGTTATTAAAATAACTTAAAGGAGTTTTAATTCAGTTTTGCCAAACAAGGCCTATTGTTTATTAAGTCTTTATTCTAATTGTGTTTTACCAAACAAGGCATAAGGGTTAATTGATTATTATTGTTTAGTGGTTAGCCAAACAAGCCTTATGGTTTTTGATTTTCAAATAAACACAACTGATGTCAATTAAGTTAGTATTATATTATATATTTAATATTATTATTATTATTATTATTATCATACTTTAGATATCTAGTACGCTAGATAGAGTTGGGAAGAAAAGAAAGACTCAGAGGAAGAAGAAGAAGAGAAGAAGAAAAGTGAGAGAGAAAAGAAGAGAGGAAGAAAGGCTAGAGAATTTGAGAAAAGAATTGGGGAAAAAAGTTTGATAATCAAAAGGGATAGCCATCATCTTCTACAATCAAGGTATTCTCCTACCCTTTTTTTAAGTTTTAAAGTTCTAGTTTTCTCTTCTCCTATTTCTCTGTAAAATTCTTGTGATAGGATAAATTGTTGATTGTATATGTATTTATATGATCAACTAGTGATTGTAAAACTATTTTTATAGGTTATATATGCTTATAGTCAATGAATTGATGTTATGAATGTGGTTTGTGAAGAAAAATATTTTACAGAGAGTTTATGTGAATGATTATGGGTTAATTTAAAGGAGGAATTGAGGGCTAATTAGTTGTGTAGTTGATAAATTGGCTATTTAAATTGATAGAGTATGTATAAATGTTGATAAAGCTGTTTTGAATTAACTTTTTTGGTTGCAAACCAAAATTACTGTATTGATTTTCATCAAAAACATCAAAAAGTGAATTTTTATCAAAAACAGTGAAATTGGATATTTTAAATTTGTTGTTTATGTTGTTGTATGGGTAAAATCATGTTAGGAGTTCTTGAATTATGTTTACATGAAGTCTTTGTATGAATTACATGTGAATTAGACTGTTAGAAACGAGCTTGTAGGCCAAAATTGGCTTTTTCTTATCTTTTATTCTTTGAAGTCGTCGATTAAGCTCGCATTTAGGCGCCACGACCTTGCCCAACAGCTTTCATTTTTTTTGGCAGTAGCCTTGACCTTAGAACTTTATTCTCGCGCCCGCACCACAAAGATAAAGCGTGGCGCCATACAGTCATGAGTTAGCAGAATGGTCTGACAGTGTACTTTTTGTACTTGAATTTTAAGGAATTGTTATGTGATAATAATAGGACTATAAAATATTGATTTTAATGTTTCTATACCTAGAATGAACATGTTATTAACAATTAAATTGTTTTTTAACTTGATTATGTGATTAAAAATCTAATTTTTAAATGATGAACGTACTTAGTTATGTTTGTAAAGTGGTAATAGCTAACTATGTCATGATGACATATGTTTATAGGGTATTGTGATTCGGTTTAGCCTACGAGCAAGGCAAGTTTTCTAATTCTTTATCTTGTTGAACTATTTATTGTTTCAATTCGATTACCTTATAAATGATGCAAGCTTCTAAACTTTGGTTTGATATTGAACAAGTTATTCTTGTATTTAACTTGTTGTTTAGCATGCCCGGATATATTTGAATAGTTTATCGTTCATATTTCCATGCATGCTTAGTATTCAATTATAAATAACCTTGACTTAATATTGTTCAAGCAAGGTGTGTTATAGTTATTCAAGTTGTATGCTATTAGATTATTCCTAAAGCATGATTTTAATTTACCATGACTATTTAATTACGAGTATTCTATAATATGATGTTATTAGTATTAATTCAACTAGTCCTCTAGTTGATGATCGTTGAACTTCAAATTACCCTTGAAAGCTTATCCAAACCAAACTCTCTTTCGTGCGGACTTGTACTCTAAATACTGAGATGAACAACCCTATTATTAGGGGATAACTTAAGCGTAGCATTAAATGTTTGTTCACAATACATGGTACGGAGGGTTGATCCCCCTAAGTTCGAGGAGTCCTTATAGTCTTATGACTGTTAAAGTTGGAGTTGAAAGATTACTCGCAACTGTGGACATAGTTCATGGTCTTATGACCCTCGGTTATGTTTATTCCATACTTTGGATTTCAATTCCTGATTATCATTGTTAGAGTACTATCTAGTTTTGATGAGCCTACTCATTGGCAGTTATTATTGTTATTCTTCTGTTGATTCATTATTTTATCCAGTGAGCAATTGTTTTGCTCACTCTTGCATATTTATAAACTCATTGCAGCTGAAGTAGAGAAGGTAGATGAACCTTCAACTAGCAAAGGAAAGAGAAAATTGTACAAGTGATGCTGATTTGTACTTTTATTTATTGTGATGATCTTAGACTTCTTAATAATGATGTTATGTAATAATTTTAAATTCCGCATTTGAATGATTGTATTTAAAGGTTAGACAACCTGGAAGATTTTATTATGTAACCCTTTAATGGGAAAGATTTTATTTATTCAGTTTTATTGTGATTGGGTAGTTAGATATGAATGTTTGTTTAAGTGAACACCAAATCCTGTGGGAATGAAGTACCTGGGTTTGGGGGTGTCACATAAAATCGTTGTTCCACTATTGTATGATGTGTTATGACAAAGTCACTCGATGATGGCATCGTCAAACGGACTGTTAAATACAGTACGACAACATGACATCATTTTCAAAAATTTAATTTGCCAACGGCGTTTGGCTATACACATTCGCATTTCGATTGAAATTGATTATTGATATGTGTCTAAGCTATTTGATTCGGCTAGACCAACTTTTATAAAAATTGTAAGCGTTCTTTGAAATCTTTCCTGTACCAAATTATTTTGGTGCGGATTTTGATAAAGACTGAGGTAAGAAAATTTTGTGCGCCTAAGGCGAATAGAGGAAACGGGGAAAATTGTTCTGACCAATAGTACATGGCCAGTACAAGGCATACCGGGCTAATTACCCACTATGTCTGTGACGCCCCCAAAATAGGTATACATCACCTATCTTGAGTCACCAAATACATGGTACAAAATTCAAATACAACTTAATTATACAACAGTCGTGTAAAATACGACAAAACATATGCTATGAGTTTTAATACAAATATTGTCATCTAGACAATATCCACACTCGATTGAGTCCTCATTACATTTATTATCACACTATTTAACAGAATAGTGAGGACTGGATAATACCCCTTACCTTAGAACAACTGGATATAGGAGTAGTGAAGTAGCAGAATACTTTTCTTCTTTCTCTCTATAGTTTCTCTCTCTAAAGTTTCAGTGAATTCGTAAGAAATAATGAAGGAATGAGCTTCTATTTATAGGAGAATGGACTGAATAGTAACTAATTCCTGAACGATCTAGATTGATTGACTTTTAAACGGACGGTCCAGATTGGTTTACTATAAAATATTCTAATAAAACAAAATCTTTTAAATAAAATATAATATATTCTATTTATAATCTAATAAAATGAATAACTTTATAAAAATATTCTGTTTTATATAAAAAGTTTTTCTGTTTTATTACATTAATAATACTAATAAAATAAAACTTCATCATCATTATTATAATTCATATTATTAATCGACCGTGTCGTTCCCGGAAAGAGGGGCATTTCAATAAGAATTTCTCCTATTGGTAGCCGCAATGATTAGGTGACCAAACCTCTCCTTGGCGAACTTCTAGACATCGGTAATATTGCAAATAATAATATTAATAACTTCGTCGTCTCAATTATTGATTTAATAATATATAAAATATCGACAATAATTGAATCAATTAATGTGAGATACTATGCAATAATTACTGAAGTAATAATTGAACAAAACTGAGTGACTTCTCACGTAAGCATCAATAATCAATACCGTGTGCTACTATGCAACCACGCATATTCCTGTACTTTTAACATCGGGTGTTTCAACAGTTAATGATAAAACTTCTGCCGTTATTTTCATAAAATATTTTTGTCGTTTTCTCAATCCGACAATAATTCTGTTGTGGGGTCCACCAATGATTGTGCCGTCGTACGAATAATCCCTGTTAAAACGAATATTCCTCGACCAATCGAATATTATATAACAACTTGCGTACTTTGCAAAATTTATAACTATTACCCACAACTATAACATTATATCAAATTCATTCCATAATATTCAAAAAATGATAATTATAGAAAATTCATCTTTATTCATAAAAGTTGGGGTCTTATAATCTCCCCTTCTTATGAAATTTCGCCCTCGAAATTAGGGCATGAGAACACATCCTAACCATTTGCCTGAAGCATCCATCACCGATGAAAAATCCCTCAAGGCGGATGGTATTGTCGAGCAGAGATCTTTGAAATGAGTCTCCTCTTGAGTTCTTGAAAACTCTTCTCACATTCCTTGTTCCAACCGAATTTTGTATCTTTCCAAGTCAGTTGAGTTAAGGGAGTAGTGATTCGAGAAAACCCTTCTACGAATCTTCGAAAATAACCAGCTAAGCCGAGAAAGCTACGTACTTCGGTCACTGATTTAGGTTGGTCCTAGCTTTGAATAGCTTCAATCTTTGCTAGGTCAACAGATATTCCATGACTTGATACCACGTGCCCAAGGAATGCTATTTCCTCAAGCCAGAACTCACATTTCTTCAACTTGGCATAAAGCTTATATTCACGAAGCTTTTAAAGTATCAGCCTCAAGTGTTGCTCATGATCTTCACAACTTTTGGAATAAATAAGGATGTCATTAATAAAGACGACCATAAAGTGATCCAAATATTCCTTGAATACTCGGTTCATCATATCCATGAAGGCAGCAGGAGCATTAGTCAATCCAAAAGACATGACTAGGAATTCATAATGACCGTACCGAGTTCTAAAAGCCTTCTTTGGAATGTCATCGGTTCTAATCTTCAATTGGTGATATCCGGAATGAAGATCAATCTTTGAAAAGAATTTGGTGCCTTGCAACTGGTCAAACAGGTCATCAAAACGTGGCAATGGGTACCTATTTTTGATGGTGACATGATTTAACTCCCGATAATCAATACAAAGTCGCATACTCCCGTCTTTCTTTTTCACAAATAGAACAGGAGCACCCCAAGGATGAATATATCAATAAAACAAGTTCAAGAATGAATATATCCAGGAACTAATAATGTCCAAATTGTCAACATGATACTTCTTTATAGAGTAAAATTCCAGAATGCTCAGAAGAATATTTCCATGAAAAGATACTGGATGAAGCGCAAATATCAAGGATATTCCACTAATTTCATGGAGTATAGAAGTCAAAACTTTAACCAACTGAGTATAATAAAGAATGGAATAACAAAAGAAATCACCAGGCATGCGATAGACCACACAGACATGTTATTCCAACAGAATAATAAATAAGGGAACCAGGTCGGTGAAATTAAGACCGCAGAGCGGGATATTCAATGAATAATAAAGAATGGAATAACAATGAAATCACCATGCATGCGATAGACCGCATGCATACGAGTTATTCCAACGAATAATAATTAATGGAACCGAATCAAAGTAAGTGTAATACGACCGAAACAAGATATCTCCCTATTGGCGCGCAATTAGGTGACCAAATCTCTCCTTAGAAGAACTTCTAGACATCATTAATATTATAAATAATAATATTAATAACTTCGTCATCTTAATTATTGATTTAATATTATATAAAATATCGACAATAATTGAATCAATTAACGTGAGATACTATGCAACAATTACTGAAGCAATAATTGAACAAAACTGTAACATTCCAGAATTTTAATTGTTATATTAAATATTTGTTGAATTAGATAAATATTTAATGGATGTGTTTATGGTTGAATTTGTAATTGTTCAAATTTGATTTGATTTGGTTAATTATTTGTTAAATAAATAATTAAGGAAATTAATTATTTTATTCTAATTTAATTTAATTATTAAGTTGGAAAGTTTTAATTAATTGAATTATTATTCTTTTATTTGAATTTATAATTCTAATTTTGTGGTATTGATTTATGTGTTGTAATAATTTAATAAAAAGGTGGCAAATAACCTTTTTACAAAGGAGTTATTAAAATAACTTAAAGGAGTTTTAATTCAGTTTTGCCAAACAAGGCTTATTGCTTGTTAAGTCTTTATTCTAATTGTGTTTTACCAAACAAGGCATAAGGGTTAATTGATTTTTTTTTTTAGTGGTTAGCCAAACAAGCCTTATGGCTTTTGATTTTCAAATAAACATAACTGATGTCAGTTAAGTTAGTATTATATTATATATTTATTATTATTATTATTATTATCATACGTTAGATATCTAGTACGTTAGATAGAGTTAGGAAGAAAAGAAAGACTCAGAGGAAGAAGAAGAAGAGAAGAAGAAAAATGAGAGAGAAAAGAAAAGAGGGAGAAAGGCTAGAGAATTTGAGAAAAGAATTGGGGAAAAGAAGTTTGATAATCAAAAGGGATAGCCATCATCTTCTACAATCAAGGTATTCTCCTACTTTTTTTTTAAGTTTTAAAGTTCTAGTTTTCTCTTCTCCTATTTCTTTGTAAAATTCTTGTGATAGGGTAAATTGTTGATTTTATGGGTATTCATATAATTAACTAGTGTTGTAAAGTTATTTTCATAAGTTTTATATGATTATAATCAATGAGTTGTTGTTATGTAAGTAGTTTGTGAAGAAAACATTTTTACAGAGAGTTTATGTGAATGAATATGGGAATTGAGGGCTAATTAGTTGTGTAGTTGATAAATTGGCTATTTAAATTGATAGAGCATGTATAAATATTGATAAAGATGCTTTGAATTAACTGTTTTGGTTGAAAAACAAAATTACAGTGTTGATTTTCATTAAAAATATCAAAAAGTGAGTTTTTATCAAAAATAGTGAAATTGGATGTTTTAAACTTGTTGTTTATGTTGTTGTATGGATAGAAACATGTTAGGAATTCTTAAATTAGGTTTCAATGAAGTCTTTGTATGATTTGCATGTGAATTAGGCTGTTAGAAAGGAACTTTTAGGCCAAAATTGGCTTTTTCTTATATTGTGCCAAGTCGTCGAATCGAAATTGCGATTGCGTCTTGCTTGCGTGGCTTAAAGCAAAGATATTAATCTCATGTACATGTGCCATACGCCTTATGTCACAGTATATGACCTTTTTAGTTTTATTCTCGTCTTCAATGGCGCCATCTCATGCCCATAACGCCGCACTGATAGATAAATCGTGGCATTGTACATTGAAGTTAGCGAATAATGTCCGATGTTGTACTTTTTGTACTCAAAATTTAAAAGAATTGTTATGTGATGATAGTAGGACTGTAAAATGTTGATTTTAGTATTTTTATACTATGAATAAGTATGTTATTAACGATTAACTTGTGTTATAACTTGATTATGTGATTAAAAATCCAATTTTTACATGATGAACGTACTTAGTTGTGTTTGTAAGGTGATAATGGCTAATTATGTCATGATGACATATGTTTATAAGATATTGTGGTTTGAATTGTTCGGTTTAGCCCACGAGCAAGGCAAGTTTTCTAATCCTTTATCTTGCTTGAACTAATTATGGTTTCCAATATAATAATGCAAGGTTTCTAAACTTTGTTTTTGATATTGAACAAGTTATTCTTGTATTTAACTTGTTGTTTAGCATGCCCGAATATATTTGAATAGTTTATCGTTCATATTGCCATGCATGCTTAGTATTCAACTCTAAATAACCTTGGCTTAATATTATTCAAGCAAGGTGTGTTATAGTTATTCAAGTTGTATGCTATTAGATTATTCCTAAAGCATGATTTTAATTTACCATGACTATTCAATTACGAGTATTCTATAATATGGTGTTATTAGTATTAATTCAGTCCTCTAGTTGATGATCGTTGAACTTCAAATTACCCTTGAAAGCTTATCCAAACCAAACTCTCTTTGGTGCGGACTTGTACTCTAAATACTGAGATGAACAACCCTATTATTAGGGGATAACTTACGCGTAGCGTTAAATGTTTGTACACAAACATGGTACAAAGGGCTGATCCCCCTAAGTATAAGGAGTCCTTATAGTCTTATGACTGTTAAAGTTGGAGTTGAAAGATTACTCGCAACTGTGGACATAGTTCATGGTCTTATGACCCTCGGTTATGTTTATTCCATACTTTGGATTTCAGTTCCTAATTATCATTGTTAGACTACTATCTAGTTTTGATGAGCCTACTCATTGGTAGTTATTATTGTTATTCTTCTGTTGATTCATTATTTTATCTAGTGAGCAATTGTTTTGCTCACTCTTGCATATTTATAAACTCATTGCAGCTAAAGTGGAGAAGGTAGATGAACCTTTAACTAGCAAAGGAAAGGGAAAATTGTACAAGTGATGCTGATTTGTACTTTTATTTATTGTGATGATCTTAGACTTCTTAATAATGATGTTATGTAATAATTTTAAATTCCGCATTTGAATGATTGTATTTAAAGGTTAGACAACCTGGGAGATTTTATTATGTAACCCTTTAATGGGAAAGATTTTATTTATCAAGTGTTATTGTGATTTGGTAGTTAGATATGAATGTTTGTTTAAGTGAACACCAAATCCTGTGGGAATGAAGTACCTGGGTTTGGGGGTGTCGCAAAAACTGAGTGACTTCTCACGTAAGCATCAATAATCAATACTGTGTGCTATGCTACTGCAACGCCAGCGTATTCACTCGCACTTTTAAACACCGTGTTTCAACAGTTAATGATAAAACTTCCGCCGTTATTTTTATAAAATATTTTGTCATTTTCTCAATCCTACAATAATTCCGTTGTGGGGTCCACCAATGATTGTACCGTCGTATGAATATTCTCTGTTAAATTAATGAATATTCCCCGACCAATCAAATATTATATAACAACTTGCGTACTTTGCAAAATTTATAACTATTACTCACAACTATAACATTATATCAAATTCATTCCATAATATTCAAACAATGATAATTATAGAAAATTCATCTTTATTCATAAAAATTGGAGTCTTACAATGTCTGTAAGATAAGACGGTTTGTGGATGAATTTCTGCATAAACCATTTCGAAAATGACAGTTCATAATCTATATGACTCCTCAGCACAATTTTAAAATTTTAACTCTGGTGAGTGGTGTATTGGGTAGCATGTAATGATGAGAATGAATGGTGAATGGTGCATGCTATAAGGTGTAAGTTGAATTTCGGGGACGAAATTCTTACAAGAAGGGGTGAATGTGACGACCCGGGAATTTAGATAATTTTATAAAATCTTAAAAGATTGATTAAAGGTTATATGATAGACCTAGACTGAAAATAAGTGTATGGAATTGACAGTTCTGTACAAGAATTTTAAGGATTTTAAAAATTTTGGACAAGATTTGAATGATTTGGTAGACTATAAGTGATAGTCGGTAATGAGATATATGATTTTGGTGGATTTAAAATTCTTGTGAAGAATTATCACGGTTAAGTATCTAAGTGTATACGAGTCGGTATATGTGATCATATGTGTGAACAGTAAAATTTTATATGTATAGTTTGTGGATAAGGATTAAATTTTGAATAGATAAGTTACATAGGGGATAAACCCTAAATTTATGATAAGAATATGGTGATTAAGTTAGAAAACCCTAATGACTGTTTAGAAACCCTAGCGATACGTTCGGAAACCCTAATTTTAGTTCCGAGAATCTGAAACCCTAATTTGGGAATTCAAAAGTTAATTATAAAAGCTTAAGTGTAATAAGTTATGGGATATATTTGAAATGTCCAAATTGCCCTTCAAATTATAGGAAAAAGACCAAATTGCCCTTAGTGAGTGCGAAATGACCGAAATACCCTTTTACTTAAACTTTAAGTAAAAGATTTTGTAAATCTTGGTGACTCATCAAGCTAGCTTATCCCATGTGTGTAAAATCTCCCAACATCAGATTTGATGGACACTTAGCAACATTTGTGGCCACGGATCAAAAATATAAAAGATTAATCTTAAGTAAGAAATTTACTTTACTTGCTAAGTTATCCAAAGCCATTCTCTCTCTATATTTTTGGGTATGAGAGTGAAAGTGAGTGAGAAGCTAAGGCAATATCATGTATTAGCAAGCCTTGATCAGCAACCAAAGATCAGAAATAAGAAATCAAAGATCAAGCTTAGAAAGGTATAAACCCTAATTTTATAAATCATGTGATTTCTTGTTAGATGATGTTGTTTGTTGTCTAGAGTAGCGTATAAGGATGTTATTTAGTGATCTATTGTGAGACCCCGAATTTTATGAAATAAAAGTATCCAATTTTCTTATAATTATTCTATTTAGTAAATGGTTAAATTGATAAAAGGTTAAAGTGAAGGGTGATATGTGAAAATTTTTCAAAGTAAGCAAGTTGTCATAAAATAATCGGTGATAAAAGTATAGTAGTACGCGTGGTTGCATAGTAGCATACGGTATTGTACAGTATCTTTGATTATTGATACTTACATGAGAAGTCACTCAGTTATACTCAATTATTGCTATATTAATTACTGCACCATATCTCTCATATTATTGATTCAATTGTTGTCACAGTATCATCTGCATAATATGTTATAGTATTAAATCAATAATTGAGACGACAAAGTTATTCATATTATTATTTACAATTTTGACAATGTCTAGAAGTTCTGTCAAGGAGAGGTTAGATAATCTAATTACGCGCCAATAGGGAGAAATCCTTATTGGAAAGCCCCATCTTTCTTGGGAACGACCTGGTTGTTAAATATTGTGCGTTATAATATTAATGATAATAAGTTCGTGTTGATTAAAGATGAAATTGATAATTCCATTATGTGAGAATTATTAGTGTTAGTGGAAATCGACATTTATTTCGATAATAATTAATGTCTAGAGGTTATATTAACCAATCGGGTAATTAACCGTATAAATGAGCAATTAATTGCTATTAATTCACATGCTTATAATTATGTGTTCACATGTGTGTACTATTGATTCACACGATTTACTATTAGGGGAGTTGGTGCAAGATTGATAATACTTGCATGACTAAGTTAAAAATGGAGGTATAAATGGAGGTACTATACTGTAATTCATATTTTCACATGTCTAGAACTATTGATTCACATGATTTACTATTGATTCACATGATTTACTATTAGGGGAGGTAGTGCAAGTTTTATAATACTTGCAGGACTAGATTAAAAATGAAGGAAAAGAGAAAGGTATTATACTGTAATATTTCGAGCCCCAAAACGTGCAATTATCGAAAATATATTTTCCTATAAATAGAAGCTCATTCTTCCTTCATTTCTCACCAATTCATTAGAGTTTTAGAGCAATTATTATAGAGAGAAATTATAGAGAGAAAGAAGAAGAGAAGTCCGCTACTTCACTATTCCAGTATCCAGTCTTCTTTTGAGGTAAGGGGTATTATTCTTTCGTATTCATGAAGAGAGTTTTTTTCTTTCAATACTCGTAAGGGTTATTATTCCATTCTTTATTATTATGTTAGAATAACTTTGCTCATGTCTGAAGTACCGCATACATGGTGAAATTCTTCCATTATTCCATTCTTTATTATTACATTGAAATAACTCATGCATGCGATCTATCGCATGCACAGTGAATTATGTTGTTATTCCATTCTTTATTATTACATTGGAATATCACATCCTGTACAAATTACGCGTGACACGGTTACATTATTTATTATTCATTGGGAATAACTTTGTATATGCGGTCTATATCGCATGCATGGTGAATTCTTCATTATTCCATTCTTTATTATTACATTTGGAATAACTTTGTCATATGTGGATTACCGCATGCATGGTGAATGATCCTTTGTATTCATTCCTTATTAAATTGTGGAAATGATCTGTCTACGTTGATTACCGCATGGCGGGTGAAAATCCATTTGCAGTCTCGTATATTCTATTATACTCATCTGGGATATCATTTCTTTTGTACTCGTCATGAAATATCATTTTCATTGGTATTTTTCTATTACGAGTTACTATTCATGGGTTACTATTCACCTAGTTACTATTCACTCTAGTATTATTCACTCGGGTATTCGGGGCACTTTTTGTGTCGGAGTACTATTCACGAGTTACTATTCACCTAAATTACTATTCACCCAAATATTATTCACTCGGGTATTCAGGACACTTTTCATGTCGGGTACTATTCACGGGGTACTATTCTCGAAGTACTATTCACGGGGTACTATTTACCCGAAAAATATATTTCTTTTCTGTCCAAATTATTTTAGGTACATGAATATTATTCTTGAATTTTACTCTACAAAGCAGTATCGTGTTGACAATTTGGACGTTATTGATTTCTGGATAAATTAAATTATAAAACTTTAAAATTTATCCTTGAACTTGTTTTTTTGAATTATTATGTTATTGTCATCATCCTCATGCTTATATTGTGATGAAAGTCATCTTTGGCTTACGTGCATAGATGGACTTGGTATGTTTATGACCATGGATTATTCGGTATAATCATGACCGTAATGTGATGAATGATGTGGTGAAAGTCCTCATTGGCCTGTAGTTCATTGATGGACAATTGTGGGTATGATTATGACTAGGGATTATTCGGTATAATCATGACCATTGATGATTACATGAATATCCTTGGCCATGGAGCAGGGATGATTCAATTTTATTTATTAAGCTGAGTCTCAGCGATAAAGTTGATGAAAAACTTTTTAAATCATAGAAGATAGTAGATATCATGCTCTACTTGACTCTTCTAATGGATTGCTTATTCCGCTGCAGTTGTTAATCTAAAACTTGTTGTCTATTATATTCTATCAGTTGTTATACTGTTGAAGGCTAAGGATTATTTATTCTGCATTATCTTAGTCATAATATTTCTTACTGGGCTAGTTGAGCTCACCCTTTTCTTTCATTGTTCTCTTGAAATGAGAATATATAAATGGGACGACGAGTCGAGAAATGGAGTGAGGGTCCAGGATAAGTGGCTTTAGTAGTCCTCACTATTCTGTGAAATAGTGTGATAATAATTGTAATGAGGACTTCATTGAGAGTGGATATTGTCTAGAAGGCAATATTTTTGTTTAAACTCTCAGCTTATGTTTGGTCGTATTGTACACGACAGTTGTATAATTAAGTTTGTATTTGAGTTATGTACCATGTATTTGGTGACTCAAGATGGGTGATGTATACCTTTTTTGGGGACATCACAGTTGGTATCAAAGCTTAGGGATATGATAACTAGCTGAGATGTGAGACTAGAACTAGGAAGAGAGAGACTGGTTAATCCTTCTCTAGTATGACCTACCTAAGCTTATGTGTTATTTAATTGGTCGGTCAGAATATAGGGATAATATGTGACATGTCAATTAACCTTTATTTTGAAGATGTATTCTAGAATGATATCTGAAATACAGGAGATGAGCAATGGGAAAATCGTGATAGAGAGGAAATAACTGGGAAGGTATAATCTGAAAAGAAAGCAAGGTATTCTCATCTCTTCGAACTACCAGGTACGTAAATTTCGATGGCAAAATTTCATAAGAAGGGGAGATTGTGAGACCCCGAATTTTATGAAATGAAAGTATCCAATTTTCTTATAATTATTCTATTTAGTAAATGGTTAAATTCATAAAAGGTTAAAGTTAAGGGTGATATGTGAAAAATTTTCAAAGTAAGCATGTTGTCATAAAATAATCGGTGATAAAAGTATAGTAATACGCGTGGTTGCATAGTAGCACATGGTATTGTACAGTGTCTTTGATTATTGATACTTACATGAGAAGTCACTCAGTTATACTCAATTATTGCTATATTAATTGCTGCACCATATCTCTCATATTATTGATTCAATTGTTGTCACAGTATCATCTGCATAATATGTTATAGTATTAAATCAATAATTGAGACGACAAAGTTATTCATATTATTATTTACAATTTTGACAATGTCTAGAAGTTCTGTCAATGAGAGGTTAGATAATTTAATTGCGTGTCAATAGGGAGAAATCCTTATTGGAAAGCCCCCTCTTTCCTGGGAACGACCTGGTTGTTAAATATTGTGAGTTATAATATTAATGATGAATAAGTTCGTGTTGATTAAAGATGAAATTGATAATTCCATTGTGTGAGAATTATTAGTGTTAGTGGAAATCGACATTTATTTCGATAATAATTAATGTCTAGAGGTTATATTGACCAATCGGATAATTAACCTGATGAATGAGCAATTAATTGCTATTAATTCACATGCTTATAACTATGTGTTCACATGTGTGTACTATTGATTCACATGATTTACTATTAGGGGAGTTGGTGCAAGATTGATAATACTTGCATGACTAAGTTAAAAATGGAGGTATAGATGGAGGTACTATACTGTAATTCATATTTTCACATGTCTAGAACTATTGATTCACATGATTTACTATTGATTCACATGATTTACTATTAAGGGAGGTGGTGCAAGTTTGATAATACTTGCAGGACTAAATTAAAAAAGAAGGAAAAGAGGAAGGTATTATACTGTAATATTTTGAGCCCCAAAACGTGCAATTATCAAAACTATATTTTTCTATAAATAGAAGCTCATTCTTCTTTCATTTCTCACCAATTAACTAAAGCTATAGAACAATTATTATAGAGAGAAATTATAGAGAGAAAGAAGAAGAGAAGTCTGCTACCTCACTATTCCAGTATCCAGTCTTCTTTTAAGGTAAGGGGTATTATTCTTTCGTATTTATGAAGAGAGTTATTTTCTTTCAATACTCGTAAGGGTTGTTATTCTATTCTTTATTATTATGTTGGAATAACTTATCTATGCGAAGTATCACATACATGGTGAAATTCTTACATTATTCCATTCTTTATTATTACTACATTGGAATAACTTTTATGCATGTTGATCTGTCGAATGCCTAGTGAATTACATTGTTATTCCATTCTTTATTATTCTGCTGGAATATCACATGCATGCATTTGGATTACGCATGACACGGTTCCATTCGTTATTATTACATTGGAATATCCTATCTGCATGCGGATTACGCATGACACGGTTCATTCTTTTATTATTACATTGGGAATAACTTTGTTTGTGCGATCTATCGCATGCATGGTGAATTCTTCTGTTATTCCATTCTTTATTATTCTGTTGGAATAACCTATCTATGTGGATTACCGCATGCATAGTGAATGATCATTTGTATTCATTCCTTATTAAATTATAGAAATGATCTGTCTACGTGGATTACCACATGGCGGGTGAAAATCCATTTGCAGTTTCGTATATTCTATTATACTCATCTGGGATATCATTTCTTTTGTACTCGTCATGAAATATCATTTTTTTTTGGTATTTTTCTGTTACGAGTTATAATTCACGGGTTATTATTCACCCGGTTACTATTCACTCTAGTATTATTCACTCGGGTATTCGGGGTACTTTTCGTGTCAGAGTACTATTCACGAGTTACTATTCACGGGTTACTCTTCACCCAAATTACTATTCTCCCGAATATTATTCACTCGGGTATTCGGGAC
This sequence comes from Panax ginseng, assembly GCA_020205605.1. Classification (NCBI taxonomy): domain Eukaryota; kingdom Viridiplantae; phylum Streptophyta; class Magnoliopsida; order Apiales; family Araliaceae; genus Panax; species Panax ginseng. Next base: position 122,365,027 of record CM035132.1, on the reverse strand, counting down.
ACTTTTCATGTCAGGGTACTATTCCCGAAGTACTATTCACGAGGTACTATTTACCCAAAAAATATATTTATTTTCTGTCCAAATTATTTTTGGTACATGAATATTATTCTTAAATTTTACTGTACAAAGCAGTATCGTGTTGACAATTTGGACATTATTGATTTCTGGATAAATTAAATTATAAAACTTTAAAATTTATCCTTGAACTTGTTTTATTGAATTATTATGTCATTGTCATCATCCTCATGCTTATATTGTGATGAAAGTCATCTTTGGCTTACGTGCATAGATGGACTTGGTATTATTATGACCAGAGATTATTCGGTATAATCATGACCATAATGTGACGAATGATGTGGTGAAAGTCCTCATTGGCCTGTAGTTCATTGATGGACAGTTGTGGGTATGATTATGACCAGGGATTATTCGGTATAATCATGACCTTTGATGATTACATGAATATCCTTGGCCGTGGTGCAAGGATAATTCGATTTTATTTATTAAGCTGAGTCTCGGCGATAAAGTTGATGAAAAACTTTTTAAATCATAGAAGATAGTAGATATCATGCTCTACTTGACTCTTCTAATGGATTGCTTATTCTGCTGCAGTTGTTGATCTAAAACTTGTTGTCTATTATATTCTATCAGTTGTTATAATGTTGAAGGCTAAGGATTATTTATTCTACATAATCTTAGTCATAATATTTCTTACTGGGCTAGTTGAGCTCACCCTTTTCTTTCATTGTTCTCTTCAGGAAATGAGAATATAGCTGGGACGAGTCGGGAAATGGAGTAATGGTCCAGGATAAGTGGCTTTAATAGTCCACACTATTCTATGAAATAGTGTGATAATAATTATAATGAGGACTTCATTCAGATTGAATATTGTCTAGAAGGCAATATTCTTGTTTAAACTCTCAGCTTATGTTTGGTCGTATTGTACACGACAGTTGTATAATTAAGTTTGTATTTGAGTTATGTACCATGTATTTGGTGACTCAAGATGGGTGATGTATACCTATTTTGGGGGCGTCACAATTGGTATCAAAGCTTAGGGATATGATCCCTGGCTGAGATGTGAGACTAGAACTAGGAAGGGAGAGACTGGTTAATCCTTCGCTAGTATGACCTACCTAAGCTTATGTGTTATTTAATTGGTCAGTCAGAATATAGGGATAATATGGGATATGTCAATTAACCTTTGTTTTGAAGATGTATTCTAGAATGATATCTGAAATACAGGAGATGAGCAATGGGAAAATCGTGATAGAGAGGAAATAACCGGGAAGGTATAATTAGAAAAGAAAGCAACGTATTCTCATCTCTTCGAACTACCAGGTACACAAATTTTGAGGGCGAAATTTGATAAGAAGGGGTGATTATGAGACCCCGAATTTTATGAAATGAAAGTATCCAATTTTCTTATAATTATTCTATTTAGTAAATGGTTAAATTCATAAAAGGTTAAAGTTAAGGGTGATATGTGAAAAATTTTCAAAGTAAGCAAGTTGTCATAAAATAATGCTCATGATAAAAGTATAATAATCTGGCATGGTGGTTGCATAGTAGCACGCTTGTATTATGATATCTTTGATTATTGATGCTTACGTGAAAGTCACTTTCGATTATACTCAATTATTGCTACAGTAATTGCTGCATCATATCTCTCATATTAGTGATTCAATTGTTATCACAGTATCATCTGCATAAGATGTTATAGTATTAAATCAATAATTGAGACGACAATGTTAAACATGGTTGACCGACCATGACCAACTGGAATCTGGGCAGCCCAGATTTTCCAGAAAGCTTCTGACAAGCTTTTCTAAGCCTTAGATCTTGTTGTTCTTTAGTAGTTTGGTCAAGTTGTTGTGTTGATCTTGTAGACTGACATGTAGGTTACACATACGTGTCGTTATATCACCCATATCATGTATAGAATCAAAATTAATCGTGGTCAAAGTAGGGTTGACCAACTGCCTTGGACAAAATCTAGAAAACCCAAAAATCGTGAAGAACAGCTCATGACATCACTTTGACTGGCCTTGATCTCTCAACTGTTATGTTGTTTGACTAATTTGGTGTTATATATATGTTCCTTGATATGTGAAATACAGGTTTGAAGCATTAGAACACAAAAAAAATGACCAGAACCATAAGATGTTTGAGCCACAAAGTGGGCACTCGAAGCTGTCTGGGTTTCTGGGTAACCCAGAAAACCCAGCAAGCCTATAACAGCAACTTTGCAAGCTTGGATCTTGCAACTGTGATGTTTAATGACTCAGATGATGAATGATACTTGTAGTATTATATAAATACTACAAGATCAATGTATTAGATAGCCCAGAAACCTTAGAATCAAAGATTTATCATTGGTCATACTAGGTACCTTAGTGACTGGCCATGAATGTTCTGACATGCTCAAGAACACCTATAGCGACGATTTTATCGCTATAGGGCCCTTTAGTGACACTTAATTTTTGAAAATTAATTATTTTATTAAATAAATAGAAAAAATAGTTTTAAATTATTAAAAATACATAATAAATTCCTAAAAATTATTTTAAAGCCTAAAAATGGGTTTTTAATAATTGAGTATATTTCATATATATTTAATATTAATGGTATTTAATTTATTTAATTATAATATTAAATAAATTACTTAAAATGATTTTAAAACTTGAAAAATCATTTAAAAATATATTATGGTGTTAGAAAATATTTTAAGTTATTTCTAATCACTTTTAATATTTTGTGAAGAATTTCATTAATAAATTTATATTAATGGTAATTGATTTATTTAATGAATATATTAAATAAATTATGGAAGAATAGAATAAATGTTTTAAAAATCATATAAAATGATTTAAGGGTTAGAAAAATATTTTAAGTTATAAAATATAACTTTTGGATATTTTGTCATGAAAATATTAATATTTTAATATTAATTTTAATTATTGGATAATAGATTTAAAGGTTTAAAAATTATATAAATATGATTTTAAGGTATTAAAATATACTTTGATATATTATAAAATATTATAATATTATGTTATGATTTTCATTAATATTAATATTAAATAAATATTAATGATAAGGGAATAATGTGGTATTTAATTTATATATATACGATATATGTGATTGAAAAATTATGATAAAAGGTAATAATTATTTAAAAATTATTACGAGCCTATGAAAAATATTTTGACTGATAATAAAATTATCTAAGTTAATTGTTAAGTGTTTGGACCGAGTCTTAGTAATATTAGGTTCGAGAATAGTCCGACTAGACTGTTGGGATGTCAGAATTGTGTCGGATTCAACTCAGACTAAAATAGTTTGACTTGATATCGAGTCTTAGGTAGTTTATGGACTGATAGGGTTATGTGTTATGTGTTTAGAATTATTTTATAATTATATATAACAGTATTATACTGTGATGATATTTTTCTAATATTGGAGATCTATATTATCAACAATATGTCTTCGGATAAAGCGATATAAAATGTGTAACAGTAGTCGGTGATACAGGCAAGTTCCTAACCTTGAACTTCTACTTATTGTGCAAGTTCTCTAAAATCGACCCCGAGTTGTTCTTTCAATTGTGTTTGTGGTTAATCATTGCTGATAATCACGTCTATAAATTATTGATTCGCACTCTATGCATATGACATGTGTTCATCAGGTATGAAAGGCTGATCACCTTCATTACTGTCCGATCCAGATATTGTGTTCATGTTTATTATTGACATTTATTCATGTCGTTCTGATCGTTCAGTTATGAAATTTGATTCCTGCTAGTTCTCAATTTTTATATTGTTGAATGTAGCCAGCCTTTTATTTATATTCTTTCAATCATGATATATCCTCAAATAAACTTATACTTGTTGGGCAAATTTATTGCTCACCCTTGCTATATCATGATAAACATTGCAGATTCAGACGAATACGTCGGATACAAGGAAAAGACAATAACAAGTCCAGCTTGGGATTATATGTGCAGCTAGAATTGTAACAGTACTGTATGATAATAACATTGTTTGTTAGATAGGATATTGAATTGTGTAAAAGTTAAGGTTACTCGACATTGGGGATTAATTTATAAAGTTTAATGTATAAAAAATTTATGTTTATATCTTCCGCAATAATTATAGAATTAGTATACCAGATCCTCGGTGATTAGGACCGGGATTTGGGGATATTACAATTGTGACAATAATTGAATCAATAATTTGAGATACTATGTAGCAATTACTGTAGCAATAATTGAGTATAACTGAGTGACTTCTCACGTAAGCATCAATAATCAATACCGTGTGCTACTATGCAACCACGCGTATTACTGTACTTTTATCACCGGATATTTCAACAGTTAATGGTAACACTCTCGCCGTTATTTTTATAAAATGATATTTCTATCATTTTCTAACTCCGACTTAATTCTGTTGTGGGGTCCACCAATGATTGTGTCGTCGTACGAATATTCCCTATTAAAAAGAATATTCCCCGATCAATCAAATATTTTATGACAACTTGCTTACTTTGTAAAATTTGTAAATATTACCCACAACTATAACATTATATCAAATTCACACCATAATATTCAAAAATATATTTTGAGAAAAATTAATCTTTATTCATAAAAGTTGGTGTTTTACAACCTCCCCTTCTTATGAAATTTTGTCCTCGAAATTGGTGTACGTACCTGGTATGTCGAAGAGGTGAGGATACCTTGTTATCATTTCAAATTCTAACTCTTGTGGTATAACCTTTGAGCGTAGAATATGTTTCTTCTTATCCAAGATTTTAATAGGTATCTCCTCATACATTAAATCTTCTGCTATCTTGTCTAGTTCTAATTCAATAATGTGGTTCGGGTCATCCACATATTTACGTAACATCGATACGTGAAAAATGTTATGAACACGCGACATACTTAGTGGTAAGGCGAGTCTATAGGCCACAGTTCCTACTCGATCGAGGATTTCAAATGGGCCAATTAAATCGAAGGTTGAGATTTCCTCTCTTCGTCGATTCTTGCTTCTATAATAACGCCTTCTTGCACCTTCTTCTTCATATTCATCAGCCCTGGGTCTGTAGCTTGATTGGCTTTAACTCTATCAATTAAAGTTAATTCTAATCGTATATTCACTATCTTGACATAGGTTCTTGGAGTCTTTAACTCTATCTCCATCATTTGTAAGTCATACGAAATAGGTCTTTGTGTTAACAATATTACACTCATAAACGCATACGATCTTCTACTTAACACGTCAGCTACCACATTTGCTTTTTCAGGATGGTATTGAATGGTATTATCGTAATCTTTCAATAACTTGAGCCAACGTCTTTGGCGCATGTTATGTTCATTTTGGGTGAAGAAATATTTGAGGGTTTTGTATCGGGTTCAAGGTCAATACAAAATTCTATTTCACGCTCTGGGGGTAGGAAGTTTATTAACAATAGAAATATCATTCAAAACTGACGTATTTTTGTTTAAATTTGTGACATGGGCTAAGAAAGCTTGACATCCATTTTTTAATAAACGAATGGCTTCATGGCTTGATATGACAGTGATTGACTTTAGTGGTTTGGTTGCTTTAATTCACATAATAGGTTGGTTAGAAATATGAAAGTTAACAACCTTACGAAAATAATCAATTTTAGCATGATGATTAGTTAACCAATCAATCCCTAAAATCACATAAAATGCAAGTATTTTCAAAGAGATAAGATCGACATGTAACGTGAGGGTGCCGATTTGAATCAAACAAGATTTATAAACAGTGGATGTAACGAAGGTTTCTCCCAACAGAGTTTCAATAGATAAGTCAAAGTCTAATTTCTCCAAAATTAAATTTAAACGTTGAGCGCAAGCAGGAGAAATAAAAGAATGGGTAGAACCAGTATCAAATAAGGTATAAACTTCGCAAGAGTTTATAATTAGTTTATCCGTGATAATCTCGTTTGGGTTCTTCCCTTTTTGGGAAGTCATAAAAAATGCTCTCACGTGAACCACCAACTTTGACTTTTCTGGGACAGCCTTTAGTGTCATCATTACCACTGGAATTGATTTTCTCTATAGGGCATATTCCACCCTCAACTGCTTCATCGTACTCTTGATCCATAATCTGAATCATTAATCTTCGATCCATATCGAATTGGGGTTGACCGTAATGTACAGGGTAATTCAAAACTCGATGTTGGGTTTTCCAAATTGCTGTCCAAAAAGAGAAATACATATCATCTATTTTAGCTTTCTTGGATCGGACGTCTCTTTCCACAATATCAACGCGTCGTGCGGCTTTTACCCATGCATCCTTCATTCTCACTCGCTTAGTTGTTTCTTCTTTCAGCTGATCCTTGACATTTGAATTCTCAGATTCCAGCTTTATTATCTTATACTCTGCCAAAGAGTGCTTCTGTTCAAGCATCACATATCGGGTAACACAAGCTTGAATTGTTGCATCCTTTTGCTCCACGACCGCCTGCCGTTCTTCAGCCTGCTCTTCTAACTCATGAATACGATTTTGCAATTCTACATTTCGATCATAAAGTTCTCCTAATAAATTCTCCTCAAGTTCCTCTTCTTCCTCACTCTCAGTTGCTACCTCTGCGACTAGCTCGGGTGCAACTATTAATTCTTCACTCACCACATGGATATCTCTAATTTCTTCTTCACCTAACATCCTACAATCAAGTGTAATAACTTAATTAGTACTCCCCAATAAAATCTTTGTTATAACAAAATATTATACTCCAATATTTATTCTTTAAATGAATCTCCTCGATTCATCACCTAAAACTCTATATGAGTTTATCTCTTGATTTTCAGATGTCATTTTCAAATACTGCCATAAAACAAGGGTTAATTGACATGCCACATATTATCCTTATATTCTGACCGACCAATTAAATAACAATTAAGCTTAGGTAGGTCATACTGGCGAAGGATTTATCCATTTCTTCCCTCCTAGTTCGAGCCTCAAATCTCAGCCAGGGATCATATCCCTAAGCTTTGATACCAACTGTGACGCCCCCATAATATGTATACATCATCCATTTTGAGTCGCCAAATACATGGTACATAATTTAATTATAAACTTCATTTATACAATACGACAAAAAGCGTAGCTGAGAGTTTTTACACGAATATTGTCTCATAGACAATATCCAAACTCAAATGGAGTCCTCATTACATTTATTATCACATTATTTCATAGAATAGTGAGGACTACTACAGCCACCATCTCGAACAGTCACTCCGTTCCCCGACTAGTCCCGGTTACGTTCTCATTTCCTGAAGAGAACAATAAAAGAGAAAGGGTGAGCTCAACTAGCCCAGTAAGAAATATTATGACTAAGATAATGCAGAATAAGTTATCGTTAGCCTTTAACAGTTTTAAACTGATAGAATATAATAAATAATAAGTTTAACTGCAGCAGAACAAACAATCCATTAGAAGAGTCAAGTAGAGCATGATATCTACTATCTTCTATGATTTAAAAGTTTATCATCAATTTTATCGCTGAGACTCAGCTTAATAAATAATCCACATCACTGAATTCTCCATGCACTACGGGCCAAGGATATTCATTAGTATCACATCCACGAATTATCCATGCACTACGGGCCAAGGATATTCGTGTTATCACCAATGGTCATGATCATGCCAATCAACAATTCATCTTTGCACCCTTGGCCGAAGAGAACTCATGGTCATGATCATACCAACAACTGTCCATCAATGCACTACGGGCCGTTGAGGACTTTTACCACATCATTTGTAATATTACAGGTCATGCTTATACCAAATAATCCCTCGTCATAATCATTCCAATCAACAGTCCATATATGCACTATGGGCCAAAGATGACTTTCATCACAATATAAACGTGAGGATGATGACAATGATATAAGAATTCAATTAAACGAAATCAAGGATAAATTTTACAGATTTATAATTCAATTTATCTAGAATTTAATAATGTCCAAATTGTCAACATAATACTGCTTTGTCGAGTAAAATTCAAGATTAATATTGTATCAAAAATGATTTGGACATAAAAATTAATTTTTGTCATGAATAGTACTATGGGTGAATAGTATCCGAGTGAATAGTACCCCATGAATAGTACTTCAAGAATAGTACCTCGTGAATAGTACCGTAGGTATGAATAGTATTGTATGTATGAATAGTGTCGTATGTATGAATAGTGCCCATAAATAGTACTCCGGCATGAAAATCTTAAAATTTAACAAGAATGTTCAAAAAATATCCTTGTGAAATGATACTAGATGAAGTGCAAATTTCAAGGATATTCAACTAATTTTAAGGAATATAGAAGCAATACTTTAATAAAATGAGTGTAGAATTCAGAATCTGAAACGAAATAATATTACTTACATACTATAGAGTATGAAAGAAAATATTATTTCTTACGAATATTGAACAAAAATAATATCTCTTACGACTGTTGAACGAAAATAATATTCCTTACGAATACTGAACGAAAATAACATTCTTTACGAATATTGAACGAAAATAAAATTCCTTATGAATACTAAAAATAATATCGTAAGTGAATAAGAAATAAATAATACCCCTTATCTCAAAAAGAGAGTAATTGTGACTGGTATAGCGGGAATATTCTTGAAAAAAAAATTAAACTGTTTTCTACACTTAAAGCTTCCTTAAACTCTAAAGAAATACGCTCAATATTATAGAAGAAGAATTCTCTGATTCTGGTGTAATTTTCATTTCTAAACTGAGCATCCTATTTATAGGAGAATGGTCAGACACTATTTGAAATTTTTCACAGGTGAATAGGAAGAAAATTTTTACGGGTTTCGTCTAATTTTTTTGAAATTCACTATGCAACACTATGGAGACACTATACAAACACTATGCATAATAAAATATAATATATTATATTTTTCATTAAAAAACTTATTATAATATATATATATATATATATATATATATATATATATATATAAATAAAAATTGAGATAACTTCTCCTGAAAGTTTTGAAAAATGGATAAGTTGGGGTCCATATAATAAGCAAAATTTATAACAAATACTTCATAAAAATTTCCTCTATTTATCTCAACTCACTTGGCTTCACAAAACATATTTTTAACAACATTTATTCATTATTATTATAACTCACAATATTTAACAATCAGATCATTCCCAGGAAATATGGGGCTTTTTGATAAGGATTTCTCCTTATTGGCGCACAATTAGGTGACCAAACCCCTTTCCTCGACAGAACTTTCTAGACATCGTCAATAATAATGCAAATAATAATATGAATAACTATGTCGTCTCAATTATTGATTTAATAATATAAAATATTGTGACAATAATTGAATCAATAATATGAGATACTATGCAGCAATTACTGTAGTAATAATTGAGTATAACTGAGTGACTTCTCACGTAAGCATCAATAATCAATCTGAGTGTTGCTACTATGCAACCACGCAGCGTATTCTTTACTTTTTTATCACCTAGTTATTTCAACAGTTAACGATAAAACTCTCACCGTTATTTTTATAAAAAGATATTTCTGTCGTTTTCTAACTCCGACAGTAATTCCGTTGTGGGGTCCACCAATGATTGTATCATCGTACGAATATTTCTTGTTAAAATGAATATTCCCCAACCAATCGAATATTTTATGACAACCTGCTTACTTTTCAAAATTTGTAAATATTACCCACAACTATAACATTATATCAAATCCACACCATAATATTTAAAAATATATTTCGAGAAAAATTAATCTTTATTCATAAAAGTTGGGGTCTTACAGTCGGGAGGATAATAGAAGTTTCCATGTTTGAGAAGGATTCGGGAGAGGATTTAGTAGCTGATTTACGACACGGTTAGGACTATAAAAGATAAATTGAGGGGCAGAGAAGATGTAATAACCCGATATTTTCTATATAAATAAATTAGAAATTTTGGGTATAATTTTTTATTATTATTATTAATTATTTATTTTAAAGGTAAGAATGCGTGAAAGGTATTATGTAGGTATTTATGTAATGAATATAAAATATATTTATTACATGAATGATTATGAATAATTTTATTTTAGAATTATTGCTCATTATAAATTATATTCTTATAATAACTAGTTTTATAGTATAAATGTTTTTATTAATTATTTTCTATGAAAATATGTTTATATATTATTTAAATAATATATACAATGATTATTAGAATTATTATAATAACTATTTTATTATATGATTTTATTTCGAAATAGTTAAGTTAATTATTTTAACTTAATTAATAATGGTATGTATATGACAGATAAATCAAATATGGAATCCAAACCCTAATTTTGGGCTTTGATCAAGGAATGAGAATAATAATATTATATTATTTATGGTTAGTGTTATAGATATGTATGTTATGTGTGTAATGTTAATGTGTGGAACGGGTTTAATGTAATATGACAAACTCTAATAATATTTTTATAAACCTTAATATTTCTGATAAACCCTAATTTTGAAGTCAAATGAGACTTTAAAATCTCTCTAGTAATTTTGTTATGAGATTAATGGCATTTATTATAATATTATTTTATTTCAGTGTCGTAAATATGTACTGTATATGTGGATTGATAATGTTGGCTAAATTATGTGTATTATGTCAAAACCCTAGTTTTAAGCTGTTAAACCCTAATTTAAAAGTCGAATGCCAGTTTAAGACTGTTATGCAATCATGTTAATGTGATTTATGATCGGTATTATAGATCTTAACCCTAATTAGGGAGAACTTTAATTATTCAAAACCCTAATTTTTTTTTAGAATAAACCCTTATTATTTTTCTTCTAAACCCTAATTTGCTTATGGTAAGCCCTAATCGTTAAATGGGTAAATGTAATGCTAATTAGTGTCGCTTAAACCTAATTAGAAAAGTGCTAAGTAATTAAAGACCTAAATTATTTTATAAACCCTAATTATAAATTATTTTTTTTAAACTAAAATTTTATTTTTTTTACAAACCCTAAATTTGATATCATATAAAATCAATGTATTAAACCTTAGGGTTAAACTCTAAGGGTTAAATCCTAAGGGTCAACCCCTAAGGGTTTGTCAAATGACCATTATGCCATTAAAAGTTTAAGCCAAATGTCCATTTTTACCCTTTTGTGAATTATTGATTATAGGTTTTGACATTTGGTGAGTTGGTAAACTAACTCTCACTAACCCCATGTGATATTAATTACAAGCCATCAAATTGATTTCAAATACATACAATGCACACATGTAATATATATAGCATTAGAGAGAAAGAGAAAGTCATTTTATTGCCCATTTTTTTAACCAATACTCAACCAACCCATTCTCTCTCATAAGTTTCGAAATTATATAGCATATCAATCCTATTTTGAAGCCCCACTAACACACTTAACCGAATCAGCAGCTAGAATCAAGAATTGATCATGAGAGGTATAAAACCTAAACCCAAAAATCTGATCTTGTTCATCATGTTAGAAGTTATGATTTGGTGTTGTAATGTGTTATTTATGGTGTCATTTAGTGATCTGGGTTGTTAAATCCCAGATCCATAACATCTATAGGCTCGAAATTTAAGTTTTTGCAAATCTGAAAAATGTAGAAAATATGGTCTGACAATGAATGTCAGACCTCTTTAATCTTTGCTCGTTATGTGTTTTTGTTGTTTGAAGGTTGATACTTGTATTATGTCATATTGTCTTTCATATTAAAGTAGAATCACTGTTATTTAATGTCTAGATTTCATGTTGTAATCGGTCAAAACCCGTTAACCGAAGTTGACCGGGTGAATTCTGGGCAACCCAGAATGTACAAAACCGAGTCTGACAAGCTTTTCATATGTCCAGATCTGGCAGGTTGTAAGTTTTTTTATGTTTTTGTTATAACTAACTTGTAGCCTGTATAATGGACTATACATTTTGGTCTTTATATCTCCTAAAACATCAACATATTTAACAGATTAGGTGGTCAAACTAGGCCACACGACATTGACTCGTATTTCTGGGAATTTCCAAAAAAATGAAGAACACGTGTTCTGACAGCCTTTGACCGAGCTGTAGATTATGATTTGGATGTTGTGAAATTGTAACCTTGATATGTTGTTATACCTTGTCATGTATGCTACCAGTTTAAACCACAAAACAATCAAAATCATGATCATAAGGCATCTTAATTTAAACATGAAAGTGTTCACTCGGATACCTGGGTTTCTGGAAAAACCCAGAAACCGTCTGACAAGTATTTTGAGGACTCAGATTGCTTTGTTGTGTTGTTGTCTGAGCAAGTTGAGATAGGATAACTGTAGTATTACATGTTAGCTACAATATCAAAGCTTTAGTTAGCCCGGAACTTTATCAGATTGTAATTTATAGCTGGTCAAACTTAGTATGTTGGTAACCGGCCTGTCAGTTTTCTTGAGGCTCAAGAACACCAACAGCGACGATTATTGTCACTAAGGGCTATAGTGACGGTTTTTAATTTATTTAATTTCTGAATTTCCGAAAATTGATTAAAAATAAGAAATAAATTATAAAAATTACAAAAATGGTTTTAAAAATTATTTTAAATTATGAAAAATAACTTTTAATTATTTGGGATATTTTTCATTAATATTTAAAATTATTTGAATATTAATGATATTTAATTTATTTAATTAGTGTATTAAATAAATTAAAGAAAAATAATTTTATTATATAAAAAATCATTTTAAAAAGAATAAAGTGTGTAAAATGTTTTGAGTTATAAATATAACTTTTGATATTTTGTCATGAAAAATATTAATAATTTAATATTAATGATATTAGATTTATTTAATTGTTAAATTAAATAAATAAGTTAAAAATAATTTTATTGATTTAAAAATTATTTTAAATGAGAATAAAGTGTTAGAAAATATTTGGACTTATAAAATATAATTTTCTATATTTTTGAGAATTCTCATTAATAAATTAATATTAATGATATTAGGTTTATTTAATGACTATATTAAATAATTTAGTTTAGAAATGATTTTAATATTATAAAAATCATTTTAAATGAAAATAAAATGTTTAAAGATATTTTAAGTTATAAAATGTAACTTTTAATATTTAAGGGATAATTTTATTAATAATTTAATATTAATGATATTAATTTAAGATTATTGATATTAAGTTTATTTAATAATTATATTAAATAAAAAATTAAAAAATGATTTTATTTATTTAAAAATCATTTAAAAGGGATATAAGTGAATTAAAAATATTTTAAGTTATGATAAATGACTTTTAATATTTGAATAAATAGTTCATTAATATTTTAATATTAATGGTAATTATTTAAAAATGATTTTAATTGTTTTAAAAATCATTTAAGGGTAATATAAGTATTTTAAAAAATATTTTGAGTTATTATAAATAACTTTAATATTTTGGCAATGGTTTCATTAATAGTTTAATATTAATTAAATATTAATGATAATTGAATTATTTGATATTTAAATCATTTTATAATGATTCATGTGTTTGAAAATTTAGAATAAATTATATTAATTATTTAAATTTTTTGCAAGTCATTTAAAAATGTTATGACTGTTATTTAAATAGTCTAAATAGATATTGAACTTCGATATAGAGTCTTGGACTCAATAATTACCTGATAAAGCGATTGATGACGCAAGCGTGGTTCGTAAATTGATCTGGACTTGCATAATGTGTCTATATATGTGTTTATTTGTGATTTAATGACTGTGAAACGTGTGTGACAATGTGATTAGGTTATGTGCTGACTGCAATAAGCAGTGCTATGTGTTGCGATATATTATTCTAATCAGTAAAATGCTCTTATTACTGATAGGTTGCTATATAAAAGATAAAACTAAGTTATGAATCGTAAAGCAAAGCACTCACGTAAAGATCTTACCTTTGCATTTCCTTTATGCAATGGATATGAGTAAGAATGTTTCGTAATTATATTATTATTATGCTATATTATTAACCCTATTGTGATATATTCTATATCCGATCATTGTTTATCAACATGTTAGTATATGGTAATTCGTATATATATATATATATATATATATATATATAAATATGGTTATACATTTATGGTTATACAAGTCCCCACTTGGATAATCATTAGATTTAATCACATGTTGATATAATTTATATATATATATATTATCCCCTCAGATGAATATATAGTAAAGTCGCCTAAGCTATTTAACCTAGCTAGACACGTGTCCGTAAATATCCTTGAATATGATAAAACCCTATTATATCCAATTAAATTATTTTTTTGGATTCTTGACTAATTATGAACATCCCAAACATGGGAAAATTTTAATGCCCTAAGGCGAACAAAGGATGAACGATAATATCGTTCTAGCAATGTAGTATTGATCAATAAGGTCCATGGATGTACACCCTCGTGCTGTAAGTTATGACGGTTTGCTATGAGATGAAGTTCGCTTAACCTTTTCAAAAAATGTAAAATAATGTTCATAATTTGTCGACTACCCTATATATATATATATATATATATATATATATATATATATATATATATATATATATATATCAATACATAGTTTCAAAAGCTTTGATATAGAAATAATATATGGCTATGATTGGTTCAATTTTACTTCACAACTATTGATCTGTCAGTAGAAGTGATGTACAAAGAAAATATTTAATTCTTTCACTAATTATATTTATAATTGTTATTACTTGTTTGGCACCCAAATGCTCATTCTTGCTTTAAATTTAAATGTTTTCAAATAAGCATGATCAACCTAAGGTTCGAGATAAGAACAAGTGAACAGAAAACAAATAGATATGTTTAATTGTATCTTTTGTAATAGTTATCTTGTCAGACGATAATGATATGTATTATATATCATGTAAAGAATGTAGTAAAGGTTGCGTACTTGGGATTAGACTCGATAAATATAAGTTAAGTTTGAAATTTATATTATTGTTATTATTATTAGTAATATTTTGCTCATAGAAATGGTATCGTAAAAGCACCTTGAATTCGGGTTTCAAGTCCTGAATTTGGGGCGTTCTGATTTGCATATCGAGCTTTAGGGTTAAAAACCTTAGGTGGGTTAGACCTTAGGCTATAACCTTGGAATAGAGGGAAACGTTGAAAATACAAATAACTCATATAGAGTTTAAAAGGAGATGAATTGAATAAATTCATCGTAAAATAAAATAAAAGATAACTTATATAAAACTATTATGTGTTATGTGTATATACTATATGTTAATCAAGATAGTTTGTGTGTAGATGTTAGATAGGAAAAGGATTAGGATACCCTCAAGTCGTAAAGAATAAGTTAACCTTCATGACCGAGCCAATATCAAAGCCAATAGCTACAATAGAGGCTCACATTGAAAGCTACCTCAATGAGGTGGTTATTTTGGAAAGTATAGTATCCGACCCAAAAACGATAGTATAACTGAAAGGTAGAATACAGTTAAAGATTATGTGGTCAATGTCGAGTTCTTAAACTCATATGTTTGTGGTGAGTTTTTAAACTCATAATGTGTTGTATGTTGAACGAACTAGTATAGTTATGTGTTAATGGATTATTGAGGATAATAGGAATAGATAAGTTACTAAGCAATTGATCCTTGGTAAAGGCGTAAGAAATAGATAGTGTTAAGTATTACTTGAATATGTATGATTCTATGTGGTATAAATGATAAGTATGTCTGTATAATAGAATATTCTTAACTTTTGTATAAGTTATGGTAACGATTCCTGACTTTCGAGTCACAAAGGGATATCGAATGTTTAAAGCAATATGTGCTATGGTATGTCAAGTGCTATGAATATGGATCTATGTTGGATTAATGAAATAAGTTGATATAAAGATAGTAATATTTATCTGGTCACTGGTTATTACAGTAAACCAAGTTTTCAAAATCTAATATTTTGATTACATGATTATGTGAATAGAAAGTTTTGCGTTATATGTTAAACGTATACAAGATGAACCACAGATTGACATATTACGTGACAAGTTTTTGAGCCCATAAACGGGTGAAAATACTATTCCAACTAAAGTTACAGCCAATAAATGCAAGGATAAAATTCAGGATAAAATTCACATGCATCCTGTGGAATTGAATCTCACTACCAGGCAGTATGAAGCTTTAAATTAATCAACCCACCCAAGCAACCCCCTACATTACTAATCCCTTCCACTCTCCTCCTGACCAGTAATCCTGTTTATAATAAGAAGGCACTGTGTCATGCTAGTAATTGAAAATACACCTGGAAAGGCAATTTCGACTCCAGATGTAGACAAAAACATATAAGGTGTATTACTCTGTTATAGTGGAAAAGGATTTAACTGGCATCTGAAGGAAAGAACCTTAAAAGATGCAACTTTTCCAGGACAAGTAAACATCTCACCCTCATCATTAGGTCCGTCAACCACCTCAATCTCAGCAGCCATGGCCTTTGTTTCCTCCTCCTTATATGCCACACCCACTAAGTCACGATACGAAATTAGGGACATTGAATGGCAGGATGCATAGACTTGTTGGTACACCTGGTGACCATGACGAATCCTGCTCACATGAAGCAGATCATGATGCACCAAGATTAGCAATACTATGGACATCAAATGCATTTACTACAGACTGCATCAAACATGACATTCACCAAAACAATGATAAATACAACTTAAAGCTCCTTTTTCTTTTTTCATTACAAACTGTGTTAGCATGATATGTTAGGCCAGCAACTGACAGTCACCTCAGCATGATAAATACAATTTAAAGCTCCTTTGTCTTTGTTGTATTGTATTTATAAGCAACCAATACAACAAAGACAAAGTTTGATGCAATGGAATCATTTAACTTTATTCTGTTTATACACATTGCCCCACGAAGAAATAAAGTAGCATTACCAAATGAATTGAAATATATCAGTTACTTTTTATAAGTCATCCAAATATAGAAGAAGAAATCAAATGGAACACTTTTCATATACGATAAAGCATGTGCAAATTATTACCTCAAAACTAGCCAAATCTAGGGAGATAGAAAGGCCCTCTTGTTTGGCAATTCGAATAGCTGCATGAATAACTTCTAAATTGTATACGCTATACCTCAGTAGCAACCACTGTAACATTAGGACATTTATATAAGAACACAAGTGGCATTAAAGTTCACAGTTTTATTTACAAAGAAACAGACATCAGTATATAGGACAAATGTAATAATCTAATTATCAAAGAACAAATTAACATCAAACATTCAGATGAAGAAGAACAGTATATACAAAAAAAGTAAAATAAAGGGAAGGAAAATTATACACCATAGTTGCATTACACCATAAACATAATGAATTTACCTCATTAATTAAGTTGAGTCGTGGTTCTCATGGAAACATTAGCATCATTAGTAGCAAGGCTCAACTTGGAAATTGCTGAAAATTGAAAATAATAATTAAATACATCTTGACATCATCTGAAAATTTCAAACAAATTACATTAACAAGAAGTTATTTCCAACACTAAAAGCTCTGTAAAATGAAATGAGAATGGTTTAGGCAAATAAATTGTATCGGTCAGGACCAAATTTAGACAATGAAAACACAAAAACAAAAACAAAAAAAAATCTTTGAAAGAATAACTGCAAAAAAGTAGGCTTTATGCAACACTAGGCGAATCAGAATAAAGATAGGATATATAAGGAATATCACACAAAATTCTATTCCAATTTTAAAACACACACAAATATACACACACACACTTGAATAACTCGAAGATCAAATTAATAAGAACAATAAAATCGAAAAATAAACCATATGCTAACAGAATTATGGCAAATCAAGAAAAACAAATGAGACCCATCTAGCTAGTATATAAGCTAAAAAAAATTTAAAAAAAATAGGGGTCCTATATACAGTTCTTTCTCTTATCATTGCAAAAAGTCAGCAACAAAGATTTTTTTTTTATGTTAAAAAAAATAAAAATCTTGTATCGCTCATGTTTTCTTTTTCCATACTTTTTTGGGAAACCGAACGGATATTAATGAAGGTTGATGAATCAATTTCAAAGTATTGAATTGATTAAGAAAATACCAATTTAAGATTACAGTAAAAGGCTTAAAGACCCAAAATATATAAACTGATTTTAACGAGCAAAGAAACACCACTCTGAAGACTTAGACCCATCATTCATCAAGATAATCAAAATCAAAATCAAAATTCGTACCGGTAACCGGATGAGACTTGCTTGACTCTTGAGACTTGAGAGATTGAGAGTTCGAGAAGAAAGACTGCCGCGCCGAAGGCAATGAGGCGATGGCCGTCGGCGATCTGAGAGTTGGAGATCTGGGTCTGGCCGTCTGGGTTTGAGAGTTGGAGTCTTGGAGATCTGAGAGCATTCGAGATTTGAGACTTGAGAGAGTAAAGTAGAATTGTTACAATCGTAGATCTGTAGTACCGGTGTGCTTTGTTCAGACTTCAGAGAGTGGGCTGTGGGCTATCGAGTATCGGGTACTAAATTAGAAATTTAGTAAAGTAGATCTGGCAAGCTTTGTTCGGTTATGTCAATATATTACCTTTGTAAAGTTTTGCTCGGTTAACCCGAATAACTAAAAATAAAAACCGTACAAACTAATTAAAAATCGTAACAAATTTAAGATATAATCGAAATATTAAAAAAAATCGAATTATCAGAAAATTTTAGTTAAATTATTTTGATTTGATTCGGTTCTTCAGTTATATCCGTTTTTTGCTCAGTCCTATTGGTGAGATTGGGTTTTTTCTTTTTTATTTTTTATAAGTGAAGATTATTTTAGAGAATTTTACTAGATATAAACCCGCACGTTGTGGCGGGATTATTTATTTTGTTAATAATAGATTTATACATACAATTAATAAATTAAAATATAATAAGAAGACGGTAAATTGTTATGCGATGATCAAATTTTGATAGCATGTGTTACATAGAGTTGTGTTAAAGTTTTGTGCACAAATACATATCGAAGCATAGAATTAATCTGATCACTAAATTCTATGATATTAGAGCATTAATAATAGTTTCCCTAATCAACTTTTTATCCTCAATTTTGAAGAATACATCAACAAATCATTATCTAATAGTTTCATTATCCTTATTTGACTCTTTATTTTAATCTCTATATAGGATTTTACTCCCCACTGTGAGGGAATCAAAAGATCATTCTATATATACAAAATGACATTTCACACCCTCATTTAAGTGGATAACTCATTAATCATACACATCTTGGCATTTTTTTTTCTATTACATTTTCAAATTATAAACTTAATATTGACTTTTAAAAAAAATTAATTTCAAACGTTTTCAAATTTAAAATTGATATAAATTTATTTAATTTATGTCATTATAATTATAAATATTATAAAAGTACTATTAATTATAAAATTTATTATTTTCAAAATTTAAATTTACAAATATCACAAATTAACTTTTAAAAGTTAATATTGATCTTATGTACATTTGCAACTACAACCCATTCAATACTCACTCTATAAATTACTTAAATTTTAAAATAAAATAAAAATTATTTTATAATGGAATATAATTGATAAATTATACTCTCTCGTTTATAAATTATAAGATTATTATTAATTTGATGTTTTTGTACATTGGAATTTTTAAATTTTAACTTTTAACTTTTAAATTTCATTATTTAAGTAATCAATATAAAAAACATGTTGGGTACATATTAAAAAAATTGAATTCCTATTTTGCATAATGACCCAATGACACTGCAGAGTAGGAATAAAGATAAAAAAACTGTTGTGAATGCTCTTATATAACAATTATGTGTGTGTGTATATATATATATATATATATTAATTTCTTGATAAAAATATTTATAATGTAACCAATAGGATTTAAAATGGGTACCTCTTTCATTCTAAAGCATTAACAAATATTTAGAAAGTGTAATGCACAATGTCATCGAGTTGTTATATTGATATGATTGTTAGTGGCATATTTGAAGTCTTTTACACATTACACAAAACTCACCAAGCCTCAAATACCTGACACAGGTACTTGATGTATTTTAAAGAGTTCATGTCTCAAATACGCTTACTTGCACCAGAATTCAAACATACAAACGAATGGGAAAACAGATAAAGAATGTGCTAGTTTCGGTCCTCAGACCTTAAGGGAAATTACATGTTACATGTGGAAACTGAAAAACACGGGCATTAATAATTATTATTATTATAAGGAAAAATATTAAAAAAAAATAAATTAAAAAGTAAAGTTTCATAAAATATAGATTCAAAAAAATTACATAAGAAAATTAAATATAATTATTGTTTTAAACTTATTCTTAAAAAAATTTTATATTTTAAAATATTAAAATTTTGGGTTGAGTTAAACTGGGTCGGGTCAAAATGGGTCGGGTTGAGGTTAAATATGAAGGGAGAGAGAGGTTTTTGGCAGGTGGGAGGACATGGAAGAGTTAAACTGCCAATGATGAAAGGAAGACTGGTAACGTCGCTTGGATACAAGAAAATTTTGTCTCCATATAAAAATGTGACGCTATTGCATACTTTGTCACTATATATAAGAATATATGACGAACCAATGTTGCCATTTATCCACTCATCTAATTCGTGATGAACTAGTATCTCGTCATATAAAATTGGTATTTATGACAATACAAATTGTCATAAATTATTATTTTTTCGTCTTTAAAAAATTTCCCTCCAAAATTTTTCAGAAAAATTTTGCCTCTAAATAAAATTGTGACGATATTATATACTTTGTCACTAAATATAAGAATTTATGATGAAGTATTTTTGTCACTTATCCACTCATCTAATTAGTGACGCACTATTATCTCGTCATATAAAATTGATATTTATGACAATACAATTTGTCATAAATTAATATTTTTTTGTCTTTAAAAAATTTCCCTCCAAAATTTTTCAGAAATTTTTTGCCTCCAAATAAAATTGTGACGATATTACGTACTTTGTCACTAAATATAAGCATTTATGACGAACGATTTTTGTCACTTGTCCACGCATCTAATTAGTGACGCACTATTATCTCGTCATATAAAATTGGTATTTATGACAATACAAACTGTCATAAATTATTATTTTTCCGTCATTAAAAAATTTCCCTCCAAAAGTTTTCCTCCAAATAAAATTGTGACGAATTTGTATTTGGCGTCACTAAATGTGAGCATTAGTGATGAAAACACATTGTCACTAAATTTTACAAATAATTAATGACAAACTATTATGTTGTCATCGAAAGAAATATTTTGTGACAATAAATACTGTAATCAATTATTACAAAATGTCACTAAAAGGTTTCCCTCCAAAATTTTGGTACGAAATTCTACCTCCAAAATAACTTGTGATGAAATTTTGTTAATCGTCATCAAATGTGTAAATTAGTGACGATATAAATGATTAATAGTAACCAAAGTAAAAGTCGTCACAAAAGCAAAAGTTTTAGTGACGATTATGAATTTCGTAATTATTAATTAACAAATTGTGACAAAATTTTGTGCGTGGCAAAAATTTCGTCATAAAATGTGTGATTTCTTATAGTGTCTTTTGCTTCTTGGTCTTTAGCTCCCCCCTGAGCTCAAAGACCTCCTGTTTTAGCTCATGGACCTTGTCTTTGGCTAAAACTCGTTCGTCATGTTCCTGCTCCCACATTGACTCCACATATGTCTTATTTTATAAGACAACCTGAAGCTCTGCTTTTAACTTCTTCACCTCCTGATAGTAGTGGAGGTTTCTGTCTAGCACCATCATGAACAGTGACATCATAGACTCCCCCTGGGGTGTCTCCTCTACAAGTGTTATAGGGTTGAAGGACACAACCTCCACACTTCTTCTAACATGTCGTCAAATACCGTCATGAGGTCGTGGTTCTCAAAGTCTCCATACTCAATCACCACTACTTCCAGCTCCTCTGCTATTGGGTTTGGTATAACCTCTATCTGGTTAACTGATTCTTCACTGTCTACATGTACGTCTCTAGACATTCCATTTCCACCTGACATCTACAACAAAACAATTAAGTTTGATTAGTACACGTCAGTAGAATAAAAAAAACACATATCATATATATAATGCATTTCTAAGGTTACTTTCATCTTTTATTTCTTTGACTTCTCTTAAGGTTATGACTTAAGGTTTTATTTCCTCCCTTAAGTATTATAACCTAATGCTTTGATACCAACCTGTGACGCCCCCAAATACGGGTATCTTCCAACCCGACATATGGTGTTCCACGGTGCTACAGTTCACACAAACATTCAATTGAAATGCCTCCAAAAGAACGAATATGTCTTATATATACCTTGTATAACAATATTACCATTCCCTAGGTTCTTTATAACCGTTACATTTGTTCTTGTCATAATATCAAATATTATCATTACAACCCTATACTATTACATAGGTAATGTACAGGTTCGCCTTAGCCTTTCCTTTATCCTTACCGGATCCTTCGGTCTTAGCTGCATTTATATGGTTCAAGCAAGAGTGAGCATAACTAGCTCAGCAAGTATAACAATTCCATTTAACAATATGCTTGAATCATACAAATTATATATCTTCAATAACTGAACAATAGTTATGAACTACTATCGATAATTCAAAATAGCACTTCTTTTTTCTTTAAAACGTTTTACAATGACAACATTCAGTAAAACATCAATTTCGGTCCAAGACCTTGAGCATTTCATACTTTCTTTGAAAAGGACATCCCAACACTAAGTCCGTAAGTCTGACATTACTTACGATCACGTCTAGGTGATCAGCCTATAGTACTTTATGTTGATCAACACTACATTCTTTAAACGTATGTACGTTTAAATGGTGGCAACCTCCCGTGCCTAACGTTAGACGACAAAGCATTTTCGCATACTCAGTCTTCATTTAAAAACCATACCAACATAGTTTGGTAAAACATTAACCATATTTCAATAGATTATAAGAAATCCAAAACATCTTAAGTCTAGCCGAAAGAATTGGCTTTGACTTCATTATACATCAATTCATGCGTAAGAATACATAAATCACAAAGCTTGTCTAGATTGAACATAGACAAGGGTTAGAATACTTGCCTTCAGCGTCTGCTACTGTTATTACACGTTCACTTTAAGTCTTTAAGGTCTCTATAATAGATGATCACATAATATAACACATTAGGTCATGATTAAACATACATGGTTCCTAATGAATCTTACCCTTCTTCTCAATCTAATCATGTATTAGATTCGTTACTATTAGTTTCGGCTTTCCGTTATAGTTTACATCGTCAGTTCGTTCATGTCCAATTGATTATCTTCAACCTTTAGGTATCATACTTAAGGGTTAACAATGCCTTAACAATGTTATAATTAAGCTTTACTTCATTGTTAATCAATTACCATCCTTGCTCTACTTACAGACATTCTTTACTATCAAAACCCTAGGGCTGGCTCTGCGGCGCTAACTTTCCTTCTTTGTGCTGCGCTACGACGTGAGTTAACAGTGGCAAAGGTCAGGGCTCGTAATGTACTTGGCTTACTTCCCAAAGATGTCCCATTCATGCCTCACGCCGCAAAGACCTACCACAAAGACTGGTCACGCACACATGCGCCCCGATTTCCTGAGCCTCGAGCTTACCACAGTTCATTTATTTTGTGAACTTTCTGGGGCCACAACTCATTCATTTTAAATCCGAATTGGCTTGTTCAAAAGCCATTAGTTCACAAATCACATACTCTACGTGTTCATGAAAGAATTTTATATTTTTGACTTCGTTAACTCAAAATTCACCTATTGGTTCATTTTTAACGAAAACGATAAATGTTCGTGAACGTTCAACGCTCGTTTCTTCGTTCTAAGTCGGAATTCGGCCATTTTCGAGTCCACAACTCTATAATGCCAAATAAGACTTGTTCCCTTCGAAAACGTTAGTTTTTGAGCTCAATATTAAAAATTGACTTCTAATCCGAGAATTTCACGAATTCGACAATTATCGTCCAATCGTGAGAATTCCAGCATAACTTTATTACTTATGATTTATTCATCATTTCAAATGGATTCTATCCACCATATTGACATCTTAACCTACATATTACATCAACTTATTTCCATGATAAGTTATGACTTATTCTTCATGAGTTTATAACTTATCAAAGTATAAACTACATATACTTTCATTTCTCATGACTTATGATAGTTTAAGTCTTATAACCAACATTCTTACATCCTTTTATCATACTAATTTCATTCATATAAACATGTTACAAGTCTTACAAGTTCTTCCTTAGTTTATAGCTTATCTATGAACAAAGTGCTTATTTACGGCTTATTAAGACTTAAGTCCTTAGATTATTCATTCTTAACATTTCTTATCATACATGTCCATTAATCCACACTTCTCTTATCAACCTACAATGGTAGAGATGGAAGACTAATGTCATAAGATGCTTACCCTTGATGAATAAGCTTTTCTTCTTATTTTCTAACAAATGAAAATCTAGCTTATTCTTGCTTAATCTCTCTAACAATTAAGTTGAAAGTGTTGGGTGAAAATGAATAAGCAACAAATGAAATCCTAGCTTGCTATTTATAGAATTTCCTAAGTTAGGGCATTATGGACAAAAGACAAATCCCACCTCCTTAGTAACCTCCATACTATTCATTACCTAGCTCTTAAGTAAACTTGCTCCCTACTTCTTTTGCTTGGTCATTACACAATTATCTTGGTCACCAAGATTAACCAAATGACCATGGGTTGCCCCATGGGTCACCCTAATCCATTGGATCAATAGTTTGGGCTTAAGTTTAATTAACTTAACTTATTCCTTTGGGCTTACATTAATTCCCTTTGGACTTTACTTTAATAACCACTTGGGGTTTAACATTACTCACACTTGGGCTTGCATATTAATTTACTTCTATTGGACTTTACAAATTGCTACACAATCCCACAAGTCCATTTCAATTGGCTTAAAACCTTATAACGTATTGTTTACGTATTATTCTCGTATGCTAACTCGTATACTAATTCATAATACACGACATTCCATCATTCATACATACTCGTATAATACTTCGTATCATACTCGTATTCATTACCTCGTACAATACATACGTATCATACGATCATCACTTTAGTTCCTTAACGCTTTATTTTCTCTAACATTCTCGAAATAAATCCTCATGCAAAAAACTACATTTTCCATACTTGAATTATTATTACATAATCCAACTCACCTCGATATTCTATCATTACATATTTCTCAGAAGTTCAAAAATAATTCTTGAGCAGAAATCGATGAATAGTATTTTTCAGAAAATTTCTTGAATTTTCTTTTTTCATCTTGGAAATTCAAACACTTTAATTCTCTCACGTAGTCGAAATACTATGACGTTCCGACGTTTCTAGGTTATAGAACGACATTCATCTTACTAATATTTATAATAACAAATAATATAACTTTTTTATTTAATAAAATTCTTTTACTATGGATCCAAATTTTAGATCGTTACATTTTATATTTCCTACTCCCACCATTCTTCATAATACCTTCTTATAAGTTTTATTTCATAACCTTTACTTAGACTCAATTATATTCTGAGTATTATATATTCTTTAACCCATTCATTTTCTTTTCTAAGGATCGTTATCATAAACACTCGGGATATTACATTCACTCATTCTTCTATGAATTTCATCCTCGAAATTTTTATTTATTAATCTTCATTCATTAAATCTATCAAAATAGATTTTACGTTAATTCCTTATTCATTCATTGGGTTCTATAACCACTTTATTTCCACAAAAATCTTTCTACAATTATTAACTTTTCTATTAAAAGTTTTACATTATTCTTTGATAACTCATCTCCTTCTTGTAACGTCCACAAATTTTAAACTCCTTATTAATTAAATATGTGATTTAATTGTAATGAGTTAGTTTTGTGAGTTTATTTAAACCTTAAGTGGTTATGTGAATTTATGAAATGATTAAAGGGAGTCACTAATAGTTGATTTAAATTAGTGGACTAACCCTAAGATTCTAATATCAAAGACTTGATATATAAGAGTATTAATTAAATATTCAAGTTATTTGAATATAGTAGCAAAAGTTGAACGTATAGATTAATTTCATTTATGAGTAATTAATTGATAATGTGTTAATTAATAATTATTATGAATAAATAATAATTAATGTGTAATAGATTAATAGTTTATAAAATGGTTATATGTTTACTTGATTTATTTGTGCAATATACTAAACCTTTATTATATGGTAGTTAACTATATATTTTATATAGTACAAGGTGATACATTAATATGTCTATATATTATATATATAGACTATATAGTAAGAGTTATTTGCATTCATGTGAGTTGCATAATAATATTGTTATATGTATGTGCATTACTGGATACCTTGTAATTGGGAAATACATTGTATGCCCTTTTAAATTATTATACCCTATGTTATATGAAATAAATTGTGTAGACATATTTTATAACCAAAGTTTGTATTATGTGCATATTTAGTATAAACCAAATGTTGCATTTCATTGTTTGCAAAATGCTGAGGATTTCTCTTGTCCCATAATAAGAGTCCCATTTCTTTCTTATACGTGAACAAGCAAACAAGCCTAGCCTAGCCTAGCTTCATCTCAAATTCATCAAACACATCAAACATAGAGCAATTAGTGGATGGGGAGTGGGATTCATGAGTGGAATCACCAACTCTCACCAACTCTCTCTTAACCCTTGTGCATTCTTGAAAGCCAATAGTTTGATTTGTGAGGTAATGTAACGCCCCATAAAATCGAACCTTTGTAAATACTTTTAATAATGAATAAAATAATATTATTTATTATTATTACGTGTGGATAAGATGAATGTCGTTATATAACCTAGAAACGTTGAAATGTCGTAGTATTTTAACTTTGTGGGAGAATTAAAGTGTTTGAATTTCTAAGACAAAAATAAAAGCTTTTCGGGAAATTTTTCAAAAAACACTATTCATAGATTTCTACTCGGGAATTATTTTTGAACTTCCGAGAAATGCGTAATGTTATAATATCAAGGTGATATGGATTATGTAATAATAACCTAAGTATGGAAAACGTAATATTTCGCATGCGGACTTAATTTGGGAACGTTAGGTTTATTAAGCGTTAAAGGAAGAAAGTTGTGATCGTATAATGTGTATTCATTATATGAAGGTAATGAATGTAAGTATAATACAACGTATTGTACTATGAAGAATGAGATAACGTATATTACGAATTAATATACGAGCTAACATACGAAGATTATACGTGGGGTATAAATGTTAAGTTGTTAAATCTAAGGTAATGGACTTGTAGGATTATTAGCCTAATAAGAGAAGTCCAATAGAAGGTGACAATCAAGCCCAAGTGTTTGATAGATCATGAGTCCAAACTATGGTAGCATAAGCCCAATAAGGAATTAGTTAGATTTAATTAGCAAGCCCAATGATAAGCCATGATCCATGGAGCAATCCAAGTGTAAGTGGGTAGTCTTGATGGGCAAACAATTTGTGTGATAAGCAAGTGTTGTGGCTAGCAAGTAGACTTGGATGTTAAGAAATGAATAATAAGAAGGTGGAAGTTGAGGATATTAGTAAGGAGGTGGGAGGTATTAATGACCAAAGTGCCCTCACTTTGAGTTGTCTATAAATACCAAGCTTCATTTCATTTTGTTTTTTGTTATTTCATCCAACACTTTCCTCTCAAAGATAAGCAACTTATTTGGTAGAGAGAATAAGCCACATAAGCACTTATAAGCCACTTCAACCTTTTCTAGATTTTTCAAAGTGAAGTGAAGTAATAGTCTTCAAGGGTAAGACTCATATCTATTAGCTTCATCTCTTCTATGATAGGATTGATAGAGAAGGGGGATTGTTTAATAATAACATGTAATAAGTCATTAAGGAATGAACTTAAGCCGAATAAGTTGAATAAGCAACTTAAACTCTAATAAGTTGATAGAATCATGAAGAACTTGTCATATGTTTGTCATATTATGTTAGTATATTGAATATAACATGAGAACATTGATTGATGGACTTAAGTTCATAGTAAGTCATTAGCATGAGAATTTGTAGTTAATAAGTTGATTAAGTCATTGACTTATGAGAATAAGTCAAAACCTACTTTGATGATAAGTTAGTGTGATAAGTAATTTGAAATGATCATATGTTGGTTAAAATCCATTTAGAATCATTAAGAATGTAGTTTTGTCGGAATTCACACGATTGGACGATAATCGTCGAGTTTGTGAAATTCTCGGAATGGAAGTCGTATTTTGTGTTTGAAGTCGGAAATGTTGGTTTTTGATGGAGACAAGTCATATTTGGCATTATAGAGTTGCGGACTGGAAAATGACCGAATTCTAACTTAGAACGAAGAAACGAGCTTTGAACGTTCACAGACGTTTATCGTTTTCGTTAAAAATGAACTCATAGGTGAAATTTTAGTAAACGAAGTCAAATAGATAAAATTCTTGCATGAACGCATAGAGTATGTAATTTGTGAATCATAGGCTTTTGAACGAGCCAATTCGGACTTATAACGAAGAAGTTATGAGTCCGGGAGTTTCGTAAAATTTTCAAAAAATTGCAAACTATCTAAGGCACAGAGTTGGCGCCGCGACGCCAACCCAAGGCCAAATGAGTGGCGCCACGCCGTAATGTTGTCTCGAAGCGCCTTTCTAACTCTTCATGTATACGCGAGATAAAGAACAAAGTGTGGCGCCGCATGCTGATGCGATCCGGATGTTAGACATCGCTAACTCTTTCTACGTCATTGTAGATGAAGAAGGCGATAGGTGGCGCAATACAACCCTAGGCATTGGTCAGTAAAGAATGTTTTCAAGTACAGAATGAAAGAAAACTTGTTAGTAATTAACTAAGATATAAGCATAACATTGTTAAGGCATTGTAAGACACTTAAGTATGATGATTAAGAGTTAATAATCAATTGAAGATCAATGAAATGTGAATGACGTAATGAAAGCCGAAAACCCATAATAATAGATCTAAGTCAGGATTTACATTGAGATGAAGGGTAAGATATAATAGTATACATACTTGATTATATATGACCTAATGTGGTACGTTATATGATCATGTATTGTAGAAACGTAGAGACTTAAAGTGTACGTGTGTTAATCAGTAAGCAGACGCTGAAGGCAAGTATTCTAACCCTTGTTCCAGTTCAGTCTGGACAAGTTTTGTAATTCATGTATTCTTTCACATGAAGTCTTGAATGATGAAGTCAAAGCCAATTCTTTCGGCTAGACTTGTATTATGAATCTGTCAAGCACGATTAATGCTTACCGAGTTATATTGGTATAGTTTTCAATCGAAGACTGAGTATGGTAAAATGTTTTTATCGTTTAACGACAGGCACGTGAGGTTGCCACAACTTAAACGTATACATGTTTAATGAATGTAGTGTTGATCAACATAGAGTACTATGGGCTGATCACCCGGAAGTGCTCGTAAGCTATGTCGGACTTGCGGACTTAGTGTTGGGTTGTCCTTTTTCAAAAGAAATTATGAACTACTCATAGTTTTGAGCCTTAGTTAATATTCTACTGAATATTGTTGTTGGAAAACATTTTGAATGAAAAGAAGTGCTATTTTGAATTATCAATAATACTTCGTAACTATTGTTCAGTTACTGAAGATATATGAGTTCTATGTTTCAAGCATGTTGTTTATTAGAATTGTAGTACTTGCTGAGCTAGTCATGCTCACTCTTGCTTGAACCATATGAACACGACTAAAGATCGAAAGCGACCGAAAGGCTCGAGCAAGGACAAGGGCAAGGCGAAGACGAAACCCTTAGATTTCTTATGTAATAGAATAGTTGAATGTCTGTAATATATTGAATATTATGACAAGAACAAACGAATGGGTTACAAAGAACCTGGGAAATGTAATATTATTTTGGATATATAGAAGTTATATTAGTCCTTTTGAGACTATTCAATTGAATGAATGAATGAATGGTAGTACCGTGTAATACCATCTGTCGGGTTGAAAGAGACCCGGATTTGGGGGCGTCACAGGTAATGACATTATATAAATAATCAATCTCCTATAAATAATACCTTCATCTTCCTTGTTGCAATTTTCTGAGAATTAGTTTATATAGAGTGAGTATAGAGCAGCTGAGTTGAGTCACAAAGGTATAACTTCCATTCCCATTCATAATTTTTGGTAAATTGTTTCATGGATTAATTCTTTGAATTAAGCATTTATTGGTTGCTAGTTGATTTGAGTTATGTTTCTTAGTGTTATACATACTTATAAGTGTGTTGGGTTATGTTAGAAGCAATTGTTATAAGGAATTGGTATGGTGGGTTGCTAAACTGCAGAACAGAGTCTACTTACTATCTCTGATGCAGGCACGACGCAGCTGCGCTGTGACAACCCAAATTTTATGAATAAAGATTTAAATTTCTTAAAATATTTTTTTTAATATTATGGTGTGGATTTGATATAATGTTATAGTTGTGAGTAATATTTATAAATTTTGCAAAGTAAGCAAGTTGTTATATAATATTCGATTGGTCGGAGAATATTCATTTTCATAGAGAATATTCGTTCGACGACATAATCATTGGTAGACCCCCGAACAGAAGTATTGTCGTATTTAGAAAACGACAGATTTATCTTTTATTAAAAATAACGGCGAAAGTGTTACCGTTAAAACTGTTGAACTACTTGGTAGTAATAAATACGATAATAAAGCGTGGTTTGCGTAGTAGAACACGGTATTGATTATTGATGCTTTACGTAAAAAGTCACTCGGTTATACTCAATTATTGCTACGATAATTGCTTGCATCATATCTCTCATATTATTGATTCAATTATTGTCACAATATCATCTGCATAATATGTTATATTATTAAATTAATAATTGAGACGGCAAAGTTATTCATATTATTATTTGCAATATTGGCAATGTCTAGAAGTTTTGTCAAGGAGAGGTTTGGTCACCTAATTGCGCACCAATAAGGAGAAATCCTTATCAGAAAGCCCCCTCTTTCCTGAGAACAACTTGGTTGTTAAATATTGTGAATTATAATATTAATGATGAATAAGTTCGTGTTGATTAAAGATGAAATTGATAGTTCCATTGTGTGGGAATTATTAGTGTTAGTAGAAATCGATATTTATTTCGATAATAATTGATGTCTGAAGGTTATATTGACCAATCGGGTAATTAACCGGATAAATGAGCAATTAATTGATATTGATTCACATGATTATAACTATTTATTCACATGTATGTACTATTGATTCACATTCATTTACTATTAGGGGAGTTGGTGCAAGATTAATAATACTTGCATGACTAAGTTAAAAATGGAGGTATAGTTGAAGGTACTATACTATAATTAATTTTTTCACATATTTAGAACTATTGAGTCACATGATTTACTATTGATTCACATGAATTACTATTAGGGGAGGTGGTGCAAGTTTGATAATACTTGCATGACTAAATTAAAAATGAAGGAAAAGATGAGGGTATTATACTATAATATTTCGAGCCCCAAAATGTGTAATTATGGAAACTATATTTTCCTATAAATAGAAACTCATTCCTTCATTATTTTTCACCAATTCACTAAGTCTCACAAGAGCAATTATTATAGAGAAATTATAGAGAGAAAGAAGAAGCGAAGTCTGCTACTTCACTATTCCAATATCCAGTCTTCTTCTGAGGTAAGTGATATTATTATTATAGTAAGGGGTATTATTTCTTTCAGATTCATGAAGAGAGCTATTGTTATTCCATTCCTTATTATTACATTGGAATAACTTTTGTATCATCAATCTCTACCGTATACATGATGAAATTCTTCTGTTATTCCATTCTTTATTATTATGTTGAATAACTTTGCCTATCTGATATCTAATCGCATACATGGTGAAATTCTTCTATTATTCCATTCTTTATTATTCTATTGGAATAGTCTGTCTGTGCGGTCTATCGCATGCCTGGTGAATTCTGTTGTTATTCCATTCTTTATTATTCTGTTAGAATAACCTGTCTATGTGGATTACCACATGCATGGTGAATGATCATTCGTATTCATTCTTTATTAAATTGTGGAAATGATCTGCATCACGTGGATTACTGCATGGTGGGTGAAAATACATTTGCGATTTTAGTATATTCTATTATACTTGTATGAGATATCATTTCTTTTGTACTCGCCATGGAATATCATTTTCTTTGGTATTTTTTTACGAGTTACTTATTCACGAGTTTCTTATTCACCCAATTACTATTCACTCTAGTGTTATTCACTTTCTGTATTGGGGCACTTTTTAGGTTTATTGAGAGTACTATTCACGAGTTATTATTCACTGGTTACTATTCACCCAAATATTATTCACTCGGGTATTTGGGGTACTTTTCATGTCGATGTACTATTCACGAGGTACTATTCTGAACTACTATTCACGTGGTACTATTCACGGGTACTATTTACCCAAAAAATATTTCTTTTTGTCCAAATTATTGTTTGATACATGAATATTATTCTTGAATTTTACTCTACAAAGCGATATCATGTTGACAATTTGGATATTTTTTAAACTCTGGATAAATTTAAAGTCTTTAATATTTATCTTTGATTTTGTTTGATTAATGCTTATATCATTGTCATCATCCTCATGCTTATATTATGATAAAAGTCATCTTTGGCTTACATGCAAAGATGGACTGTTGATTATTGGTTTTACAGTTGTATATCTTTGGCTTACGTGCAAAGATGGACTGTTGATTATTGGTTTTACAGTTCTATATCTTTGGCTTACGTGCAAAGATGGACTGTTGATTATTGGTTTTACAGTTGTATATCTTTGGCTTACGGGCAAAGATGAACTATTGATTGATGAGTATCTTTGGCTTATGTGCATAGATGAACTGTTTATTGGTATGATTATGACCAGGGATCATTCCGTATAATCATGACCCTTAATGTTATAGATGATGTGGTAAAAGTCCTCATTGGCCCGTAGTGCATTGATGGACAGTTATTGGTATGATTATAACCAGGGATTATTCGGTATAATCATGACCATTGATGATTACATGATTATCCTTGGCCTTAGTGCAGGGATGATTCGATGATGTGGATTAATTATTAAGCTGAGTTTCAGCGATAAAATATTGATTATAAACTTTTAATTCATAAAAGATAGTAGATATCATGCTCTACTTGACTCTTCTAAAATACTGATTGTATGTCTTTGGCACATAGTGCAAAGATGAATTGTTAATGAATATCTTTGGGTTTGTAGTGCAAAGATGAATTTATTAGTATGATTATGAGCAAGAATTATGATTAGGTATAACCATGATTTTTGATGTTTCAGGTGAAGATAGGTGATGAAAATTATCTTCGTCTTGGGTGCGAAGAGGAATTTAGAATCACAATTATGATTATAAGTTATTCATATGATTGTGGACAGGAATTGTTGATTGATGTTACAGGGATAAAACATCATTGGTGGACTTTTAACATGGAGAAGATAATAGACCTGATGGTCTATTTGACTCTTTTAATGGATTTCTCGTTCTGCTGCAACTATGGTTGTAGAGTTTTATCATCTACCATATGTTCTAAATCTCTGATTTATTACTGATGAATGCTATTGATGATGTAAATTATCTTTAGTCATGATATTCTTTACTGGGCTAGTTGTGCTCACACTTTTTGCTTCATAATTCCTTTCAGGTAATAAGAGTGTAGCTGGGTCGAGTGGGGGTAACAGGTGAATAGAACGGTGGTCTATAGCTGTTGAGGTTCTCCTTAAATAGTATGGAAATAATTTTATTGAGAACTTTAGATAAGTGTGTCGTATTGTATATGTCATTTGATATTTAATTTTGGTGAACCAAATAGGGTGAGGTGAACCCAACTTTGGAAGGGTGTTTTGCCACTATCATACAAGATTTCTAATGACATACAACCTCGTGTTATCATAGACAGGGTTGTGCACATCCACTTACTGAGTATATCTACGAGCACTACCTATATAATCTTGGAGTTTGTTTGAAATATGATTCTCAATTGGAGACAATGGAGATAATTATAAGTCAAGAGAAAACTCACCATTGGAAAGAAGATGATAGCAATCTTCTTATTTTTCTTTGGGGACTATTGGGTCAACCAAGGATAATTTTGTTGACATATGATATCTATCATAACCTAGACGCATGGCCTCCCATGTACGAAGGTTTCCTTGAGTATTTTCTAAAGATTTTAATTTCTAAAACAGTTATTGACTGTACTTTTATGTAAGGTACCATTTTAAGGTCTTGTGGTCAAGGCACCACGAGAGTTATATATATTTGTATTAATACTCACAGTTTAACTGTGGTCATTTTCTGCACGATAGTTCAACAGTTGTATAAATGAAGTTTGTAAATAATTTTTATAATGTGATATCTGGTGACTCAGAATGGGTCGTGTGGACCTATTTTGGGGGCGTCATAAATGGTATCAGATCTTAGGGATATGGTCGCTGGCAGAAATATGAGTTTAGAACTAGGAGGGGAGAGACGAGTAATATACTTCGCTAGTGTGTGACTTACCTAAGCTGAAATTTTTTACTTGATAAGTTGACAATTTGTGATATATCAATTAACCTTTGTTTTGAAGATATATTCTAGAATGATATCTGAAATACAGGAGATGAGCAATGGAAAAATCATGATACAGAGGATATAACTGGGAAGGTACAATCCGAAAAGAAAGCAAGGTATTCTCATCTCTTCGAATACCAGGTACGTACGTAACTTTCGAGGGCGAAATTTCATAAGGATGGGAGATTGTGAGACCCCAAATTTTATGAATAAAGATTTAAATTTCTCAAATATTTTTTTAATATTATGGTTGGATTTGATATAATGTTATAGTTGTGGGTAATATTTATAAATTTTACAAAGTAAGCAAGTTGTTATATAATATTCGATTGGTCAGGGAATATTCATTTTCATAGAGAATATTCGTTCGACGGCATAATCAATGGTGGACCCCCCAATGGAAGTATTGTCGTATTTAGAAAATGATGATTTATCTTTTATTAAAAATAAAGGCGAAATTATTCTGAATTAAAAGCTGTTGAACTACCCGGTAGTAAAAGTACGATGTCTGGCGTGGTTGCGTAGTAGCACGCTACGATATTAATTATTGATGCTTACGTGAGAAGTCACTTAGTTATACTCAATTATTGCTACAATAATTCTTTGCATCATATCTCTCATATTATTGATTCAATTATTGTCACAGTATCATCTGCATAATATGTTATATTATTAAATCAATAATTGAGACGACAAATTTATTTATATTATTATTTGCAATATTGACAATGTCTAGAAGTTACATCGAGGAGAGGTTTGGTCACCTAATTGCGGCGCCAAGGAGAAAATCCTTATCGAAAGCCCCTCTTTCACAGGAGCGACACGATTGTTAAATATTGTGAATTATAATATTAATGATGAATAAGTTCGTGTTGATTAAAGATGAATTTAATAGTTCCATTGTGTTGGAATTATTAGTGTTAGTGGAAATCGACATTTATTTCGATAATAATTGATGTCTGGAGGTTATATTGACCAATCAGGTAATTAACCGGATAAATGAGCAATTAATTACTATTGATTCACATGATTATAACTATTTGTTCATATGTGTGTACTATTGATTCACATTCATTTACTATTAGGGAAGTTGGTGAAAGTTTAATAATACTTGCATGACTAAGTTAAAAATGGAGGTATAGTTGAAGGTACTATACTATAATTAATTTTTTCACATGTTTAGAACTATTGAGTCACATGATTTACTATTGATTCACATGAATTACTATTAGGGGAGGTGGTGCAAGTTTGATAATACTTGCATGACTAAATTAAAAATGAAGAAAAAGATGAGGGTATTATACTGTAATATTTCGAGCCCCAAAATATGCAATTATGGAAACTATATTTTCCAATAAATAGAAGCTCATTCCTTCATTATTTTCACCAATTCACTAAGTCTCATAAGAGCAATTATTATAGAGAAATTATAGAGAGAATCTATATAGAGAAAGAAAAAAAGTGAAGTCTTACTTCACTTTTCTTACGAGTATCCAGATCTTCTTACGAGGTAAGGGATATTATTATTATAGTAAGGGGTATTATTTCTTTTTCAATATTCATGAACATAAGAGCTATTGTTATTCCATTCTTTATTATTATTTGGAATAACTTTATATCTGTGATCTGTATACATGGTGAAATTCTTCTGTTATTCCATTCTTTATTATTATGTTGGAATAACTTGCATCTTGATCTACATTTCACACATAATTCTGTTGTTATTCCATTCTTTATTATTACATTGGAATATCAAATTCTTTCACGCATGTTATTCCATTCTTTATTATTATTCTATTGGAATAATTCATTATTACACTGTTGCGATTAATGCATCGCATGCATGCGGTGAATTCTCGTTGTTATTCCATTCTTTATTATTACATTAGAATAACTTTTGTATATATGTGGATTACCACATGCATGGTGAATGATCATTCGTATTCATTCTTTATTAAATTGTGGAAATGATGCATCTCGTGGATTACTGCATGGTGGGTGAAAATCCATTTGCGGTTTAGTATATATTCTATTATACTCGTATGAGATATCATTTCTTTTGTACTAAATCATGGAATATCATTTTCTTTGGTATTTTTTTTACGAGTTACTATTCACGGAGTTACTATTCACCCAATTACTATTCACTCTAGTATTATTCACTTTCGGGTATTCGGGGCACTTTTAGGTGTGGGAGTACTATTCACGAGTCTTCTAGAGTTATTATTCACCCAAATTACTATTCACCCAAATATTATTCACTCTGGTATTTGGGGTACTTTTCATGTCGGGGTACTATTCACAAGGTACTATTCCTGAACTACTATTCACAGGGTACTATTCACGGGGTACTATTTACCCGAAAAATATATTTCTTTTTTGTCCAAATTATTGTCGGTACATGAATATTATTCTTGAATTTTACTCTACAAAGCAGTATCATGTTGACAATTTGGATATTTTTTAAACTCTGGATAAATTTAAAGTCTTTAATATTTATCTTTGATTTTGTTTGATTAATGCTTATATCATTGTCATCATCCTCATGCTTATATTATGATAAAAGTCATCTTTGGCTTACATGCAAAGATGGACTGTTGATTATTGGTTTTACAGTTGTATATCTTTGGCTTACGTGCAAAGATGGACTGTTGATTATTGGTTTTACAGTTCTATATCTTTGGCTTACGTGCAAAGATGGACTGTTGATTATTGGTTTTTACTGATTTGTATATCTTTGCTTACGTGCAAAGATGAACTATTGATTGATGAGTATCTTTGGCTTATGTGCATAGATGAACTGTTTATTGGTATGATTATGACGAGGATCATTCGGTATAATCATGACCCTAATGTTATAGATGATGTGGTAAAAGTCCTCATTGGCCCGTAGTGCATTGATGGACAGTTATTGGTATGATTATAACCAGGGATTATTCGGTATAATCATGACCATTGATGATTACATGAATATCCTTGGCCGTAGTGCAGGGATGATTCGATGATGTGGATTATTTATTAAGCTGAGTTTCAGCGATAAAATATTGATTATAAACTTTTAATTCATAAAAGATAGTAGATATCATGCTCTACTTGACTCTTCTAAAATACAGTTGTATGTCTTTGGCCTGTAGTGCAAAGATGAATTGTTAATGAATATCTTTGGCTGTAGTGCAAAGATGAATTTATTAGTATGATTATGAGCAGGAATTATGATTTGGTATAACCATGATTTTTGATGTTTCAGGTGAAGATAGGTGATGAAAATTATCTTAATCTTGGGTGCGAAGAGAATTTAGAATCACAATTATGATTATAAGTTATTCATATGATTGTGGATGAAATTGTTGATTGATGTTACGAGGATAAAACATTATTGGTGGACTTTTAACATGGAGAAGATAATAGACACGATGGTCTATTTGACTCTTTTAATGGATTTCTCGTTCATGCAACTATGGTTGAAAAGTTTTATCATCTACCATATGTTCTAAATCTACGATTTATTATTGATGAATGCTATTGATGATGTAAATTATCTTTAGTCATGATATTCTTTCTTTGGGCTAGTTGTGCTCACCCTTTTTTGCTTCACATAATTCCTTTCGGTGTAATAAGAGTGTAGGTTTTGGGTCGAAGTGGGGTAACGAGGAGAATAGAGCGATGGTCTATAGTTTTGAGGTTCTCCTTAAATAGTATGGAAATAATTTTATTGAGAACTTTAGATAAGTGTATCGTAATATTGTATATGTCATTTGATATTTAATTTTGGTGAACCAAATAGGGTGAGGTGAACCCAACTTTGGAAGGTGTTTTTGCCACTATCATACAAGATGTCTAATGACATACAACCTCGTGTTATCATAAGAGCGGGGTTGTGCACATCCACTTCTTGAGTATATCTACGAGCACTACCTATATAATCTTGGAGTTTGTTTGAAATATAATTCTCAATTGGAGACAATGGAGATAATTATAAGTCGAGAAAACTCACCATTGGAAAGAAGATGATAGTAATCTTCTTATTTTTTCTTTAGGGACTATTAGATCAACCAAGGATAATTTTGTGACATATGATATCTATCATAACCTAGATATGGCCTCCCATGTATACGAAGGTTTCCTTGAGTATTTTCTAAAGATTTTAATTTCTAAAACAGTTATTAATTGTACTTTTATATAAAAAGTACCATTTTAAGGTTGTGTGTTGAGGCACCACCACGAGAGTTATATATATTTGTATTAAAACTCACGGTTTAAACGTGTGGTCATTTATACTGACGATAGTTCAACAGTTGTATAAATGAAGTTTGTAAATAATTTTTATAATGTGATATCTGGTGACTCAGAATGGGTCGTGTGGACCTATTTTGGGGGCGTCATAAATGGTATCAGATCTTAGGGATATAATTATTTGGCGAGAAATATGAGTTTAGAACTAGGAGGGGAGAGACGAGTAATATACTTCGCTAGTGTGTGACTTACCTAAGCTGAAATTTTTTACTTGATAAGTTGACAATTTGTGATATATCAATTAACCTTTGTTTTGAAGATATATTCTAGAATGATATCTGAAATACAGGAGATGAGCAATGGAAAAATCATGATCTGAGAGGATATAGCAGGGAAGGTACAATCCAAAAAAGAAAGCAAGGTATTCTCATCTCTTGAATACTGTGCGTCGTAAATTTCGAGGGCGAAATTTCATAAGGATGGGAGATTGTGAGACCCCAAATTTTATGAATAAAGATTTAAATTTCTTATAATTATTTTTTATTTAGTAAATGGTTAAATTTGATATAATGTTATAGTTAAGGGTGATATTTATAAATTTTTCAAAAGTAAGCAAGTTGTTATATAATATTCGATTTAGGTTGGTGGAATATTCATTTTCATAGAGAATATTAGATCGACGACATAATCATTGGTGGACCCCCAATGGAAAGTATTGTCGTATTTAGAAAATGATGATTTATCTTTTATTAAAAATAACGGTGAAAGTATTACCGTTAAAAGCTGTTGAACTACCCGTAGTAAAAGTAATGCGATGTCTGGCGTGGTTGCGTAGTAGCACACGTATTATTATTATTGATGCTTACGTGAAAGTCACTTTCGTTATACTCAATTATTGCTACATAATTGCTTGCATCATATCTCTCATATTATTGATTCAATTATTGTCACGGTATCATCGCATAATATGTTATATTATTAAATCAATAATTGAGGCGACAAATTTATTTATATTATTATTTGCAATATTGACAATGTCTAGAAGTTACATCGAGGAGAGGTTTGGTCACCTAATTGCGCGCATGATAAGGAGAAATCCTTATCGGAAAGCCCCTTCTTTCACAGGAGCGACACGGTTGTTAAATATTGTGAATTATAATATTAATGATGAATAAGTTAAGTGTTGATTAAAGATGAAATTGATAGTTCCATTGTGTTGGAATTATTAGTGTTAGTGGAAATCGACATTTATTTGATAATAATTGATGTCTGGAGGTTATATTGACCAATCGGGTAATTAATAGGATAAATGAGCAATTAATTGCTATTGATTCACATGATTATAACTATTTATTCACATGTGTGTACTATTGATTCACATTCATTTACTATTAGGGGAGTTGGTGCAAGTTTAATAATACTTGCATGACTAAGTTAAAAATGGAGGTATAGTTGAAGGTATTATACTATAATTAATTTTTCACATGTTTATTACTATTGAGTCACATGATTTACTATTGATTCACATGATTTACTATTAGGGGAGGTGGTGCAAGTTTGATAATACTTGCATGACTAAATTAAAAATGAAGAAAAAGATGAAGGTATTATCTTTGTAATATTTGAGCCCCAAAATATGCAATTATGGAAACTATATTTTCCTATAAATAGAAGCTCATTCCTTCATTATTTTTCACCAATTCACTAAGTCTCACAAGAGCAATTATTATAGAGAATTATTATAGAGAGAATCTATAGAGAGAAAGAAAAAGAAGAAGTCTTTACTTCACTTTCTTCTATTATCCGATCTTCTTACGAGGTAAGGGATATTATTATTATAGTATAGGGGTATTATTTTTTGTATTCATGAAGAGAGCTATTTTATTCCATTCGTTATTATTATTCCATTCTTTATTATTATGTTGGAATAACATATCTATCTGATACATATACATGGTGAAATTCTTACATTATTCCATTCTTTATTATTATGTTGGAATAACTTTTAATTCGTGCTATCTATCGCATACGTGTACATTCTATTTCATTCTTTTTATTACATTGTTATTCCTTTATTATTACATTGGAATATCACATGCATCTTCTGCATGACTATTCCATTCTTTATTATTACATTGGAATATCATATCATGCATGTCACGGATTCATGTGACTTATTTCATTCTTTATTATTCTGTTGGAATAACATTCCATCGCATGCCTATCGCATGCGTGGTGATTTCTTTGTTATTCCATTCTTTATTATTACATTGGAATAACTTTTGTCTATGTGGGATTACCACATGCATGGTGAATGATCCTTCGTATTCATTCTTTATTAAATTGTGGAAATGATCTGTCTCGTGGATTCTGCATGGTGGGTGAAAATCCATTTGCGGTTTAAGTATATTCTATTATACTCGTATGAGATATCATTTCTTTTGTACTCGTCATGGAATATCATTTTCTTTGGTATTTTTTTTTTCGAGTTACTATTCACGGTTTCTATTCACCCATTACTATTCACTCTAGTATTATTCACTCGGGTATTAGGGGGCACTTTTGTGTGTCGAGTACTATTCACGAGTACTATTCACGAGTTATTATTCACCCAAATTACTATTCACCCAAATATTATTCACTCGGGTATTTTTGGGGTACTTTTCATGTCGGGTACTATTCACAAGGTACTATTCACGAACTACTATTCATAGTACTATTCACGAGGTCTATTTACCCAAAAATATATTTCTTTTTGTCCAAATTATTTTTGGTACATGAATATTATTCTTGAATTTTACTCCAAAAGCGATATCATGTTGACAATTTGGATATTTTTAAACTCTGGATAAATTTAAAGTCTTTAATATTTATCTTTGATTTTGTTTTGATTAATGCTTATATCATTGTCATCATCCTCATGCTTATATTATGATGAAAGTCATCTTTGGCTTACGTGCAAAGATGGATTGTTGATTATTAGTTTCTGATTGTATATCTTTGGCTTACGTGCAAAGATGGATCTTGGTTTTACAGTTGTATATCTTTGGCTTACGTGCAAAGATGGATACATTGATTATTGATTTTACGATTTGTATATCTTTGGCTTACGTGCAAAGATGAACTATTGATTGATGAGTATCTTTGGCTTATGTGCATAGATGAACTGTTTATTGGTATGATTATGACCAAGGATCATTCGGTATAATCATGACCCGTAATGTTATAGATGATGTGGTAAAAGTCCTCATTGGCGTAGTGCATTGATGGGCCGATTATTGGTATGATTATAACGAGGATTATTCGGTATAATCATGACCATTGATGATTACATGAATATCCTTGGCCGTAGTGCAGGGATGATTCGATGATGTGGATTATTTATTAAGTTGAGTCTCGACGATAAAATATTGATTATACACTTTTAATTCATAAAAGATATAGTAGATATCATGCTCTACTTGACTCTTAAAAATACTGATTGTATGTCTTTGGCACATAGTGCAAAGATGAATTGTTAATGAATATCTTTGGTAGTAGTGCAAAGATGAATTTATTAGTATGATTATGAGCGAGAATTGTGATTTGGTATAACCATGATTTTTGATGTTTGGTGAAGATAGGTGATGAAAATTATCTTACGTCTTGGGTGCGAAGAGAATTTAGAATCACAATTATGATTATAAGTTATTCATATGATTGTGGACGAGAAATTGTTGATTGATGTTACGAGGATAAAACATTATTGGTGGACTTTTAACATGGAAAGATAATAGACACGATGGTCTATTTGACTCTTCTAATGGATTGCTCGTTCATTTTGCAACTATGGTTGAAAAGTTTTATCATCTACCATATGTTCTAAATCTACGATTTATTCTTGATGAATGCTATTGATGATGTAAATTATCTTTAGTCATGATATTCTTTCTTGGGCTAGTTGTGCTCACCCTTTTTGCTTCATAATTCCTTTCGGGTAATAAGAGTGTAGGTTTTGGGTTGAGTGGGGGATAACAGGAGAATAGAGCGATGGTCTATATATTGTTGAGGTTCTCCTTAAATAGTATGGAAATAATTTTATTGAGAACTTTAGATAAGTGTGTGCGTATTGTATATCGTCATTTGATATTTAATTTTGGTGAACCAAATAGGGTGAGGTGAACCCAACTTTGGAAGGGTGTTTTGCCACTATCATACAAGATGTCTAATGACATACAACCTCGTGTTATCATAAAACGAGGGTTGTGCACATCCACTTCTTTGAGTATATCTACGAGCACTACCTATATAATCTTGGAGTTTGTTTGAAATATAATTCTCAATTGGAGAAAATGGAGATAATTATATATCGAGAAAGACTCACCATTGGAAAGAAGATGATAGTAATCTTCTTGTTTTTCTTTGGGGACTATTAGGTCAACCAAGGATAATTTTGTGGACATATGATATCTATCATAACCTGAGGCGCATGGCCTCCCATGTACGAAGGTTTCCTTGAGTATTTTCTAAAGATTTTAATTTCTAAAACAGGTTATTGGTTGTACTTTTATGTAAAGTACCATTGTAAGGTTGTGTGGTCAAGGCACCATGAGAGTTATATATATTTGTATTAAAACTCACGGTTTAACTTGTGTGGTCATTTTCTACATACGATAGTTCAACGATTTGTATAAATGAAGTTTGTAAATAATTTTTTATAATGTGATATCTGGCGACTCGAGAATGGGTCGTGTGGACCTATTTTGGGGGCGTCATAAATGGTATCGAGCTTAGGGATATGGTCGTTTGGCGAAATATGAGTTTAGAACTAGGAGGGAGGCAGACGTAATATACTTATTAGTGTGACTTACCTAAGTTGAAATTTTTTACTTGATAAGTTGACAATTTGTGATATATCAATTAACCTTTGTTTTGAAGATATATTCTAGAATGATATCTGAAATACGAGGAGATGAGCAATGGAAAAATCATGATCTGAGAGGATATAACAGGGGAAGGTACAATCCGAAAAGAAAGCAAGGTATTCTCATCTCTTGAATACAGTGCGTCGTAAAAAATTTCGAGGGCAAAATTTCATAAGGAGGGGAGATTGTGAGACCCCAATTTTTATGAAATAAAAGTATTTAAATTTCTTATAATATTTTTTATTTAGTAAATGGTTAAATTGATAAAATGTTATAGTTAAGGGTGATATTTATAAATTTTTCAAAAGTAAGCAAGTTGTTATATAATATTAGATTGGTGGGGAATATTCATTTTCATAGAGAATATTAGTTAAATGCGACGGCATAATCATTGGTGGACCCCCAATGGAAATGTATTGTCGTATTTAAAAAATGACATATTTATCTTTTATTAAAATAACGGTGAAAAGTATTACTGTTTAAAAGCTGTTGAACTACCCGGTAGTAAAAAGTCGATGTCTGGCGTGGTTGCGTAGTAGCACACGCGGTATTGATTATTGATGCTTACGTAAGAAGTCACTTAGTTATACTCAATTATTGCTACAATAATTCTTTGCATCATATCTCTCTCATATTATTGATTCAATTATTGTCACAATATCATCTGCATAATATGTTATATTATTAAATCAATAATTGAGGCGACAAATTTATTCATATTATTATTTGCAATATTGACAATGTCTAGAAGTTACATCGAGGAGAGGTTTGGTCACCTAATTGCGCGCTTGATAAGGAGAAATCCTTATCGAAAAGCCCCTCTTTCACAGGAGC
Source organism: Panax ginseng (assembly GCA_020205605.1). Classification (NCBI taxonomy): domain Eukaryota; kingdom Viridiplantae; phylum Streptophyta; class Magnoliopsida; order Apiales; family Araliaceae; genus Panax; species Panax ginseng. The sequence continues at coordinate 122,320,315 of CM035132.1, read as the reverse complement.
GACACGGTTGTTAAATATTGTGAATTATAATATTAATGATGAATAAGTTAAGTGTTGATTAAAGATGAAATTGATAGTTCCATTGTGTTGGAATTATTAGTGTTAGTGAAAATCGACATTTATTTTGATAATAATTGATGTCTGGAGGTTATTTTGACCAATCGGGTAATTAACCGGATAAATGAGCAATTAATTGCTATTGATTCACATGATTATAACTATTTATTCACATGTATGTACTATTGATTCACATTCATTTACTATTAGGGGAGTTGGTGCAAGTTTGATAATACTTGCATAACTAAGTTAAAAATGGAGGTATAGTTGAAGGTACTATACTATAATTAATTTTTTCACATGTTTAGAACTATTGAGTCACATGATTTACTATTGATTCACATGATTTACTATTAGGGGAGGTGGTGCAAGTTTGATAATACTTGCATGACTAAATTAAAAATGAAGAAAAAGATGAAGGTATTATCTTTGTAATATTTGAGCCCCAAAATATGCAATTATGGAAACTATATTTTCCTATAAATAGAAGCTCATTCCTTCATTTTTTCACCAATTCACTAAAGCTCATAAGAGCAATTATTATAGAAATTATAGAAAGAATCTAAGAGAAGAAAAGAAAAGTCTGCTACTTCATTATTCGAGTATCCGATCTTCTTACGAGGTAAGGGATATTATTATTATAGTAAGGGGTATTATTCTTTTTCGTATTCATGAAGAGAGTTATTTTCTTTCTTTGTACTCGTAAGGTTGTTATTCCATTCTTTATTATTATGTTGGAATAACTTATTATTACGTTGGAATAAATTCTTACATTATTCCATTCTTTTATTATTACATTGGAATAACTTTTATGCATATATGGTGAAATTCTTTTTTTCCATTCTTTATTATTACATTTGGAATATCACATGCTGTCACGGATTCTGGCATGACTGGTTCCATTCTTTATATTACATTGGAATATCACATGCATGCATGGTTCCATTCTTTATTATTACATTCTTTTTGTTATTCCATTCTTTTTATTATTACATTGGAATAACATGTTACATGTGGTCTCTTTATTATTACATTTGGTGAATTCTTTCATTTGTTATTCTATTCTTTATTATTACATTTGGAATAACTTTGTCTATATGGATTACCACATGCATGGTGAATGATCCTTCATATTCATTCTTTATTAAATTATGGAAATGATGCATCTACGTGGATTACTGGCGGTGAAAATCCATTTGCAGTTTCGTATATTCTATTATACTCGTATGAGATATCATTTCTTTTGTACTCGTCATGGAATATCATTTTCTTTGGTATTTTTTTACGAGTTACTATTCACGGATTACTATTCACCCGGTTACTATTCACTCTAGTATTATTCACTCGGGTATTCGGGGCACTTTTTAGGTGTAGTACTATTCACGAAATTACTATTCACGAGTTATTATTCACCCAATTTACTATTCACCCAAATATTATTCACTCGGGTATTTGGGGTACTTTTCATGTCGAGGGTACTATTCACGGTACTATTCTGAACTACTATTCATAGGGTACTATTCACGGGGTACTATTTACCCAAAAATATATTTTCTTTTACTGTCCAAATTATTTTTGGTACATGAATATTATTCTTGAATTTTACTCCACAAAGCAGTATCATGTTGACAATTTGGATATTTTTAAACTCTGGATAAATTTAAAGTCTTTAATATTTATCTTTGATTTCGTTTGATTAATGCTTATATCATTGTCATCATCCTCATGCTTATATTATGATGAAAGTCATCTTTGGCTTACGTGCAAAGATGGACTATTGATTATTAGTTTTACGATTCTATATCTTTGGCTTACGTGCAAAGATGGATATCTTTGACTATTGATTATTAGTTTTACGTGTATAAGATGGGTGATTGATTATTGATTATTGGTCTTTGTATATCTTTGGCTTACGTGCAAAGATGAACTATTGATTGATGAGTATCTTTGGCTTATGTGCATAGATGAACTGTTTATTGGTATGATTATGACCAGGGATCATTCGGTATAATCATGACCCGTAATGTTATAGATGATGTGGTAAAAGTCCTCATTGGCCCGTAGTGCATTGATGGACAGTTATTGGTATGATTATAACCAGGGATTATTCGGTATAATCATGACCATTGATGATTACATGAATATCCTTGGCCGTAGTGCAGGGATGATTCGATGATGTGGATTATTTATTAAGCTGAGTCTCAGCGATAAAATATTGATTATACACTTTTAATTCATAAAAGATAGTAGATATCATGCTCTACTTGACTCTTCTAAAATACAGTTGTATGTCTTTGGCCTGTAGTGCAAAGATGAATTGTTAATGAATATCTTTGGTCGTAGTGCAAAGATGAATTTATTAGTATGATTATGAGCGAGAATTGTGATTTGGTATAACCATGATTTTTGATGTTTGGTGAAAGATAGGTGATGAAAATTATCTTAGTCTTGGGTGCGAAGAGGAATTTAGAATCACAATTATGATTATGAGTTATTCATATGATTGTGGGCGAGGAATTGTTGATTGATGTTACGAGGATAAAACATTATTGGTGGACTTTTAACATGGAAGAAGATAATAGACACGATGGTCTATTTGACTCTTCTAATGGATTTCTCGTTCATTTGCAACTATGGTTGAAAAGTTTTATCATCTACCATATGTTCTAAATCTACGATTTATTCTTGATGAAGGCTATTGATGATGTAAATTATCTTTAGTCATGATATTCTTTCTTGGGCTAGTTGTGCTCACCCTTTTTGCTTCACAATTCCTTTCGGGTAATAAGAGTGTAGTTTAGGTCGGCGGGGGGATAACGGGAGAATAGAGCGAGTGGTCTATAGTATTGTGAGGTTCTCCTAAATAGTATGGAAATAATTTTATTGAGAACTTTAGATAAGTGTGTCGTATTGTATATGTCATTTGATATTTAATTTTGGTGAACCAAATAGGGTGAGGTGAACCCAACTTTGGAAGGTGTTTTGCCACTATCATACAAGATGTCTAATGACATACAACCTCGTGTTATCATAAAGAGAGGGGTTGTGCACATCCACTTCTTGAGTATATCTCTGAGCACTACCTATATAATCTTGGAGTTTGTTTGAAATATAATTATCAATTGGAGACAATGGAGATAATTATATGTCGAGAAAACTCACCATTGGAAAGAAGATGATAGTAATCTTCTTGTTTTTCTTTGGGGACTATTAGGTCAACCAAGGATAATTTTGTGGACATATGATATCTATCATAACCTAGGCAGCATGGCCTCCCATATACGAAGGTTTCCTTGAGTATTTTCTAAAGATTTTAATTTCTAAAATAGTTTTTGGTTGTACTTTTATATAAAGTACCATTGTTTAAAGGTTTGTGGTCAAGGCACCATGAGAGTTACATACATTTGTATTAAAACTCACAGTTTAAGCTGTGGTCATTTTTACTGCGATATAGTTCAACAGTTGTATATAAATGAAGTTTGTAAATGATTTTTATAATGTGATATCTGGCGACTCGGAATGGGTGATGTGGACCTATTTTGGGGGCGTCATAAATGGTATCGATCTTAGGGATATAATTTATTTGGCGGAGATATGAGTCTAGAACTAGGAGGGAGGCAGAGTAATATACTTAGCTAGTGTGTGACTTACCTAAGTTTGAAATTTTTACTTGATAAGTTGACAATTTGTGATATATCAATTAACCTTTGTTTTGAAGATATATTCTAGAATGATATCTCGAAAATACGGGAGATGAGCAATGGAAAAATCATGATCTGAGAGGATATAACAGGGGAAGGTACAATCCAAAAAGAAAGCAAGGTATTCTCATCTCTTGAATACCGAATAAATCACGTAATAATTTTGAGGCGAAATTTCATAAGGATGGGAGATTGTGAGACCCCAAATTTTATGAAATAAAAGTATTTAAATTTTCTTATAATTATTATTTTATTTAGTAAATGGTTAAATTGATAAAATGTTAAAGTTAAGGGTGATATTTGAAAATTTTACAAAGTAAGCAAGTTGTTATATAATATTAGTTTGGTTTGATTGGGGAATATTCATTTTCATAGGGAATATTAGATGCGGGCATAATAATCATTAGTGGACCCCACATGGAAGTATTATCGTATTTAGAAAATGACAGATTTATCTTTTATAAAAATAACGGTGAAAGTATTCTTGAATTAAAAGCTGTTGAACTACTCGGTAGTAAAAAATGCGATGTCTGGCGTGGTTGCGTAGTAGCACACGCGATATTGATTATTGATGCTTACGTGAAGAAGTCACTTTCGTTATACTCAATTATTGCTACAATAATTGCTTGCATCATATCTCTCATATTATTGATTCAATTATTGTCACGATTATCATCTGCATAATATGTTATATTATTAAATCAATAATTGAGACGACAAAGTTATTCATATTATTATTTGCAATATTGACAATGTCTAGAAGTTACATCGAGGAGAGGTTTGGTCACCTAATTGCGCGCTTGATAAGGAGAAATCCTTATCGGAAAGCCCCTCTTTCACAGGAGCGACACGGTTGTTAAATATTGTGAATTATAATATTAATGATGAATAAGTTAGTGTTGATTAAAGATGAAATTGATAGTTCCATTGTGTTGGAATTATTAGTGTTAGTGGAAATCGACATTTATTTCGATAATAATTGATGTCTGGAGGTTATATTGACGAATCGGGTAATTAATCGGATAAATGAGCAATTAATTGCTATTAATTCACATGATTATAACTATTTGTTCACATGTGTGTACTATTGATTCACATTCATTTACTATTAGGGGAGTTGGTGAAAGTTTGATAATACTTGCATGACTAAGTTAAAAATGGAGGTATAGATGAAGGTACTTATACTATAATTAATTTTTTCATGTTTAGAACTATTGAGTCACATGATTTACTATTGATTCACATGATTTACTATTAGGGGAGGTGGTGCAAGTTTGATAATACTTGCGGGACTAAATTAAAAATGAAGAAAAAGATGAAGGTATTATCTTTGTAATATTTGAGCCCCAAAATATGCAATTATGGAAACTATATTTTCCTATAAATAGAAGCTCATTCCTTCATTATTTTTCACCAATTCACTAAAGTCTCATAAAGAGCAATTATTATAGAGAAAATTATAGAGAGAAATCTATAGAGAAAGAAAAAGTGAAGTCTGCCTCCTTCACTATTCTCGATATCCAGTTTTATTACGAGGTAAGGGGTATTATTCTTTTCGTATTCATGAAGAGATTATTTTCTTTCAATACTTCGTAAGGGTTGTTATTCCATTCTTTATTATTATGTTGGAATAACTTTGTCTGTCACAATCTACCGCATACATGGTGAAATTCTTACATTATTCCATTCTTTATTATTACATTGGAATAACTTTTATGCATCATGCATGATGATTATTCCGTCTGCATGGTGAAATTCTTTGTTATTCCATTCTTTATTATTATTTGGAATATCACATGCAATATCGGATTCATCGCATTCATGACTGGTTCCATTCTTTATTATTACATTGGAATATCACATGCATGCGGATTACAGCATGACACCATTTCTTTATTATTACATTTTGGAATATCACATGCATGCGGATTACGCATGACATGAATTCTTTATTATTAGGTTGGGAATAACTTTTATGCATGCGATCTATCGCATGCATGGTGAATTCTTACATTATTCCATTCTTTATTATTACATTTGGAATAACTTTTATCTATATGGATTACCACATGCATGGTGAATGATCCTTCATATTCATTCTTTATTAAATTGTGAAATGATGCATCTCGTGGATTCTGCATGGCGGATGAAAATCCATTTGTAGTTTAAGTATATTCTATTATACTTTCGTATGAGATATCATTTCTTTTGTACTCAAATCATGGAATATCATTTTCTTTGGTATTTTTTTTTTGAGTTACTATTCACGGGTTTACTATTCACCCGATTACTATTCACTCTAGTATTATTCACTTTCGGGTATTAGGGGCACTTTTTGTGTGAGTACTATTCACGAGTTACTATTCACGATTATTATTCACCCAATTACTATTCACCCAAATATTATTCACTTTCGGGTATTTGGGGTACTTTTCATCTTGGGGGTACTATTCACGAGTCTTATTCTGAAATACTATTCATAGGGTACTATTCACGGGTACTATTTACCAAAAAAATATATATTTCTTTTCTGTCTAAATTATTTTTGGTACATGAATATTATTCTTGAATTTTACTCCACAAAGCAGTATCATGTTGACAATTTGGATATTTTTAAACTCTGGATAAATTTAAAGTCTTTAATATTTATCCTTGATTTTGTTTGATTAATGCTTATATCATTGTCATCATCCTCATGCTTATATTATGATGAAAGTCATCTTTTATTAGCTTACTTTGGCTTACGTGCAAAGATGGATTTTGTTGATTATTAGTTTCTGAGTTCTATCTTTGGCTTACGTGCAAAGATGGACTGTTGATTATTGGTTTTACAGTTGTATATCTTTGGCTTACGTGCAAAGATGAACTATTGATTGATGAGTATCTTTGGCTTATGTGCATAGATGAACTGTTTATTGGTATGATTATGACCAGGGATCATTCGGTATAATCATGACCCTTAATGTTATAGATGATGTGGTAAAAGTCCTCATTGGCCCGTAGTGCATTGATGGACAGTTATTGGTATGATTATAACCAGGGATTATTCGGTATAATCATGACCATTGATGATTACATGAATATCCTTGGCCGTAGTGCAGGGATGATTCGATGATGTGGATTATTTATTAAGCTGAGTCTCAGCGATAAAATATTGATTATACACTTTTAATTCGTATAAGATAGTAGATATCATGCTCTACTTGACTCTTCTAAAATACGATTGTATGTCTTTGGCACATAGTGCAAAGATGAATTGTTAATGAATATCTTTGGCCATAGTGCAAAGATGAATTTATTAAATATGATTATGAGCGAGAATTGTGATTTGGTATAACCATGATTTTTGATGTTTTAGGTGAAGATAGGTGATGAAAATTATCTTACGTCACAGGTGCGAAGAGGAATTTAGAATCACAATTATGATTATGAGTTATTCATATGATTGTGGACAAGAATTGTTGATTGATGTTACGAGGATAAAACATTATTGGTGGACTTTTAACATGGAGAAGATAATAGACACGATGGTCTATTTGACTCTTCTAATGGATTGCTCGTTCATTTGCAACTATGGTTGAAAAGTTTTATCATCTACCATATGTTCTAAATCTACGATTTATTCTTGATGAAGGCTATTGATGATGTAAATTATCTTTAGTCATGATATTCTTTCTTGGGCTAGTTGTGCTCACCCTTTTTTTGCTTCACAATTCCTTTAGAGGTAATAAAGAGTGTAGTATGGGTGAGTGGGGAAACGGGAGAATAGAGCGGTGGTCTATATAGTTGTTGAGGTTCTCCTAAATAGTATGGAAATAATTTTATTGAGAACTTTAGATAAGTGTGTCGTATTGTATATGTCATTTGATATTTAATTTTGGTGAACCAAATAGGGTGAGGTGAACCCAACTTTGGAAGGTGTTTTGCCACTATCATACAAGATGTCTAATGACATACAACCTCGTGTTATCATAAAGGCGAGGTTGTGCACATCCACTTCTTGAGTATATCTCTGAGCACTACCTATATAATCTTGGAGTTTGTTTGAAATATAATTCTTCAATTGGAGACAATGGAGATAATTATATGTCGAGAAGACTCACCATTGGAAAGAAGATGATAGTAATCTTCTTATTTTTCTTTGGGGGACTATTAGATTGACCAAGGATAATTTTGTGGACATATGATATCTATCATAACCTAGATTCATGGCCTCCCATGTGCGAAGGTTTCCTTGAGCATTTTCCAAAGATTTTAATTTCTAAAATAGTTTTTAATGTACTTTTATGTAAAAAGTACCATTGTAAGGTTTGTGGTCGAGGCACCATGAGAGTTACATACATTTGTATTAAAACTCACGGTTTAAGCTGTGGTCATATTACACACGATAGTTCAACGATTGTATAAATGAAGTTTGTATTTAATTTTTATAGTGTGATATCTGGCGACTCGAAATGGGTGTGTGGACCTATTTTGGGGCGTCACAAATGGTATCGAGCTTAGGGATATGGTCATTGGCGGAGATATGAGTCTAGAACTAGGAGGAGGCAGAGTAATATACTTACTAGTGTGTGACTTACCTAAGCTGAAATTTTTTACTTGATAAGTTGACAATTTGTGATATATCAATTAACCTTTGTTTTGAAGATATATTCTAGAATGATATCTGAAATACAGGAGATGAGCAATGGAAAAATCATGATACAGAGGATATAACTGGGAAGGTACAATCCGAAAAAGAAAGCAAGGTATTCTCATCTCTTGAATACCGTGCGTAACGTAACTTTAGAGGCGAAAATTTCATAAGGAGGGAGATTGTGAGACCCCAAATTTTATGAAATGAAAGTATTAAATTTTCTTATAATTATTTTTTTATTTAGTAAATGGTTAAATTTGATAAAATGTTAAAGTTAAAGGTGATATTTGAAAATTTTACAAAGTAAGCAAGTTGTTATTAGTTATTATAAAATATTAGATTGGTGGGGAATATTCATTTTCATAGAGAATATTTAGTATTCGACGGCATAATCATTGGTGGACCCCCAATGGAAGTATTGTAATATTTAGAAAATGACATTTATCTTTTATATAAAAATAACGGCGAAAGTATTACCGATTAAAAGCTGTTGAACTACCCGGTAGTAAAAATACGATGTCTGGCGTGGTTGCGTAGTAGCACACGGTATTGATTATTGATGCTTACGTGAAAGTCACTTAGTTATACTCAATTATTGCTACAATAATTGCTTGCATCATATCTCTCTCGTATTATTGATTCAATTATTGTCACGATATCATCTGCATAATATGTTATATTATTAAATCAATAATTGAGGCGACAAATTTATTCATATTATTATTTGCAATATTGACAATATAGAAGTTACATCGAGGAGAGGTTTGGTCACCTAATTGCGCCTTGATAAGGAGAAATCCTTATCGGAAAGCCCCTCTTTCACAGGAGACGACACGGTTGTTAAATATTGTGAATTATAATATTAATGATGAATAAGTTAAGTGTTGATTAAAGATGAAATTGATAGTTCCATTGTGTTGGAATTATTAGTGTTAGTGAAATCGACATTTATTTCGATAATAATTGATGTCTGGAGGTTATATTGACCAATCGGGTAATTAATGGGATAAATGAGCAATTAATTGCTATTGATTCACATGATTATAACTATTTGTTCACATGTGTGTACTATTGATTCACATTCATTTACTATTAGGGGAGTTGGTGCAAGTTTGATAATACTTGCATGACTAAGTTAAAAATGGAGGTATAGATGAAGGTACTATATCTATAATTAATTTTTTCACATGTTTAGAACTATTGAGTCACATGATTTACTATTGATTCACATGATTTACTATTAGGGGAGGTGGTGCAAGTTTGATAATACTTGCATGACTAAATTAAAAATGAAGAAAAGATGAAGGTATTATCTTTGTAATATTTGAGCCCCAAAATATGCAATTATGGAAACTATATTTTCCTATAAATAGAAGCTCATTCCTTCATTATTTTCACCAATTCACTAAAGCTATAAGAGCAATTATTATAGAGAAAATTATAGAATCTATAAGAAGAAGAAGAGAAAAGTCTACCTCACTATTCTAGTATCCAGTTTTCTTACGAGGTAAGGGATATTATTATTATATATTATTCTTTTGTATTCATGAAGAGAGTTATTTTCTTTCATACTATTCGTAAGGTTGTTATTCCATTCTTTATTATTATGTTGGAATAACTTTATCTGTCTGATACTACGTACATGGTGAAATTCTTACATTATTCCATTCTTTATTATTATTAATAACTTTTATGCATCTTGATCTATCGCATGCACAGTGAAAATCTTTTTGTTATTCCATTCTTTATTATTACATTTGGAATATCACATGCTGCATTGATTATGCATGACACAGTTCCATTCTTTATTATTACATTTGGAATATCACATGTCTGCGATTTCGTATTCGTGACACAGTTTCATTCTTTTTGTTATTACATTGAATAACTTTGTTTATATTACGGTCTATCGCATGCATGGTGAATTCTTTGTTATTCCATTCTTTATTATTACATTGGAATAACTTTTATCTATATGGATTACCACATGCATGGTGAATGATCCTTCATATTCATTCTTTATTAAATTATGAAAATGATGCATCTACGTGGATTCTGCATGGCGAATGAAAATCCATTTGTAGTTTAAGTATATTCTATTATACTTTCGTATGAGATATCATTTCTTTTGTACTAAATCATGGAATATCATTTTCTTTGGTATTTTTTTTTACGAGTTACTATTCACGAGTTACTATTCACCCAGTTACTATTCACTCTAGTATTATTCACTTTCGGGTATTATTGGGCACTTTTTTAGTGTCGAGTACTATTCACGATTTACTATTCATGAGTTATTATTCACCCAAATTACTATTCACCCAAATATTATTCACTCGGTATTTGGGGTACTTTTCATGTCGGGTACTATTCACGAGTACTATTCATTCGAAACTACTATTCATAGGGTACTATTCACGGGGTACTATTTACCCAAAAAATATATTTCTTTTTTGTCCAAATTATTTTTGGTACATGAATATTATTCTTGAATTTTACTCCTACGAAGCGGTATCATGTTGACAATTTGGATATTTTTAAACTCTGGATAAATTTAAAGTCTTTAATATTTATCCTTGATTTTGTTTGATTAATGCTTATATCATTGTCATCATCCTCATGCTTATATATTATGATGAAAGTCATCTTTGGCTTACGTGCAAAGATGGACTGTTGATTATTAGTTTTTACGATTGTATATCTTTGGCTTACGTGCAAAGATGGATTTATTTGATTATTAGGTTTTGAAGATTTGTATATCTTTGGCTTACGGAAAAAGATGAACTATTGATTGATGAGTATCTTTGGCTTATGTGCATAGATGAATCTTTGGCTTATTGGGTATGATTATGACCGAGGATCATTCGGTATAATCATGACCCTTAATGTTATAGATGATGTGGTAAAAGTCCTCATTGGCCCGTAGTGCATTGATGGGCGATTATTGGTATGATTATAACCGAGGATTATTAGGTATAATCATGACCATTGATGATTACATGAATATCCTTGGCCTTAGTGCGAGGATGATTCGATGATGTGGATTATTTATTAAGTTTGAGTCTCGGCGATAAAATATTGATTATACACTTTTAATTCATAAAAGATAGTAGATATCATGCTCTACTTGACTCTTCTAAAATACGGTTGTATGTCTTTGGCACGTAGTGCAAAGATGAATTGTTAATGAATATCTTTGGTAGTAGTAGTGCAAAGATGAATTTATTAGTATGATTATGAGCAAGAATTATGATTTGGTATAACCATGATTTTTGATGTTTCGGTGAAGATAGGTGATGAAAATTATCTTAAATCTTGGGTGCGAAGAGAATTTAGAATCACAATTATGATTATAAGTTATTCATATGATTGTGGACGAGAATTGTTGATTGATGTTACTGAGGATAAAACATTATTGGTGGACTTTTAACATGGAGAGATAATAGACTGATGGTCTATTTGACTCTTCTAATGGATTGCTCTCGTTCACTTGCAACTATGGTTGAAAAGTTTTATCATCTACCATATGTTCTAAATCTACGATTTATTCTTGATGAATGCTATTGATGATGTAAATTATCTTTAGTCATGATATTCTTTCTTTGGGCTAGTTGTGCTCACCCTTTTTGCTTCATAATTCCTTTCGGGTAATAAGAGTGTAGGCTTTGGAGTGACGGGGGTAACAGGAGAATAGAACGATGGTCTATACCTGTTGAGGTTCTCCTTAAATAGTATGGAAATAATTTTATTGAGAACTTTAGATAAGTGTGTCGTATTGTATATGTCATTTGATATTTAATTTTGGTGAACCAAATAGGGTGAGGTGAACCCAACTTTGGAAGGGTGTTTTGCCACTATCATATAAAGATTTCTAATGACATACAACCTCGTGTTATCATAAATACGGGGTTGTGCACATCCACTTCTTGAGTATATCTACGAAACACTACCTATATAATCTTGGAGTTTGTTTGAAATATAATTATCAATTGGAGACAATGGAGATAATTATATGTCGAAGAGAAACTCACCATTGGAAAGAAGATGATAGTAATCTTCTTATTTTTCTTTGGGGACTATTGGGTCAACCAAGGATAATTTTGTGGACATATGATATCTATCATAACCTAGAAGCATGGCCTCCCATGTACGAAGGTTTCCTTGAGTATTTTCTAAAGATTTTAATTTCTAAAACAGTTTTTGACTGTACTTTTATGTAAGGTACCATTTTAAGGTCTTGTGGTCAAGGCACCACGAGTTATATAAAATTGTTATTAAAATCACAGTTTAACTGTGGTCATTTTCTGCACGATAGTTCAACAGTTGTATAAATGAAGTTTGTAAATAATTTTTATAATGTGATATCTGGTGACTCAGAATGGGTCGTGTGGACCTATTTTGGGGGCGTCATAAATGGTATCAGATCTTAGGGATATGGTCACGCGGCGGAATATGAGTTTAGAACTAGGAGGGAGGCAGTAATATACTTCGCTAGTGTGTGTGACTTACCTAAGTCAAAATTTTTTACTTGATAAGTTGACAATTTGTGATATATCAATTAACCTTTGTTTTGAAGATATATTCTAGAATGATATCTCGAAATACGGGGAGATGAGCAATGGAAAAATCATGATCTGACAGGAGGATATAACGGGAAGGTACAATCCGAAAAGAAAGCAAGGTATTCTCATCTCTTCGAATACCAGGTACGTACGTAACTTTCGAGGGCGAAATTTCATAAGGATGGGAGATTGTGAGACCCCAAATTTTATGAATAAAGATTTAAATTTCTCAAAATATTTTTTTTTATATTATGGTGTGGATTTGATATAATGTTATAGTTGTGGGTAATATTTATAAATTTTACAAAGTAAGCAAGTTGTTATATAATATTCGATTGGTCAGGGAATATTCATTTTCATAGAGAATATTCGTTCGACGGCATAATCAATGGTGGACCCCCCAATGGAAGTATTGTCGTATTTAGAAAATGACAGATTTATCTTTTATTAAAAATAACGGCGAAAGTATTACCGTTAAAACTGTTGAACTACCCGGTAGTAAAAGTACAGTAATACGCGTGGTTGCGTCGTAGCACACGATATTAATTATTGATGCTTACGTAAGAAGTCACTTAGTTATACTCAATTATTGCTACAATAATTGCTGCATCATATCTCTCATATTATTGATTCAATTATTGTCACAGTATCATCTGCATAATATGTTATATTATTAAATCAATAATTGAGACGACAAATTTATTTATATTATTATTTGCAATATTGACAATGTCTAGAAGTTACATCGAGGAGAGGTTTGGTCACCTAATTGCGGCGATAAAGGAGAAATCCTTATCGAAAGCCCCTTCTTTCACAGGAGCGACACGATTGTTAAATATTGTGAATTATAATATTAATGATGAATAAGTTAAGTGTTGATTAAAGATGAAATTAATAGTTCCATTGTGTGGGAATTATTAGTGTTAGTGGAAATCGACATTTATTTCGATAATAATTGATGTCTGGAGGTTATATTGACCAATCGGGTAATTAACCTACGGATAAATGAGCAATTAATTGCTATTGATTCACATGATTATAACTATTTATTCACATGTGTGTACTATTGATTCACATACATTTACTATTAGGGGAGTTGGTGAAAGTTTAATAATACTTGCATGACTAAGTTAAAAATGGAGGTATAGTTGAAGGTACTATACTATAATTAATTTTTTCACATGTTTAGAACTATTGAGTCACATGATATGACTAAATTAAAATGATTTACTATTAGATGAGGTGTATTATCAAGTTTGATAATATTTGCGAGCCCCTAAAAGATGAAGGTATTATCTTAATATTTTGAGCCCCCAAATGCAATTATGGAAACTATATTTTCCTATAAATAGAAGCTCATTCCTTCATTATTTTCACCAATTCACTAAGTCTCACAAGAGCAATTATTATAGAGAAATTATAGAGAGAATCTATAGAGAGAAGAAAAAGTGAAGTCTTTACTTCACTTATTCTAGTATCCGATCTTCTTCTAAGGAGGTAAGGGATATTATTATTATAGTAAAGGGTATTATTATTTTTTGTATTCATGATACTAGCTTGTTTGTTCTTTTATTCCATTCCTTATTATTACATTGGAATAACATGGTGAAATTCTTACATTATTCCATTCTTTATACATACATTTGGAATATTCTTCCTGTTTTTCCATTCTTTATTATTATTTGGAATAACTGCTATGCGGATTATAACTGGTTCCATTCTTTATTATTTGTAATATCATATACATGGTAAAATTCTTTTTTTATTCCATTCTTTATTATTACATTGGAATAACGCATTATGCATGTGGTCTATCGCATGCATGGTGAATTCTTATATTCTATTCTTTATTATTCTGTTGGAATAACCTGTCTATATGGATTACCACATGCATGGTGAATGATCCTTCATATTCATTCTTTATTAAATTATGAAAATGATCTGCATCTCGTGGGATTCTGCGTGGCGGGTCAAAATCCATTTGTAGTTTCGTATATTCTATTATACTCGTATGAGATATCATTTCTTTTGTACTCGTCATGGAATATCATTTTCTTTGGTATTTTTTTACGAGTTACTATTCACAGGTTACTATTTACCCAGTTACTATTCACTCTAGTATTATTCACTCGGGTATTCGGGGCACTTTTAGTATTGGAGTACTATTCACGAGTTATTATTCACTTTGTTACTATTCACCCAAATATTATTCACTCGGTATTTGGGGTACTTTTTTATGTCGGGTACTATTCACGAGTACTATTCTGAACTACTATTCATAGGGTACTATTCACGGGTACTATTTACCCGAAAAATATATTTCTTTTTTGTCCAAATTATTGTTGGTACATGAATATTATTCTTGAATTTTACTCTACAAAGCAGTATCATGTTGACAATTTGGATATTTTTTAAACTCTGGATAAATTTAAAGTCTTTAATATTTATCTTTGATTTTGTTTGATTAATGCTTATATCATTGTCATCATCCTCATGCTTATATTATGATGAAAGTCATCTTTGGCTTACATGAAAAGATGGACTGTTGATTATTGATTTTTACGATTTCTATATCTTTGGCTTACGTGCAAAGATGGATTTGTTGATTATTAGTTTTACTGATTGTATATCTTTGGCTTACGTGAAAAATGATGAACTATTGATTGATGAGTATCTTTGGCTTATGTGCATAGATGAACTGTTTATTGGTATGATTATGACCAGGGATCATTCCGTATAATCATGACCCTTAATGTTATAGATGATGTGGTAAAAGTCCTCATTGGCCCGTAGTGCATTGATGGACAGTTATTGGTATGATTATAACCAGGGATTATTCGGTATAATCATGACCATTGATGATTACATGATTATCCTTGGCCTTAGTGCAGGGATGATTCGATGATGTGGATTAATTATTAAGCTGAGTTTCAGCGATAAAATATTGATTATAAACTTTTAATTCATAAAAGATAGTAGATATCATGCTCTACTTGACTCTTCTAAAATACAGTTGTATGTCTTTGGCCTGTAGTGCAAAGATGAATTGTTAATGAATATCTTTGGCTGTAGTGCAAAGATGAATTTATTAGTATGATTATGAGCAAGAATTATGATTAGGTATAACCATAATTTTTGATGTTTCAGGTGAAGATAGGTGATGAAAATTATCTTCGTCTTGGGTGCGAAGAGGAATTTAGAATCACAATTATGATTATAAGTTATTCATATGATTGTGGACAGGAATTGTTGATTGATGTTACAGGGATAAAACATCATTGGTGGACTTTTAACATGGAGAAGATAATAGACCTGATGGTCTATTTGACTCTTTTAATGGATTTCTCGTTCTGCTGCAACTATGGTTGTAGAGTTTTATCATCTACCATATGTTCTAAATCTCTGATTTATTACTGATGAATGCTATTGATGATGTAAATTATCTTTAGTCATGATATTCTTTCTTTGGGCTAGTTGTGCTCACACTTTTTGCTTCATAATTCCTTTCGGTAATAAGAGTGTAGGTTTGGAGAGTGGGGGTAACAGGAATGTAGAGCGGTGGTCTATAGTTTGAGGTTCTCCTTAAATAGTATGGAAATAATTTTATTGAGAACTTTAGATAAGTGTGTCGTATTGTATATGTCATTTGATATTTAATTTTGGTGAACCAAATAGGGTGAGGTGAACCCAACTTTGGAAGGGTGTTTTGCCACTATCATACAAGATTTCTAATGACATACAACCTCGTGTTATCATAGACAGGGTTGTGCACATCCACTTACTGAGTATATCTACGAGCACTACCTATATAATCTTGGAGTTTGTTTGAAATATGATTATCAATTGGAGACAATGGAGATAATTATAAGTCAAGAGAAAACTCACCATTGGAAAGAAGATGATAGCAATCTTCTTATTTTTCTTTGGGGACTATTGGGTCAACCAAGGATAATTTTGTTGACATATGATATCTATCATAACCTAGACGCATGGCCTCCCATGTACGAAGGTTTCCTTGAGTATTTTCTAAAGATTTTAATTTCTAAAACAGTTATTGACTGTACCTTTATGTAAGGTACCATTTTAAGGTCTTGTGGTCAAGGCACCACGAGAGTTATATATATTTGTATTAATACTCACAGTTTAACTGTGGTCATTTTCTGCACGATAGTTCAACAGTTGTATAAATGAAGTTTGTAAATAATTTTTATAATGTGATATCTGGTGACTCAGAATGGGTCGTGTGGACCTATTTTGGGGGCGTCATAAATGGTATCAGATCTTAGGGATATGGTCGCTGGCAGAAATATGAGTTTAGAACTAGGAGGGGAGAGACGAGTAATATACTTATTAGTGTGTGACTTACCTAAGTTTGAAATTTTTACTTGATAAGTTGACAATTTGTGATATATCAATTAACCTTTGTTTTGAAGATATATTCTAGAATGATATCTGAAATACAGGAGATGAGCAATGGAAAAATCATGATACAGAGGATATAACTGGGAAGGTACAATCCGAAAAGAAAGCAAGGTATTCTCATCTCTTCGAATACCAGGTACGTACGTAACTTTCGAGGGCGAAATTTCATAAGGATGGGAGATTGTGAGACCCCAAATTTTATGAATAAAGATTTAAATTTCTCGAAATATTTTTTTTAATATTATGGTGTGGATTTGATATAATGTTATAGTTGTGGGTAATATTTATAAATTTTACAAAGTAAGCAAGTTGTTATATAATATTCGATTGGTCAGGGAATATTCATTTTCATAGAGAATATTCGTTCGACGGCATAATCAATGGTGGACCCCCCAATGGAAGTATTAGTGTATTTAGAAAATGACAGATTTATCTTTTATTAAAAATAACGGCGAAAGTATTACCGTTAAAACTGTTGAACTACCCGGTAGTAAAAGTACAGTAATACGCGTGGTTGCGTCGTAGCACACGATATTAATTATTGATGCTTACGTAAGAAGTCACTTAGTTATACTCAATTATTGCTACAATAATTGCGCAATCATATCTCTCATATTATTGATTCAATTATTGTCACAGTATCATCTGCATAATATGTTATATTATTAAATCAATAATTGAGACGACAAATTTATTTATATTATTATTTGCAATATTGACAATGTCTAGAAGTTCTGTCAAGGAGAGGTTTGGTCACCTAATTGCGCGCCAATAAGGAGAAATCCTTATCGGAAAGCCCCTTCTTTCCTGGGAACGACCTGATTGTTAAATATTGTGAATTATAATATTAATGATGAATAAGTTCGTGTTGATTAAAGATGAAATTAATAGTTCCATTGTGTGGGAATTATTAGTGTTAGTGGAAATCGACATTTATTTCGATAATAATTGATGTCTGGAGGTTATATTGACCAATCGGGTAATTAACCGGATAAATGAGCAATTAATTGCTATTGATTCACATGATTATAACTATTTATTCACATGTGTGTACTATTGATTCACATACATTTACTATTAGGGGAGTTGGTGAAAGTTTAATAATACTTGCATGACTAAGTTAAAAATGGAGGTATAGTTGAAGGTACTATACTATAATTAATTTTTTCACATGTTTAGAACTATTGAGTCACATGATTTACTATTGATTCACATGAATTACTATTAGGGGAGGTGGTGCAAGTTTGATAATACTTGCATGACTAAATTAAAAATGAAGAAAAAGATGAGGGTATTATACTGTAATATTTCGAGCCCCAAAATATGCAATTATGGAAACTATATTTTCCAATAAATAGAAGCTCATTCCTTCATTATTTTTCACCAATTCACTAAGTCTCACAAGAGCAATTATTATAGAGAAATTATAGAGAGAGAATCTATAGAGAGAAAGAAAAAGTGAAGTCTGCTACTTCACTATTCTAGTATCCAGTCTTCTTCTGAGGTAAGGGATATTATTATTATAGTAAGGGGTATTATTTCTTTTGTATTCATGAACAGAGCTATTGTTATTCCATTCCTTATTATTACATTGGAATAACTTTGTATCTGTGCGGACTCTAGTATACATGGTGAAATTCTTCTGTTTTTCCATTCTTTATTATTATGTTGGAATAACCTGTCTATACGAAGTACCGCATACATGGTAAAATTCTTTTGTTATTCCATTCTTTATTATTCTGTTGGAATAACGTGTCTGTGTGGTCTATCGCATGCCTGGTGAATTCTGTTGTTATTCTATTCTTTATTATTCTGTTGGAATAACCTGTCTATATGGATTACCACATGCATGGTGAATGATCCTTCATATTCATTCTTTATTAAATTATGAAAATGATCTGTCTACGTGGATTACCGCATAGCGGGTCAAAATCCATTTGTAGTTTCGTATATTCTATTATACTCGTATGAGATATCATTTCTTTTGTACTCGTCATGGAATATCATTTTCTTTGGTATTTTTTTACGAGTTACTATTCACAGGTTACTATTTACCCAGTTACTATTCACTCTAGTATTATTCACTCGGGTATTCGGGGCACTTTTCGTGTCGGAGTACTATTCACGAGTTATTATTCACGGGTTACTATTCACCCAAATATTATTCACTCTGGTATTTGGGGTACTTTTCATGTCGGGGTACTATTCACGAGGTACTATTCCTGAACTACTATTCATAGGGTACTATTCACGGGGTACTATTTACCCGAAAAATATATTTCTTTTTTGTCCAAATTATTGTTGGTACATGAATATTATTCTTGAATTTTACTCTACAAAGCAGTATCATGTTGACAATTTGGATATTTTTTAAACTCTGGATAAATTTAAAGTCTTTAATATTTATCTTTGATTTTGTTTGATTAATGCTTATATCATTGTCATCATCCTCATGCTTATATTATGATGAAAGTCATCTTTGGCTTACATGCAAAGATGGACTGTTGATTATTGGTTTTACAGTTCTATATCTTTGGTTTACGTGCAAAGATGGACTGTTGATTATTGGTTTTACAGTTCTATATCTTTGGCTTACGTGCAAAGATGGACTGTTGATTATTGGTTTTACAGTTGTATATCTTTGGCTTACGGGAAAAGATGAACTATTGATTGATGAGTATCTTTGGCTTATG
Source organism: Panax ginseng (assembly GCA_020205605.1). NCBI lineage: Eukaryota > Viridiplantae > Streptophyta > Magnoliopsida > Apiales > Araliaceae > Panax > Panax ginseng. Next base: position 122,300,244 of record CM035132.1, on the reverse strand, counting down.
TGCATAGATGAACTGTTTATTGGTATGATTATGACCAGGGATCATTCCGTATAATCATGACCCTTAATGTTATAGATGATGTGGTAAAAGTCCTCATTGGCCCGTAGTGCATTGATGGACAGTTATTGGTATGATTATAACCAGGGATTATTCGGTATAATCATGACCATTGATGATTACATGATTATCCTTGGCCTTAGTGCAGGGATGATTCGATGATGTGGATTAATTATTAAGCTGAGTTTCAGCGATAAAATATTGATTATAAACTTTTAATTCATAAAAGATAGTAGATATCATGCTCTACTTGACTCCTCTAAAATACAGTTGTATGTCTTTGGCCTGTAGTGCAAAGATGAATTGTTAATGAATATCTTTGGCTGTAGTGCAAAGATGAATTTATTAGTATGATTATGAGCAAGAATTATGATTAGGTATAACCATGATTTTTGATGTTTCAGGTGAAGATAGGTGATGAAAATTATCTTCGTCTTGGGTGCGAAGAGGAATTTAGAATCACAATTATGATTATAAGTTATTCATATGATTGTGGGCGAGAATTGTTGATTGATGTTACGAGGATAAAACATCATTGGTGGACTTTTAACATGGAGAAGATAATAGACCTGATGGTCTATTTGACTCTTTTAATGGATTTCTCGTTCTGCTGCAACTATGGTTGTAGAGTTTTATCATCTACCATATGTTCTAAATCTCTGATTTATTACTGATGAAGGCTATTGATGATGTTCTAAATCTCTGATTTATTACTGATGAAGGCTATTGATGATGTAGATTATCTTTAGTCATGATATTCTTTATTGGGCTAGTTGTGCTCACCCTTTTTGCTTCACAATTCCTTTCAGGTAATAAGAGTGTAACTGGGTCGAGCGGGGGTAACAGGTGAATAGAACGTTGGTCTATAGCTGTTGAGGTTCTCCTTAAATAGTATAGAAATAATTTTATTGAGAACTTTAGATAAGTGTGTCATATTGTATACGTCATTTGATATTTAATTTTTGTTAACCGAATAGGGTGAGGTGAACCCAACTTTGGAAGGGTGTTTTGCCACTATCATACAAGATGTCTAATGACATACAACCTCGTGTTTTCATAAGACAGGGTTGTGCACATCCACTTGCTGAGTATATCTACGAGCACTACCTATATAATCTTGGAGTTTGTTTAAAATATGATTCTCAATTGGAGACAATGGAGATAATTATAAGTCAAGAGAAAACTCACCATTGGAAAGAAGATGATAGCAATCTTCTTGTTTTTCTTTGGGGACTATTGGGTCAACCAAGGATAATTTTGTTGACATATAATATCTATCATAACCTAGACGCATGGCCTCCCATGTACGAAGGTTTCCTTGAGTATTTTCCAAAGATTTTAATTTCTAAAACAGTTATTGACTGTACCTTTATGTAAGGTACCATTTTAAGTTCTTGTGGTCAAGGAACCACGAGAGTTATATATATTTGTATTAAAACTCATAGTTTAACTGTGGTCATTTTCTGCACGGTAGTTCAACAGTTGTATAAATGAAGTTTGTAAATAATTTTTATAATGTGATATCTGGTGACTCAGAATGGGTCGTGTGGAGCTATTTTGGGGGCATCACATGCGCCCTATTTGTACTAGGGTGCGCTAGCAATGCCTTACCATAACCTAAATTCAATTTTGTCCCGAGTGTGCATGGCAATTCTTCTAATTATACTAGGTGCGGCAAAGATTGCATGATCCTACCGACCTAATGTTTACATTCTGAACTCAAGTATGATCATGTGTTATATGTGAAACTCTAGCATGAATGTATGTTAATAGGTATGTATAGGTGTATGTTAGAGTTGGGTGAAGTCGAAGTGCGAAGCTCAATCTGATGCAGCCAAGGGACAACGCAGTGCGCGCATCCCTAAGCTGACCCGGTAGCATTGCTTGGCAATCTGCTGATTTTGCCAAGATTTTGTTTTTGGTTCTGAAATTTAAGGCATGCTTACATGATCTCTTTATCTTGTAATATATGACCAATGTGCCATGTAATGTGTTGAGAAGCATGTTATGTGATGATTTGATTCTTTAAGTGTAGACTCATACTAGTTTACACATACTAATTGAAAAGACCAACTTGTAAATATTAGGTCGTTTCAACGTATGTAATTAAAGCTAGAATTATATTGTAGTGAAAAAGCGAAAAGTATCCTAAGCCCTTGCATTATTTTATTCGACGCATATCGTAAGCAAGTTCCTTGAACCCTACTTTTGTTAAGAAACTTTCCCTAAACTTACTCTAAATTATATTGAGCAAGTATCCGAATTTATTGTGTTGCAAGTTTCCTAACTTACATAACTTTGAGTTTGTAAAAGTTTTCCTATCCTTCTAATATTTCATTGAGTAGGATATTGTTGAATTGAAAGTTATTCATTTAAGCTTAAAATCTTATTTCCAATCATGCTATTAAGTGGTTAAATTACTTTACAGTTATTCCACATCGATACCATTGACATTCGCACTTAGTGCACTTAAGCTCGTACAGTCTTGCACTTGTACATCATTTAAAGTTCAATAATTCTTGAACTGTGGTAAATAGAGTCTGGACCTTTGTCCGGTCAGACAAGCCTATGAAGTTTTATAAAAGCTATCCAAACCAATTGATGGTAAGGATTCTTAGACTGAAAGAACACCCCTCTTATGATGAGGGTACCCTGTATCTAATATAAGATACAACAGAAAGCGATTTAAATGTTATGCATATACATAGAGTACGTGAGGCTGATCCCCTCAAGTACTTATTCTGTAGCCAGTAACCAAAGGGTCAATTAGCTATTGATTCCATTGGAGTGTTATAGTTCAAAGTCTATTTGACTAGCAGTTATTCTAAAAGCAATCATTATCTTTGCTTATGATATTCATATTGTTGAATCCTTCAGATATTCATATTATTGAATCCATTTCCAGATATTTTTCCATTCATCATGATATATCCTTATTGTTGTATTTAAACTTGTTGAGCAAACTTGTTGCTCATCCTTGCTATATCATGAATTATATTGCAGCTAAGCCCGAGACCTCAGGAAAGGACAAAGGTAAAGGGAAGATGTAGGATAATTGCGAGAAACAGAATTTATCTTATGCTTAGTTTAAATTATGATTATATAATGTGAACCCTAATATTTATTTTAGGGTATGATTGTAAGATGATATTAAGGTTATCGTATCTTGGGACTAGTAACACCTTTTGAATGAACGACGTACGTTTATTATATTTTGCATTTTAGTTATCGTATGTTGTTTAGAGGTGGATGTTTGTATTTTATCGTGATGACCGAACTAGGGTTAGAGGACCCGGATTCGGGGGCGTCACGGGTTGGTATCAAAGTTGTAGGTTATAAACGTTAAGAATGCAAAACTGTTGATCGATTTCGCAATCAATGAATACGTGCAAGTATACACGGTCAACAAGTAATAAAGTGAAAGTAGAGTATCGTTCCCACGAGGAATTATTTAATAAAAATTACCAAATAATAACTCTTAACCAAATCAATTTTATTTAAACAACCAATAATTGTGATTTCTAGATTTAAGAAAACTAAATTAAACAAAACAAAAAGATTATTCTAAAAGAAAGCAAATAAACAACTAAGAATTGATGGAATTCAGATAAATAAGAATTAAGACTCCAATATCCCCAATTATGAATTCTAAAATGCCAAAAGCCCTTTCTCAAGTGATCCTTTGCCTTCTATTTAATCCAAGTTAATTTTGCTATATCCCTATGCAAAACAATTGAATTAAACTCACTACAATCCCAATTCCTTATGTGTTACATACGGCAAATAGATATTCTCATTCTATTCACAAACCTAATTATTCATTGTGCAAATAACTAAGTCACATGATATCATGCCCAATTCTAACCCTAGAATTCCTTTCCCAATTCCTTCTAGAGTAACAAGGTAATTACCGATCAGATAATTAATCAATAAGCATAAGGCAAGATAAACAACTCACTTTGACACAAATAATGGGAATAAATTAAATAACTAATTTATAGCCATAAAAGGTTTAATTCAAATCTTAATAAAAGAGTTAGTTCATAATTAATGAATTAAAACCAAGAATCCACAATTGAATAGACATTAAAAGATAAAAGTATGATAAGAGAAGAGAATATAATCTGTTGTCAGCAAATCTGATGCTCCCCTCTTGCTCTTGCTCTTGATCTTTAGTGTTCTTCAATTTGCTTCAATCTTCAATGGCTAATTAAGAACTAGGGTTTAGATTTTAATTTAATGGAGTGTTTAATCTAGTCTAATCTATGTATTCTCCCTTTATTTTATGCCTTACATCATGTACTTATAGGTTACAAGTCCAATTTTAGCTTAGAACAAACCCAATCCAATTTAGAGTCAAAAGGTGTCAAAATTAAACAAAAAGCGTCCGTGCCATCACCAAGCCCTTCCCGACTCCCAGTACTGGGCTTGATGCTCAAACATCATTCCCGGTTCCCCAACGCTGGGCATAGGCCTATTTTGGGCGCCCCGGTGCTGGCACATGTTTTGACATTTTCTGCTCCGACGTCCTTTGGGAAAATGGCCATAACGTCTTTGTCCGAACTCCGATTTTGATGATTAAAGATGATCCGGAAAGAGGAGAATTAGATCTACAACTTTCATTCTTTAAGTGTTTCAAAATAAGGTCTGGAGCTATATTCAAATTGGCTCTGAAGTGACTGCTATGTAAATGGCAAGCCGAAAATGCGAATCTAGCCACCCCGAACGTCGATCCAAGTAACTTTTGTCCCAATTCCTACAAAATAACGTAAAACATGCATGAATAGACACAAACACTTAAAATCAACCAAAAGATTAAGCTCAAACGCACTCAATTATGAGTATAAAACTCACTCATCAAAAACCTAGGTTATAACCTTAGTAGAAAACTTAAGTAGAGTATGTAAGTGATGGGTTGAGGAAATCCATCGAGTTTTATTGTGATAATGAAGTTTTTTATTTAAATCAAAAATGATTAATAGACGTCTTAAACTTCTTAATGCTAACATGAATAGCATATCACATAAAGCCTAATAATTTTCTTCCATTCCTCAGATCATGCCGCCTAGGAGAGTTCAGCGGAATCAGAGGGAGGAAGGATCCGTTAACAATGGTGGAGGGGCAAATGTTGATCCAGTGTAGAACTTCATTAACACATTAGCGAGGTAATGCAAAAGCAGACCCTCGCCAAAGCCAGCAGGCGTACCAGACAACACTTGGCTAGCTTTAAGGACTTTAAATTGGTAAGACCACCGGAATTCCGGGGAACCTTGGATCCAATTAAAGCCCAGACATGGATAGAAGAAATAGAGAAGGTGTTTGAAGTCGCACGCGTGGCCGAAGCACAGAAGATGAGTTTTTCCACTTTCATGATGAAGGGCGAAGCTAACTATTTATGGAAAGCCAATAAGGGGCGAATAGAAGAGGGAGTTATTCCTTGGGACAAATTTAAGGAGCTATTCCTCGAGAATTACTTCTCAGAGAATATGCAACAGGATATGGAAGTCAAGTTTCTGGAACTGAAACAAGGTAGTATGTCTGTCGTAGAATACGCGGCGAGATTTAACGAGTTAGCCCGATTCTCTTCACATCAGGTTGACACGGAGGCCAGGAAGGCAAGGAGGTTCGAATTAGGACTGAAACCATGGGTGCAGAAGGCAGTGGCTGTGTTGAAGATCAAGACTTACTCTAATCTTTTGGAAAGGGCTATCATTGCCGAAGGAGGTAATGAAGCCATCACGCGATTTAAACAAGAAAAGAAGGCAGGTCAAGAAGGGTAAAAAGGGGGAAGCAACAGAGGCAGCAACCCCAAAAAGCGTAAATGGACGGAGAGCCAATCCTCTGGAGGCAATAAGTCCGGAGGGGAGGCTAAGAAAAGTATGAAGTGTAACAATTGTGGGAGAAACCACTCGGGAGAGTGCATAAAGGGAAAGAGTGTTTGTTATCGTTGTGGACAACCGGGGCACATGGCTCATCAGTGTCCGAATAAGCAGAAGGGAGGTTGTTTCTCATGTGGAGCCACATACCATCAAATTAAGGACTGCTCAAAGAAAAAGGGCGATGCAGCTAGTGGCAACCGCAACAACAACAACAACAACAATGGACTAAACATTGGAGGGTTAGCCAGTCAAGCCAACAGACCAACGACATGAACGTTCAACATGATCGTACAGGATGTGGTGTCAGGTATCATTCCAATCAATGATATAGATGCATACATGTTATTTGATTCGGGTGCTACCTGCTCTTTTTTTTCCTAAGAATTTTCTAAACAGTTAGGATTACCCCGTGAGAGATTAGAACACCCTATGAACGTAGAAGTAGCGAAAAAGGAAATTATTCCCGTAGAATACATTCATAGGAATTGTTATACCGAATTGCGAGGAGTTAAGCTCAAAATGGATTTGATACTGATTCATTTGGGGGAGTTCGATGTAATCCTTGGAATGGATTGGTTATCGGTTCACGGAGTAGTTATAGACTGTAAGAAGAAGTGTGTACACCTTAAGACTCCGAATAAGTCAAAGGTGGTATTTTATAGTAGTAAATTGCCGAGACAATCTCATTGTATGACGATGGTACAAGCACAGAGGTTGCTTAGGAAAGGTTGTATAGGTTATTTGGCTCACGTGGTTGATACTCGACGAGTCGAGGGTGAACTGAGTCAGATACCTATTGTAAGGGATTTTGTTGATGTCTTCCCAGACGAGATTCTGGGATTGCCACCAGATAGAGAGATTGAGTTTGTCATTGATTTGGCACTAGGGACAGCACCGGTTTACAAAGCACTGTATCGTATGGCACCGATAGAGATGAAAGAATGGCTCAATTACAAGAGTTGTTAGATAAGGGATACATTCGATCGAGCGTATCACCGTGGAGAGCACCAGTCTTATTCGTAAAGAAGAAAGATGGGTCGCTATAACTTTGTATCGACTACCGAGAGTTGAACAAGGTCACTATTAAGAACAAGTACCCGTTGCCCAGGAGAGACGATTTGTTTGATCAGTTGATGGGGGCAAAGTACTTTTCAAAGATTGACTTGAGGACCGGTTATCACCAACTAAAAGTGAGGCCGGAGGATATTCCAAAGACGACATTCAGAACTCAGTATGGACACTTTGAGTTTCTGGTAATATCATTTGGTTTGACGAACGCACCAACAACCTTTATGGATTTAATGAACAGAGTGTTCAAATAATATTTGGATAAGTTTGTTGTCGTATTCATCGATGACATTCTAGTGTATTCAGAAACGGAGGAAGAACACGTCGAACATCTTCGGATAGTGTTGGAGACATTAAGGAGGGAGAAGATGTATGAAAAATTCACCAAATGCGAGTTTTGGTTGCAGAGAGTACAGTTTTTAGGGCACGTTATCAACAAAAATGGTGTTTCGGTGGATCCAACGAAGGTAGAAGCGGTTATCAATTGGGAGCAGCCAAAGACGCCGATAGAAATCAGAAGTTTCCTAGGATTGGCGGGAATACTATCGAAGATTTATTCGGGATTTTTTGAAATTAGCATCACCGTTGACCAATCTTACCAAAAAGACAGTTAAGTTCATTTGGACGGAGAAGTGTGAAGAAAGTTTCCTACAATTGAAGAAGAGGCTTAGTCAAGCACCTGTGTTGGCCCTATCGGAAAACACGGGAGGATTTATAGTGTACAGTGATGCGTCACACAAGGGTCTTGGTTGTGTACTGATGTAACACGGAAGAGTCATTGTGTACGCCTCACATCAGCTAAAATATTATGAGAAGGGATATCCGACTCATGATCTGGAGTTAGCAGTGGTAGTTTTTGCTTTGAAGATTTGGAGGCATTATTTGTATAGTGAGAAGTGTGAGATATATACGGACCACAAGAGTCTGGAGTATATCTTTAAGCAGAGAGAGTTAAACATGAGGCAGCGTCGATGGCTAGAATTGATCAATGATTATGATTGTGAGATTCTATACCATCCAGGCAAAAAAAATATAGTAGCAGAAGCCTTGAGCAGAAAAGGCAGAGAGAAGTTATTGAAATTGACCATTCAAGATGAATTGGTGAAAGATTTTGAACGATTAGACTTGGAGATTAAGTATCCGATGGAGACCAATGAACAATTATTTACAATGACAGCGAGTCCTACTTTATTGGATAAAGTTAGAGAAGCACAAGAAAAGGACAAAGATTGCATTAACATCAAGAAGCGATTGACTGAAGGTGATGAATTGAAATTTAAGATTGATAGCACTGGACTGCTAAGATTTGAAGGACGAATTTGGGTACCGCTAGTACCAGAACTGAGAGAGGAGATTTTGTAAGAAGCGCACAGTACGAAATACTCGATACACCCAAGAAGCATGAATATGTACCAAGATTTGCGTCACCATTTCTAGTGGCCAAATATGAAGAGAGAGGTTGCAGAATGCGTGAGTAGATGCCTAACTTATCAGAGAGTCAAGGCAGAGCACCAACGACCAAGCGAGTTATTACAACCATTAGAAATTCCAGAATGGAAATGGGAGCACATCACAATGGACTTTGTGGTGGGACTTCCGACAACGCAGAAAGGGCACGACACCATATGGGTGATTGTAGATCATTTTACTAAGTCAGCTCACTTTTTTCCGATTAAGATTAAGTATAGTTTGGACCAATTAGCCAAATTGTATGTCAAGGAAATTATCTCGAGGCATGGGGTGCCGGTATCTATTGTATCAGATAGAGATCCGCGATTTACATCAAACTTCTGGAAGAGTCTTCAAGAAAGAATGGGGATACAACTACGAATGAGTACCGCGTATCATTCGCAGACCGATGGACAAAGTGAGAGAACGATTCAGACACTTGAAGACATGTTCTGAGCTTGTGTGATGGACTTCAAGGGTAGTTGGGAGGAACACCTTCCATTAGTAGAATTTGCATATAATAATAGTTATCATGCCAGTATTAGAATGCCGCCATACGAAGCACTATATGGTAAGAAATGTAGAACGCCCTTATGCTGGGACGAAGTTGGAGAACGTCGACTGTTGGGACCAGAGTTGGTACAACAGACGGTAGAAATCATTAAAGTGATAAGAGCACAATTAGTAGCAGCTCAAGATCGCCAGAAGAAGTATGTTGACTTACATCGCAAGAAGATAGATTTTGAAGTAGGAAGCTTTGCTTTTTTGAAAGTATCTCCTTGGAAAGGGAAGATTCGTTTTGGGAAAAAGGGCAAGTTGAGCCCTAGGTTCATATGACCATTTGAGATTTTGAGGTGAGTCGGTGAAGTAGCGTACGAGGTAGCATTACCTCCTGAACTTGAGCACATTCACAACGTGTTTCATGTGTCAGTGTTGCGGCCGTATAAACCGGACTACAAGCACGTTATCTCTTATGAACCAATTCAAGTCGATAAAGACTTATCGTACGAGGAAGTTCCTGTCCAGATATTGGATAGGAAGGAGCAGAAGCTAAGGAATAAGATTATCCATTCCGTTAAAATTCTCTGGAGGAATCACGCAGTTGAAGAAGTACGTGGAAGCTAGAAGAGAAAATGAGAGAGAATTATCCGTTTTTATTTGAGTAACCTTATTTTTACAATTTCGAGGACGGAATTTTTATAAGGGGGAGGGATGTAACGTCCACAAATTTTAAACTTCTTATTAATTAAATATGTGATTTAATTGTAATGAGTTAGTTTTGTGAGTTTATTTAAACCTTAAGTGGTTATATGAATTTACGAAATGATTAAAGGGAGTCAGTAATAGTTAATTTAAATTAGTGGACTAACCCTAAGATTCTAATATCAAAGACTTGATATATAAGATTATTAATTAAATATTCAAGTTATTTCAATATAGTAGCAAGAGTTGAACGTATTGATTAATTTCATTTATGAGTAATTAATTGATAATGCGTTAATTAATAATTATTATGAATAAATAATAATTGATGTGTAATAGATTAATAGTTTATAAAATGATTATATGTTTACTTGATTTATTTGTGCAATATAGTAAACCTTTATTATATGGTAGTTAACTATATATTTTATATAGTACAAGGTAATACATTAATATGTCTATATATTATATATATAGACTATATAGTAAGAGTTATTTGTATTCATGTGAGTTGCATAATAATATTGTTATATGTATGTGCATTACTGGATACCTTGTAATTGGGAATACATTGTATGCCCTTTTAAATTATTATACCCTATGTTATATGAAATAAATTGTGTAGACATATTTTATAACCAAAGTTTGTATTATGTGCATATTTAGTATAAGCCAAATGTTGCATTTCATTGTTTGAAAAATGCTAAGTATTTCTCTTGTCCCATAATAAGAGTCCCATTTCTTTCTTATACGTGAACAAGCAAACAAGCCTAGCCTAGCCTAGCTTCATCTCAAATTCATCAAACATAGAGCAATTAATGGATAGGGAGTGGGATTCATGAGTGGAATCACCAACTCTCACCAATTCTCTCTTAACCCTTGTGCATTCTTGAAAGCCAATTGTTTGATTTGTGAGGTAATGACATTATCTAGATAATCAATCTCCTATTAATAATACCTTCATCTTCCTTGTTGCAATTTGCTGAGAATTATTTTATATAGAGTGAGTATAGAGCAGCTGAGTTGAGTCACAAAGGTATAACTTCCATTCCCATTCATAATTTTTGGTAAATTGTTTCATGGATTGATTCTTTTAATTAAGCATGTATTGGTTGCTAGTTGATTTGAGTTACATTTCTTAGTGTTATACATACTTATAAGTGTGTTGGGTTATGTTAGAAGTAATTGTTATAAGGAATTGGTATGGCGGGTTGCTAAACTGCATAACAGAGTCTACTTATCGTCTCTCGATGCGAGCACACGCAATTGCTTGTTGTCTGTAACCCAAATCCAGGTTGAGTGTGTGAGGCATGGCAAATGCTTCTAATTATACTAGGGTACAACGCAGCTGAACCAACCCTGATGTTTTTTGTTTTGTTTCTATTTCATGCTAACTTGTTAGTACATGGTAGAGCAAGCTTGTAAACTATTTTAACATGCACACGTAAGCACATGCATGTAGTATAGCAATGATGGACACAATACTTGTGGTCTTGAAATGAGGTTTGTGATTTCAAAAGTGAACTTTTTCACGAACACATCATGTGAGCATTTTGACTTTATGAACATGATAATATGGTTTATATTGACATGAAATGCAAGACTAAAGTGATTGAATGCACTAGCATACATGATTAAAACATTAGACTATTTCAAAGATAAGAAACTTAAGGCTTTCCAAAGAGAACTTGACCAAGACTTTTATCTAGTAAGTTCTGACCATTTGAACATGCATGTGGCCTTAATGTATGTTGTAAATACATGAGAGTTACATGTTAAGACGCTTGTATGTACTAAGTTGGCTTAGTGTTAGATTCAAAGAAAATTAGAATGAGGAAGCTAATGTCATTAAGAAATGAGTAAAGTACGTTATGACCATGCAAGCATGTAAATTAGGACTCATTATGCCTATAGATATATCGGCATGAACATCGTTTGGTTAATGTATGGTTTTCACTTATTTCACTCATAGTCATAAAAAGGAAATTTTTGAAATATGAACTATGTGAGTAAAGTATACACGTGTTGTCTATATACAAGCATAACTACTGAGTATTGTATAACCAAGTTACAAGCATGATGATTACATGACTTTTTATGTTTTAATGACATAAAATGTGTAAGTTAAAATTGAAGTAATGAACTCAAGTATGATCATGTGTTATATGTGAAACTCTAGCATGAATGTATGTTAATAGGTATGTATAGGTGTATGTTAGAGTTGGGTCGAAGTCGAAGAAGTCAGAGCTCAATCTCGAGTGCGCCAAGGACAACAACGCAATGCGCCATCCCTAAGCTTGACCGGTAGCAATTGCTACCATGATCTGCTGATTTTGCCAAGATTTTGCTTTTGGTTCTGAAATTTAAGGCATGCTTACATGATCTCTTTATCTTGTAATATATGACCAATGTGCCATGTAATGTGTTGAGAAGCATGTTATGTGATGATTTGATTCTTTAAGTGTAGACTCATACTAGTTTACACATACTAATTGAAAAGACCAACTTGTAAATATTAGGTCGTTTCAACGCATGTAATTAAAGCTAGAATTATATTGTAGCTGAGCAAGCAGGCAAGTATCCTAAGCCCTTGCATTATTTTATTCGACGCATATCGTAAGCAAGTTCCTTGAACCCTACTTTTGTTAAGAAACTTTCCCTAAACTTACTCTAAATTATATTGAGCAAGTATCCGAATTTATTGTGTTGCAAGTTTCCTAACTTACATAACTTTGAGTTTGTGAAAGTTTTCCTATCCTTCTAATATTGCATTGAGTAGGATATTGTTGAATTGAAAGTTATTCATTTAAGCTTAAAATCTTATTTCCAATCATGCTATTAAGTGGTTAAATTACTTTACAGTTATTCCACATCGATACCATTGACATTCGCACTTAGTGCACTTAAGCTCGTACAGTCTTGTACTTGTACATCATTTAAAGTTCAATAATTCTTGAACTGTGGTAAATAGAGTCTGGACCTTTGTCCAGTCAGACAAGCCTATGAAGTTTTATAAAAGCTATCCAAACCAATTGATGGTAAGGATTCTTAGACTGAAAGAACACCCCTCTTATGATAGGGGAGTACCCCAGGTATCTAATATAAGATACAACATAGCATAGTTAAATGTTATGCATATACATAGAGTACGTGAGGCTGATCCCCTCAAGTACTTATTCTGTAGCCAGTAACCAAAGGGTCAATTAGCTATTGATTCCATTGGAGTGTTATAGTGCAAAGTCTACTTGACTAACAGTTATTCTAAAAGTAATCATTATCTTTACGTATGATATTCATATTGTTGAATCCTTCAGATATTCATATTATTGAATCCATTGCCATATATTTTTCCATTCATCATGATATATCCTTATTATTGTATTTAAACTTGTTGAGCAAACTTGTTGCTCATCCTTGCTATATCATGAATTATATTGCAGCTAAGCCCGAGACCTCAGGAAAGGACAAAGGTAAAGGGAAGATGTAGGATAATTGCGATAAACAGAATTTATCTTATGCTTAGTTTAAATTACGATTATGTAATGTGAACCCTAATATTTATTTTAGGGTATGATTGCAAGATGATATTAAGGTTATCGTATCTTGGGACTAGTAAAACCTTTTGAATGAATGACGTACGTTTATTATATTCTGCATTTTAGTTATCGTATGTTGTTTAGAGGTAGATGTTTGTATTTTATCATGATAACCGAACCGGGGTCAGAGGCCCTGGATTCGGGGGCGTCACACTTCTCATTTCAATTTTTTTTCTCACTTATTCAATATATTCATCATTCAGTGTCGCATTCTACGACTTACTTCTTTCCAAGGAATATCATCCTTACCACATTCGCCTTTTAGAATAACAAGAATCTTCCACAATTGCTCAATAATTGGGAAGTAGTATAAATAACTCAGGAATTTAAAAGATTCTCGAATCATGTTGAGGGTTCACAAGACCTTAAACTCTTCTCTAGGTTTACTAGTGCTTCAACACAATCCTTCACACTGCAAACCAGATTCGAATCATGCTGAGGGGTCACAAGACCTTGAACTCTTCTCTAGGTTTACTAGTGCTTCAACACAATCCTTCACACTGTAAACCAGAGTGTTTATCAATCACAAAGACTGAAAACACCCTCCACACGTACACTAGGTGGCTAGCCTATTGTACCACTATGTTGGGCCGCGACCTAGTGTTTTGTAATGACTATATGCGTTACGCTTAGAACCATTGTCCCCGAAAACATGTCCCCTTATAGGGTTGTTCACCTAAGCTTTTCAACATCTGAATCCGCACCAGAGCAATCTGGTTTGGCACAAATACTCAAGAATGCTTGAATTCCATAAATGTTTTTCAACAGTCGTCTAGCCTGTAACAATCTGAAAATTTAAATTGTAATTTTAAATATTTATGGAATTATATAAATATTTAATTAATATGGTTATTGTAGAATAAATATTTGTTTAATTTGATTTGATTTGATTATTTATTTGTTGAATAAATAATTAACGAGTTAAGGAAATGAATCATCATGAGATAATATTTTAATATTTAGTTGATTAAAGAAAATTATATTTATAAAGAAAATTATAATTATGTCATATTGATTTATGTGGTGAATTAATTTAATAAATTATTATTAGAATTAATTAAATTGAATATTAAAATTTAATTAATTAAAGTGTGACCATAAACAATATTATAAAGGAGTTATTAAAATAAGTTAAGGGAGGTTAATTCAGTTTTTGCCAAACAAGACTTAATGAATATTAAGTCTTTAATTTAAATATGTTTTACCAAACAAGGTGTAAGATTTAATGGGTTAATTTTTAGTTAGTTAGCCAAACAAGCCTAATGGCTTTTGAGTTTTAAAAAAACTGATGTCAGTTAAAGTTATAATTATATTATATACTTAATACATATATTGTAAGACCCCAACTTTTATGAATAAAGAATAATTTTCTCGAAATATATTTTTGAATATTATGGTGTGGATTTGATATAATGTTATAGTTGTGGGTAATATTTACAAATTTTGCAAAGTAAGCAAGTGGTTATATAATATTCGATTGGTCGGGGAATATTCGTTTTAACGAGGGAATATTAAATGCACGACACAATCATTAGTGGACCCTGACAGCGAAAGTATTGTATGTAGTTAGAAAGCGACATAATTATCTTTTATAAAAATAACGGCGGAAGTTTTATCGTTAAACCGTTGAACTACCCGGTAGTAAAAGTACGATGATATGCGTGGTTGTATAGTAGCACACCAGTGATTGCTTATTGATGCTTACGTGAGAAGTCACTCGGTTATACTCAATTATTGCTACAAAGATATTGTCGTGCATCACATCTCTCATATTATTGATTCGATTCTTCATCACGATTAAAGATCATCTCGCATAATATGATATATTATTAAATCAATAATTGAGGGCACGACAGAGTCATTCATATTATTAAATTGCAATATTTACAATGTCTAGAAGTTACATCGAGGAGAGGTTTGGTCATCTAATTGCTTGCCAATAAGGAGAAATCCTTATCGGAAAGCCCCTCTTCTCGGGAACGACACGATTGTTAAATATTGTGAGTTATAATATTAATGATGAATAAGTTTGTGTTGATTAAAGATGAAATTGATAGTTCCATTGTGTTGGAATTATTAGTTTTAGTGGAAATCGACATTTATTTTGATATTAATTGATGTCTGGAAGTTATACTGACCAGACGGATAATTAACCGGATAAATGAGTAATTAATTGCTATTAATTCACATGATTATAACTATTTGTTCACATGTGGGTACTATTGATTCACATTCTTGTACTATTAGGGGAGTTGGTGCAAGATTGATAATACTTGCATGACTAAGTTAAAAATGGAGGTATAGATGGAGGTACTATACTGTAATTCGTATTTTCACATGATTATAACTATTGATTCACATAATTGAACTATTGATTCACATTATTTACTATTAGGGGAGGTGGTGCAAGTTTGATAATACTTGCATGACTAAATTAAGAATGAAAGAAAAGTTGAAGGTATTGTACTGTAATACTTTGAGCCCCAAAACGTGCAATTATCGAAATTATATTTTTCTATAAATAGAAGCTCATTCTTCCTTCATTTCACACCAATTAACTAAAGCTATAGAGCAATTATTATATGTAAAAATCCAAAACCCTAATAAGACTCGTATGTGTAAAATTTCGTTATATAAATAAAATTTCTCCGTTCTGAATGTGTTATGTGTTAAAATATATTTTGTTTGACAAATTTGACCAAATAAATTTTTGTCCGAAAAACGTTGTGCTTGACACCTCGTGCTTAATTTTTTTTTTCCCGTAATCGGACTTTTCGATAAAATTATTTTGACAAGTTGCTTTGTCGTGCTTACACTGACAAAACGCTTTGTTGTGCTTGTTAGGATTAGTGAGAAATTTAGGTTAACAATCCTAGATTAATAAACCCTAACCCTAATTAGCAAAATCCTAACCCTAATTTGTAAACCTAACCCTAATTAGCTAAACTAACTCTAATTAACTTATGTTAACACCTAGTCATGGTTAGTAAACTTTAATTAGGTACTAATTAACATTACTTAACATTCCTAATCATTAGAAACAAAACCCTAATCAAGATTAGTGAAGATTAAAGCCTAATTAAGCTACTAAACAAACCTAACTAGCTCACAAGTAGGTTAGGAGTCACCATTGCATGTTCCTAGGCTGCACATGACATGCTTGTAACTCCTAAGCATCACAATAGTCATCAAATCAGATATTTGTAGAGGCAAGTTGCAAAAAAATAATCAAAAAGCCAAGTTGAAGAATTCTATAAATAGGAACCTTAGGGCTAAGCAAACTCATGAAATTTAAGCCTAGATACTCTTATAAACTTACCAAGTCAAGCCTGGGTGATAGCAGCAACAATATCAAAAGCTAGAATCGAAAATCATTCAAGAAAAGGTATAAACCCTAGTTCATAATTAGCTCTATGATCCTGTGTTAGATTTGTTGTTTAGATGTTTAGAATCATGTATTAGTATGTTTAAAAGTATGTTAGATTGGAAGAACACGTTTTCATAACATCTAGATGCCTTCGTTTTCATAACATCTACATGCCTTAATTAAGTGTTTTAAGAAATCTGGAAATTTTGAAAACTATGTCTGACAGTCGAATGTCAGGGCCTATAGATTCATATGTGTTTATGTTTTGGTATGTTAATTGTTAGGAATTTGTAGCCTGTTAGTAGGTCTTTAATCTGGAAAAGAAAATAGGTTCATTTGAACCATAGATTTCAAGTTATAAGCAGTCAAAGTGGGTTGATTGCCACGGTTACGATTGCGCAAGGTTACCTAGAAAACTCAAGAACAGTTGAACCGGCTACTTTGACCAACCTGTTTAATCGTCTTCTATTTGTGATTTTTGTAAGTTTTTGTTATAGCTTAATACCCTGTTATATATATACTACATATCTATGATCTTAAATTGAACAAACAACGTATAGGTTTACTGGAATTAATGGTCAAAATCCATTGACCAA
Source organism: Panax ginseng (assembly GCA_020205605.1). Classification (NCBI taxonomy): domain Eukaryota; kingdom Viridiplantae; phylum Streptophyta; class Magnoliopsida; order Apiales; family Araliaceae; genus Panax; species Panax ginseng. Next base: position 122,283,029 of record CM035132.1, on the reverse strand, counting down.
ACTTGACCAAGTTTTCTGGGTTTTCCAAAAAACTGAAGAACACGAAGAACAGTGTTTAGCTGTACTTTGACCAGCATAATTAGAGACCTTAGAATTATCCTTTGTTCATGTTAATGTTATATATATGTACCCTAACATATATACTACATATTACAACAAATACAACACACATCTAATATACAGAATCGAAGATATTTAAGCCACAAAACCGTTGACCGGCCATGACTACTGTTCTGGGTTACCCAAAAACTCAAGAACAGCTCTGACAGTGACTTTGAGCCTCTATAACTTCTTGTTATATGTAGGTTAAAGCATAAAATTTGTTTTATGTTATACTACTATATTATTACTACAACATCAACTCTTGAACAAACCAAGAATCATCATCAGTAGCATTTTAATTAGTGGTCAAACTAGTCTCTCGACCATGACCAAACTGCTGCCCAGAAACTCAAGAACACCTACAGCGACACTTTCTGTCACTGAAGGGCTTTAGCGACAGACAGAAATTATTTTTTTAAAAATAAATTATAAAAATTAGAAATAATTAATAAATAAATATAAATAAATATAGAAATAGTTTTAAAAATTATATTATATTATTATAAATAAATTTTGATATTTTTACATAAATTTAATAATTATTTTATATTATTTTGATATTATTAATAATTAACTTATTAATAAAGAAATTGAATAAATTATTTATAAATACTAAATAATTAGAGAAAAATATTATTATTGATATAAAAATTATAATAAGAAATATAAATTATTTAATAATAATAATCAATATTTTTGTAAAATTTTAAGTAAATATTAATTACTTATAAATAGAAATAAATGATTTAAAAATCATTTAAAAGATAAATAAATGTTTTAAAATACTTTAAAATATTATTAAGGATAATTAAATTTTTTTCTTAAATAAAACTTAGTTCATTTATCAAAGGTATTAAACACCAAACCCTATTAATCTAACCCGATATTATATAAATGTTATAATTGAGTATTGTTATCAATACTAACGTGTTAGATTTATATATATGAACATCGTATGTATTTATTAACGATTGAATAGCATAACTTGATTGATCTACGCTAAGGCAAGTTCTTCTTAACCCTTAAACTACTTATGCAAATTTTTAAAACTTGTTTATTCATTAAACAAGATTTTTATCTTGATATGCTATTGATATAATATACTACACCTACAATTGAATTAACTTTTTATTGTACAGTTATTGCTATAGCTTCAGCATAACTAAAAAAATGAATTGTTTATTAATATGATATTGTTTATTGAGCATAAACTGTTATGTTAAACCAAATTGTTTTGGTAGGACATCTTATACTGAAGTTGGGTATCCCGTAAGGGATTGAAATTTAGTCAATAGTATATTGACATTTAGTGTATTTTGAGCACTAGTAGGATGATATGCATACTCCTAAGATGTTGAATGGGCTGATCCCCTATCTCACATCTAAACAAAATTTCTAAGTCTGTGTGACTGACAGAAATAAAGAAAAATTCCAGAAATGGTTGAAATGGTAACAACTATCAGTCGAAATTTGAATTGTTATATTTCTTCAAATCCTATATTGTTATAAATACAAAACTTGCTGAGCATGTCATAGCTCACCCTTGCAAATTATTCCCTTTGCAGTTTTAGATGGTAATCCTGGAACATCTAGAGTAGATAAAGGGAAGCGTCCCTACATAGATTAGATTATATTCTTATGCATTTTGAATACCTTGTAATAAGAACTCAAGTATGAGAATCATGTAATCGAATCTTAATATTCTATATATATATATATATATATATATATATATATATATATATATATATATATATATATATATATACATCTTTATTTCCATAACCGTGTTTTCTTACATATATAGATGTAAAATTAGACTTCTTGAATCTAGTTGAGATCCTTGGGAACTATTTATCTGAGTGAGGCTATTAATAGCATGGACTGTTCATGTTGTTATTGATACTCTGGATTTCGGATAGATAGTTACTATCGATACAATAGTATAAATTCGTTTGGCATAGACTATATATCTGGGTGAGGGTATTAGTAATATGGACTGTTCATGTTATTACTGATACTCTAAATTTCGGATAAATAGACTCTAGTCACAGATACAGTTCATATATCCAAGTGAGGGTATCCAAACATAGTAATAGTTCTCTTGAGAATTTACATCTGTTATAGGATACTGTGAATCTTGGATCTATGGGAATTATATCTGATAGTCCCTCTATTTAATGTAATCTTATAATTAGATACCATGGGTATATAGTTTTAAATGCATTATATCGATTCATAGTAAGCACCATATCAGATACCGTGGGAGTATAGATATGGGGGTGTTACAATTTTGGTATAAAAGCTGTTAAGGCTATAGATATAAGGAAGAGAAATCTTAGTATATAGTCTTTGTGACAACCCGAGAATTAGACAATTTATTAAAATCTTAAATGATTGATTTAAGGTCAAATATTAGACCTAGATAGAAAATAAGTGTATGCATTTGATGTTATTGGGAAGGAATTTTGAGTATTTCAAAATTCTGTTAAGGATTTAGGTGAATTATTCAAGATTAAGGATTTTGTGAATATGTTATGTGTTTATGATTATGTATGTGTTCAGAACGTGGTTAAGGGTCATGGGTTGACCAGATAAATTATATCTGTGACAAACCCTAAGTTTATATTAAGAACGTCAACGTTTAGTTAGAAAACCCTAACGTCTGATAAAAAATCCTAGAATCGGTTCTGGAAACCCTAGTTTCAGTTCCGGGAATCCGAAACCCTAATTCGTATATTGAAAACCCTAGATCGGGAATGCAAATGCTATGTATAAGGTCAAACGTCATTAACTATAAATTCATTAGGGAAAACCTAATGAATTACTTGAAACCCTAAGTGCTTACTAGAAAATCCCATTACCTAAACTAGAAACCCTAATTACAGATTAGAAATCAAAACCCTAATTCGGATGTTAAAACCCTAAGTGGTAAGCTTGAAGATAAGTATAGAATTTCTATATTATTAATTGTAAGTGTAATTAGGGATAAACCTAATTGATTTATTTGGAAAGCCCTAATTTCTAATGTAGGAAACCCTAACATGCAATTAGAGAAAACCTAATTATTAGCTTATAGAGTGTAATGTTAATTAGAAGTCAGTAACCCTAATTAGCAAGCTTGAATGAGATTAGTAAGCTTTACTGTAATTAGGAAACCCTAATCTAAATTAGGAAACCCTAATCTAAATTAGAAAACCTTATTTCTAAATTAGAAAGATTATTTTCTATGTAAAATCCTAATTAGTGGGTTATAAACTCTAGTGACCAATTTTGACCCTAATTGCTAAATTAACAATTTTAATTAAGAGATAATAATCCTCAATAGCAAGATTGAATTTCGTGATTTGGAAATCTTGTTATAATTATAGAATCCTAATTGCAATTTAGAAAACATTAAATTTCTATTTTTGAAACCTAAATTGGAATTATTAGAAATTAATTTGTCAAAACCTAAAGGGTTAAACCCTAAACCCTAAGGGTTGAAACCTAATGATTATGGGAAATTACCAAGTTGCCTTGCACTTTATGAGCCAAAAGACCAAACCACCCTTTCTAATATTATATTGAGATGGAGTGTAGATCTAGCCCTAGTAAATGGTTGGTAACCAACCCCAAGCTAGCCATGTGCCTATATCTCTCAAATATCAGATCTCATTGCCACTTAGCATCAATTGTGACCATAGATTAAAAATCTAAGAGCTTTAAAAGTAGGACAAAACTTACTTTATTTTTCATTGAGCCAAGTCCATTTTCTCTCTTCCATCCGAAATTGTAGAGTGAGAGTGACTAATAAGCTAAGCCAAGATCATGTGTTAGCTTGCCAAGAACAAACACCAAAGATCAGATTCAAAAATTGAGCATTTATGAGGTATAAACCCTAATTTTAGAAATCCTTTGATTTTATGTTATTTGTTGCAATTGATTGTTTAAAGTTGTGTATTATGATGCTATTGAGTGATCTCAAGGTAATAACATGGATCCATAACATCAAAGTACGAAAAATGAAGTTTTAAAAATCTGAAAACTTAAAAATTTGTGCCTCGACGATTGAATGTCGAGGCCCTAGATCCGTGTGTGTTTGATTTTTGTGTATGTGATGTTATAGATCTGTTCTATGCCATGTGGGCTTTCATTTTCAACTTTAATCAGAGTCATATCAGGTCTAGAGAAAAGGATATAAGCGGTCAAAGTGCATTGACCGATCACGATTTCTTGATTTCTGGGCAAACCCAGAAACCCAGATCGTCTGACAATGATTTCGAGGCCTTGTATCTTGCTTTTTGTGCATGTTTTGGCCATGTTGCTGATTGATCCTTGTAGGCTGACATGTTGTGTACATACTAAAACCTTTACATCACCCAGATCTGTAATAGGATAGTAAAGAATCATGGTCAAACCACCATTAACCACATGACACTGGGGACGAAATCGGAAAACCCAGTTTCTTAAGAACATCGTTGACCTCAAGTTTGGCCGGACGATCTTGTTCATGTTATGTTGTTAGATGGATCTAGTGATAACATATTGGACCCTGTAATGTTCATTACATGTTGGAACATTTAGATCACGTAAAAAAATACATGTAATCGAAAACTAGAAGCAACCAAAGTAAGTACCTCAACTCTAATCAACCTAGAATTTTCAAGAACAAATATTGTCGGAAAGTTTCACGGATCTCTTTGTTTAAGTGTTGTTTGAACTACACAAAAATTGATAACTGTAGTGTTGCATGTCAGCTACTACAATCGATGTCTTAGATTGACCAGAACCATTGTGATTAATGATTTAGACTTGTCAAACCTCATACCTCGCACACCTTTATCGATTTACGGGTTTGGAGCTCAAGAACACCTATAATGACAGTTACCGTCATTATAGGTCCTTTAGCGACAGTTTTATTATTTTTTTTAATTTTTGATTTAGGAAATTAATTAAAAATAGAAATAAATGGTTTTAATTATTAAAAATTAATATTAAATTACGAAAAAATATTTTAAAATCAAAATTAGTTTTTAATTAATTTGAGTATATTTCAAAATATTTAATATATTGGTATATAAATGGTATTTATTTATTTAATATTAATATTAAATAAATTATTTAAAAATAGTTTTAATTCATGAAAATAATGAAAAATTATATTATGGTGTTAGAAAATATTTTAAGTTATTTTTGATGACTTTTGATATTTTGTGATGAAATTCATTAATATTTATTATTAATGATAATTAGTTTATTTAATAAATATATTAAATAAATTATGGAAAAATAGAATTAATGATTTAAAAATCATATAAAAATGATTTAAGTGTTATAAAATATTTTAAGTTATAAAATATAACTTTTGATATTTTGTTATGAAAATATTAATATTTTAATATTTATAGCAATTATCTGGATAATGGATTTGATTGTTTAAAAATCATAGAAATATGATTTTAAGATATTAAAAATACCTTGTAATGTTATAAATATATTATAATATTATGTTATGATTTTCATTGATATTTGGTATTAAATTAATATTAATGATCAAGGAATAAGGTGGTATTTATATTAATATCGCTTATTGATTTATGTTAAAAAACATTTAAAGGAAATAATAAAGTATTGAAAATACTTTGAGATATTATAAATATGATATAATATTATGGCATGTAATTCATTAATGTTTAGAAATAAATAAATATTAATGACTAAGGAATTATGTGATATTTAATTCATTTAAATGCGGTATAAGTGATTGAAAAAATTATGATAATGATATTAATTATCCAAAATTATTACAAGTTTATGAAAATGTTTTGATTGATAATATAATTATCTAAGATTATTGTTAATTGTTTAGGCAGAGTTTAATTGAACTTAAACTCGATATTTGTCCGATTAGACCGTCGGGATAATTGAATGGTGTTGGTTTCAACTTAGACTTAAATAGTCTGATTTGACGCTAAGTCTTATGTGTTGTATAGACTGATAGGATTATGTGGTAATGTGTTTAGGTTATTTTATACTGTGATGATATTATTCTAATATTTGGAGATCGGTATTATCTATATTAGGTCTTCGGATAAAGCTAAGTTATATTTCGTATCAATAATCAACGGAACAGGCAAGTTTGTTTTTCTTAACTCTACTAAGAGTGTTTCATTCAGATATGCTGATTACCATGTAGAATTATACTCTGTACATCTTGTATGTATAAGTCAGGTATGAAAGGCTGATCACCTTCATTACCAGTTGGTCCAGATATATATTGTTCATGTTTAATACTTGTTCAGTCAAAGGTTTGTTCATGCTAATTCACAACTACATTGTGAATTATAGCCAGCTTATTATTCAGACTCTTTCAATCATGCTATATCCTTAAATTATATTTAAACTTGTTGGGCAACTTTCATGCTCACCCTTGCTATATCATGATAAAACATTGCAGATAAAGACGAATGCTTCGAATACAAGGAAAGTTAAAGACAGTTCCAGCTTAGAGTTAATATACGCGATTAGATTTGTAATAGTCTTGTATGATGATAATATCATGTGTCAGATAAGTTATGAAATGTGTATAAGTTATGGTTACTCGACCTTGAGGATAGTGTATAATGTTTAATGTATGAATAATTTATGTTTATATCTTCCGCAACAGTTATAGAAATAGCGAACCGGATCTGCGGCGATTCGGGGGCGCTACATTTGGTATCAAAGCTGTTGGTTATAAACCTAGGGTAGAGTTACCTTAGACTAATAACCACAGTGATAGGATAAGATCTAACTCACATAGAGTTAGTTGGTCGGTAAGATTCAAAGAAGAATCTTGGTAGGTTATAAAGATACGGAGTTCCCTAACTCTGGTAATAAAGGTGAACAGGAGTGATGAATAGATAGAGTCTAAAAGACTAAAAGTACAGTGATAGGGGATCGTAAAACAAAACAATCAAGATATAGAATTGAATCGTAATATATACGATGAGATCACCCCGTGATCTGATAAGGTTATGACAGCCAGAAAGAATCAATCTGATGATTGAAAAGTCTACAACAAGATGTTGTGTATCAGTTGTACTATGAAATGGTACCATGAAAACTCATGAAAGAGTTATGGATTATGAATACGAATTAAATGAAATTCGTATTGAAAAGGGGGTTAAGATTAGGTGGGGATTTTAATGAGGACTCATGTCTGCAGCTGAGTTGTATGATTCTTCGTATGGGAGTTGAATTGTACTTGGTGTAACAACTACTTAGTATCTGGCATTGATAAACATTGAAAAGTTTGTGTCACGCTATTTGCTATATGCGTGTTAAGAGGGTGATTCCTTTCTCATGTGTATAACAAATAGATAGGTCATAGGTAGAAAATATAAGATTAAGTACGAGTTCTTAAAACTCATACTTATGTGACATTCTTAACTCATAGTTATATGAAATGTTTATGAACCCTCAAATGAATAGACGCCAAAGGTCCGACTAGGGTAAGTTCTTAAACTCATATGATTGTGGCAATTTATGAACTCATAAGTGTGATTTTATGAACTGGGTATAGTTTTGTGAATGTGAATGGAGTGTTAAGGATTTGAGAATGTATAGAAGCGTTAAGCAAATGATTATTAGTGGAGACATTAGGTTTTCTAAACTCCTAGCTATACTAAACTTGAAATTTTGACATCAAGCTAAATCGCACTATGTGCCTTTTAAAAAAATGTAGACTCGTAACCATTTTTGAAACGGTTTAAAATACGATCTATGCTACTTATTTCAAATTAGACTCAAATGATTTGAAATATCAAAATTTGTTTTTATTTATCACTCATGTACCATGTAACTTTAGTGCGGAGATGATAAAAATGTGATGGAGTTGTAAATACAGAATACTTAGTGTGAACTTGACCAAAGTCATTGCTCCACTTATTGTATGATGTGTTATGACAAAAGTCATACAATGACGGCATCCTCAAAGCATCGTTATTACAAAAGACGCGGCATCATGACGTCATTCTCGAAAATGTTTTCAAAAAGTTTAATTTGCCAACGGGGTTTGGCTACACCTAAATAATTCGATTGAATTGAATTATCGATATGAGTCTATGCTATTTGATTCAGCTAGACTAATGTTATGAAAACTCTAAGTGTTCATTGAAAGAATTTTCCCGAACCAAATTGTTTTGGTACGGAATCCTATGAGAAGACTGAGGTGAACAATGTTGTTGGATAAATAATCCAATCTAGTAGCGTAAATATTCGCTAAAAATGATTAATAAGTTATGCATAACGTAAGAGTACGATAGGCTAATCACCTAAAGTACTAGCAACGGTAGTTTACCTTCTTCGTGATTGTAAACATACTGTTAACCTTTATAAAGGGGTAGATTACCTTTTTCTTAATTGAAATAGGTAGCGGGTAGTAATACCTATAAACCTCAGTAGTCCATGGTCTATATGACCCCTCAGCACAATTTGAAAACTTCTGCTCTTGTGAGTGGTGTATTAGGTAGCATGTGATGTGTATAAATTGGTGTAAGCAGTATGGTGTATGGTGTAAGGTGCACGGTGTAAGGTGTAAGGTGTAAGGTGAATTTCGGGGACGAAATTCTTATAAGGAGGGGTGAATGTGACAACCCGAGAATTAGACAATTTATTAAAATCTTAAATGATTGATTTAAGGTCAAATATTAGACCTGGATAGAAAATAAGTGTATGCATTTGATGTTATTGGGAAGGAATTTTGAGGATTTCAAAATTCTGTGAAGGATTTAAGTGAATTATTCAGGATTAAGGATTTTGTGAATATGTTATGTGTTTATGATTATGTATGTGTTCAGAACGAGGTTAAGGGTCATGGGTTGACCAGATAAATTATATCTATGACAAACCCTAAGTTTATATTAAGAACGTCAACGTTCAGTTAGAAAACCCTAACGTCTGATAAAAAATCCTAGAATCGATTACGAAACCCTAGTTTGATTCAGGAATCCAAAACCCTAATTCGGATATTGAAAACCCTAGATCGGGAATGCAAATGCTATGTATAAGGTCAAATGTCATTAACTATAAATTCATTAGGGAAAACCTAATGAATTACTTGAAACCCTAAGTGCTTACTAGAAAATCCCATTACCGGCTAGGGAAACCCTAATTACAGTTCGAGAATCCGTAACCCTAATTTGGGAAGTTAAAACCCTAAGTGGTAAGCTTGAAGATAAGTATAGAATTTCTATGTTATTAATTGTAAGTGTAATTAGGGATAAACCTAATTGATTTATTTGGAAAGCCCTAATTTCTAATGTAGGAAACCCTAACATGCAATTAGAGAAAACCTAATTATTAGCTTATAGAGTGTAATGTTAATTAGGAAGCTTTAACCCTAATTAGCAAGCTTGAATGAGATTTATAAGCTTTCTCAGTAATTAGAAAACTCTAATCTAAATTAGAAACCCTAATCTAAATTAGAAAACCTTATTTCTAAATTAGAAAGATTATTTTCTATGTAAAATCCTAATTAGTGGGTTATAAACTCTAGTGACCAATTTTGACCCTAATTGCTAAATTAACAATTTTAATTAAGAGATAATAATCCTCAATAGCAAGATTGAATTTCGTGATTTGGAAATCTTGTTATAATTATAGAATCCTAATTGCAATTTAGAAAACATTAAATTTCTATTTTTGAAACCTAAATTGGAATTATTAGAAATTAATTTGTCAAAACCTAAAGGGTTAAACCCTAAACCCTAAGGGTCAAACCCTAAGGGTTGAAACCTAATGATTATGGGAAATTACCAAGTTGCCTTGCACTTTATGAGCCAAAAGACCAAACCACCCTTTCTAATATTATATTGAGATGGAGTGTAGATCTAGCCCTAGTAAATGGTTGGTAACCAACCCCAAGCTAGCCATGTGCCTATATCTCTCAAAAATCAGATCTCATTGCCACTTAGCATCAATTGTGACCATAGATTAAAAATCTAAGAGCTTTAAAAGTAGGACAAAACTTACTTTATTTTTCATTGAGCCAAGTCCATTTTCTCTCTTCCATCCGAAATTGTAGAGTGAGAGTGACTAATAAGCTAAGCCAAGATCATGTGTTAGCTTGCCAAGAACAAACACCAAAGATCAGATTCAAAAATTGAGCATTTATGAGGTATAAACCCTAATTTTAGAAATCCTTTGATTTTATGTTATTTGTTGCAATTGATTGTTTAAAGTTGTGTATTATGATGCTATTGAGTGATCTGGGTTGTAATAACATGGATCCATAACATCAAAGTACACGAAAATGAAGTTTTAAAAAATCTGGAAAACTTAAAAATTTGTGCCTGACAGTCGAATGTCAGAGGCCCTAGATCTGTGTGTGTTTGATTTTTTGTGTATGTGATGTTATAGATCTGTTCTATGCCATGTGGGCTTTCATTTTCAACTTTAATCAGAGTCATATCAGGTCTAGAGAAAAGGATATAAGCGGTCAAAGTGCATTGACCGATCACGATTTCTTGATTTCTGGGCAAACCCAGAAACCCAGATCGTCTGACAATGATTTCGAGGCCTTGTATCTTGCTTTTTGTGCATGTTTTGGCCATGTTGCTGATTGATCCTTGTAGGCTGACATGTTGTGTACATACTAAAACCTTTACATCACCCAGATCTGTAATAGGATAGTAAAGAATCATGGTCAAACCACCATTGACCACCAACCTGGGGACGAAATCTGGGAAAACCCAGATTTCTTAAGAACATTGGTTGACCTCAAGTTTGACCGGACAGATCTTGTTCATGTTATGTTGTTAGATGGATCTAGTGATAACATATTGGACCCTGTCATGTTCATTACATGTTTGAACATTTAGATCACAGAAAAAATACACAGAACGAAAACTAGAAGCAACCAAAGTAGGTACCTCAACTCTGATCAACCTAGAATTTTCAAGAACAGCGTTGTCAGAAAGTTTCACAGATCTCTTTGTTTAAGTGTTGTTTGAACTACACAAAAATTGATAACTGTAGTGTTGCATGTCAGCTACACAATCGATGTCTTAGATTGACCAGAACCATTGTGATTAATAATTTAGACTTGGTCAAACCTCATACCTCGCACACTGTCAGATTTCTGGGTTTGGAGCTCAAGAACACCTATAGCGACGGTTACCTAATATAGGGTCCTTTAATGACGGTTTATTATTTTTTTAATTTCGATTTTTAAATTAATTAAAAATAGAAATAAATGGTTTTAATTATTAAAAATTAATATTAAATTCTAAAAAAAAATTATTTTAAAATCAAAAATAGTTTTTAATTAATTTGAGTATATTTCAAAATATTTAATATTTTGGTATATAAATGGTATTTATTTATTTAATATTAATATTAAATAAATTATTTAAAAATAGTTTTAATTCAAGAAAATAAATGAAAAATTATATTATGGTGTTAGAAAATATTTTAAGTTATTTTTGATGACTTTTGATATTTTGTGATGAAATTCGTTAATATTTATTATTAATGATAATTAGTTTATTTAATAAATATATTAAATAAATTATGGAAAAATAGAATTAATGATTTAAAAATCATATAAAAATGATTTAAGTGTTATAAAAATATTTTAAGTTATAAAATATAACTTTTGATATTTTGTTATGAAAATATTAATATTTTAATATTTATAACAATTATCGGATAATGGATTTGATTGTTTAAAAATCATAGAAATATGATTTTAAGATATTAAAAATACCTTGTGATGTTATAAATATATTATAATATTATGTTATGATTTTCATTGATATTTGGTGTTAAATTAATATTAATGATCAAGGAATAAGGTGGTATTTATATTAATATCGCTTATTGATTTATGTTAAAAACATTTAAAGGAAATAATAAAGTATTGAAAATACTTTGAGATATTATAAATATGATATAATATTATGGCATGTAATTCATTAATGTTTAGAAATAAATAAATATTAATGACTAAGGAATTATGTGGTATTTAATTCATTTAAATGTGGTATAAGTGATTGAAAAAAAATTATGATAATGATATTAATTATCTGAAAATTATTACAAGTTTATGAAAAATGTTTTGATTGATAATATAATTATCTAAGGTTATTGTTAATTGTTTAGGCAGAGTTTAATTGAACTTAAACTCGATATTTGTCCGATTAGACCGTCGGGATAATTGAATGGTGTCGGTTTCAACTTAGACTTAAATAGTCTGATTTGACGCTAAGTCTTATGTGTTGTATAGACTGATAGGATTATGTGGTAATGTGTTTAGGTTATTTTATACTGTGATGATATTATTCTAATATTTGGAGATCGGTATTATCTATATTAGGTCTTCGGATAAAGCTAAGTTATATTTCGTATCAATAATCAACGAAACAGGCAAGTTTGTTTTTCTTAACTCTACTAAGAGTGTTTCATTCAGATATGCTTATGGTTAATCGTTACTGAGTACCATGTAGAATTGTACTCTGTACATCTTGTCAGTATGTATAAATCGGTATGAAAAGGTCGATCACCTTCATTACCAGTTGGTCCAGAGATATATATTGTTCATGTTTAATACTTGTTCACTCAAAGATTTGTTCATGCTAATTCACAACTACATTGTGAATTATAGCCAACTTATTATTCAGACTCTTTCAATCATGATATATCCTTAAATTGTATTTAAACTTGCTGGGCAACTTTCATGCTCACCCTTGCTATATCATGATAAAACATTGCGATAAAAGACAGAATGCTTGAATACAAGGAAAGTTAAAGACAGTTCCAACTTAGAGTTAATATGCGCGATTAGATTTGTAATAGTCTTGTATGATGATAATATCATGTGTCAGATAAGTTATGAAATGTGTATATGTTATGGTTTTTCGACCTTGGGGATAGTGTATAATGTTTAATGTATGAACAATTTATGTTTATATCTTCCGCAACAGTTATAGAAATAGCGAACCGGATCTGCGGCGATTCGGGGGCGCTACAGTCTTCGAGTCCATAAAAAAAATTTAAAAGTACATATAAAATATAACATTAAAACTATTATGTTGTGTAAATTTTATTCCAGTATTTAAGGAGTTTTCTTTTATAGATGGCAAACTCCAATGCTGAGGAAATGGTAATAGCCAATAATCCACCAGAAATAGAGTCATACATAACCAGTGATGCAGAAGATGAGGAATTGCTTCTTGATCAACAATTGTTAGATGCCGAGGAAGAAGAGGATCTAGTGGCAGGACAGTTAATGAGAATTGATGAGCATGATGAGGCAATGGCATCACTGCTGAAGACAACAGAATATGAGGGTAATAAGATGAGGTTTAGGGCTGATATAGCTGAGGGAATGCTATAGCATGAGAGAGGACATAGTCAACGACTAAAAGTACAACTACACCATGCACAGAGGGGCGGAAAGGAAATTCAGTCAAGGCTTCTTAAAACATCTCTGGGTGTTCGAGATACTTTTAACGATTTGCAGAGCCGTGTAGTTCGATATCCGGTAGAGGAGAAGAAGATGACTTATCTCATCGATCGATCTGTGGTTTGTCACATGATTCAGGATTCCTTTGATGATATCAATGAATTCTAGAGAGTAGCATAGGTGGTTGAATGCTTTATATTAGTACAATAAAGAAGCATTCAAAGTTTGTAATATAATCAGTACTTTGTAAGATAGTAGTATGTTTAATTATGAAGTTGTTGTGTAATACCATTGTGATATAGAAAATAGCCAATATGTTGTTTTACTCAAATTCTTATGTGAATTTTATTGGTTTATATAGAATCATGCCACCAACCAGAAGACCCCAAAGAGAAATGAATGATGATAATTCTACCCAGCAGTTAGTAGACCTTATGCTAGGAGTTATAAATAGACCTGTGAACCAAAACACAACTTTTAAAGGACATCAGAACCTGTAGATACACAAATTTGGATTTCAGAGATAGAGAAATTTTTCCAAGTAACCAATGTAAATAATAACCAAAAGACAACTTTTGCAACCTTTTTCTTAAAGGGTGAGGCTAATTATTGGTGGGAATCAACCAAAGGTCGGGTAGAAACTGAAATTATTCCTTGGGATAGATTCAAAAAGTTGTTCTTTGAAAACTATTTTTCCTAATCCCTGAAAGACCGAATGGAAATAAAATTTCTGGACTTAAAACAAGGAGATCTTACTGTAACCTAGTATACAGCTAAGTTTAATGAACTATCGTGTTTGCTCCTCATCAAGTAACCACCGAACTTAGAGAGACTCGTAGAGGTTTCGGAAGGTTTAAAACCTCGATTCAAGTAGATTGTCAATTATTTCAAATAAAAACTTTCTCTGAGATACTAGAGAAGGCCGCTATAGCCGAAAGTGAGAATGAAAGTCTTTCTAAGTTTCATCAGGACAAGAGAAGTCAGAATGAAAAAGGAAAAATTAGGACAGAACCCAGTTCAGGTGGGTTTAATAACAAACGTAATTGGGATAATTCTTTTTCTAACAACCCAAAGAAAAAGATAGGAAATACTAATAACAACTTTAGTAATAATATTAAACCTTGTCCTAATTGTGGTAAGAAACATAGAGGAGAATGCCTTCATAACAAATGTTTTAATTGTGGATAGTCGGGACATTATTATCCACAGTGTCCTCTTCCAAGGAAAAATAAATGTTTTAATTGTGGTTCATTGGACCATTTTTCAAAGAACTGTCCCAAACCTAAGAATCAAGGAGGAAAAGGGGTTAGAATACTAGAGAATAATCAATCAACAGTAGCTGCAGTTGGGGTTCAGAATCAACCTACCGCGAGAACATTTAATATGTCGGTGAGGGATGCTGTTGCTTCATAGGACGTGGTGACAGGTATCATCCCTATCAACACTTTAAATGCATATGTGTTATTCGATTCTGGTGCTACATGTTCGTTTGTGTCTAGAAATTTCTTTACAAACTTGAATATGCCTTGTAAAAATTTAGACAAACCATTTTGAGTAGAAATTGCTAATAATGAAAGAATTCCAGTTAAGACCATATACAGAAACTGTAGTGTGGTAATAAAAGGGCATAATTTTAAGGTAGGTTTGATACCAATTCAGTTGGGAGAATTTGACGTAATTCTAGGAATGGATTGGTTAGTTAATCATAACGCGATGATTGATTGTCATCCAAAACGTATAAACCTTTTGACTACTTCGAAGTCAAAGGTAGTGTTCAACGGTAGTTGTTCACCTAAGCAATCTCGATGTTTGACTATAGTTCAGGCAGAAAGATTACTTAGAAAGGGTTGTTTAGGATATTTGGCCTATATAGTTGATACTTGACAAGAAGAAGTAAAACTAGATCAAATACCTATAGTTAAGGATTTTCCCGATGTATTTCCGGATGACTTACCAGGTTTGCCTCCAGATAGGAAAATTGAGTTCGTCACTGATCTTGCACCAGGAACGACACCAGTTTCTAAGGCATCGTACAGAATGGCACCTATAGAACTGAAAGAGTTACTTATACAATTACAGGAACTCTTAGATAAAAAGTACATACAACTAGTGTTTCACCCTGGGGAGCACCAGCTTTATTTGTAAAGAAGAAGGATGGAACTATGAGATTATGTATAGACTATAGGGAGCTAAATAAGTTAACTATTAAAAATAAATATCCTTTACCAAGGATTAATGATTTGTTTGACCAATTAAAAGGGGCCAAACATTTTTCAAAAATTGACCTTAGAACAGGTTAACATCAATTAAAGGTAAGAAAGGAGGATGTGCCGAAAACAGCGTTTAGGACACGCTATGAACATTATGAGTTTTTTGTAATGTCTTTTGGATTAACAAATGCATTGGCAGAATTTATGGATTTAATGAATCGAGTGTTTAAACCATGCTTGGACAAATTTGTTGTAGTGTTTATCGACGATATTCTGGTATACTCGAAAACACGGGAAGAGCATACTGAACACTTGAGAGTCATTTTAGAGATATTACGAAAGGAACAACTTTATGCAAAGTTTTCCAAGTGTGAATTCTGGTTGAAGAAAGTTCAATTTTTAGGTCACGTAATTGATAAGAATGGAATATCTGTAGATCCAGCTAAGATCGAAACGGTTTTGAATTGGGAACAACCAACAACTCCAATAGAAGTACGAAGTTTTCTTGGTTTAGCGGGTTATTATCGACGATTTATAAAAGATTTTTCAAAAATAGCAACCCCATTAACCAATTTAACTCGAAAGATGATAAAATACGTCTGGATAGATAAATATGAGGAAAGCTTCCAAGAGTTGAAGAAGCGACTGAGCATGGCTCCAGTGTTATCCTTACTAGATGATATAGGAGGCCTTGTAGTATATAGTGACGCATCACACAGAGGTTTAGGGTGTGTGTTGATGCAACATGGGAAAGTTATAGCTTATGCATCACAACAACTCAAAGATTATGAGAAGAGGTATCCTACTCATGACCTAGAGTTAGCCGCGGTAGTTTTTGATCTAAAAATTTGGAGACATTACATGTACGGGGAGAAAAAAGAGATATATCTGAGATCATAAAAAGTCCAAATATATTTTTACACAAAAGGAATTAAATTTAAGACAGAGACGATGGTTAGAACTGATAAAGGATTTTGACTGTGAAATTTTATATCATCTCGGTAAAGCCAATGTTGTAGCTGATGCGTTAAGTAGAAAGAATCAGGAAAAATTGAATGTTTTAACCACCAATAATGGGTTAATAAAAGACTTTGAAAATTTATAAATTGAGGTGGAATGTCCAACTACCTCTACCCAAAAATTGTATATTTTAGAAGGAGTTTCATCTTTGCTTAATAAAGTTAAGGAGATGTAGGAGAAGGATGATGAATGTCAGAAGTTTAAATCTAATTCAACACATGATAAGTATAATAAATTTTGAATAGGTACGGATGAAATAATAAGATATGAAAATAGAATTTGGGTTCCGTTAGACCAAGCTTTAAAAGATGAAATTTTAAACGAAGCTCATAATTCTAAATTTGCCATACATCCTGACAGTACAAAAATGTATAAGGATTTAAGTCGACACTTTTGGTGGTCGAACAAGAAAAGAGAAATAGCTGAATGGGTAAGTAAATGTCTTACGTGTCAAAGGGTTAAGTCTGAGCATCAAAAGCTGAGTGGTTTACTTCAACCCTTACCAATTCCTGAGTGGAAGTGGGAACATATAATTATGGATTTTGTTTTTGGTCTTCCAGCTACACAAAAGGGTCATAATGCCATTTGGGTAATAGTTGACCGTTTAACAAAATCAGCTCACTTTTTACCTATTAAGATTACTCATAACCTAGATCACCTTGCCAAACTGTACATCAATAAAATTATTTCTAGGTATGGAGTACCTGTTTCCATAGTATCAGATCGAGATCCAAGATTTACTTCTAATATTTTGGAAAAGCCTTCAAAAACACTTAGGAACACAACTAAGATTAAATACAGCTTATCATCCTCAGACTGATGGACAGAGTGAGAGAACCATACAAACATTAGAGGATATGCTAAGAACTTGTATTATAGACTTCAAAAGAAGTTGGGAAGATCAGTTACCCTTAGTCAAATTTATCTATAACAATAGTTATCATGCTAGCATATGTATGTCACCCTATGAAGCTTTATATGGGCATAAGTGTAGAACACCTTTATGTTGGGATGAAGTCATGGAAAGACAAATGTTAGGACCCGAGATAATTCAACAAACAACTGAAACTATCAGAATTATTCGTCAACGATTATAAGCGTCTCAAGATCGACAAAGAAAATACGCCGATCCACATCGTCAACAACGAAACTTTAACGTAGGAAGTCACGTATTACTGAAAGTATCTCCTTGGAAAGGAAAGATACGTTTTGGCAAGAAAGGAAAATTTAGTCCGAGATTCATTGAAGTTGCTTATGAAATAGCACTACCTCCTGAGTTGAATCATATTCATAATGTGTTTCATGTGTCCGTATTACGACCATATAAACCTGATTATAAACACGTTATACAATATGAGCCAATCCAAAGTAATCTGGAGGAATCAGAACGTTGAAGAAGCTACATGGGAACTTGAAGATAAAATGCGCGAGAATTACCCTCAATTATTTAGTTAAACTTGTACTGCAATTTTGAGGACGAAATTCTTATTAGTGGGGGTGAATGTAAAAACCCAAAACCCTGATAAGACTCGTATGTGTAAAATTCCGTTATATAAATAAAATTTCTCCGTTCTGAATGTGTTATGTGTTAAAATATATTTTGTTTGACAAATTTGACCAAATAAATTTTTGTCCGAAAAACGTCGTGCTTGACACCTCGTGCTTAAATATTTTTTTTCCCATAATCAGACTTTGCGGTAAAATTATTTTGACAAGTTTCTTTGTCGTGCTTACACTGACAAAATGCTTTGTCGTGCTTGTTAAGATTAGTGAGAAATTTAGGTTAACAATCCTTGATTAACAAACCCTAACCCTAATTTGTAAACCTAACCCTAATTAGCTAAATTAACTCTAATTAGTTTATGTTAACACCTAGTCATGGTTAGTAAACTTTAATTAGGTACTAATTAACATTACTTAACATTCCTAATCATTAGAAACAAAACCCTAATCAAGATTAGTGAAGATTAAAGCCCAATTAAGCTACTAAACAAACCTAACTAGCTCACAAGTACGTTAGGAGTCACCATTGCAAGTTCCTAGGCTACACATGACATGCTTGTAACTCCCAAGCATCACAATAGTCATCAAATCAGATATTTGTAGAGGCAAGTTGCACAAAAATGACCAAAAAGCCAAGTTGAAGAATTCTATAAATATGAACCTTAGGGCTAAGCAAACTCACGAAATTCCTAAGCCTAGTGAAGGGTTTCGACACAGAAATGCACAGCGTAAATAGAACAATTTAAAACAAATTCGAAACCCTAAATAGGATCCATGCAAAAACAATTAATTCAGTGGTTTAGATATTATACCGATTATGAAAGATTTTTGAAATGGCTTCGAATCCTTTATGCAATCCAATCAGAACCGCGCCTCTACGGTATCCACACAAACACCCCGCGAATCGTCGCATGATCTGAAGTGAAGAGAATTGCGGTACTAGCCACCAAGGATTAGGATTTTTGAAATTTTTCTCTAGTCTCTCTCTAAGAGCGGGTTTTGGTTATGATTGACTTCCCTAAACGCCAATATATCATATATATATATATAGCAATAAATTAGAATTAATCAAAACCCTAATCTAATTAAAATAAAATCCGAATTTATATATATATATATATATATATATATATATATATATCTTAATTAAGTCTTACTTAATTGTATATATATATATATATATATATATATATATATATATATATATATATATATATATATATATATACAAATCATCCTTTTAATTTAAATTAAATGATTTAAATACTATCAATCATATTGATATATTTAAATCCTTACAATTTAAATTAATTCCCTTTAATAACGTTCATGTGTGTGACCTATATATGTTATTATTACGTTGGCAATAATTTTAAAATCATATTATAAAATTTTAAACAGTGAGCGGCATCTAGTAATGCATCACTGCTACCCAAATAATAATAAGATCGATGATTCGATGCAACCTTTTCGTGACCAATGTTTCAATGTAATTTAATCCTTTTAACCATAATATCCTAGATTAAACTCGAGTCATGGAATGTGTCATACTCTTCATAATTTAATCTGAGTTTTCTTGATTAATGAGTAGACTATATGAAATAAATCACTATTTGAGCATGGCCATGCATTTCATAGTCCTACTCAATCAAGAGGCCTATGGATATCATCCCTAATATATAGGAGGGTTAAATTCCATCTAGATCACTCATATTCCTCACACGATTCATGATGTACCCAATAATCACTTTTATAGTCCACCCTATTAAAGGTGACATTTGATGATATCAAAGTACATAAATTCTCGTGTAGTAATATAGTGATTTCAGGTCGGAGGACCATTACATCATTGTCACTATGAGAATTTCTAATGACACTTCGCATAATGCTCCACATAGAATTCTCATGGTGAGTCTGTCCAGTACATCATTCTCTAACATGTACCTATGCATTGACTTAATATCTCATATACTTATGACCAATGAGATTTGATCATCAGTCAATCCACATACTAGTCTCAATGCATTAATGTTGTCCCATCAACAATGATACTCGACTAGGGACATTTAAGAACAATGATACTAAATGTAATTATATAATCTCATGTTCAAGTCACATACTTGAAACTATATAATTTGTATCACTATTCTAAGGAATTTTATTATGTTAACAATTATATTACGCAGTAAATAAAATCATTTATTTATTCAATCAAATATAATATCAAAATGTTAAGCAATTATATCAAATAATTGGCCTCTAGGGCATAAACACTAACAATCTCCCACTTGCACTAGAGCCAATCACTCATGTATCTAAAACCCATGGAACTAGTGTGACCGTCGTGCTTCTGCTACGACAAAACCTTGGTCAGTGGATCTACAACATTATCATCTGTTGGCACTCTTCTTATATGTACATCTCCTCTATCAATGATTTCACAGATGAGATGGTTCCGCCTAAGTATATGCTTGGATCGTTGGTGAGATCTGGGTTCCTTAGCTCAGTCTGATGGCTCCATTGTTATCACAAGATAAACTTAACCGGATCAACAATGGTTGGAATAACACCTAGTTCAATGATGAACTTTTAATCCATACAACCTCCTTGGCGCACTAGAAGCGAAGAATATACTCGGCCATTTTGTTGTAGAATCGCCATCGTCTCTTGCTTGAACTCTTCCATTCTTGACACCACCATTAAGGCAAAATACAAAACTGTCGAGACTTATAATCATCATTATCGATCGAAACTAGCATCCGTGTAACCCTTTCTGCTAGTTTGTCTTCACCTCCATATACCAAGAATGAATCCTTAGTCCTTTTTAGGTACTTGAGGATATTTTTGACTGTTGTCCAGTGACCTTTACCTGGATTCGACAGGTATCTACTCGTCATGCTCAAAGCATACGAGACATCCGGACGAGTACATATCATTGCATACATGATTGATCTAATTGCCGAAGCATAAGGGATCTTTCTCATACGCTCCTCATCATCTTGTGATTTAGGACATTGGGCCTTAGAGATCTTTACACCATGAGTCATGGGTAAGTGTCCTCTTTTTGCCTCTTGCATGCTGAACCATTTCAGCACTTTATCAATATATATACTCTGACTTAGGCCGATCATTTTTCTCGATCTATCTCGATAGATCTTGATACCTAAATTGTAGGCTGCATCGCCTAAATCTTTCATGGAGAAACATTTTCCTAACCATGTTTTTATAGCCTGTAATGAAGGAATGTCATTCTCAATAATTAATATGTCGTCAACATATAATATCAGAAATACAATGTGACTCCCACTAACCTTCTTATATACACAAGGTTTATCTTCATTTTTAATAAAGCCAAACTCTTTGACTGCTTCATCAAATCGAAGATTCCAACTCCGAGAGGCTTGCTTCAATCCATAAATGGATCGTTCCAGCTTACATACCTTTCCATTATCCTTTGGAGTGACAAATCCCTCAGGTTGTGTCATGTACACATCCTCAAGGAGATTTTCGTTAAGGAAAGCAGATTTGACATCCATCTGCCAGATTTCGTAATCATAAAAGGCTGCAATAGCAAGTAAGATCCTGATGGATTTAACCATTGGCACTGGAGAGAAGGTTTCATCATAGTCAACACCTTGAACTTGTCTGTAACCTTTTGCTACCAGTCGACCTTTGTAGGTTTGTACATTACCATCCATGTCGGTTTTCTTCTTGAAAACCCACTTGCACATGATTGGTTTTACCCCTTCCGGTGGATCAACCAAAGTCCATACTTGGTTAGTATACATGGAGTCCATTTCAGATCTCATGGCATCTAGCCATCTCTCAGAATCTGGTCCATTCATAGCTTCTTGGTAAGAAGCAGGCTCATCCTGATCTATGAGCATCACATCATCGTTTTGAGTCACAAGATATCCATAATATCTCTCGGGCTCTTGGCGTGTCCTACCAGATCTACGAATTCCTTGTGTAATTTGAGCATGTTCACTTTCCACAACATCTTGTGGTTCCTGCTCACGTTCCAACTCAAGTTCAATGATATTCTGTGGTTCTCGAATTTCTTCGAGTTCTACTTTCCTCCCACTGTTTCCTTTAGAGACAAATTCTCTTTCTAGAAAAATACTAGTTCGAGCAACAAACACTTTGTTCTCAGAAGGTTTGTAGGAATAATACCCTTTTGTTTCCTTTGGGTATCCTACAAAATTACATTTGTCAGATTTGGGTCCGAGCTTGTCAGAATCCAGACGTTTTATAAACGCCTCGCAACCCCAAATCTTCATGAACGACATACTAGGACGTTTCCCAGTCCACATCTTATATGTTGTCTTCTGAATCATTTTTGTAGGAACACGGTTAAGTGTGACTGCAGCTGTCTCTAGGGCATGACCCCAGAAGCTTATTGGAAGATCTGCATAACTCATCATTGATCGTACCATATCCAACAAGGTTCGATTCCTCCTCTCAGACACACCATTCCATTGTGCTATTCCAGGTGGAGTGAGTTGTGATATAATACCACACTCCTTTAGAAGGTCATCAAAGTCTTGGCTTAAGTATTCACCTCCTCGATTGGATCGAAGGGCTTTTATGCTTTTGCCAAATTGGTTTTGAACTTCATTCTTTAATTCCTTGAACTTTTCAAAGAATTCGGATTTGTGTCTCATAAGATACACATATCCATATCTACTGAGGTCAGTAAATGTAATGAAGTAATTAAACCTACCTCTTGCTAACGAACTCATGGGTCCACATACATCACTATGTATAATTCCCAATATATCGCTAGCCGTTCACTGTGTCCAGTGAAAGGGGCTTTAGTCATCTTGCCTAATAAACAAGATTCGTATTTTTCATATGATTCAAAATCAAATGAATCCAAAAATCCATTTTATGGAGTTTTGATATGCGTTTCTCATTTATATGGCCCAAACGACGATTAAGCGCGGAGATATATGGATTTGAATCATTTGATTTAAATCATTTTGTATTTATGTTATAGATAGGCATTTCTAAATCAAGAATATAAAGACCATTAAACAATTGTGCAACACCATAGCATATATCATTTAAGTAAAACGAACAACGGTTGTTCTTTATTATAAAGGAAAATCCTTTCTTGTCCAAACAAGAAACAAAAATAATTTTTTGCTTATAGCAGGCACAAAATAACAATCTTCTAATTATAAAACTAGCCCAGAGGGCAAAGATAAATGATAAGTTCCTACGGTCAGTGCAACAACTTTTGCTCCATTCCCAACACGTAGGTCAACCTCTCCTTTTGCCAAAGTCCTACTCCTTCGGAGTTCCTTCACATTAACACAAATGTGAGAACCACATCCAGTATCTAATACCCATGATGTAGAAGTAGACAAGTTGACTTCTATAACATATATACCTGAATTGGAAGTTATACTTCCTTTCCTTTTCTTCACTTCTTCCAAATAAGCATGACAATTCTTTTTCTAGTGTCCAAGTTTTCCACAGAAGTGACAATCACCTTCTTTAGCCACCCCACCTTTAGGTTTTAAAGCCTATTTGGTTTTGGAATTAGGTTTGGCACCAGAATTAGATCCTATCTTTTTCTTGCCTTTCCATTTTCCCTTAGCATTCCCCTTTTGCACCATCATTATGGGAGCGGGTCCTGCCTTTTTCATGTTGTTCTCAGCAGTTCTTAACATGCTCAACAACTCAGTAAGGAGTTTCTCAATTTCATTCATTAGATAATTCATAACAAATTGAGAGTAGCTGCTGTTCAATGATTGCAAAACAAGATCAGTTTAGGCTTCTAGAGTGATTGGAAAACCCAACCTATCAAGGTACTCAATATACCCAATCATTTTTAGCACATGTGGACCAACTGGATCACGTTCACCCATCTTGCAGTGATATAACGCCTTGCTTGTATCATACCTCTCCTGTCGAGCATGCCCTTCGAACAATTTCTTGAGATGATCGATCATCTCATAAGCATCCATCAACTCATGTTGCTTCTGAAGCTCAGCATTCATGGTTGCTAGAATGAGACAACTCACGTCCAGAGCATCATCAACGTCCAGAGCATCATCTTGATTCTTCTTATAAGCATTATGCTCCGCACGTGGTGCAGTGACAGCTGGTGCTACAGGAATGGGCCCATCAAGGACATATAGCTTGCGCGCTTATTTGAGGACAATCCTCAAGTTCCTGTGCCAGTCAAGGAAATTAATTCCACTCACCTTGTCCTTCTCAAGGACCGAATCGATCAAGCCGACGGTGGTCTCATTGACCGATCGTGGCCAATGAATGTCGAAGCGGTGCCTGGAAAAAATTTTCAACTACAATCAGACATTTGCGAAATTTTTTCATACGAATCTCTAAAACAGTTTTAGAATCATATATTTAATCCACAAAAACAGTCATATTAAAAATATACCCGATACATATCATATATGTCCAGTTTCAATTAATCATATTAAACTGAATCTGCATATTTCTAATCCAATTAGAACATAAGTTGTATATTGTTATTACGCCATATATGATACAATTAACAGAACATCATATACATGCATATCTATTACTGATATTTATAATACCAGAATATGTCGATTATAGAATATCATATACTCAATTAACAGAACATCATATACATGCATATCTATTACTGATATTCATAATAACAGAATATGTCGATTACAGAATATCATATACTCAATAATAGTTCGGTAAAATTGTATCATCTTATATCATATATATTGAAAACAATATAATCAAATTCAGATCGGTAAAATTGTATCATCACATATCATATATATCGAAAACAATTAAACATGTTATCTGAATTAATCGTTTCGCAAGTAGCTCTGATACAACTAAAGGGTTTCGACACAGAAACGCACAGCGGAAATAGAACAATTTAAAAAAAAATTGAAACCCTAAAAAGGATCCATGCGAAAACAATTAATTTAGTGGTTTAGATATTATACCGATTATGAAAGATTTTTGAAATGACTTCGAATCCTTTACGCAATCCAATCGAACCAGCGCCTACAAAGATCCACACTAACGCATCCATGAATCGTCACACGATCTGCAGTGAAGAGAATTGCGGTACTAGCCACCAAGGATTAGGATTTTCAAAATTTTTCTCTAGTCTCTCTCTAAGAGCGGCTAGGGTTTTGTTATGATTGACTTCCCAAAACGCCAATATATCATATATATATATATAGCAATAAATCAGAATTAATCAAAACCCTAATCTAATTAAAATTAAATCCAATTTATATATATATATATATATATATATATATATATATATATATATATCATCCTTTTAATTTAAATTAAATGATTTAAATATTATCAATCATATTGATATATTTAAATCCTTACAATTTAAATTAATTCCCTTTAATAACGTTTCTGTGTGTGACCCTATAGGTTATTATTACGTTGGCAATAATTTTAAAATCATATTATAAAATTATAAACGTTGAAGCGACATCTAGTAATGCATCAACTGCTACCCAAGTAATAATAAGATCGATGATTCGATGCAACCTTTTAAGTGACCAATGTTTCAATGTAATTTAATCCTTTTAACCCTAATATCCTAGATTAAACTCGAGTCATGGAATGTGTCATACTCTTCATAATTTAATCTGAGTTTTCTTGATCGATGAGTAGACTATATGAAACAAATCATTATTTGAGCATGACCATGCATTTCATAGTCCTACTCAATCAAGAGGCCTATGGATATCATCCCTAATATATAGGAGGGTTAAATTCCATCTAGATCACTCATATTCCTCACACGATTCATGATGTACCCAATAATCACCTTTATAGTCCACCCTATTAAAGGTGACATTTGATAATATCAAAGTACATAAATTCCCATGTAGTAATATAGTAATTTCAGGTCGGAGGACCATTACATCATTGTCACTATGAGAATTTCTAATGACACTTCGCATAATGCTCCACATAGAATTCTCATGGTGGGTCTGTCCAATACATCGTTCTCTAACATGTACCTATGCATTTACTTAATATCTCATATATTTATGACCAATGAGATTTGGTCATCAGTCAATCCACATACTACTCTCAATGCATCAATGTTGTCCCATAAACAATGATACTCGACTAGGGACATTTAAGAACAATGATACTAATTGTAATTATATAATCTCATGTTCAAGTCACATACTTGAAACTATATAATTTGTATCACTATTCTAAGGAATTTTATTATGTTAACAATTATATTACGTAGTAAATAAAACCATAATAAAAACATTTATTTATTCAATCAAATATAATATCAAAATGTTAAGCAATTATATCAAATAATTGGCCTCTAGGGCATAAACACTAACACCTAGATACACTTATAAACTTACCAAATCAAGCCTGGGTGATAGCAGCAACAATATCAGAAGCTAGAATCGAAAATCATTCAAGAAAAGGTACAAACCCTAGTTCATAATTAGCTCTATGATCCTATGTTAGATTTGTTGTTTAGATGTTTAGAATCATGTATTAGTATGTTAGAAAGTATGTTAGATTGGTAGAACACGTTTTCATAACATCTAGATGCCTTAATTAAGTGTTTTAAGAAATCTAGAAATTTTGAAAACTATGTCTGACAGTCGAATGTCAGGGCCTATAGATTCATGTGTTTATGTTTTAGTTTGTTATTTGTTTGGTATTTGTAGCCTGTTAGTAGATCTTTAATCTGGAAAAGAAAACAGGTTCATTTGAACCATAGATTTCAAGTTATAAGCAGTGAAAGTGGGTTGACCGTTCACGAATTGCAGTTTTTTGGGTTTCCCAGAAAACTCAAGAACAGTTGAACCGACTACTTTGACCAACCTGTTTAATCGTCTTCTATTTGTGATTTTTGTAAGTTTTTGTTATAGCTTAATACCTTGTTATATATACTACATATCTATGATCTTAAATTGAACAAACAACGTATAGGTTTACTGGAATTAATGGTCAAAATCCATTGACCAAGCTTGACCAAGTTTTCTGGGTTTTCCAGAAAACTGAAGAACACGAAGAACAGTGTTTAGCTGTACTTTGACCAGCATAATTAGAGACCTTAGAATTATGCTTTGTTCATGTTAATGTTATATATATGTACCCTAACATATATACTACATATTACAACAAATACAACACACATCTAATACACAGAATCGAAGATATTTAAGCCACAAAACCGTTGACCGGCCATGACTACTGTTCTGATTTTAAGTAAATATTAATTACTTATAAATAGAAATAAATGATTTAAAAATCATTTAAAAGATAAATAAATGTTTTAAAATACTTTAAAATATTATTAAGGATAATTAAATTTTTTTCTTAAATAAAACTTAGTTCATTTATCAAAGGTATTAAACACCAAACCCTATTAATCTAACCCGATATTATATAAATGTTATAATTGAGTATTCTTATCAATACTAACGTGTTAGATTTATATATATGAACATCGTAGGTATTTATTAACGATTGAATAGCATAACTTGATTGATCTACGCTAAAAGCAAGTTCTTCTTAACCCTTAAACTACTTATGCAAATTTTTTAAAACTTGTTTATTCATTAAACAAGATTTTTATCTTGATATGCTATTGATATAATATACTACACCTACAATTGAATTAACTTTTTATTATGCGATTATTGCTATAGCTTCAAAGATAACTAAAAAAAATGAATTGTTTATTAATATGATATTGTTTATTGAGCATAAACTGTTGTGTTAAACCAAATTGTTTTGGTAGGACATCTTATACTGAAGTTGGGTATCCCGTAAGGGATTGAAATTTAGTCAATAGTATATTGACATTTAGTGTATTTTGAGCACTAGTAGGATGATATGCATACTCCTAAGATGTTGAATGGGCTGATCCCCTATCTCACATCTAAACAAAATTTCTAAGTCTGTGTGTGACAGAAATAAAGAAAAATTCCAGAAATGGTTGAAATGGTAACAACTATCAGTCGAAATTTGAATTGTTATATTTCTTCAAATCCTATATTGTTATAAATACAAAACTTCTTTGAAAGATGTCATAGCTCACCCTTGCAAATTATTCCTTTGCGCTTTTAGATGGTAATCTGGAACATCTAGAGTAGATAAAGGGAAGCGTCCCTACATAGATTAGATTATATTCTTGTCTGTTTGAATACCTTGTAATAAGAACTCGTTATGAGAATCATGTAATCGAATCTTAATATTCTGATATATATATATATAGCATATTTTATTTCCGTAACCGTGTTTTCTTACATATATAGATGTAAAATTAGACTTCTTCGAATCTAGTTGAGATCCTTGGGAACTATTTATCTAAGTGAGGGTATTAATAGCATAGACTGTTCATGTTGTTATTGATACTCTGGATTTCGAATAGATAGTTACTATCGATATGATAATATAAACTCGTTTGGCATAGACTATATATCTGGGTGAGGGTATTAGTAATATGGACTGTTCATGTTATTACTGATACTCTGAATTTCGGATAAATAGACTCTAGTCACAGATCTACGCTTCATATATCCAAGTGAGGGTATCCAAACACGAATAATAGTTCTCTTGAGAATTTACATCATTATGGGATCTTGTGAATCTTGGATCTATGGGAATTATATCTGATAGTCCCTCTATTTAATGTAATCTTATAATTAGATACCATGGGTGTATAGATTTAAATGCATTATATCTATTCATAGTAAGCACTATATCAGATACCGTGGGAGTATAGATATGGGGGTGTTACATTATAGAGAGAAATTATAGAGAGAAAGAAGAAGAGAAGTCTGCTACCTCTCTACTCCAGTATCCAATTTCTTTCTAAGGTAAGGGGTATTATTTATTTTGTATTCATGAAGAGAGCTTACATTATTCCATTCTTTATTATTATGTTGGAATAACTTTTGTACATCTGGATCTGCATACATGGTGAAATTCTTCATTATTCCATTCTTTATTATTATGTTGGAATAACTTTTTCTATGCTGGCACCGCATACATGGTGAAATTCTTCATTATTCCATTCTTTATTATTACATTGGAATATCCTATCTCATGCGATTACGCTAGACACAGTTCTATTCTTTATTATTACATTTGGAATAACACATGCATGCGGTTCATCGCATGCATGGTTAATTCTTTGTTATTCCATTCTTTATTATTCTGTTAGAATATCCTGTCTGTGCGGATTACGCTAAACCTGGTTCCATTCTTTATTATTCTATTAGAATAACCTATCTGTGCGGTCTATCGCATGTATGGTGAATTCTTATGTTATTCCATTCTTTATTATTTTGTTGGAATATCCTGTCTGTGTGGATTATGCATGACCTGGTTCCATTCTTTATTATTTTTTTGGAATAACATGTCTATGTGGATTATCACATTCATGGTGAATGATCCTTCGTATTCATTCCTTATTAAATTGTGGAAATGATCTGTCTACGTGGATTATCGCATGGCGGGTGAAAATCCATTTGTAGTTTCATATATTCTATGATACTCATTTGGTTAAAGTTTTGGCTTCTATACTCCATGAAATTAGTAAAATATCCTGGATATTTGCACTTCATCCGGTATCTTTTCATGGAAATATTCTTCTGAGCATTCTTGAATTTTACTCCACAAAGCAGTATCATGTTGACAATTTGGACGTAATTGATTTCAAGATAAATTAACTTATAAATCTTTAAAATTTATTATTGAACTTGTTTTATTGAATTATTATGTCATTGCCATCATCCTCATGCTTATATTGTGATAAAAGTCATATTTAGCTTATGTGCATAGATGGACTTGATATGATTATGATCAGGGATTATTCGGTATAATCTTGACCTGTAATGTTATAAATGATGTGGTAAAAGTCCTCAGTAGCATGTAGTGCATTGATGGACAGTTTTTGGTATGATTATGACCAGGGATTATTCGGTATAGTCATGACCATTGATGATTTAATGAATATCCTTGGCCCGTAGTGCAGGGATGACTCGATGATGTGGTTTATTTATTAAGTTAAGTCTCAACGATAAAAATTGATGAAAACATTTTAAATCATAGAAGATAGTAGATATCATGCTCTACTTGACTCTTCTAATGGATTGCTTATTCATTGCGATTAAATTTGATGTCTATTGTATTTTATCGGTTTAACATTTTTGAAGACTAATGATAATTTATTACGCATTATCTTAGTCATAATATTTCTTCTTTGGGCTAGTTGAGCTCACCCTTTCTTTCACTTTGTTCTTTTCGAGAAATGAGAACGTGGCGGGACTAGTCGAGGAGCGGAGTGACATCCGGATGATAGCATTAGTAGTCCTCACTATTCTTTTAAATAGTGTGACAATAAATGTAATGAGGACTCCATTGAGTGTGGATATTGTCTAGATGACAATATTCTTATTAAAACTCTTAGATTATGTTTTGTCATTATTTTACATTTCGTTGTATAATTAAGTTGTATTTGAATTTTGTACCATATATTTGGCGACTCAAGATGGGTGATGTATACTGATGATTGGGTAATATACCCATGAATCGGATATACTTGAGCTTAGATTTGTGTATTCTCGAGTCCTTTAATAGCATTTTTACTGTATTTATGTTTTGATTTACAGGTTTGGGAGTTATAAGAACACTTGGGGAATTTTGAGTTGAAAAAGGGCATAATGGCCGCTTTCTACTCCCTAGCGTCGGGGCGCTCTATCTGAATATTAATCCCAAGCCACGGCTACTACCGCCTGAAGATTGGTTGACCAGGCTTGCGCGTTGACTTTTCATTTGATTGCTCAATTGGAGGTTGTTTGAAGCCAAATTGGATTTGGATTGCTAGAGTGTGGATAAGAGGAGTATATAAAGGTTATTTTAATTGAAAGAGGGGACGTATTCTACACAATTGAAGGCTGATCAAGGAGCAAGAGGAGATTCTGAAGATTTTCACTTGGAGTTCTTCTTCTTCTTTATTCTTTTAATTTGTGTAATTCTTTAAGGATGATTTTTCAATTATTGTTGGCTTTAATTTTCGTTATGAACTAATTTCTTTAATTAAGATTCCAATTGAACCTTTTATGATTATGAATTAATTATTTGATTTATTCCAATTATTTATGTTGAAGTGAATTGTTCATCTTGCTTTGTGTTGATTGATTAATTATCTGGCCAATAATTACCTTGTTACTCTAGAAGGAATTGAAAGAGGAATTCTAGGGTTAGAACTGGGCATGGTGACATGTGACTTAGTTATTTGCACAGTGAATAAATAGGTTTGTGAATAGAATGGAAATATATGTTCGCCGCATGTAACATATAAGGAATTGGGATTGTAACGAGTTTAATTCAATTGTTTTGCATAGGAATATAGCAAAATTAATCTGGGTTAAATAGAAGGCAATTGATCACTTGGAAAAGGACTTTTGGCACTTGTGAATTCCTGTTAACAATTCAGTAGACGTAATAATTGGGATAATTGGATAATTGATTTATAGTTCATAATTGGGGATATTGGAGTCTTAATCTTTATTTATCTGAATTCAATCAAATCTTAGTTTGGCGTACTTTCTTTCTTTTAGATTAATTTCTTTTAATTGCTTAATTTAATTTTCTTAATTCGAAAAATCACAGTTATTGGTTGTTTAAATAAAATTGAATTGATATAGTGCTAGTAGTTGGAATTTATTAATTAGAATTCTCTGTGGGATCGACACTTTATCTATCACTCTATTACTTGTTGACCGTGTATACTTGTACGTTTGCTTTGATTGTGAAATCAACCAACAAGTTTTTGGGATCGTTGCCGGGGAATTCTTTATTAGTATTAATTCCATATTAGTTATAATCAATTCGGTCTTAATTTAAATGTTACTTATTTTTCTTCTTGTATTTACAGGAATTCTTTGCGAGTGTATGCACATTAGATCAAGGGCGAAAAAAGAACTTTTTCCTTATACGGACGATATTGAAAGGAAGTTCCGGGAATTGCAGTCGACTAGTGTAGTGTCACCTGTGGAAGAAGAACTGGCAGAACAAGAAATTCCAGCGAACATGGCAGGGAACGACCAGAAATCACTTAGGGATTATGCCATGCCGAATGTCACGGATATACTGATCAAGTATTAGGAGGCCAAATGATCAATGCAAACAGCTTTTGAGATTAAACCGGAACAATTCGGATGCTTGAAATACATGTCAGTTTGGGGGTAGTTCGATAAATGATCCTAATGAGCACATCTTAAGTTTCTTGGAAGTTTGCGACACCTTCAAATTCAACAATGTATCAGAAGATGCTACAAGGTTGAGGATGTTCCCGTTTACCTTGAAAGATAAAGCGCGAAGTTGGCTAAACTCTTTGCCTCCTGGCTCAATCACCACTTGGGACGACTTAGCTCAAAAATTTCTAGCTAAGTTTTTTTCCACCAGCGAAGTAAGCAAAACAACGGAAAAATATTCACACTTTCGCACAATTTGATTCAGAATTGTTATATGAGGCTTGGGAAAGGTTTAAGGATATGCTCCGTAAGTGCCCTCATCACGAAATTCCGCAGTGGATGCAGTTAGGGATATTTTGTGATGGTTTGTACGCTTCCACGAGGGCGATGTGATGCACAGGGGGAGGGGAGCGATCATGTCTAACAGTTTTGATGAAGCATATCAGCTGTTAGAGACAATGGCCACCAACAACTATGAGTGGCCCATGACTAGGTCTAATCCTCCGAAAACACCGGGAAAGTATGACGTAGATGCGATAATGTGAATTAATAAAGACAAGTGGTAGTAATGACTAAGCAAATGGAAATATGGCGTCTACAATCCACCACAATGAGTAGCGATGGTTTATGAATTATGTCTTTGGGGTGATGCTACTGATCGATGTGTGCCATAAATTACGAATCACCATTAAATGGAGGAGCTATAGTCGATCTACCCAACCTTACCCAAATCAAAACGCATATAATTCAGGTTGGAGAAATCATCCGAGGTTTTGATGGAGTAATAATCAAGCTCAAGCTCAGGCGCCGAGACAACAAAACACATCCGGATTTCAAAATCAGACACAACAACCAGAGCGGAAAGCAAGTTGGGAAGAAGCCTTGGATAGATTTGTTAAAGCTTCTGAAAAAATGAATGAGGCAAATGAGAAAAAATTTAATCAAATAGAGCTGAATATGCAAAGCCAAAGTGCGTCGATCAAGAATCTGGAAAATCAAGTGGGGCAGATAGCACTTGCACTGAATAACCGACCACTTGGAACACTTCCGAGTGACACAAAGAAAAATCCGGGCAGAGATGAGCATTGTAAGGCCGTAACTCTACGAAGTGGAAAGGAATTGCAAGAGACAGTCAAGGATAAGGAAAAGAAGGACAAGGCATCAATTGAAATTGCAGAAGTTGTGGACACCGAAAAACGTCAAGATGAGACCGTTGAGTATAAAGAACCGGAACCAACCATCACAATGCCTCCCATATACAGTATCCAGCAGAGGTTTCGAAAAATCAAGTTGGATTAGAAGTTTTCACGATTCTTGGATATCTTCAAAAACTACATATCAACATTCCTTTCACAAGCCTTGGAACAAATGTCGAGTTATGCCAAGTTCATGAAGGAGGTTTTGTCAAGAAAAAGGAAATTAGGTGAGTTCAAATAAATTGGCATTGACCAAAAGAATGCAGTAGCGATTATTCGTAATAAGTTACCACCGGCTCAAGGATCCAAGTAGCTTTAATATACCATGTGAAATTGGAAATCGCTTTTGAATTGAGCATTGTGTGATTTGGGGGCTAGTATAAATTTGATGCCATTATCCGTCTACAGCCAGTTTGGACTTCAGGCTCCACGACCGACAAATATCAGTTTGCAGTTAGCGGATAGATCGGTTACATATCCACGAGGTATTGTTGAGGATGTTTTAGTTAAAGTGGATAAATTCATCTTCCCCGCGGACTTCTTTATTTTGGATTGTGAAGTGGACAGCGAAATTCCAATAATTCTTGGGTGACCATTTTTGGCAACGGGTAGAACTTTGATTGACATTCAAAAAGGTAAATTGAGGATGAGAGTTGAAGATCAACATGTCACCTTTAATGTTTTTAAGTCAATGTCTTACCCGAAAGAAAAAGGTGAATGTTTGCGGGTTGATATCATAGAGGAATTGGTTAATCATAAGTTCAGTAGAAATTACTCGGAGGATCCGCTTGAATCCATTTTGCTCGGGACAGACGACTGCGGCATTGAAGAGGACATTGAATATGTCAAATGGCTAGATACATCATCGGTCTTCCAAAAAGCAATCAATCATTCGACACCCTTGAGGGCCAAAGCGGAAGGTAAAAAGTTCAAACCCTCGATAGAAGAGCCACCAAAGGTTGGAATTAAAGCCACTACCATCTCATCTGCAGTATGCTTATTTGGGAAAAGACGGTACCCTACCAGTTATTGTTTCGACAGAGTTAACTGACACGCAAAAGGAGAAACTGTTACGGGTCTTGCGAGAGTTCAAAACAGCAATTGGGTGGACTATAGCAGATATTAGGGAATTAGTCCATCTTATTGTATGCACAAGATTCTAATAGAAGAGGGAGCAAAACCAACCATTGAGATACAAAGAAGGCTAAACCCCATTATGAAGGATGTGGTGAAAAAGGAGATTATAAAGTGGTTGGATGCCGACATTATTTACCCGATCTCAGATAGTTCATGGGTGAGTCATGTACAATGTGTACCAAAGAAAGGGGTATGATAGTGGGTGAAGAATGAAGCTAATGAGCTCATCCCTACTCGAGCGATTCTGAGGATGGAGAGTATGCATGGACTATCGCAAACCTAATAAAGCCACTCGCAAGAGATCACTTCCCTTGCCATTCATTGATCAAATGTTGGATAAAGCTAATGGGACATCGATTCTCTTGTCTTACGGATGGATATTCTGGGTATAATCAAATTACCATAGCACCGGAGGATCAAGAGAAGACTACATTCACATGCCCATACGGTACGTTTGCATTCCGGCGTATGTCCTTTGGTTTATGTAATGCGCCGACAACCTTTTAACGGTGCATGATGGCGATCTTCTCCGATATGGTCGAGCAGAATTTGGAGGTATTTATGGATGATTTTTCTGTGTTCGGTGATAGTTTTGATTTATGTTTGAAAAATCTGATTTTAGTGTTGAAGCGATGCGTGGAGACTAATTTGGTTCTTAACTGGGAAAAATGTCACTTTATGGTGAAAGAAGGGATTATTTTGGGACATAAGGTTTCTGCAGCAGGGTTAGAGGTGGATAAAGCGAAGATTGAGACAATTGAGAAATTACCCCCTCCATCATCTGTGAAGGGAATCCGGAACTTCTTGGGACATGCGGGTTTCTACAGACGCTTCATTAAAGATTTTTCCAAGATTTCAAAACCCTTATGTTCTCTGTTGGAGAAAGACGTGCCTTTCAAGATGGATCAGTCATGTATCGAGGCATTTGAGGTCTTAAAGAAGAAGTTGGTCTCTGCTCCAATTATTGTGGCGCCTGATTGGTCTTTACCATTCGAATTGATGTGCGACGCCAACGACTACGCAGTTGGAGCAGTATTGGGACAACGTCACAACAAGATTTTTCACACTATCTACTATTCCAGCAAGACGTTGACAGATGCTCAATTGAACTACACAACCACCGAGAAAGAATTACTTGCAGTTGTGTTTGCCTTCGACAAATTCAGAGCATATCTGATTGGGGCCAAGGTAATTGTCTATACGGATCATTCTGCCATTAAGTATCTGATTGAGAAGAAGGGTGCTAAACCAAGGTTAATACGGTGGGTGTTGCTGCTGCAAGAGTTTGATTTGGAGATTCGGGATAGAAAAGGTACAGAAAATCAGGTGGCGGATCATTTTTCTCGGTTGGAAAACGCAGAGGTACAAAAGAAAGACAACGTCATGATCAATGAGAAATTTTCATATGAACAACTTCTTCGAGTAACCCCAATATTACCATAGTATGCTGATTATGTGAATTACGTGGTTGCTAAAGTGTTACCCCCGGATTTGAACTCACAGCAACGTAAGAAGTTCCTCCACGACGTGAAGCAGTATTATTAGGATGAACCATTTCTGTTTAAGGCCTGCGCAGATCAAATGATTAGACGTTGTGTGCCACATGAAGAGATGAACAGCATACTGGGTCATTGCCACTCATCAGATTATGGAGGCCATTATTCCGGTGATTAAACAACAGTCAAAGTGTTACAATCGGGATTTTTCTGGCCTTCGCTATTCAAGGATGCGTATCTCTATGTGCTAAAGAATGATCAGTTCCAACGCGTAGGTAATATCTCCAAGCACAATGAAATGCCACTCAACTTAATTTTGGAGGTAGAATTGTTCGACGTATGGGGAATCGATTTTATAGGACCTTTCCTATCATCTTTCAATATTTAGTACATTTTGTTGGCGGTCGATTATGTTTCCAAATGGGTAGAAGCCGCAGCTTTACCCACAAATGATGCCAACGTTGTCTTCCGATTCTTAAAGAAAAACATTTTCACACGATTTGGGATGCCAAGGGCGATAATAAGTGATGAGGGGACTCACTTCTGCAATAAACAATTCACAAAGTTGGTCACAAAATATGGGGTTCATCATAAAATTGCAGCCGCATATCATCCCCAAACCAATGGTCAAGCAGAAGTCTCGAATAGGGAGGTTAAGCGAATTCTAGAAAAGGTGGTCAATCCGTCACGAAAAGATTGGTCATTGCGTCTTGATGATGCTCTATGGGCATATCGAACAGCATATAAGAATCCTATTGGCATGTCACCCTATCGGATGGTCTACGGAAAAGCATGTCATCTCCCAGTCGAATTAGAACACAGTGCACATTGGGCCATTCGTAAACTTAACTTTTATTTACAAGCAGCGGGTGAGAAAGGGTTATTGCAGTTGAATGAGATGGATGAATTCCGATTCAACGCCTATGAAAATGCAAAACTCTACAAGGAGAAAGTCAAAGCTTGGCATGATAAGAAAATTCTTGATCGGACATTTGAACCGGGCCAACAAGTCTTGTTTTTCAACTCAAGATTGAGTCTATTTCCTGGGAAACTAAAATCTCGTTAGTCACGACCTTTCAAGGTTGTATCTGTTCTACACGGAAACATTGAAGTCGAAGAACCGAATTCAAAATAAAAATTTAAGGTCAACGGTCAACGACTGAAACATTATTGGAGTGGACCCATCGAACGACAATCCACAGTCATGTACCTTTCCGACCCAGTAACCAACTGAACACAGCACAGTCGGGCTGAAGACTATAAACCAAGCACTTCAGGGAGGCAACCCCATTTGTTTTTATTTTACTGTATTTTATTTTAGTTCATTTCATTTTTATTTTATTCGTTTTATAATAAAATATGCATAACATCCGTATGTTTTACACCCCACACAATTGCAAGATGACCACTTAAGGATGTAAAGAGCATCCGGTCGGTATACCTTACAAAACCCATCAAGATCTAGCATATACCCTCGAATGCCCGTGGCTTTTTTTCTTCTAATTCTGACCAAAGACTCAAGAAGCTCAATGCAGACCACGATGCCTAAGCATACAAGGCGCTGTCAAAAGCCTTCATCAGAGCGCCCCGGCGCTAGTTCAAGAGTAAGTCCCAGTGCCCCGACGCTAGACTTCCAGGTTTGAAAAATATATATATATATACACGTGCTCTCCTTTATATGTTGTTGTGAACACTCCTACACTTCTTCAACGTCCTCTATCACGCATTCACGTTCTACCAGTTTCTATTCCTTCATAACCGACCATCCCCTAAACCAATATAAATCGTGCGCATCTTGTGGTAATAATACAGTTCGATTCACTCACTACTTTCCTACATTAATTTGGTTGGTACTTGCATCAATCCAAGGTATGTATAATCTTCCATATTTTGAACTGAGTATACATGATGTCTTCCATACCCTTTGTTATATAGAGTTGCGGATTCTCGAATGTGTAGTCCTCTTGATTCACATGCTAGTATCTCTAAAAGTTCAAATTGTATGGAATAGACGGATGGTTTTACAATCTCGAAGCCCAAAATGTCCGCCTGTCTGAACGTTAAGATGTGATTTATAAGTATTTGGTCAACCAGTTTGCAGCCCAGAATGCCATGAATGCTCAGCTGTTCCCGGGGGTTAATCTAAGTTTGTTCCCTACTGCTCCCGTTCTGCCTGTGCTTCCCCCTTCTGATCTAGAGATGAACGAGGATGATGATGCTCCACCCGAGGAATGAGCTTGTCAGGGAAGTCCTCTGTCTTATATTGTTTTATCTTTTGCATGAGGACATTGCTCTAGATAAGTTTGGGGGTAGTTTATTTTTATTGGCATTAGTAGGTTGTCATAGTTTGTGGATGCTTTGAATTGTTATTGTTGGTTAGATGTTGTATTTTAGGATTGCATGTTATTTCCAGCCTTTGATAGTACGTATGTTTGGGGCCGATGATGAGTTTAAAATTATAGGAACAAGTCTAGTAAGGATTGTTAAGCTAGTGATATGATTTTCTTGATATGATTTAAATCTTCATCTGTTTGACACTGATATTATAAGGATAACACATTATGAAAAATGACCATGTTGGCTATGATAGTTTAAATGGTTAGATAATAGAGTTCTAAAGGATGAATGCTAGTGAAATGAAGGAACAATTTAAATAGCTAGTGAAGACTGAATTTAGATATAAACTCAAGTTTGGGGGAAAAATATTTGGAGTATATAAGCTATAAAAAAAATATCCAGAAAAAAAAAGGAATAAACACCGTGGCGTGCTTGCTTAGTTTTGTGGCCTTTGTTACTTGAGTAAGTAAGCCCGAGGGGATTGTCTCTACACCTAGCGCCCTAAGGTCTTAATGGATTGGGAGTCGTTGGTCGAAAGCTCGTTAAGGTAGCATTGAAAAGCCTAAGGGAATAAGACAATGCATAGTCATGAGAAAAAAATGAGAAAAAAATATAATATGATAAAGCGGGAAAAGTGTAAAAAGCCCCCGTATAACAAAAACAAGCATAAGTATTCCATTTTGACCCCTGAACTTTGGTGACTGTTTAATTTCAGTTGAATCGAGTTTATTTAATGAGTTCTTAAGTTTAAGTTGTATGATGCCTATTAAGAAATTTATTATCTTTCATATTTTGCTGTTCATTGGTTAGCATGGTTGTTGACACACACTCATAATATCAGTAATAACAGATTTAGATTCATTGATTGTTGGGATATTATTGGCCTGCCTACACATGATGTATTAGCATGTTTTTGTGATTTTTCTGAGGCCTATGAATATATGTGTGCTATTGGATTGCTGGAATTAAGGACATATAGATAGTTTGTATTTCCATGATGTTTAGTTTTTCGTGTTGTTTGTGTTTTATTGCTTGAGGACACGCAACGATTTAAGTTTGGGGGTATTTGATGATTGGGTAATATACCCATGAATCGGATATACTTGAGCTTAGATTTGTGTATTCTCGAGTCCTTTAGTAGCATTTTTACTGTGTTTATGTTTTGATTTGCAGGTTTGGGAGTTGTAAGAACACTTGGGGAATTTTGAGTTGAAAAAGGGCATAATGGCCACTTTCTGCTCCCTAGCGCCGGGGCACTCTATCGATGATAATCCCGTGTATCGGTCTTTGGGCGAGAAGATTGGTTGACCGTGCTTGTAGCGTTGACTTTTTCGTTTATTTGCTTTCGATTGGAGGTTGTTTGAAGCCAAATTGGATTTGGATTGCTAGAGTGTGGATAAGAGGAGTATATAAAGGTTATTTTAATTGAAAGAGGACGAATTCTACACAATTGAAGGCTGATCAAGGAGCAAGAGGAGATTCAGAAGATTTTCACTTGGAGTTCTTCTTCTTCTTTATTCTTTTAATTTATGTAATTCTTTAAGGATGATTTTTCAAATATTGTTGGTTTAAATTTTCGTTATGAACTAATTTCTTTAATAAAGATTCCAATTGAACCTTTTATGATTATGAATTAATTATTTGATTTATTCCAATTATTTATGTTGAAGTGAATTGTTCATCTTGCTTTGTGCTGATTGATTAATTATCTGGCCAATAATTACCTTGTTACTCTAGAAGGAATTGAAAGAGGAATTCTAGGGTTAGAACTTGGCATAGTGACATGTGACTTAGTTATTTGCACAGTGAATAATTAGGTTTTGTGAATAGAATAGAAATATATGTTCGCCGCATGTAACACATAAGGAATTGGGATTGTAACGAGTTTAATTCAATTGTTTTGCATAGGAATATAGCAAAATTAATCTGGGTTAAATAGAAGGCAATTGATCACTTGGAAAAGGACTTTTGGCACTTGAGAATTTTTGTTAACAATTCAGTAGACATAATAATTGGGATAATTGGATAATTGATTTATAGTTCATAATTGGGGATATTGGAGTCTTAATCTTTATTTATCTGAATTTAATCAAATCTTAGTTTGGCGTACTTGTTTTCTTTTAGATTAATTTTTTTTAATTTCTTAATTTAATTTTCTTAATTCGAAAAATCAAAGTTATTGGTTGTTTAAATAAAATTGAATTGATATAGTGCTAGTAGTTGGAATTTATTAATTAGAATTCTCTGTGGGATCGACACTTTATCTTATCACTCTATTACTTGTTGATCGTGTATACTTGCACGTTTGCTTTGATTGTGAAATCAACCAACATATACCTATTTTGGGGGATGAAGTTGGTGAACGTTAAGCTATTAGGACCGAGAATCTGCATGCATGAGATCATCAAGTCATAAAATTCATCAGAGCAAGACTGGTAGCTACTCAAGATCGACAGAAGAAGTATGCTGATCAACACAGGCAGAATCGCGAGTTTGAAGCAGGAAGTTTCGTGTTCCTGAAAGTTTCTCCTTGGAAGGGGAAAATTCGTTTCGGCAAGAAGGGAAAGCTAAGCCCAAGGTTTATTGGACCTTTCAAGATACTACGAAGAGTGGGATAAGTAGCTTATGAGGTAGCTTTAACTCCAGAATTAGAACACGTTCACAACGTTTTTCATGTGTCGGTGTTGCAACCGTATAAACCCGATTACAAACATGTGATCGAGTATGAACCGTTGCAGTTCAATAAAGATTTGTCATACGAAGAGATTCCTATCCAGATAGTCGACAGGAAAGAACAAGTGCTCAGGAATAAAGTGATACCTTCTGTGAAGGTGATATGGAGAAACCACAATGTCGAAGAAGCTACGTGGGAACTCGAAGCGAAAATGATGAAGAATTACCCTGAGTTATTTGTTTAGTCTGTGTCTTCGATTCTGGGGACAGAATCTTTGTAACTAGGGAAGAATGTGACGATTTGATTGTTTGAGTTGTGATTCTGGGGACAAAATCCTTGTAAGGAGGGAAAGATGTAATAATCCGGAATTTCAAATTGTAATTGTAAATATTTATTGAATTATATAAATATTTATTTGAGGTGTTTATTATTGAATAAATATTTTGTTGATGTGATGGTTGTTAGTAAATATTTATGAATCTAAATTTATTAGATAATATTCTAATTAAATTAATTTATAATTTAGAGAATTATAATATGACATGAGATGTTATATTGTTGTTTTGAATTAATAATTTAAGTTGATGTGTTTAATTATTAAATAAAATTATAATGAAAATTATAATTTGGTGATATTTGTTAAAATGGTATATTTAATTAAAATATAGTATGTGATTAATTTAATTGGTTAATGTTGGATATGAAAATCTAAATAAATAAGATGTAATTATAAATTATAAACTAAATTGTTTATAAAAATAAATTAAAGGAGTTTAATTTAGTTTTGCCAAACAAGGCTTAAAATATTAAGTCTTTAAATTTTAAAGGGTTTTGCCAAACAAAGCCTTATGGCTTTTGGATTATTAATTTTTGAATTTTGAATTATTAATAATATAAATAAAATAAAATAAATAATAAATATAATATATTTATAATATATACGTTAGTTTGTAACTGATATTATAATAATTAGTAGACGTATTAAGGTTTAGCAGTTTTATTTTTACGCATTGGTTATCAGTTGGTCTTACGCCTTATTTGCTAAGCCTAGAGAATACAGAGAATTGAGAGAGAACTTGAGGGTGAGCTTGATAGAATTGAGAGGAAGTTTGAGTTTTCAAAGCAAATTAAGTGGTGTATATGCATATATGAGTTTACGGCAAAAATGTTATATATTCTGTGAATTTCAAATTTGTTGAATTGTTGCTATACAATGGGATAATTGTGATTATACGTGTTGTGATGGTTGAGTTTGTATGTAAACAAGAGTTTGTTATGCTAATTACAGTTTAGAAGTAGAAGAAAATAATGACAGTATATATTTTCTTATGTGGCTTATGTAAGTACAATTTTTAGTGGTCAAATTGTATGTGAAATTGTAAATTGAGTCGTGTGTATGCTAGTTCATTAAGAAACGAACATAACGTAGTTTGAACAAAGTGATTTGGTGAAGAACTGAAATCACAGTGTTGATTTTCGTGAAGGATGTCAAAAATTGAGTTTTTATATGAAAACATGAAATTTGAGAAATTAACCTAGTTTTAGTTGATGTTAAATTGTTCTATATTGAGGAATATGTTAGCAAACATGTTTATAATAGTTTTATATCAATTGTTTGTGTTAATATTACTGTTTGGTGGGTGAAATTCGTGTTTGTTGGGCTAAAGTCGGCTATTGTTCATAGTTGTCTCTCTCATGCAATCATGCACTGCATTAGCAATTTACTTATTGCTAAGGTAAAAAACTGCAAGCAGCCTTGACTTCTGCAGGTCCCAGGCACTGTGTGTATGCCTTGTTCACTGCCATACCCTACCCCTGAGACAGTTGGTTCTGCTACTACTACAGACCTTGGAATACCTTACCACTTGGTCTAAGGTTATAGTAATGTGTCAAACATGTAATAAGGAGTTTAAAACAGAATCATGTTATGTCAATGATAATTTCAACTTTGTAAAAGTGATTAGTAAGTTACAAACACATTATGTTATAACTTAGTTTATACAATGAGTAGTAAACAAGTGTTGTGAAGGTTAACACTTGAAATTTCTGATATTTGTATAGTATCATAAGACTTGTGCTAAAATAATAAGTCTAACTAGAAATGCGTGTTATGTTGGAGCGTGAATGTTAGTATACCTAATAGATGGTGGTTCTAAACCTATGTGTAGTTGAACGTGAGTTTAATATTATAGCTTACGCTCGAGGCAAGTTTCTAAACTTATCTTTTACATTAAGTAAGATCTTTAATTCTACTTTTACAATTGAGCAAGTTCTTGTATTTAGTTTGTTTATGATTTCTAAATCTTATTCTGATATTGAACAAGTTATTCTTGTCTGTAACTTGTTATCTAGCATGCAAGCTTACATATTCTGATATACTCATGTTGAACAAGTTTTATTATTTAAATTACTATTTGTTATGCATGCTTAGTACTCAATTCTAAATAACCTTAACTTAATATTGTTCAAGCAAGGTACATTATGATTATTCGATGTTTATGCTATTAGTTTATTCCTAAAGCATGATC
Source organism: Panax ginseng (assembly GCA_020205605.1). Lineage (NCBI taxonomy): Eukaryota > Viridiplantae > Streptophyta > Magnoliopsida > Apiales > Araliaceae > Panax > Panax ginseng. Next base: position 122,239,151 of record CM035132.1, on the reverse strand, counting down.
TTAATTTATAATGTTGATTCAGTTATGGTTATTCCATAGAATGATGTTATCAATATTGTATTCAACTAATCCTTAGTTGATGACCGTTGAATTCTAAATTACCCTTGAAATGTATCCAAACCAAACTTACTTTGGTCCGGACTTATACTATAAATACTGAGAAGAACAACCCTATTATTAGGGGATAATTTACGCTTAGCATTGAAATGTTTGTGCACAATACATTGTACGAAGGGCTGATCTCCCTAAGTACGATGAGTCCTTATAGTCTTATGACTGTTAAAGTTGTAGTTGAAAGATTACTTACAATTATGGACATAGTTCGTGGTCTTATGGCCCTCAGATACATATATTCCATATTTTGATTCCAGTCTTTGGTTATCATTGATAGAGTACTATTCAGTTTTGATGAGCCTATTCATTGGCAATTATTATTATCTTATTGATTAGTTGATATATCTAGTGAGCATTTGTTTTGCTCACTCTTGCTTAAATATAATTGTTGCAGCTAAAGTTGAGAAGGTAGATAAGCCTTCAACTAGCAAAGGAAAGGGAAAAATGTACAAGTGATGAAGACTTGTAATTTTAATTATTGTTAGGGTGATAAACTTTTATTTAATGATGTAATGTAACTATTTTATTTCTGCGCTTAATTGATGTTAAGGTTAGATAACCTGGGATGTTTCTGGATTTAATGATGTAACCCTGTTTAAAGGGAGGATTTATGATTTAATTTTTATATATTTGGGTAGATAGACATGAATGAATGGAAAGTGAACACCAAATCTTGTGGGAATGAAGTACCTAGATTTGGGGGTGTCACGGGTTGGTATCAAAGCCTTAGGTTATGAACCTTAGGTGGGGAAAAGCCTTAGGAAGTAACCTTTGAAAAGATAGTGATGATAAACTCTTATCGAGTTTTAAGGAAGAAGTAATAAAACACTTATGTGCTTATGTGATTATAACTTATGTGCTCGTGAGTGTCGAGTAGTGATGGTTAGTAATTTAAAACTTAAAATTTGGTTGACAAGATGGCTAATATAGGAGGATCCAGTCAGGCTAGGGAGGAAGGATCCCAGATGGCTAGAGAAGAGGAGCCTCGAGATATTCAGGTGGTTTGGGAACAACTACTACCACGGGAAATAACTCCGTTGGTCACAATAGTTTAGCAGGAGAGAATACGTGATGAGGATGATGAGATAGAGACGGACGAGGAGGACTCCGTTGAGCTGCCACAGACGGATGAGGATAAGGAGGACGAGGAGGAAGAGCTTCCACTTAACTCAATTGACGCCCGTATGTACGATGAATTATACGACCGCAATGTGGAACTTCAAGATACCGTCGAGGAGTTGCAAGAGATAGTAGCTGAACAACAGACCTCGATGGCACAAAAGGATGACGAGATCCAAGATCAAGAGGAAAGCCTGAATAACATTGAAGAGAAGTTGGTCCACACTAAAGGAGAGAAAGAGCGAATGATAGCAAAGATTGCGGAGTTGAAGAACAAGTTGAAAGAGGAAGCTGCAAAGAGGGCAAGAGCTGAGGACACATATGATGAAGCTTATCAACGAGCTGGAATAGCAGAGAGAGACGCACAAGCAAAGAGGATGAAGATGGAAGAGATGAATAACCTATTCAACACTGTGATCAATCGAGCTCAATATCGGGTCATGTGTTATCCTATTCAGTTCGAGACGCTACCATCGTACATATTAGATCGCCGAACAATGTTCTGAATTATGGAAGAGGAGCGTCGTAAGGCTATATAGCATTTTAATAGAACGTCATAAATGTAATTATTCTGTGATTAGTGGATAAATAAGATGTTAATCCCGGGTATGATATAACTAATGGGATGTGATGATGATGAAGTAATCCTACAACTTTTGTAGTTCAGGAAAGTAATGTAAATAGCAGTGATGCTATTGTTTTGATGTTTTTTAAAAGATTATGAATAAATAAAAGTTATTGTTTTATTCAAAGTGTTATGTGTTATGTGATATATTCTATGATGTGCAACTTAAGTACGTAATACTTAAAAGGTTGAATAAAATCTAATGGGTGTATTTTAACAGAAAATGCCTCCAAGACGCCAACCACGACAAAGGAACCCTTAGAATAACAACAGTGTTGAGGATAATCCTGTTCAACAATTTGTAACGCTATTGACGGGAGCATTACAGAATCAGCCACAGAATCAAGCTGCGACTTTTAAGGATTTCAAGGCGGTAGGGCCACCAGAATTCCATGGGTCCATGAATCCGGTTGAAGCACAAACCTGGATCATGGAAATAAAGAAGGTTTTCGATGTTACGAGAGTAGGGGAGGACCAGAAGACTGCTTTTTCAACATTCATATTGAAAGTAGAGGCGAGTTATTGTTGGCAAGCCAATAAAACCCGAAAAGGTCAAGGGGTAATGTCTTGGGAAAGGTTCAAGGAAATATTCTTTGAGACTTATTTCCCAGAAAGCTCAAAGAATCAGATGGAGATGTACTGAAACGGGCTGAGCGCGCACAATAAAGTGTCGAAATATACAGCGAAATTCAATGAGTTAGCGAGGTTTGCGCCATATCAGGTGAATACTGATGAGCGCAAGGCAAGAAGGTTCGAGCAGGGACTGAAGCCATGGTTGTACAACAGGGTTTCCCTGTTCCAGTTAAAGACGTTTGTAATAGTGCTCGAAAAGGAGATTCTCGCTAAGAGTGGAGGCGAGGCTGTAACAAAACACAACCAAGAGCAGAGAAAGAAGAAGAATGAAGGTGAAGCTAAAAATGGTGGAGGTAGTAACAGTGGAAATGGAAATAATTTGAAGAGGAAGTGGAATGCAAATGTGGGAGCTGGAAATTAGCAAGGTAACCAGCATAAGAAGAAGATTGACGCATGTACTACATGCGGGAAGTTTCATACGGCTATGTGCTTAAGGGGGAAGTGGGCATGCTTTAACTGTGGCCAGGAGGGTCACATTACCCCAAATTGCACTCAACCCAAGAAGAATGCTTGCTATGCCTGTGGGTCGAAGGATCACTTTGCTCGCGAGTGTCCGACGAAGAATTATGATGAGGCAAATGGAAGAAAGAGAAATGCTGGTGGAGGTACATTGACTATTGTTGGACCAACGTCATCAAATAAGCCCACAGCCAAAACCTTCAACATGACGGTGCAGGATGCAGTGCAATCAAAGGATGTCGTGTCAGGTATTATCTCAATCAATGATATTAATGCATATGTATTATTTGATTCGGGTGCTACTTGCTTGTTTATATCTGATGAATTTTCTAAGAGCTTAGAAATACCTAGTGAAGAGCTGAATTTCCCTTTAAACATAGAAATTGTGAATAGGGAAGTGATTCCTGTTAGATTCATATACAAGAACTGTAGGGTGAACATTAAAGGGAATGTCATGAAAGTAGATTTAATCCCGATAAAACTTGGAGTGTTTGATGTTATATTGGGAATGGATTGACTATTTAATTATGGAGCGATAATTGATTGCCAAAAGAAGTGTGTAAACCTTATAACTCCGTCAAAGGTAGTTTTTCATGGTAGCAAATCGCCTAGAGAAATGAAGTGTCTGACGATTATGCAGGCCAAGAACTTGTTGAGTCAGGGTTGTGTAGGGTACTTGGCCTACATAGTCGATACTCAAAAGAAAGAGGGTGTGAAATTAGAGGAAATACCAGTGGCTAGGGAATTCGTGGATGTGTTATCGGAAGATTGTTACCGTTAACATTGTTGGATTACCTGGACCTCATGGAATATTCGTATTTCATGGAATATTAAATGCTGACGCAGTGACCGTTCGTGGACCTCATAATGTAGAATAAGCTTCGGATGAAGAAAACGACAAGTTTGAGTTTTTATAAATAACGGCGTAATTGTTACCAAGTAACAATTTGTTGGATTACACGGTAGTTAAAATACGATGTCTGTGCATAGTTGCACAAGATGCTTTACGGTATTGCACGATATTTTTGAATTATTGATTCTTACGTAAGAAGACACTACTCAATAATTGTTACGAGAATTGTTGTTCAAGATTTTATTTTATTGATTCAATAATTGTTGCGTTGATATTTTATATTATTGTTGTTTCAATAATTATCAACGCATAAGATGTTACCATTATCGGATCAATAATTCATATTATTTGAATAATATTATTAGATAGCATTATTGGCAATGTCTAGAAAGTTTTATCTAAGGAGAGGTTTGGTCACCTAATTGCGCGCCAGTAAGGAGAAATCCTTATCGGAAAGCCCCCTTTCTCTCGGAACGGCACAGGTTGTCATTATTGTGATTCTGTAATATTATTTGTGAATAATTAATTATTGATTTATATGATAAGAAAATATTTATTTTATGTGGATATAAATGAAGGAATTTTAGCATGAAATAATTGTTGAAAGTTTGGCATATTTTTTTGGAATTACAATTATTTCTCAGATAAAATATTCATTCAAATATATTATTATAATATATTATAATTGTTTTAATAGTATTATAATATTATAATATATATATATATATATATATATATATATATATATATATATATATATAACATGTGATTATGTAAGGAGGTGAGAAACTTCCTTTGCTTTCCTTTGTTTTTTTTCAAATTCGGTGTACTTCATTTTCAAAATCACATGTTGGAATGTGATTTATTCCTCCCATGGGACCACTCATTTGGTGGGTGAAGAAATTTTTTTTGCAGAGTATTGTGTTTTCCAGGTGTGGGCCAAATAAGTTAGGCATTGATGAGAAAATAAGAGTTAGGCATTCACAAAATGAAAAGTTAGGCAGGATGTTAGGTTTTGGAAAGAAAAGAAAAGTTGGCATGTGTGTTATTTATCCTCCGTCCTGCACTATAAATAGAGGGATAACCCTCCTTCCTCAACACACCAATTCATAATTAGAAATTCTTATTCTAACGTATTGTGAGTATTTTCTTGAGTATAAGAATACTTTGACCGTAGTTTTTCTGCAAGATTTTCTCTGAATAATATCCGATATTTCAGTCAAATTCAGGTTCTACTAAGGTAAAGGATATTATTTTATTGCAATACTCATGAGAAATATTATTTTCTTTCATACTCCATATTATGTAAGCAATAGTATTTTGTCTCGTATTCTTGAATTTGAACTTACTATGGTAAGTATTGCTTCTATAATTTCTGAAATGATTAAAAATTTTGCTTCATCTAATATCATTTCATAGGAATATTGATCTGAACTTTTTAATCAAATTTGGAACTTTTCATGATCGAGTCTCGTTTCACGAGCATTGCTCACGATTCTTTATTCTCACTTCTTCGTTCACTTGCATCGCTCACGAGTCTTCGCTCATGGTTACTTGCTCACTTGCACTATTCATATTCAAAAAAAAATATTAATAAATTTTTTTTTTTCCTTTCAAGTTATCTGTTGTGACCCTTATTCTTGAAATTGAATCCATGTTTTGATCTTCACTATGGATTATTATGGAGCGTTTTTAAACTTGAATCATCTAAAGTACGAATCCCTAATCTTTGTTCTTCTATCTCACTGGATTCGTTCTCTAAAATGTTTTTCATCATCCTCAGTCTTTAATGGTGATACTTGATGAATATCTTTGGCCCGTAGTCCAAAGATGAATGATTACCTGATAAATATCTTTGGCCCGTAGTTCAAAGATGAACAGGTGTTGAGATGAACATGACCAACTGGTAATACAGATAGATATCTTTGGCCCATAGTGCAAAGATGAATATTTGATGCAAGATGTGTATTGATTGATGTTACAGGGATAAAATATTGATAATGGACTTTTAAATTTATAGATGATAGTAGATTTCATTCTCTACTTAACTCTTCTAATGAATCGTTATTTCCGCTGCGAATATTGATCTAAAACTGGTTGTCCATTATATTTTATATGATTTGTTGAAGGCTAACGATAAATTGTTGTTCTTTATCTTAGTCATAATATTCTTTACTGGGCTAGTTGAGCTCATCCTTTTCCTTTTTGTTCCATTTTTCTTCTTAAGAGGTGAGAATGTAGCTGGAACCAGTCAGGGTAAAGAGTGATGGTCCTAGACAGTTGTTTTAGCAGTCCTCACTATTTTTGTAAAATAGTGTATAAATAAATGTAATGAGGATTTATTTGAGTGTGAATATTGTCTAGAGGACAATATTTGTATTTAAATTCACAGTATTGTGTTGTCGTATTTTGCACGATAATTGTAATAATGATGTTGTAGTTATTTCTGTACCATGTATTTGACGACTCAAAATGGGTGATGTATACCTATTTTGGGGGCGTCACACTACATCATACCATAGTGGGTTGACGATCTTATGATCACATCCAATACCAAGTTCAATTGCATTGATGACTTCCTCGTTTGTCAAATCAGCATCATATTTAGTGATGCCTTAATGACTACGGGAAAAAAATAAAATATATTTTGATATTTTTAAATCATTTTTGTCTAGCTGAAATAATTAGCATAGACATACGAATAACGGTATTATTTTTAAAACTCATTGGTTCCATCATTTGATCCAATGTTTTTCAAGAAAAATAGAAATGCAAACATCAGCACGAAGTCAATAGATTTTGAAAATCTAGCAAAGCTAGAAGATTTGGAATATCTAATTTTCTCCATTAATTTCAATCTTTACTCCATTACCTCTTTACTAACTAATTCTTTTTATTTCTAGCACCACCAATGCTCTTATACTAAATATTCTTGTATTTTAACTTACAGTCCTCCTATATCCCCAGTATAGTTCATCAAACTTACTACACATTGGAAGTTCAGGAACTTGCCACAATAATATGAGTTTAAGAACTTATCCTAGTCAGACCATAGGCGTCCATTCGTTGAGGGGTTCAAAACATACCATATTATTGTGAGTCACGAACTTACCATATGCATTAGTTTTAAGAACCGCACCTAATCCTAATAATATCTGACTAATCTTAATAGTTTCTAACTATCAAATATACACATGAGAAAAGAATCACATTTTCGCCACATATACATGGATAACGCGACACCAACATTCCAATGATTATCAATGTGATAAACTGAGTGCAAGCACAAAACCCTCGCCCATACAAAGGTTTGTACAACTCAGCCATCACATGAGTCCTCAATTGAAATCTCACTTAACTCTATCTTGCTTATAATTTGCTCTTTGCTCGATACGAATTTTTCGTACCTCATCATTTATAACTCCTCGCGAGTTTACCTCGTACTATTTCATAGTACATTATCTTCATAGCATCAAGCTATAATTATTCAAACATTACAGACCATCTTTACTATGAAAGTTATAAATTATAACTCCTCATCATGAAGATAATGTACTATGAAACATTAGAGCAAACTTATAATCAATAACTTTTATGATGAGGAGTTATAAATGATGAGGTACATTATCTTCATAGAAAGTTATTGATTATAAGTTTGCTCTAATGGGGTTTTGCTTGTCAAGGGTTACATGGAGTCGTCAAATTCTGTTTCTAGTTTTGCTAATAAGGTCATTTGGGCACTCTCTTTAATTGGCCTTGCTAGGATTTTCAGTAATGTAGGCGGTGATATAATGTTTATATTATTATTATTATTATTAAGAAATTGTTAAATCCACAACAGAAAATGTTATTTTCACAACAAAAGTGTTATAGATTCTATAGTGTTTTCACCATCGCTATACATCTACATTAATAACAAAAAATGTTGTGCATTTAATAATTCCCTTATTATTATTATTATTTAGTGGTTTTTGAATTGGGAATTATCATTACTTTATTTTAGCTTACTTTTCAAATATTACTGTTGTTATTAATTGCTATGTTTTGGTGTGACCAAATGCTAACATATAGTAATTTCCAATTTCCTAATTGAATTACATTTTCGCTGCATTTGGCAACTCAATACCAAGCTTCGAAATTCAAATTGATAGCACATTTGCAATTTAAGGAATTGAAATTTAATTAAAATTTGGTGTCTGGTTCCAATTCCAAACCTTGAAATTGATTTGCCAATTCCAAGCCTTAATTTGAGTTGCCAACATAGCTTTGTCTGCATCAGAGGTTCAAAGCTATAATTTTCTGACCATTTTTGCCTATTTATTAATTAGGTGATTTGTAATGGTTTTTTGTTTATGGGTATGCGGGGATCCTCTATCTATGCTGATATATATGTTGTATAAATATATCCAATTATAATTAATAATTTATATATTGGAATGAATATAATTATGATACATGAATTAATTACATGTAGTAATAGTTATATAAATAAATGTATTTTATGAATATATATATATATATATATATATATATATATATATAATTGAAAATTGGTTTGCATTAATATAAATGTACCAATTACATAATGAATGATGCTGAAAATAACTAATATGTGTTAGTATATATGTATAATATATACATATATGATAAAATGAATAATTAAAAAAAATTCTTTGTTAAGTTAAAACAAAATGCTGAAAATAGTGGACTTAGTGGAATGCTTTGGTGTAAAAACATTATGTTTGCTAGACACTTGCAATTCAAAGCATGAAGGCTAATCAAAGCATGAAGTAACCTAGCTGCTTAATTAAAGAACCTTAATAGCTTTAATCTATTTTCCCTGCATCATGCATCCGTTTTTTTAAAAAAACTGCTTCACAGGATGATCTTAAAAACAAAAACTCATAGAAAAGCCGTGATTAGGAACCATCCTGACAAAAGAGGTGATCTTGAAAAGTTATAAAAATCCTTCTTTTACTTTTAAATTCAAAGAAGTGTTGGAATTTAGTTATTAATATACGAATTTTGTTGAGGGAAGATTTAATTGATGAGGAACCATGAAGAGTTCAGGTGTTATAAGGATGGACTTGAGTATGGAATTGATGTTATTGCTTTGAATTCATAGCAGATTTGAGTTTTTAAAGCATGCATGTTAGGTATTTGATAAAATGCCTCAATGAAAATTAGTTGATATTATTGGTGAGTTTGTTATTACAAGTACATTGATAATTACGTGGACCGATGACTTATCCGCGTTGATCGTTATAAATGGCGACGCTACGTCGTAACTAAATTTATTTATTTATTTTGTAGCTTATTTGAATTCCGAGGACGGAATTATTTTTTAGGGGTGAAAAATGTAATAACCCATATTTAAAAAAAAAAAAATTAAATATTAATTAATTTTATTGTATACAATTGTATTTAAATTGGAAAAGGTAAATGATTTTTGTTTCCCTCTTTTCTTCCTTGTTTTGTTTGGAAAATTAAATTCTTTTAGTTGGTAATTAAATAACTGATTAAATTAAAATTGAGAAAGATAATTCCTTTTGTTAAAGTCTTGTGGTAAAATTATTCAGAGCGGGAAGCTACCTAGGAGATAGAGAAGTCTATTCGAGCGGAATATCCGCATCTTTTGATAATTAGGTACGTTCATTCTTTTGATTTCGGGGACGGAATCCTTTTTAAGGGGTAGGTGATGTAATACCCGATAAAAAAAATAATAAATAAATACATATTAAATAAATAAAAAATTATTTTATTTTAAAAACATATTAATTGGACTTTGTCATTTAATTGGGTCAAACTAGTTATTTAATTTGTGTGGGCTAATAAATATTAATAAGAGATGGGTAAATTAATTTAGTACAATTTGGGCCTTAAAACTAAGTGGGGTCTAATTTATAATTGTGGAATTTTAAAATCCTATTAAAAGTTGGAGAGTTAATAAATACATTATTATTAAAATCTGTTTTTAAGTGAATAATAGGTAAAACCTAATTTTACACATAATAAGTCTGACGCGATGAAGGAGAAAAAGAAACGGAGCAGGGTTGGCGGCGCATGAGAGCAGATCACTTTTGGTTGCCATTTTTTTTCGGTAAGTAATTGTACTTTTCCTAGTTATAGTCTGTAATTATAATCATATGGTAGTGTGCATATAATGATTGGATGACAAAGGAAATCTTATATTCATATTGTGTGAGTAATAAGTCAGCATGTCTTTATATGAATTATAAGTATAATAATGAGCAATATGTAAACTTAGATATTTTGTTTCTTAGCAATCTGATTTCGGATGGCAGTTGGTTGATAAAGTTAGTATACTAGCTTAATATATAACTAATTATTGTGTTATATTTAGAAATTGTACCGAAAGTTTTGTATATTAATTCAAATCGAATTCATTTATTTGTTAAAATTATATAAAAAAATTATTTAATAAAATTAATTAATTTTATGTTAGTAATGGTTAGATTTGTAATAAAATTTTATTTTATTATTAGATCGAGCGGAGAGAATTTAACGAGTTATTTTTGGAATATAAATTTTGGAGTATTAATAATTGATAAAAGGCGACGATTAAAGGCACATTAAACAGATTATGAATTATTTTGGAATTATTAGTTTGGATTATTTTTAATTTGAAGTGAACATGTTTAGGTTGCGAATAACGTTTCGTATTTGATATCGTTGGCATTTGAGGGTAAAATTTTGTGTAGTGTGCTATAAATGGGTTGGAAGTATCAGGTACGGATTCCGTACTCTTTCAACGATACATTTGTTAAATTTGATCTGTTCGTTTTGTTCCTCGTTTCAAATTCTGTTATTATTTTACATAATTGTTTCTTGTGAAATTCATATATTTATTTCATTTTGGAGTGGACACATTGGACTCGTATTTGTACTCTTTGAATTAGGATATCATGTTTAGTATTTATTTTTGATAATTATAGAGCGGTACATGTTGCTACCTTCTTTTTGAGACCTTGTAACTATAATTTGATTTGGTTCAACATGTACATATTGAACCCTTTTGTTGGTATTATGTCGCATGTGTTGTGACATGATATTTTTGTTAGAATATACCGTAGGGTATACCTGAGCTATAACCACCTGTGGGGGTACCACATGCATGTCGTCTTGGCACGAGAGGCATGACACTCTCTGTGGCGGTGTGATTAGTCCACAACGTCTCCGTTTGGGTTCCGGAGGAAGTGGGCCATTTTGGTGTTTTGTTGTGGGAGGCGTATGGGTTAACCCTAGTTTTCTGTTATGCGGATTGGTGATGTTGTGCCAAACACACTATCCGATTTGCATACATTTGGATTCGCGGTCTAATGTGTGATTTGCATGTGTGGCATTATTTTGGTTGCCTGTGTGGCATCATTTGATTTGCTTGTGTGGCATTAGTTTGACTTGCCTGTGTGGCCAGATATATTTCTGAGCTCATTCGATATGAAATAACTCTAGGCATTTGTTTCAGCCTATTATTTTATTTGATCAGTTTTGTTGGTTTCTGTTCAGTTCAAGTCATTGAATTATTTACTTCAGTTCGTTATTTCTTTATTCTTTTATTAGTTTCATCAATTATGTTGATTTAGATATATTCCATTCAGATCATTGGATCTTATATTTTCATTAGTATTTGCACTTGAGGTTTGTTCAGTATTTTGTCTCAGTTGTTTTCGTATATCTTTTGTATATCTGTATCCGTACTGGGCAATTGGCTCATGCTGTGTTTTTCTTCCCAAGCAGTTTGCAGGTAATTCAGTAGCTAGTGTGATGAGAGTTTTGCCTTTGACCATTTAGGTTGATTCGAATTTTAAGTTTTGATTATTTTGACTTAGTTTGGAGAATTGTACATATTACTTTATTAATGGATCACCACTATTAATATTTTGAGGTTGTTAGTGCTCTATTTATTTATTTTGAGGTTTGTTATGCTTTGCACGTGACCTCCCTTTTCTTTTTGGGAAGGGGGTGTTATAGAGATGGTATCAGAGCCTAGGTTCTTTCTTGTAGAAAACATATTTAGGTTTGACCTCTGAGTTGTGGCTAAACCATTAGGTAGACGTATGAGTTTGATTTGATTTTGGTTCTTTATTTGGTTGGTCTTTATTTTGACTAATTGTCAATTTCTTTTCGATTTGTAGTTGATTTGAGGAAAGTGGAATAATTTATTAAGGTGATGGAGTAATGATATTAGTTAAGAATTGTGATTCAATCATTGAGGTGAATAAAGTTTTACTTTGTACAAATAAGAAGTGATCTTATATGAGATGTGATTATGATGTGAGTATTTGTATATATCGACGAGTATTTGATTTTGGAAAGTTAATCTTTTAGAGTTATTTTTTTTTTTGTGACAATTATTATGATCGTTGAATTGAGGATTTGATTTGAGTTATGTTTTGATTTATGTTAAGCTTGTGGATAATTTGAGGTTTTTGTATTGATGGCATACTATGATAAAATGAAAATTATTAAGTATAGAGGATCTTTTATAAATTTGAGTCGTTGATATTTGAGGTAATTAGATTAATCATTTGGAGTTCCTGATCAAATTTGTGGCTATTTTCTAGTAGGATGTTGGAGTTATATTCTATGAACTTTCTTTGTGATAGTATGGGGAGACATTGAAATTTATTGGATTAAGATTTGCAATAAGGGATGATTGATTTATTATATAATTCGATAGTAAGGGATGAAATTCAATTGATTCTGAGAGATTTTGAATAGTTATAATTTGCTTATTCAGATAGTATGTAGGATATGTGACTTGGAGTTTGATATGGTGAGAAAGAGATCTTAGTAGTATATTTTTGATATTATAATATTTGAGAACTAATTTGATTCTAGGTTATGATATTTTGAAGCTCTTGAGGACTTGAGGAGAGTTGGTAATATAATTTTCATAGTTGTTTTTTTTATCTGATGTCATTAGAGTTTTGTATGAATTTATGTAAATTAAATAAAAATAATTTGTTAAATCTTTTTCATGTGTGGAACATAAATATTTTACAAATTCAAGATAATTTTAAATATTTTGGGTATTCAAATCGTATTTAGATGAAGAATTTTTTTTTTTGTTGTTGATTTCGAATTATGTTCTGAAGAGTACGTTTACAAGAATTAAACACAAAGATATTAGCGACAGCCGCACCAACGATGGATCATGTGATCTAATTTGATGCAACACGAACAACCTTTCCAAGGCTTGACACTCAGAGGTGATTTAATCTTTTACAAGTACATTGATAATTACGTGGACCGATGACTTATCCGCGTTGATCGTTACAAATGGCGATAACTACGTCAGTAACTAAATTTATTTATTTTTTTTTGTAGCTTATTTGAATTCGAGGACTAATTATTTTTAAGGGGTGAAAAATGTAATAACTCATATTTTTTTTTAAAAAAAATTAAATATTAATTAATTTTATTGTATACAATTGTATTTAAATTGGAAAAGGTAAATGATTTTTGTTTCCCTCTTTTCTTCCTTGTTTTGTTTGGAAAATTAAATTCTTTTAGTTGGTAATTAAATAACTGATTAAATTAAAATTGAGAAAGATAATTTCTTTTGTTAAAGTCTTGTGGTAAAATTATTCAGAGCAGGAAGCTACCTGGGAGATAGAGAAGTCTATTCGAGCGGAATATCCGCATCTTTTGATAATTAGGTACGTTCATTCTTTTGATTCCGGGGACGGAATCCTTTTTAAGGGGTAGGTGATGTAATACCCGATAAAAAAAATAATAAATAAATAAATATTAAATAAATAAAAAATTATTTTATTTTAAAAACATATTAATTGGACTTTGTCATTTAATTGGGTCAAACTAGTTATTTAATTTGTGTGGGCTAATAAATATTAATAAGAGATGGGTAAATTAATTTAGTACAGTTTGGGCCTTAAAACTAAGTGGGGTCTAATTTATAATTGTGTAATTTTAAAATCCTATTAAAAGTTGGAGAGTTAATAAATATATTATTATTAAAATCTATTTTTAAGTGAATAATAAGTAAAACCTTATTTTACACATAATAAGTCTGACGCGATGAAGGAGAAAAAAAAATGGAGCAGTGTTGGCGGCGCATGAGAGCAGATCACTTTTGGTTGCCATTTTTTTTCCGGTAAGTAATTGTAATTTTCCTAGTTATAGTCTGTAATTATAATCATATGGTAGTGTACATATAATGATTGGATGGCAAAGAAAATCTTATATTCATATTGTGTGAGTAATAAGTCAGCATGTCTTTATATGAATTATAAGTATAATAATGAGCAATATGTAAACTTAGATATTTTGTTTCTTAGCAATGATTTTTTGATGGCGTTGGGTTGATAAAGTTAGTATACTGGCTTAATAAATAACTAATTATTGTGTTATATTTAGAAATTGTATCGAAAGTTTTGTATATTAATTCAAATCGAATTCATTTATTTGTTAAAATTATATAAAAAAAATTATTTAATAAAATTAATTAATTTTATGTTAGTAATGGTTAGATTTGAAATAAAATTTTATTTTATTATTAGATCGAGCGGAGAGATTTTAACGAGTTATTTTTGGAATATAAATTTTAGAGTATTAATAATTGATAAAAGGCGACGATTAAAGGCACATTAAACAGATTATGAATTATTTTGGAATTATTAGTTTGGATTGTTTTTAATTTGAGATGAACATGTTTAGGTTGCGAATAACGTTTCGTATTTGATATCGTTGGCATTTGAGGGTAAGATTTTGTGGAGTGTGCCATAAATCGGTTGGAAGTATCAGGTACGGATTCCGTACTCTTTCAGCGGTATTTTTGTTAAATTTGATCTGTTCGTTTTGTTCCTCGTTTCAAATTCTGTTATTATTTTACATAATTGTTTCTTGTGAAATTCATATATTTGTTTCATTTTGGAGTAGACACATTGGACTCCTATTTGTACTCTTTGAATTAGGGTATCATGTTTAATATTTATTTTTGATAATTGTAGAGCGGTACATGTTGCTACCTTCTTTTTGAGACCTTGTGACTATAATTTGATTTGGTTCAACATGTACATATAGAACCCTTTTGTTGGTATTATGTCGCATGTGTTGTGACATGATATTTTTGTTAGAATATACCGTAGGGTATACCTGAGCTATAACCACCTGTGGGGGTACCACAGGCATGTCATCTTGGCACGAGAGGCATGACACTCTCCGTGGCGGTGTGATTAGTTCACGGCGTCTCCGTTTGAGCTCCGGAGGAAGTGGGCCATTTGGTGTTTTGTTGTGGAAGGCGTATGGGTTAACCCTAGTTTTCTGTTCTGCGAATTGGTGATGTTGTGCCAAACACACTATTCGATTTGCATACATTTGGATTCGCGGTCCAATGTGTGATTTGCATGTGTGGCATTATTTTGGTTGCCTGTGTGGCATCATTTGATTTGCCTATGTGACATTATTTTGGTTGCCTGTGTGGCATCATTTGATTTGCCTGTGTGGCATTAGTTTGACTTGCCTATGTGGCCAGATATATTTCTAAGCTCATTCGGTATGAAATAACTTTAGCCATTTGTTTCAGCATATTATTTTATTTGATCAGTTTTGTTGGTTTCTGTTCAGTTCAAGTCATTGAGTTAGTTACTTCAGTACGTTATTTCTTTATTCTTTTATTAGTTTCATCAATTATGTTGATTCAGATATATTCCATTCAGATCTTTGGATATTATATTTTCGTTTGTATTTGCACTTGAGGCTTTGTTCAGTATTTTGTCTCAGTTGTTTTCATATATCTTTTGTATATTTGTATCCGTACTGGGCAATTGGCTCATGCTGTGTTTTTCTTCCGGCAGGTTTGCAGGGGTGATTCAGGGCTAGTGTGATGAGAGTTTTGCCTTTGACCATTTAGGTTGATTCGAATTTTAAGTTTTGAATATTTTGACTTAGTTTGGAGAATTGTACATATTACTTTATTAATGGACCACCACTATTAATATTTTGAGGTTGTTAGTGCTCTGTTTATTTATTTTGAGGTTTGTTGTGCTTTGCACGTGACCTCCCTTTCCTTTTCGGGAAGGGGGTGTTACAATATTTTATAAAAATTCCTGTTGGAATAAATACTATACATTTTTTGAAAGTCACAAAAAAAAAAAAAAAAAAAAAGTTGAAAATGTCCAATAAAAATGTCCATGTAGAAGGACTCCCTTTTCTTTTGTCAAGTATATAATGGTGTTGATTCTAAATGAGTAACTATTCAAGTGTTTAGCTTGGTTGTGTTAGTTCATTTTAAAAATTGTCTTACATTTTTGAGATGTTTATGATAACATGGAACCTACTGAATCAACATAGATTTTTTGCATTTTCGGCATAATGGTTGTCAAGTAAGTTTATATTCTTTATATTATGAACAACATATCGTAAACAAACCAGCCTATTCTGGCATAGCATGCAGCTAGAAGTTTCAAACGAATGGAGTACTAAATCATTGAAAAAAAAAATTAGTTACGCTAATTGGGGTATTGCAGAAGTATTTCCTGTGTACATGGGTACTCCACCAAATTATAATATCATACATATAAAAGTTCTATCAATTACTTGTTCTAAAAATTAGACACCATTTTTCTTGCCGTGTTAGTGCATCATATAGATCTCTAATTAGTAATCACTTTGTCCTCTTCAAAAGAATGAAAATGAAATACTGAGATGATTATTGCTTCCAATTCCAGCCACTCAGATTTAAGTTTTTAAATAAGATATTTAATGCAATTATAGATCCTTAGAACCTCAGATAGCCTTTTAGAAAATCCATTCAATGGCCTCTGCCATCATAATCATAAACTGAACTGTAAAAGAGCTCTTAATATTCTTAAGATTATTTATTCCCCTTTCTCTTACATGGAAAGATATCATAGCGTTTAATTCATAACAATTTAGTACACAGATCACACAAGTATAACAACTATGCTATTAGTGAAAAGCCCATATATCTATATGAGGAAATTTGTCAAATTATTAGCCCCAAACTGCATGCTCAGGATTAGAAGTTTAGATAAAATGTACCAACCTGAGATTTGGAAGTGTTGCATGGGTTGAGTGCAGTACTTGCTTATAAGTTACCCCAAACCAACTGAGGCTTATCGCATGCTCTCAAGTGCCTCCCTCAAACACAATCATAGTAATGGAATAGAAGTAATTGCACCGTAACTATTTTCACTTCCAAAATAGTCTCATTAACTCATATGTTGTCCTACTACTATTTCAATCATCCGTTGCTTGTGTATATTGAATAAGAGAATAAGTCAAGTATGGAAGTTCGAGTTTGGTATGCTCATATGTAATTTTGTTGAAATGAATCATAATATATATATATATGGCTTTGAGATAAGACGAATTGTAAAGGTTACGATTCAAGAAATGAAAGAAAGTTATAATTTTTTTTAATTTATACGCATTTTTATCAATTATAATATTAATTGGTGATGTAGAATTAGAATGGGTATGTATTATAATGACCAAAGTTGGGAATGGTTTTTGTCCAGATTTTGGAGTCGTTACATACGGTTGAAGCCTTACTACCTCTATGACTGAAGCATTGTGTAGTTTCACAATGAAATAGTAGAGGAAAGCTCAAATTCTATAATTGAAATTAGGGTGAGAATATCATTCAGCTATGTCATTTACTTGCCTAGTGATTTTTGAAGAACTAATGTTTCATTTAAATGTCTTGATTTTGCAGGAGGAATCCAGTAGGACACCCGCTTCAGCTTGACATAAGAGAGAATGCAATTGCAAGAAATCTGGTTTTCTAAAGAAATATTGTGAATGATATCAGGTCTTTTCCTCTAGGTGCACTCTCTGTGTGATTCCGGTTTAAATTTAAAGCTAATTCTAACGTAGTAGTTTTCTTTTACAAGGTGGCTTTGGATGCTCCATTAACTGCAGAATGTGAAGGGTATAAGAATGCATTTGGTAGAAAGGATGATGAGTGTGTTTTTTAGTTCAAATCTTAAATATATTGTATTCCACTTCTTGATTTTGAAATTGTGTCTGATTATTTATGTGCAGGTTGATTTAGCAATTGTGTCTGAATTATTGATAGAGTTCGAGATTTAGTCTTCCACTATCCTATGCAGGTTGAAGGTTGTCTTTGGTAAGCGATGGATCGTCAATGATTCGTATCATGAAGTAAGAGCGCAATGAAGTTGTACAACGTGGAATGTTTTTGTAGATTGCGAGAAAAACAATAAGATGATATATAAGTCATGATGAAAATTAATAAGATGAAAATTCTGACTTTTGAAATAAATAGTGGGATATGATGAAGTAATCCTGGAATTTTATTATTACAGGATAAATGATGTAAATAGCAGTGAGGCTATCTTTGTTATGTTTTAAAGTAATAAATGAATAAAGTATTATTATTTATTAAGATATATCATGTATTGTTTAAAAATGGTTGAGACAAGCTTGAATTTTTTAATGCGTGAATGAATAATGATCTAATAGTGCAAGTTGTAAACATTAAGATGCCGCCTAAAAGAAGACAACATCGTCAACAGACCCTCGAGGAATATGCATACAATAATGAACCTGACGCAAATCCAGTGCCACAGTTGAAGAATCTACTGGTGGGAGCACTGGCAAATCAACTGAATTCTTGGTTGTATAGTCAAATCTCAATGTTTCAACCAAATTCGTTTACAACAGGGTTGGAGAGGACGATTGTCGTAGAAG
Source organism: Panax ginseng (assembly GCA_020205605.1). Taxonomy (NCBI): domain Eukaryota; kingdom Viridiplantae; phylum Streptophyta; class Magnoliopsida; order Apiales; family Araliaceae; genus Panax; species Panax ginseng. The sequence continues at coordinate 122,220,627 of CM035132.1, read as the reverse complement.
GAGGAAGAAATGTATCGACATATAATCACGAGTGTGACGCCCCCAAAATAGGTATACATCACCTATTCTGAGTCTCCAAATACATGGTACAGAATACAAATACAATCTTTAATATACAACAAGAGAGCTGAGAGTTTTAATACAAATATTGTCTTCTAGACAATATCCACTCTTAGAATAAGTCCTCATTACATTTATTGTCACACTATTTAACAGAATAGTGAGGACTACTAATACTATCATCTGGACTGTCACTCCGTTCCCCTACTAGTCCCGGCTACGTTCTCATTTCCTGAAGAGAACAGTGAAAGAAAGGGTGAGCTCAACTAGCCTAGTAAGAAATATTATGACTAAGATAATGCAGAATAAATTATCATTAGTCTTCAACAATGTTAAACTGATAAAATACAATAGACATCAAGTTTAACTACAGCGGAACATGCAATCCATTAAAAGAGTCAAGTAGAGAATAAAATCTACTATCTTTTATGATTTAAAAGGTTTTTCATCACTTTTATCGCTGGGACTCAGCTTAATAAATAATCCACATCATCCCTGCACTACGGCCAAGGATGTTCACTAGTATCACAACCACAAATTATCCATGAACTACGGGCCAAAGATATTTGTGTATTCATCAATGGTCATGATCATGCCAACAACTGTCCATCAATGCACTACGGGCCAATGAGGACTTTTACCACATCATTTGTAACATTATGGTCATGATTACACCGAATAATCCTTGGTCATAATCATACCAAGTCCATCTATGCACTACAGGCCATAGATGACTTTCAACAAAATATAAATATGAGGATGATGACAATGATATAAGAATTCAATAAAACAAGTTCAAGAATTAATTTATCCAGAACTAATAACGTCAAATTGTCAACATGATACTTCTTTGTAGAGTAAAATTCAAAATGCTCGGAAGAATATTTCCATGAAAAGATATCGGATGAAGCGCAAATATCAAGGATATTCCACTAATTTCATGGAGTATAGAAAGTCAAAACTTTAACCAACCGAGTATAATAAAGAATGGAATAACAAAAGAAATCACCATGCATGCGAAGATTTCACATGTACGAGTTATTCCAACAGATTAATAAATAACGGAACCAGTCCGGTGTAAAAGCGCATGAGACGTGATATTCCAACAAAATAATAAAGACGGAACCAGTCCCATATAAAACACATGCATAAGATATTCCAACGTAATAATAAAGACGGAACCAGTCCTACGTAAAAATGCATGAGATGTGATATTCCAACAAAATAATAAAGAATGGAATAACAATGCGAATTTATGCGGTATTTAGATGTATGACAAAGTTATTCCAAAGAGAATAATAAATAATGGAATAATAGAAGAATTTCACCAAGTATAGGGTAGATCACAGATATCTGATTATTCCAATGTAATAATAAAGAATGGAATAACGTAAGTTCTCTTCATGAATATGACAAAAAATAATACCCCTCACCGTAAAAGAAAACTTGATATCGGAGTAGTGAAGTAGCAGAATACTTTTCTTCTTTCTCTCTATAGTTTCTCTCTCTAGAGTTTCAGTGAATTCGTAAGAAATAATGAAAGAATGAGCTTCTATTTATATAAGAATGGACTGAATAGTAACCAATCCATGAACGGTCCAGATTGATTTACTTTAAACGGACGATCCAGATTGGTTTATAATAAAATATAATATATTCTATTTATAATCTAATAAAATGAATAACTTTATAAAAGTATTCTATTTTATATAAAAAGCTTTTCTGTTTTATTACATTAATAATACTAATAAAACAAAACTTCATCATCATTATTATTATTCACACTATTAATCGACCGTGTCGTTCCGAAAGAGGGGCTTTCCAATAAGGATTTCTCCTTATTGACGCGCAATTAGGTGACCAAACCTCTCTTTGGCAGAACTTCTAGACATCGTTAATAATGCAAATAATAATATTAATAACTCATCATCTCAATTATTGATTTAATAATATATAAAATATCGATATAATTGAATAAAATGAATGACTTCTCACGTAAGCATCAATAATCGATACTGTAATGCTACTATGCAACCACGCGTATTCTCATACTTTTCTTAACACCGTGTGTTTTCAGCGAGCTAATGGTAAAACTTCCGCCGTTATTTTCATAAAAATATTTTTGTCGCTTTCAATCCGATGATAATTCCGTTTGGGGGTCCACCATGATTGTGTGTCGCCGCATTTAATATTCCCTGCTTAAAACGAATATTCCCCGACCAATCGAATATTATATAACAACTTGCGTACTTTGCAAAATTTATAAATATTATCCACAACTATAACATTATATCAAATTTATTCCATAATATTCAAAGAAAGTGAGTAAACCTTATGAATCTGAGGAAGTCAAAGGTAGTATTTTATTTTTGTAGTTGTAGGTTGCTTGTACGGTAGAGTTATCTATCAATGTTGTAAGTCAAGAAGTTGTTAAGAAAATAGTGTATGAGATACGCAAAGTTCAAGATAGCCACTTCGTTAGCTAACTTGATGAGGAAATCAGTGGAATTTGTATGGGTAGGAAATTATGAAGCGAATTTTCAAGAATTGAAGAAGAAGTTAAGTATGGCACCTGTGTTGTCTTTACCAGATAATGCAGGAATTTTTGGCGTTGTATAGTGACGTTTCGCATAAAGGACTAGGCTGTGTGCTTATGTAAAATGACAAAGTCATTGCGTATGCCTCAACATAATTGAAATATTATGAGAAGGGATATCCGACTCATGATATAGGGTTAACGGTAGTAGTGGTTTCCCTAAGGATTTGGAGGCATTATTTTTGGGAAGTAATGTGAGATATAAACGGACCATAAGTGTAAGACCCCAACTTTTATGAATAAAGAATAATTTTCTCGAAATATATTTTTGAATATTATGGTGTGGATTTGATATAATGTTATAGTTGCATGTAATATTTACAAATTTTGCAAAGTAAGCAAGTGGTTATATAATATTCAATTGGTCGGGGAATATTCGTTTTAACAGGGAATATTCGTACGATGGCACAATCATTGGTGGACCCCACAACGGAAGTATTGTCGTAATTAGAAAATGACATAATTATCTTTTTATAAAAATAACAGCGGAAGTTTTACCGTTAAACTGTTGAACTACCCGGTAGTAAAAGTACAGTAATACGCATGGTTGCATAGTAGCACACGATATTGATTATTGATGCTTATGTGAGAAGTCACTCGCTTATACTCAATTATTGCTATGATTCTTTGCATCATATCTCTCATATTATTGATTCGATTATTGTCACAAGATCATCTCGCATTATATGATATATTATTAAATCAATAATTGAGACGACAAAGTTATTCATATTATTAAATTACAATATTTATAATGTCTAGAAGTTCTGTCAAGGAGAGGTTTGGTCATCTAATTGCGCGCCAATAAGGAGAAATCCTTATCGGAAAGCCCCCTTTCCTGGGAACGACCTGGTTGTTAAATATTGTGAGTTACAATATTAATGATGAATAAGTTCGTGTTGATTAAAGATGAATTTGATAGTTCCATTGTGTTGGGATTATTAGTGTTAGTGGAAATTGACATCTATTCCGATGATAATTGATGTCTTGGGGTTATATTGATAAATCGGGTAATTAATCGGATAAATGAGCAATTAATTGCTACTAATTCACATGCTTATATAACTACTTGTTCACATATGTGTACTATTGAATCATATTCATGTACTATTAGGGGAGTTGGTGCAAGATTGATAATACTTGCATGACTAAGTTAAAAATGGAGGTATAGATGGAGGTACTATACTGTAATTCATATTTTCACATGATTAGAACTATTGATTCACATGATTGAACTATTGATTCACATTATTTACTATTAGGGGAGGTGGTCCAAGTTTGATAATACTTGCAGGACTAAATTAAAAATGAAAGAAAAGTTGGAGGTATTGTACTGTAATATTTTGAGCCCCCAAAACGTGCAATTATCGAAACTATATTTTCCTATAAATAGAAGCTCATTCTTCCTTCATTTCTCACCAATTCACTAAAGCTATAGAGCAATTATTATAGAGAAAAATTATAGAGAGAAAGAAGAAGAAAGTCTGCTACCTCTCCGCTTTCTAGTATCCGCTTTTTCTAAGGTAAGGGGTATTATTTCTTTCGATTCATGAAGAGAGCTTCATTATTCCATTCTTTATTATTATGTTGAATAACCTATCTTTATGCAATCGCATACATGGTGAAATTCTTCTCATTATTCCATTCTTTATTATTCTCATTGGAATATCCTCATGCATCTGATTTACGCTAGACTGGTTCCATTCTTTATTATTACATTGGAATAACTTTTATCTGTCTTGGTTTATCGCATGCATGGTGAATTCTTCCATTATTTCATTATTTATTATTACATTTGGAATATCCTCGTCTGGTAAGTGGGATTATGCATGACTTCGGTTCCATTCTTTATTATTATTCATTGGAATAACTCGTCTGCATCGGTCTATCGCATGCATGGTGAATTCTTCATTATTCCATTCTTTATTATTCTGTTGGAATATCTTGTCTGTGCGAATTATACATGACCTGGTTCCATTCTTTATTATTCTGTTGGAATAATCTATCTATGTGGATTATCACATGCATGGTGAATGATCCTTCGTATTCATTCCTTATTAGATTGTGAAAATGATCTGTCTACGAGGATTACAGCATGGCATGTGAAAATTCATTTGCAGTTTCATATATTCTATGATACTCATTTGGTTAAAGTTTTGGCTTCTATACTCCATGAAATTAGTAGATTATCCTGGATATTTGCGCTTCATCAGGTATCTTTTTATGGAAATATTCTTCTGAGCATTCTTAAATTTTACTCCACAAAGCAGTATCATGTTGACAATTTGGACGTAATTGATTTCAAGATAAATTAACTTATAAATCTTTAAAATTTATTCTTGAACTTGTTTTATTGAATTATTATGTCATTGTCATCATCCTCATGCTTATATTATGATGAAAGTCATCTTTGGCTTACGTGCATAGATAGACTTGGTATGATTATGACAAGGGATTATTCAATATAATCATGACCTGTAATGTTATAAATGATGTGGTAAAAGTCCTCAGTAGCCTGTAGTGCATTGATGGAGAGTTTTTGGTATGATTATGACCAGGGATTATTCGATATAGTCATGACCATTGATGATTTAATAAATATCCTTGGCCCGTAGTGCAGGGATGACTCGATGATGTGGTTTATTTACTAAGCTGAGTCTCAGCGATAAAAAATTGATGAAAATATTTTAAATCATAGAAGATAGTAGATATCATGCTCTACTTGACTTTTTTAATGGATTGCTTATTCCGCTGCAGTTAAACTTGATGTCTATTGTATTTTATCAGTTTAACATTGTTGAAGACTAATGATAATTTATTCTGCATTATCTTAGTCATAATATTTCTTACTGGGCTAGTTGAGCTCACCCTTTCTTTCACTATTCTCTTCAGGAAATGAGAACGTAGCCGGGACTAGTCGGGGAATGGAGTGACGGTCCAGATGATAGCATTAGTAGTCCTCACTATTCTGTTAAATAGTGTGACAATAAATGTAATGAGGACTCCATTGAGTGTGGATATTGTCTATATGACAATATTCTTATTAAAACTCTTAGATTATGTTTTGTCGTATTTCACACGACTGTTATATAATTAAGTTGTATTTGAATTTTGTACCATGTATTTGGCGACTTAAGATGGGTGATGTATACTTATTTTGGGGGCGTCACAGTTGGTATCAAAGCTTAGGGATATGATCCCCAGGTGAGATGTGAGACAAGAACTAGGAGGGAGAGACGGGAATTCTTCTTGAAAGATATGACCTACCTAAGTTTATTTGGTATTTAATTGGTCGATCAAAGTATAGGGATAATATGTGATATGTTAATTAATCCTTGTTTTGTGGCAGTATTTGAAAATAGCATCCAAAAATTTTTAGATAAACAATGAAGCACATGAGACCGTTGAGTCACCACAGATTAATGCACAGGATAATGTTCAATAGGAAGACAATAATCCTCATGTAAACAATAACACTGATAAAATGGTGAACGATGGGATGTTCAGAGGCTTTATGCAATTCATGCAACATCAGACGAAAGCGGCTCCTGTCCAAAATGCAGGTGGAAACACTGATAACTCTCGGACGATCACCGCTAAGCAGTTCAAGGAGCTGGGACCACCAGAGTTTTTTGGAGAGCCAAAACCACTTAAGGTGGATACGTGGATAAAGCAGATCAACAAGATATTTGATATCTTGGGATGCTCCGAGGAGCAAAAGGTTCCATTTGCCATCTTCATGTTGCGAGCAGAGGCAGATTACTGGTGGGAATCTGTAAAGCGTACTCAACCTGTCGCATTCAAAATGTCTTGGAAGAAGTTCCAAGATCTGTTCAATGACAAGTACTTTCCTGAAAGTATTCGTCACATGAAGAAGGTAGAGTTCATCAAGCTTGAAAAAAACAATAGGATCGTGGCGCAGTACGAAGCTAAGTTTACCGAGTTGTCTCGGTTTGCGTCCCAATTGGTTGATAATGAGGAGAGAATGACGCATTGAGTGTGGATATTGTCTAGATGACAATATTCTTATTAAAACTCTTAGATTATGTTTTGTCGTATTTCACATGACTGTTGTATAATTAAGTTGTATTTAAATTTTGTACCATGTATTTGGCGACTCAAGATGGGTGATGTATACCTATTTTGGGGGCGTCACAATAAGTGTCTAAAGTATATCCTCACACAGGGATATTTAATCATGCGTCTGAAGTGATAGTTGAAGTTGATCAAGAAAGGTGACTACAAAATCCCCAACTAATGTGGTTGTCGATGTCTTAAGCAAAAAGGTAGGAGTTATTTTAGTTAACTGCGCAAGATGAGTTCATAATAAAATTGTTAAGTTGTGGTAGGAGGTAAAATGTCCGAAGAAGTCATAGGGGAAGCTGTTCAGATGGAAAATCGTACAACTTTGCTGGACAGAGTAAAGAAAGAGTAACTCCAAGATGATGGTGTCAAATTCAAGATCGATTCTGGAGGGTGGTTGAATGTTGAAGAAAGATACTAGGTTTCACTAGTATCAGAAATTGAAGATGAAGATGAAGTTTTGCATAATATTATATGTTAAATCAACTAGGGAACATAAATAGATATTACTCCTTCGAAAATACTTTTGGTTGAAGATATGGCAATAGATTTCATTGTATGTCAAAGTTAGCATATTTCCTATCGATCAGTGGGTGAAGTTATTTGTCAAAGAAATTGTTTCAAGGCACGGTTTTCCGACATCAATCGTGTTCGACGGAGATCCACGATTAGCATCGAATTTCCAAAAAAGTTATAAGAACGCATGGGGATGCAGTTATGAATGAGCGCGTTGTACCATTTACAAACTAATGGCCAAAATGGAAAGACAATCCAGACATTGGAAGACATTTACTTTTACTTTAGTTCTTTAACAACAACATCTATCACGCAAAACATGAGTATGTTACCGTAAGAAGCGTTGTACGGAAGAGCAAAATCGATAGTTACTTAAGACAGACAGGGGAAAGTTGAATCTGAGGTTCTTAGTTTCTATAGGTACTGCGAAGAGATGGAAAAGATGGTTATGAGGTAGCCTTACCTCTACAGTTAGAAAGCATTTGCAATGTTTTTTTTATATTTCAATGCTACGGTCTTACAAGCCCGACTACAATCATGTGATCGAGTACGAACTGTTACAGTTTGATAAAGATTTATCCTACTAGGAAATTCCTATTCAGATAGTTGACATAAAAGAACAAGTTCTCAAGAATAAAGTGATACTTTTTGTTAAGGTAATGTGGAGGGACCACAATGCTGAGAAAGCTACGTGGGGACTCAAAAATAAGATGATAAAAAGTTATCCTGAGTTATTTGTTTAATCTATGTCTTCGATTCTGGAGACAGAATCCTTGTAAGGAGGGAAGAATGTGATGAATGAATTGTTTGAGTTGTGATTCTGGGGACAGAATCCTTGTAACTCCAGAATTTTTGTATGTAATTTAAAATATTTATTGAATTAAATAAATATTTTAGTTGATGTGGTTATTGTTAAATAAATATTTGATTGATTTGATTATTTATTAGTTAAATAAATAATTCACGAGTTGTGGGAAATTAACTTAATTAAGTGTAATATATTAATTAAATTGGTATTCTGTAATTTTGTATTTTGGAGTTAATTAAATTAAATGAGTGTTGTATTATTTTATTTCATAGTGGTAGTATTCTAATTTAATTTAACAATTGAATTAGAGAGTTGTTAAAAGATAAATGAATTGTTAAATAATTATAATGTTGTTCTAATATAATTTAATAATTAAATTACGATTTACTAATGTGTTAAATACAATTATAATTTATAGTGGAAATTATAATTATATATTAAGGATTAACGGATTTAAGACTTTAATTAAATTAATTTGTTAAGAGTGTGGCAAATGAACCATATTATAAAGAGGAATATTAAAATAAATTAAAAAGGAGTTTTAATTTGGTTTTACCAAACAAGGCTTAAGAATTTAAGTCTTTATTTTAATTTAGTTCTTGCCAAACAAGCCTTAGTGGTTTTTGAATTTTTTTTAAAATAAAACTGATATCAATTAAGTAAGGGTAATTTATGTTTTTAGTTTTTATATGCCTAATAATAATTATGTTATATCAGTTATATGGTTGTTTTACGTTAAGTTGGAAGAAAGAAAGAAAATAGAGTAGAGGAAGAAGAAAGAAGAAAGAAAAAAAATGATAGCTTTAGAGAAATTGAGAGGAGTGTGGTGGTTTTGAGGATCAAGAGAGGTTATCAGAACTATTTTCATCAACCAACAAAGCATAATCAAGTAATTAAGGTAGTAATTCAACCTTTATTGTTCTTGGTTCTCGGTGTTTTTGGGTTTTATAAGAATTCTCTGTTGATGAGTTTTGAGAATAATTGTTGAATATATGGTTGTATGTGTGATAATAGGTATTCATAGCATGTTTTATATCATTTATTCATGGTTTAGAGTAATCAAATTCGTAGAAATATGTTTAAGAATGAAGAAAATAAATTACAGTGATGTATATATGATGTGGTCTATTTTAGAACCAAAATTTATGTTCAATTCATGTTATAATGTGTAAATTGACTTTTAATTGTGTAAATATATGAAGAAACGAAAATAATGGGTCTTAAACAAACTATTTTTGGTTGAAAACGAATTCACAGTTGTAAGACCCCAGCTTTTTATAAATAAAATTTAATTTTCTCTATTCATTATCTTGAAATAATAAGGAGTTAATTTGATAAAATGTTTTGGTTATGGGTGAAATATGCAAATTTTATAAAATAAGCAAGTGGTTGTAAAATATTCATTTCTGTCGGGGAATATTCGTTTGGTCGTGGAATATTCTTTTTGTCAGAAATATCAGTACGACAGCACAGTCAATTGTGGGCCCATAACGGAATAACTGTTGGATGAAGAAAATGACAAAGTTTGAGTTTTTATAAATAACGGCGTAGTTGTTACCGTTAACACTGTTGGAATACCCGATGGTTAAAATACAATGTCTACGCGTGGTTGCACAAGAGTTAGACACGGTATTGCACAATATTGTTGAATTATTGATTCTTACGTAAGAAGGCACTACTCAATAATTGTTACACGAATAATTCTTGCTCAATATTTTATTTTATTGATTCAATAATTGTCTGCGTTGATATTTTATATTATTGTTGTTTCAATAATTATCATCGCCAAGATTTCCCATTATCAGATCAATAATTCATATTATTTGAATAATATTATTAGATAACATTATTGGCAATGTCTAGAAAGTTCTGTCAAGGAGAGGTTTGGTCACCTAATCATGCGCCAAGAAGGAGAAAAATCCTTATCGGAAAGCCCCTCTTCTTGGGAACTACCGTTGTCATAATTGTGATTCTATAATATTATTTATGAATAATTAATTATTGATTTATATGATAAGGAAATATTTATTTGATGTGGATATAAATGATGGATTTATTTATATGGTTATAAATGAAGGAATTAATGTTGAGGTGTTTTATCAAGATTTTGCCTGATTGGAGGTATTAAAACTCAAATCGATGTTCTTAAAGCTTTATCATGTGAGTTGTAATTTTAATCCGAATTTGGATCGTTGTGATTTTTGGATATGTTATACATATATGAGTTGAGTATATGTCCACAAATTTTGAACCATTGAAAATTAACGCATGATTTGTTATGAATTTTAAAAGGTGTTGAAATGGTGTTGAAAATCGTCCGTTTGTGGATTTCGGATATTTTCTGTTCGGAATTTGGAAAAACTCAAAGTTACAAAGTTGTAGAGAATTCGATTTCGTGTGGAATAGAAATAAAATTCGTATTTTTCTAATAAACGAGCTATTTTCTATGAATTAGTAAAGTTTTAGAAAATAAAATAATTTTTATTAAATTATGGGTGGGACCCACTTTTTGGTTGGTGTTGAATGCACATGGGCTGCTAAAATTTTCAGAATTGAGGGGCTAAAGTTGTCAACAAAGCATATATAGAAGTTTGGTGTAAATAATATTATTATTTTATTATTTAGTCTTCTTTGGCATTCTAACATTTTCCTATAAATAGACGCTTAGGTTAGAATTAAAAATCAGACCAGAAACAAGTTTTCTTTCTCTCTAGATTATCGAGCGTATTTTTGTGAGTATTTTGATACTTGGAGAGTTGCTATTCAGTGCAAGTTTCTGTCAGCATTATATCCGAAATTCAGTCAGAAGTACGGTTATTTTGAGGTAAGGATGTTATTTTCTTCTCAAATGATATTATTTTCTTCAATATCATTATGCCGAAATATTGGTTAACTTTTTAATCAAATTTGGAACTTTTTGTGTCGGGGTTACTATTCACGTATACAGTACTATTCATGTATACGACACTATTCACGAATACAGCATTATTCACCGAAAAATAAAAATTTCTTTTTTGTCCAAGATGTCTATTTTGGATACTATCTTTGATTGTATCCATGTTTTGATCGTTATTTCTGAATTCTGCTTCACAATTGGTTATTATGAAGTATTATTGATCTTGGATAAACTGTTATACGAATCTCTAATATTTATCCTTCTGTATCACTGGATTCGTTTTTTTTAACATATTTTTCATCATCCTAAGTCTTAAATGATGATGTTACTGAATATCTTTGGCTTGTAATGCAAAGATGAATGATTTACTGATGAATATCTTTGGCCCGTAGTGCAAAGATGAACAGGTGTTGAGATGAATACGACCAATCGGTGATACAAAAAATGAATATCTTTGGCACTGTAGTGCAAAGATGAATATTTGATTAAAGATGTATATTGATTGATGTTACAGGGATAGAATATTGATGATGGAATTTTAAATCTTAGAAGATAGTAGAATTCATTCTCTACGTGACTCTTCTAATGGATTGTTGTTTCCGCTGCATTTGTTGATCTAAAACTTGTTGTCTATTATATTCTATCGTATTTTTCCCTGTTGAAGACTAATGATAATTTGTTTTATATTATCTTAGTCATAATATTCTTTATCGGGCTAGTTGAGCTCACCCTTTTCTTTTTGTTCCATTTTTCTTCTCGGGAGGTGAGAACATAGCAAGATCGAGCCTCGGGGTATGGAGTGATGGTTCTAGAAAGATGTTTTAGCAAATTCTCTCATTATTTTTGTAAAATAGTGTATGAATAATTGTAATGAGGACTTATTTGAGTGTTGATATTGTCTAGAAGACAATATTTGTATTTAAACTCACAGTATATGTTGTCGTATTTTGCACGACAATTGTATTATTGAAGTTGTAGTTTGCTTTCTGTACCATGTATTTGGCCACTCGAAATGGGTGTTGTATACCTATTTTGGGGGCTTCATAGTTGGTATCAAAGCTTAGGGATATGGTTTCTGGCGGAGATCGGGGAATAAAACTAGGAGGGGAGAGATGAGTAAATCCTTCGCTAGTGTGTCCTATCTAAGCTTATTTGTTGGTCGGTCATAATATAGGGATATTATGTGATATGTTAATTTGTTTAATTAACCCTTGTTTTATGGCGATTTAAGAATGGTCACGAGAACGTTAACAATGGAGTGTATGAGACTGTGGAACAACCTTTAGTCACAAACCAGGATAACGTGCAACAGGAAGGCAATATTCCTCTTGTAAACAACACTACCGAGCAAACGATGAATGATGGAATGTTTAGGAGTTTTTTGCAGTTCATACAAAATCAGACGAGGGAGACTCGTGTACAAAATACGGGTGGAAGTGATAGCAACGCGCGGTCTGTCACAGCCAAGCAGTTTAAGGAGTTGGGACCACCTGAGTTCTTTGGAAAGCCGGATTCAATTAAGGCAAAAACGTGGGTCAAGCAAATTACCAAGATATTCGATGTCTTGGGATGCACGGAAGAACAGAAGGTTCCATTCGCCACCTTTATGTTTCGTGGTGAGGCAGATTATTGGTGGGAATCTGTGAAGCGTACCCAACCAACCGCACTCAACATGTCTTGGGAAAGATTTTAGAAGCTGTTCAATGACAAGTACTTTCCTAAATGTATTCGTCATATGAAGGAGGTAGAGTTTATCAGATTGGAACAGAATAACATGACGGTGTCTTAGTACGAGTCAAAGTTCGCGGAGTTATCCAGGTTTGCACCTCATTTGGTAGAGAATGAGGAACGTATGACGCGGATGTTTCTGAGAGGTCTAAAACCTGAGATTCGTCAATACCTTATATCTTATAAATTTTCTCTGTATTCAGATGTTGTCAACAGGGCTCAATTATTAGAGCGAGATAATGAGTATACTCAACCGAGGGACCACAACCAGTGGTCATACCGGCGGATGCAGCCATCATCGAGCGATGATAACCAAATGAGGAGGGAAAAATACTTGGACAAAAGCGGTAACCACTCTGGGTGGTAATCGTGGCCATGATAATAGGAGAGGTGAGTCAAGTGGAAATTTCGAAAGAGGAGATTTAACGATGACGGGAAGACGTTAAGCAGACACCAAAGACCAACAACAAATTCTAGGGGTGGAGAACGACCACCAGTTAGATGCTACAAATGCGGAGAGGAGGGACACATAAGTCCAAACTGTTCACAGCCTTCCAAGGTGTGTTTTAATTATGGAAAAGACGGTCACATAGCTTGATTTTGTCCTATAACGAAATCAAGCCAAGCTGGGACGGTGGCACCAAAGGTGGATACGGACAAAACAAAGTCGGCAATTTCTGGAAGAGCGTTTATCGTGACTGCCCAAAACGCGAGGAACCCGAACGAAGGTATCACGGGTTAGTTAATTATAAATTCTTGCGAAGTCTATACCTTACTAGATACCGATTCTACCCACCTTTTTATTTCTCCTACTTGTGTTCAACGTTTAAACTTGACTCCAGAGAAATTAAACTTTGATTTATCTATGGAGACTTCGTTAGGAGAAACCTTTATCACATCCACTGTTTATAAATCTTGCTTAATCCAAGTTGGCACAATGACATTACCTGTTGATCTTATCTCTTTAAAGATACTTGCTTTTGATGTGATTTTAAGGATTGATTGGTTAACCACTCATTATGCCAAAATTGATTATTTTTGTAAGGTTGTTAGTTTTTATATTCCTAACCAACCTGTTATTCGAATTCAAGCAACTAAACCACTAAAATCAGTCACTATTATATCAAGCCATAAAGCCATTCGTTTATTGAAAAACGGATGTCAAGCTTTCTTAGCCCATGTTATGGATTTGAATAAAGACAAGTCAGATTTGGATAATATTTCCGTTGTTAGAGAATTTCCTGATGTATTTTCTGAAGAACTTCCCGGTCTACCCCCAGAACGTGATGTTGAATTCTTTATTGACATTGAACCCGGTACAAAACCCATTTCTAAAATCTTTTATCAAATGGCTCTTATTAAACTTCAGGAGTTAAAAACCCAAGTACAAAGGTTGGTACCCGAGCCTCTATCTGGTGACTTACTTTGTGGAATGCACCAAAGCCAGACTCTCCGTAGGGAACTCTATATTTGTGTGGTGGTAAAACGATAGGTGCCATTGTGACGTGCAATCCAAGATTGGGATATGAATCACATATGAGAGAAACTTAAGTCAGTAATCAAAATATCTAGCTTTCTAGGCTTAATTGGTTACTATCGGAGATTCGTGGAAGGACTTTCTCGAATTGCTACTCGGTTAACTTAGCTGACTCAGAAAGATACAAAATTCGTATGGAGCGAGGAATGCGAGAAGATTTTCCAAGAGTTCAAGAGGCGACTCATTTCGGCACTTGTTCTGACCATACCATCCTGGAAAAGCGAACGTGGTAGCTGACGCGTTGAGTAGAAGATCGTACACAAGTACGAGTGTGATATTGTTGAACACAAAGACCTATTTTGTATAATTTACAAATGATAGAGATAGAGTTAAAGACTCTAGGGACCCACGTGATGATATACGAGTAAAATCGACTTTAATCGATAACGTTAAAGCCGCTCAAGCTATAGACCTGGAGCTGATGAATATAAAGAAGAAGGTGCAAGAAGGCGTTATTCTAGAAGTAAGAATCGATGAAGAGAAGAAAGCTCAAACCTTCGATTTATTTGAAATCCTCGATCGAGTAGGAACTATGGCCTATAGACTCGCCTTAACGCTAAGTATGTCGCGTGTTCATAATTTTTTTCACGTAACAATGTTACGTAAATATATGGATGACCCAAACCACATTATTGCGTTAGAACCGCATTTAGATAGTCAAGATTTAACGTGACGAGGAGGTACCAGTCAAGATATTGGATAGGAAAGAGCATGTCCTACGAACAAAGGTTATACCACAAGTTAAGGTTTTATGGAGGAACCATGCTATTGAGGAAATGACATGGGAGTTGGAATTGGAAATGAAAGTGAGGTACCCTCACCGCTCAAACACTGTGTACGTGACGCCAATTTCGAGGACGAAAATTTTATAAGGAGGGAGGTTGTAAGACCCTCACTTTTTTATAAATAAAATTTAATTTTCTCTATTCATTATCTTGAAATAATAAGGAGTTAATTTGATATAATGTTTTGGTTATGGGTGAAATGTGCAAATTTTACAAAATAAGCAAGTGGTTGTAAAATATTCATTTCGTTGGGAATATTCGTTTGGTCGTGGAATATTCTTTTTTCTGGAATATCCGTATTTATGCGTAGCCAATTATGGGCCCATAACGGAATAACTGTCGGATGAAGAAAACGACAAAGTTTGAGTTTTTATAAATAACGACGTAGTTGTTACCATTAACACCGTTGGAATACCCGTGGGTTAAAATACGAGAATGCGCGTGGTTACACAAAGAGCATAGACACCAGTATTGCAGCATAAAGATTGTTGAATTATTGATTCTTACGTAAGAAGGCACTACTCAATAATTGTTACAAAGAATTACTGCTTAATATTTTATTTTATTGATTCAATAATTGTCGCATTGATATTTTATATTATTGTTGTTTCAATAATTATCACCGCACGATTTTCTATTATCGATCAATAATTCATATTATTTGAATAATATGATTAGATAGCATTATTGGCAATGTCTAGAAAGTTCTCACAAGGAGAGGTTTGGTCACCTAATTGCGCCCAAGAAGGAGAAATCCTTATCTGAAAGCCCCTCTTTCTTGGGAACTACCGTCATCATAATTGTGATTCTATAATATTATTTATGAATAATTAATTATTGATTTATATGATAAGGAAATATTTATTTGATGTGGATATAAATGATGGATTTATTTATGTGGTTATAAATGAAGGAATTAATGTTGAGGTGTTTTATCAAGATTTTGCTTGATTGAGGTATTAAAAACTCAAATCTGTTCTTAAAGCTTTATCATGCGTGAGTTGTAATTTTAATCCCACCGCTGGATCGTTGTGATTTTTGGATATGTTATAGATATATGAGTTGAGTATATGTCCACAAATTTTGAATCGTTGAAAATTAACGCATGATTTGTTATGAATTTTAAAAGGTGTTGAAACGGTGCTAAAAAATCGTCTTTTTGTGGATTTTGGATATTTTCTATTCGGAATTTGGAAAAACTCAAAGCTATAAAGTTGTGGAGAATTTGATTTCGTGTGGAATGGACATAAAATTCGTATTTTTCTGATAAACGAGCTATTTTCTATGAATTACTGAAGTTTCGAAAAATAAAATAATTTTTATTAAATTATGGGTGGGACCCACTTTTTGGTTGGTGTTGAATGCATGATGGGTCAATTTTCTTTCAAGAATTGAGGGGCTGAAGTTGTCAACAAAGCATGCGCAGAAGTTTGGTGTAAATAATATTATTATTTTATTATTTAGTCTCCTTTGGCGTTCTAATATTTTCCTATAAATAAACGCTTAGGTTAGAATTGAAAATCACACCAGAAACAAGTTTTCTTTCTCTCTAGATTATCGAACGTATTTTTGCGAGTATTTTGATACTTGGAGAGTTGCTATTCAGTGCAAGTTTCTGTCAACATTATATCCGAAATTTAGTCAAAAGTACGGTTATTTTGAGGTAATGGATGTTATTTTCTTCTCAAATGATATTATTTTCTTCAATATCATTATGCCAAAATATTGGTGAACTTTTTAATCAAATTTGGAACTTTTTGTGTCAGGGTTACTATTCACGTATACGACACTATTCACGAATACGACACTATTCACCGAAAAATGAAAATTTTCTTTTTTGTCCAAGATGTCTATTTTGGCTACTATCTTTGATTGTATCCATGTTTTGATCGTAATTTTTGAATTCTGCTTCACAATTGGTTATTATGAAGTATTATTGATCTTAGATAAACTGTTATACGAATCCCTAATATTTGTCCTTCTGTCTCACTGGATTCATTTTTTTAACATATTTTTCATCATCCTCAGTCTTAAATGATGATGTTACTGAATATCTTTGGCTTGTAATGCAAAGATGAATGATTTACTGATGAATATCTTTGGCCCATAGTGCAAAGATGAACAGGTGTTGACATGAACATGACCGACTGGTGATACAAATAAATATCTTTGGCCTGTAGTGTAAAGATGAATATTTGATTAAAGATGTATATTGATTGATGTTACAGGGATAGAATATTGATGATGGACTTTTAAATTTTAGAAGATAGTAGAATTCATTCTCTACGTGACTCTTCTAATGGATTGTTGTTTCCGCTGTATTTGTTGATCTAAAACTTGTTGTCTATTATATTCTATCAGATTTTTCCCTGTTGAAGACTAATGATAATTTGTTTTATATTATCTTAGTCATAATATTCTTTACTGGGCTAGTTGAGCTCACCCTTTTCCTTTTTGTTCCATTTTTCTTCTCAAGAGGTGAGAACATACCAGGATCAAGTCGGGGGTATGGAGTGATGGTTCTAGAAAGATGTTTTAGCAGTCCTCATTATTTCTGTAAAATAGTGTATGAATAATTGTAATGAGGACTTATTTGAGTGTTGATATTGTCTAGAAGACAATATTTGTATTTAAACTCACAGTATATGTTGTCGTATTTTGCACGATAATTGTATTATTGAAGTTGTAGTTTTCTTTCTGTACCATGTATTTGGCGACTCGGAATGGGTGTTGTATACCTATTTTGGGGTCGTCACAACAGTGGTTAGTTTTGCTAAGAGTATTTAAAATTGAGGAAATAGCAAAAACAATGAAATTTAATGGTTTTAATTTGATGTTTATACTGTTTATATGGTTAGAAACATTAGTTAATGTTTATGTAAAATTTATATGTACTATATGTGCTAAATTTGTTGTTAGAAAGAAATTTTTAGGCCAATTTGGCTTTGTTTAGTGTTCTTCGCGAACACCGTGCACAGAAAACTATGTTGCATGCATGCCACAACGCCAGCCTTTGTGAAAGAAATGTAGGAATCAAGAATACCACTCTCAAGGCTCTGCTGATTTAGTATGAGCATTGCTCACCGGTTCTATGAGTAAATAGAAGTGCTATATCGCTGAGACCGAACAATAGCGCCGATTTCAAGTCTTAATCTCACAATGTGAATACATACCATACCGGCCAAAAATACGGTCCTTAGTGCAAATCAAGGGCGCCATAACACCGCTAGCGATTCATTCAAAAAATGTGATTTTTATTATGTAGTTTATTAAACGCAATTTTAACTTGATTTATAAATATAAAGAGGTAATTAATCATGTTAAATGATGTTATGACATATGGTGGTTGTGTTGTATTATCAAACACAAAGAGTATAACTTAATAATTGGCAAGATATGTGACAATTAGATTTTTAATATTGACAATAATTGAAAGTAGGGTTTAAATGTTACAATCTCGTGTTATTAGATTTCAATTTGAGCTATATGAATAATGTGATTTAACCTAAGGCTAAAGGTTGTAAGTCAAAATGGAATGGATATTTAATTAAGTAACTTGGTTATATTGTAACTAATTGGTGTTGCGATTTTTAATAACATGTGTGTAGGATATTTGGGGAATCAAGTTATAAATTGTATAGCTTACGCACGAGACAAGTTCCCTAACCTTTGTTACTTTATTATTCAACAAGGTTTTCTTTTAATCATTAACTTGTTATACTGATGCAAGTCTCCTAAATTTACTTTTACGTTATGCTAGTCTTAAATCTATTATTCAATTAAGCAAGTTCTCTAACCTTAATCCTTCTTTATGCAAGTTCTTATTCCTAAGTTGTTTTTGTTATGCAAGTTCTTTAACCTTAATTTATTGTTGAACAAGTTAATTAATCTTTGCTTACTCCTTTCAAGCAATATTTCTTTGGTCATTCAAAGTCTGTAATTTTATATATTGTAAGCATTATCTTGTTGCAAAGTGTTTGTTTAGCTACGATTAACTATTGTTTGATCTTTGATCACCAATGTCGTTGTACAATCTTACGCTGTTTTACCGAACTGTTAGTTAACTAGCGATCCTTCTATTGATTCAACAAATCCTTAATTGATGAATGCTCTATAAATTAAATTACCCCTGAAGTCAATCCAAACCAAACTTCGTTTGATTTGCTTATGTACCTTTACAACTTTGAGAGTAGGTACTTGATGATTAAAACTTGTACATTTATAACCCATTGAGACTTTTATCTCTTATTGGTCATTGATCCTTATTTGATTCAACCAATACTTGGTTGATGAGCATTCTAAAGATCTAGAATTCCTTTGAAGTTAATCCAAACCAAACTTCCTTTGGTATGAAACCTAATGATCTAAGCTGAGATGAACAACCCTATATCAGGGGATTATTTTAGAGCTACGCGAAAGTATTAAAATGTTTGCGCAATACATAATACAAAGGTCTGATCACCTGGAGTACGAGATGATGATCCACATAGTCGTTTAGACTGCTAAAGGTTACAGTAGAAGCACCTGTTAACCTAGGACATATAAGATGATTATGGTCTTTTAGAATGTTAAAGGTTAAAGTAGAAATACTTGAAAACCTATAAAAAAGTTTGTGGTCTTATGACCCTCAGTTTATTCCTTTGATATTGATATATATTATTTGATTTTAAGGTTCATTATTCCTTTGAACTCATAGTATTCGAATTAGAACTTATTGTTTCCAGTAAAAATACTTTAACATTGAAAGCTCAGTTAATTGTCATTCATAGAATGTTATTGTATACTATCCTTCTTGTGGACAATTGTTTGCTCACTCTTGCACAAAATAATGCAGATAAAGTTGAGAAATCTGAAGAGCTTTCTACAAGCAAAAGCAAAATGCTCGATTAGATGATGTTAAATTTGTTTTTTTATAAAGCCTGTTTAATAGACTTGATTAGGATTGTATTTTATTTTTTCGCTGATGATGTAATAATAAAGGTTAGATAACCTGGGATTTATCTTTAGATTATGTTACCTAGTAATGGGAGATTTATTGTTTAAGCTTGTGAGTTTAATTATATCCTTTGTATATGGGTAGTTAGTTATGATTTAATTGACAAAGTGAATAATGATCCGTGGACCTCAAGTAACCTGGATTTAAATGCCAAAAATAACAAGTGGTATCAGAGCAGGTTCTCATGAACACAAAGCTTACACTTTGAGTATATCCATGACACAAAACAAAAATTGTTCTAAGCTTGATGGTTGAAGTAAACCACATCTTCTAAATAAAGAAAAAATTTCTAACTAGAAAGTGCATATACAGGCATACATTAATGTCATTGATGATGATTTGTTTGAAGTTGTTCTCTCTGGTCCATACATTCCTACAAAGCTTGCTCTTACAATGGATGATCCAAACAAGGAGGTTATAAAAATGCGTGAAGAATGGACAGAAAATGAAAACAAGCATGTGCAGCTGGACAAAAGGGCCAAAAATATTCTATTCATGGTGATATAGAGGATGAACTCTTTGAAAATGTTATAAACTACACCACTGCAAAGGAAGTATGGGAAGCATTATTTGTGATGCATGAAGGAACAGAAGAAGTCAGAGAAAATAAGCAATCTCTTCTGACTCAACAGTATGAGATGTTCACTCACATTCATGGAGAAAACCTCACAACAACATATGAAAGATTCACTATTCTTTTAAATTCTCTTAAGTCATATGGAAAGGTGTATCCAAATAAAGATCCGAACATCAAATTCATGCGAGCTCTACCTAGCAAATGGGATGCCAAGACCACACCAGTTTGAGAATCAAAGAATCTGCACGAAATGACTGTGCAAAAGCTTTATTGTAATCTCCTTACCTATGACCTAAAGTTGAATCAAAGAGCTAAAACTGTGACGTCCCAAATCTATACACACTCGGTATCCGATCTTGTGCACAAGACTAACCAATTAATAAAACGCCCCCAAATCTATACACCCACGGTATCCGATTCAGTGCTTATATCTAACTGATTAACTATAAATATTTGACAAGATATAATTCCTATCTATCTAAGGTTCACAGTATCCCATAATAGATAACAGTTCTCGTCAGAACTATTACTGTGTTTGGATACCCTCACTTGGATGTATAGACTGTATCTTATGAATATCTCTTTCATATCAATAGTACCTATCTATCCGCAATCCAGAGTATCAACAATAACACGATCAGTCCATATTGCCAATACCCTCACTAAGATGTATAGTTCCTAAGGATATTGTACTAGATCAATATTATGCTAAATCATCTAAGAATGTAACTATAACACGGTTTCAAAAATGAAGATAATAATACATTTTATATCATAAGTTCGGTTACACGATTCTCAATATAGAGTTCTTTATTACAAAAGTCTTACAAGACTTACATTACACTAGAGAGTAATTTAGAACTAATTTAAACATGGCCTCTTTCCACTATTGGTTCCAGATGTGCCAGGATTACCATCTAATACTGCAAAGAAAATGATTTGCAAGAATGAGCAATGACATGCTCAACAACTTTATATTTATAAATACAATGTTTGATTTGAAGAAACGATAGTTCAACAACTTTAC
The DNA here is from genome assembly GCA_020205605.1 of Panax ginseng. Lineage (NCBI taxonomy): Eukaryota > Viridiplantae > Streptophyta > Magnoliopsida > Apiales > Araliaceae > Panax > Panax ginseng. The sequence continues at coordinate 122,199,018 of CM035132.1, read as the reverse complement.
TCAACCGAGGGTTGATGACCATTACTGGAATTTTTATATCAACCATTTCTGTCAATTACAAAGACTTAAAAATATGTTTAGTTCAGATATGAGATAGGGGATCAACCTATTCAGTATCCTAGGAGTATGCATATCATCCTACTAGTGCCAATTTATAAACACAATTTAAGTCCCATCAAGGGTAATTTCAAATCAGTATAAGATGTCTTACCAAAATAATTTGGTTTGACACAACAATTTATGCTTGATAAGCAATAGTTCAATATCATATGAATAAGTAATTCATTTCTTAAGTTATGCTGAAACAATAACAATAACTTCATAATAATTGGTAACAAATTTGTTCGGTATAAGATATCAAAAAGAACTTTAAGATAAAATATTGTTCAAAGTAAAGTAGGGTTCAAGAACTTGTGTAAAGTAATAATTTAGTGATAGAACACTTTCTCAATTACAAAAACACTATCAATTTTCACAAATAAAGAATTATAATAATTTAATATTTCAAAAATAAACATTCTGACTAGAATAGTTCACAAATCGAGTAAAGCCGAATCAAATTGGAATTAACTCATTTTCACAATTCAATGAACTTCATATAGCAAATGAAATCCAACAATTTATAAGCACATTGTTGCTCAAAGTGCAAAGGAATAGAACGACTTGCAATAAGTCAGAAAAACTTGCACACAATAATAATTGTACAAGGTTAGAAAAACTTGCTCAAAATAAATCAGAGTAAGTTCAGAAAACTTGCATAATAAAATAAAAAGTTTGCACATAGTGCGAAAGATAGAAACTTGCTACAAGTAAAACTTGAGTAAGTTAGAAAAACTTTCCTGTGTGAAAAATGTTTATATATTGTTATTCAAAGTGTTTATGACACCTAAATATATTAAAACATATTTATATAGATCGTTAGTATCGATAATAATACTTAACTACTCACACTATTTAAGTCTGGTATATGTTTGACATGGTTTCGGTGTTCTAATATATTACCAGATGTTTATTAAGTTGATATCTCGATTAAACTTGAATTAAAAGCTTTATTATTATTTTAGATAATTTATTTATCATTTATAATAATTTCTAGAAGCTTATAATAATTTTTAAACATTTAATTATCCATTAAAATGAATTTTAAACCATTGTTATTATTTTTAGATAATTAATAATCACTTGAAATGATTTTTAAAACCATAGTATTATTTTTAAATAATTAATAACCATTTAATATGATTTTAAAACATTTATATCATTTTAAAATAATTAATTATTATTTATAAATGATTTATCCTATTAAATTATTAAATAATTTTAATTTAAATAAATAAAATATTTATGGAATTTATGCCAAAATATTAAAACTTAATTATTATAACTTAAAATAATTTTTAAAACTTAATTTATAATTATTTATTAATTATTTCTATAAAAGCACTTTTACCCCACTGTGGTTATAGTGTTTTAAGCAATTAGTCACTGTGCTTTTAAAATATTCAATTAGCTCACTATACTTTTGAAAAATGTTCAATCAAGCCATTCCGTCCAATTTCTTGGACGGACGTTAAATAATTACACACGTGGCACTGAAAAAAATTCAAAAAGAGCATTTTTTTTATTTACTCTTTTCCTTTTCTCACGTGGCATTCAGATTACACTCTTTTCCATTTCTCATAAAAATTAAAAAAAAACATTACACAAACAAAACAAAACATGCATTTTAAATTACATTCCTCTCTCTTCTTCTGAACTTTGAGAAGTCATTTGGGTCCATAAACAAATTACAGAGGTAGCATATGGGCATCATCAAGTAATGAAGAAGCTTTGGATGGTTAGGGTACTCTCCGAAACCATGGTTTATTAGGTTTGAGGTGTTGGACGTGAGGGATCCGTTCGGATCTGGTCTTCGTTCTATGTGTTTCCGATCCTGTCTTTTATGCTTTACTGTTTAACTATTTATTTTCAGATTGGATGTTTTTGAAGGTGTTGTTCCTATGTTCATATCTTCTTGTTCATTGGTTGCTATGTTGGAATTTGTGATGGTCAAAGCGGTTCTGGGCTTAACCTTGCCGGAATCCATGGAGTGTGGGCTTTACCTCGCGCGCTGCTTTTGATTTACCTATGGTTCAAAGTCTTCAAGGCCTTAATTGAAGGACTATAGGATTCCATTTCAGTGAGGATGATGCTAGATCTATTCATTTTCAGTTCGAATTTGGGTATAATTTAGAGGCTTGATTTTGGCCGGAAAAAATGGGGAAAAAGACTGTAGATTCTATGTCGTGCTTGATTGAATCCTATGAAGGTACCTGGGTCTTATAGATGAATTTGAAGATGAATATTATAATATTAATTTTTATTAATATTATAAATATTATAAATATTTAGGTAAAGAAAAAGAAAGAAAATAAAACATAAAAAATATTTTTATTTTTAAAAATTTTCTAAGTATTTTAAAACATAAAAGTATTTTTATTTTTATTTTAAAATAAAACATACATATTAATTATAAATATTATAATATTAATTTTATTAATATTATAAATATTTAGGTAAAAAAATAGAAAGAAAATAAAACATAAAAATATTTTTATTTTTAAAAATTTTATAAGTATTTTAAAACATAAAAGTATTTTTTTTAAATAAAACATACATATTAATTATAAATATTATAATATTAATTTTTATTAATATTATAAATTTTATAAATATTTAGGTAAAGAAAAAGAATGAAAATAAAACATAAAAGTATTTTTATTTTTATTTTTAAAATAAAACATACATATTAATTATAAATATTATAATATTAATTTTATTAATATTATAAATATTATAAATATTTAGGTAAAGAAAAAGAAAGAAAATAAAACATAAAAATATTTTTATTTTTAAAAATTTTATAAGTATTTTAAAACATAAAAGTATTTTTATTTCTATTTTTAAAATAAAACATACATATTAATTATAAATATTATAATATTAATTTTTATTAATATTATACATTATAAATATTTAGGTAAAGAAAAAGAAAGAAAATAAAATATAAAAATATTTTTATTTTTAAAACCACAGTGGGCCAATTACATTTTTTTAAAGTGCAGTGGCTCAATAGTAAAAAGAATTTGGCTGACTGGCTTGCCACGTAGGAAATAATGATTTTTTTATTTTTTTTTTCAATGCCACGTGTGTAATTATTTGACGTCCGTCCAAGAAATTGGACGGAATGACTTGATTGAACATTTTTAAAAAATATAGTAGGCTAATTGAATATTTTAAAAGCACAATGGCTAATTGCTTAAAACACTACAACCACAGTGATGTAAAAGTACTTTTTGCCTATTTCTATTTATTTAATTTATTTTAATTTCTGTCTGTCGTTATATGTCTTTAGTGACAGAATGTGTAGCTATAGGTGTTCTTCAGGCTTGAAGAATAGCCTTGGTCAATGCCTAGTGGGTGGTTTGACCAAGCTTAATCTCTTAACTGGTTTTGTTTCTGGATTTATAAGTGTTTCAATGGTGTAGTGTTTATGAAAGGCTATAACAACATACTAAGTTTGGACTCTAAATATAACATAACAAGAAGTTATAGAGGTTCAAAGTGACTATCCGACCTGTTCTTGGGTTTCTGGGTAGCCCAAAACAGTAGTCAATTTTGGTTAACTACTTTGGTGCTTCAATATCTTTCAAACTATGTAATAGATGTGTGTTTTAACCGTTGTAATTTGAAGTTTATATACTAAATTACAAAGGTGTAGTACTGACTTGGTCGAAGTAACATCATAAGGGGATTATCTAAGCCAGTCAAAGTTTTGTCAGAAGCCTATAGATGTTGTTCTTCATTTTTAAGGTTTTCCAAAAAATGGATTTGTGAACGGTCAACGATATTTGACCATTAATTCTAGTCAACCTATGTATTAATTAAGCATTAGAGTGTCACAGTTATGTAGTATGCACATCAAGGTATATTAGCATAACACTGTTATAGCCTAACAACAATCCAATTTGAAGATCTGAGCCAGTCAAACGGTTGTCAGAGTTTTCTTGAAAATTTTCTGGAATTTCCAAAAAATAGAAACTTGTAATCGGTCAACGACCTTTGACCACTTATAACTGTCAGTGTTTTAATCCAATGAGCATGATTTCAATTCTAGGTTACTAAGCTCATGTCATACTACAACTATGATGCAACTAACAGAGCAAAATATTAATACCACGTGAAGATCTAGGGCTCTTACATTAGGCTATCAGACCTATTTTTTCAAAATTTCCAGATTGCATAAAACATCACTTTGATGCATCTAGATGTTATGAAAACATGTTCTATCAACCCAAAACATTAACTATGATGTTATTACACATAATTAAACAAAAAAAAAACAACAAATCTAACAAAGCATCAAAGCTCTAGGGTAAAGTTAGGGTTTTTACCTTTCTTGAGCAAAACTTGCTTTCTACCCTTTGATTCTGATCTTACTACTGCTAGGGCTTCTTATGTTATTTAGTATAAGTATATTGGTTGAGTAAATTTGTTGGTTTGGTCAGATATAAGGCTATTATTTATAGAACTAGCAATTTAGGGTTTTATGGTCATTTTTCCAACTTTTGTCTCCACAAATATTTAGCTAAGGGACTTGTGATGCTATGACCAGGTGTTTAGTGCCCAAATGAGATTGGGATGAGCTTGGTGGTGGTGGCACATGCTTGTGAGCTACTTCACTTAATTAGTAAGTTTAATCTTGCCCTAATTCTCACTAATTGAGATTAGGATTTTTGTTTTTGAGTTTAGGATAACTTAATGAAGTTATTAACACCTAATTTAAGTTTATTTATCATAATTAGGGTTTACGATAACCTAATTAGGGTTTTTATTACTAAATTATGATTAGGGATTAGAATTTAGGGTTAGGGTTTGGTAATCTAGGGTTAAGATTTCCTAATTAGGTGTGAGGGTTTCATAAATTAGGGTTTACACATATCCCAACAAGCACGATAAAACTTTTTGTCAGTGAAAGCACGACAAAAAAGCTTGTCAAAACAAACATACCACAAAGTCCGAATACGGAAGAAAAATTTTAAGCACAATGTGTCAAGCACGACATTTTTCGGAGAAAATTTTATTTGACCTAATTCTTCAATAGAGTATATAATAACATAATACGCATTCAGAACGTAGAGATTTTTATTGATAGATACAAAATTTACATAACCGAGTCTTATTAGGGTTTTGGGATTTCACATTCACTGTGACGAACGAGATTTTTGTAAATAACATTAAATATTTATTAATTAGATTGAATAAATATTTTTATTAATTTATTTGTTGAGATATATAAATATTTGATGGAATTATGGTAGATTAATTTAATTAAATATGTTGCATTAATTAAATTAATGAGGAATAATGTTATAATTCAAAGTGTGAATTTAATCGAGATTATGAAATTAAATGAGTTGTTAAATAATTTTAATGTTATTCTAATTGATTAAATAATTAATTAGAGATTTATCGAGAATATAAATTATGTTTTATATTTAATAAATGAGAATTTTAATTATGTGATGATTTGATTTAATAAGTAATATTTTCTTTTATTTAATTGAAATTAAATAATATTATTTGATTAATTAAATTGTGACAACCAAACTATATAATAAACAAGTTAATTAAAATATTGGGAAAGGAATTAAATTAAAACAAACCAAACATGGCTTTAACAACATGGGAGTAGTTAAGGCCATGGTGTGCTTAAACGCTACCCATGTTGTGCCATTTAACGTTAGTTGATGTTATGCGTCAGTTCATTATTTTGGCAAACCTGGAGAGCAAAAACTCAGAGAAGGAAAAGAGAGAAAAGAGAGAGCTTTGAGAGATTGAAGAAGAAGAAGAAGAAGAAGAAGAAGAAGAAGAAGAAGAAGTTAGAATTAAAAGAGTTTCTATCATCTTCTATTAATCTTAACAGAGTTAACAAGGGTAATTTCTTAATCCCAAGTTTTAATTCATGTTTTTAACTTTTCTCCAGAAACGTATATTTAAGTTCTCTGTTAATTGAAATTCATGCTTTATTTGTTAAAAACTTGATGTTAGATGTTTATTAGCATATATAGTTCATCTTCTATTATGACGAAGTATGAGTTATTGTGGATCGATTGACGAAATCAACATACTTCTTACCGATCAAGATCAGATTTAACATGGAAAAGCTGGCGAAATTGTGTGTGAAGGAAATTGTTTCAAGGCACGGTGTTCCAGTATCTATAGTCTTTGATCGAGATCCGCGTTTTATGTCGAACTTTTGGAAACGACTACAGGAATGCTTGGGAACACAATTGAGAATGAGTAGTGTGAGACCCCGAATTTTATGAAATAAAAGTATTCAATTTTTCTATTTTGGTGAATAGTTAAATTGATAAAAGTTTAAAGTTAAGGGTGACATTTGAAAATTTTTCAAAGTAAGCAAGTTGTCATAAAATAATCGGTGGTAAAATACGCGTGGTTGCATAGTAGCACACGGTATTGATTATTAATGCTTACGTGAGAAGTCACTTAATTTGATTCAATTATTGTCGATATTTTTATATTATTAAATCAATAATTGAGATAACAAAGTTATTAATATTATTATTTGCAATATTAACAATATCTAGAAGTTTTGCCAAGGAGAGGTTTGGTCACCTAATTGCGCGCCAATAGGGAGAAATCCTTATTGGAAAGCCCCTTCTTTCTTGGGAACAACCTGGTCTATTAATAGTGTGAATTATAATAATAATGATGAAGTTTTGTTTTATTACTATTATTAATGTAATAAAACAGAAAAGCTTTTTATATAAAATAGAATACTTTTATAAAGTTATTCGTTTTATTAGACTATAAATAGAATATATTATATTCTATTATGCATAGTGTTTTGCATAGTAAAATCTTTTTATATAAAACAAAATACTTTTATAGAGTTATTTGTTTTATTAGACAATAATTAGATTATATTATATTTTATTATGCATAGTGTTTGTATAGTGCCTACATAGTGTTTGCATAGTAAAATCTTTTTATATAAAACAAAATACTTTTATAAAGTTATTCGTTTTATTAGATTATAAATAGAATATATAATATTTTATTTAAAAGATTTTGTTTTATTAGATTATTTTATAGTAAACCAATCTGGAACGTCCATTTAAAAGTAAATCAATTTGGACCGTTCAGGAATTAGTTACTATTCAGTCCATTCTCCTATAAATAGAAGTATATTCCTTCATTATTTCTTACGAATTCACTAAAACTCTAGAGAGAGAAACTATAGAGAGAAAGAAGAAAAGTATTCTGTTACTTCACTACTCCTATATCCAGTTTGTTCTAAGGTAATGGATATTATTTGTTGTACTCGTAAGGGGTATTATTTTTTTCGTATTCATGAAGAGAGCTTCTGTTATTCCATTCTTTATTATTATGTTGGAATAACCTGTATATGCAAAGTACCGCATACATGGTAAAATTCTTCTATTATTCCATTCTTTATTATTCCGCCTAATATCCTCGTATCAGACGCTCACGCATGACATTCGGTTCCATTATTTATTATTCTCGCTTAATATCCTATCTGCAATGCGTACGCATGACCTGGTTCCATTCTTTATTATTATGTTGGAATAACCTGTATATGTGAAGTACCGCATACATGGTGAAATTCTTCTATTATTTCATTCATTATTATTCTGTCGGAATATCCCGTCTGTGCGTTTACGCATGACCTGGTTCCATTATTTATTATTCTGTTGGGAATAACCTGTCTGTGCGATCTCTCGCATGCATGGTGAATTCTTCAGTTATTTCATTCTTTATTATTCTATTGAATAACTCGCTCATGTGGATTACCACATGCATGGTGAATGATCCTTTGTATTCATTCCTTATTAAATTGTGGAAATGATCTGTTTACGTGGATTATGATGAAAGTCATAATAAAAGCATTGGACTGATTAAAATCATGGGTATATGTAGTATTAGTAAGTGTTATGATGAGTTATGTTGGTTATTATGTGAAAATATGAAAGTTTCTTAGAAATCACAAAGGGTTGAAAATCAGATTTTGGTGAAATGGAACATGAAATTCAATTGACCATATCTCCTATTATATTTCGATTTTTTGAGTGTGGTCAAGTTCTAGAGTTAGATCTATGAGTTTTCTAACTTATCCAGGTGGAATCACTGGAAAAGTGTTATAGATTTTCGTGTGGACTAATTTTAGCAAAGGAGTCAAAAGCTGTAAAATATGAAAAAGCTACTGCCCAGAAATTTAAAAGGGCATTTTCGGCCACTTAATTTGTGAGAAAATTTTTGGCCTTTTGGGACATGGGAATATATGGTATAAAGTACCTCCTGTCCAAAAATGAGCTCATTCCGACTTAAAATGAGTAAGTTATGACTATTTCAATATTAACGCTATAACCGAAGTTTTATAACTCCAATAACCATGAAATTTAAACTGGAAGCTCACGTTAACATGTGTAAGATTCTGCCAAGATTTGAGAATTTCTGGAGTTAAACTTGAGGTAGCTAATTTCTTAAGGAATTAATTAGAAATTAATTTTTGAAAAATATCAAATGAATTTAAAAAATTCCGATAAAAATATATGTTCAATATGGTACTATATTCTGCTAAATCCCAGAAAAGAAATATTTTTTGGACTGATTTGGTATTTTTTATGAAAATGATCTAGTTATGTGTAAATGAGTTAAATATGTTATGTGAAGTAACAAAGTTGGAAAATAGGATTTTATGGCTTGGAAATCCTATATAGGGTATATGGAGATTTTTGATGAGGGATTTGATCATTGGTGATGAAATCTTATGAGTATGGGAATTTTGAATGATTAAATGCATTATTTGGTAAAGTGTAAACAATTGAAATAAATTATTTATAAGTTTAAGAAGTGATTAAAATATTGTTATAATATTAATAATATTAGATTATGAGTTTATTAAGTGATTGATAATATTTGGATAAAATCTTTAATATTTATCCTTATTTTCGTTTGATTAATGCTTATATTATTGTCATCATTCTCATGCTTGTGCTGTATTAAAAGTCATCTGTGGCCTGTAGTGCATAGATGGACTTGGTATGATTATGACCAGGGATTATTCGGTATAATCATGACCGTAATGTTATAAATGATGTGGTAAAAGTCATCTTTGGTCCGTAGTGCATAGATGGACTTGGTATGATTATGACCAGGGATTATTCGGTATAATCATGACCATAATGGAAAACACAAATATCCTTGGCTCGTAGTGCATGGATAATTCGTGGTCGTGATACTATTAAGCTGAGTCTCAGCATTATTGGTTTTACAATTGTATATCTTTGGCCTGTAGTGCAAAGATGAACTGTTGATTATTGGTTATACAGTTGTTTATCTTTAGTCGTAGTGCAAAGATGAATTTATTAGTATGATTATGAGTAGGAATTGTGATTTGGTATAACCATAGTTTTTTATTTTTCAGGTGAAGATAGGTGATGTAAATTATCCTCGTCCTGGGTGCGAAAAGTAATTCAGAATCACAATTATGATTATGAGTTATTCATATAATTGTGGACATGAATTTTTGATTGATCTTACAGGGATAAAAAATTATTGGTGGACTTTTAACATGGAGAAGATAATAGACCTGATGGTCTATTTGACTCTTTTAATGGATTGCTCGTTCCGCTGCTACTATGGTTGAAAAGTTTTATCATCTACCATATGTTCTAAATCTCTGATTTATTATTGACGAAGGCTATTGATAATTTAATTATCTTTAGTCATGATATTCTTTACTGGGCTAGTTGTGCTCACCCTTTTTGCTTCACAATTCCTTTCAAGTAATAAGAGTGTTACCGAGTCAAGCGGGGATAATAGGGGAATAGAACGGTGGTTTATAGCTGTTGAGGTTCTCCCTAAATAGTATGGAAATAATTTTATTGAGAACTTTAGATAAGTGTGTCGTATTGTATACGTCATTTGATATTTAATTTTGGTGAACCGAATAGGGTGAGGTGAACCTAACTTTGGAAGGGTGTTTTGCACTATCATACAAAATGTCTAATGGCATACAACCTCGTGTTATCATAAGACAGGGTTGTGCACATCCACTTGCTGAGTATAACTACGAGCACCACCTATATGATCTTGGAGTTTATTTGAAATATAATTTTCACTTGGAGATAGTGGAGATAGTTATATGTCAAGAGAAGACTCACCATTAGAAGGAACATGATAGTAATCTTCTCGTTTTTCTTTGGGGTCTATTGGGTCAACCAAGGATAATTCTCTGGACATATGATATTTATCATAACTTAGATTCATGGCCTCCTATGTACAAAGGTTTCCTTGAGCACTTCCCAAAGATTTTAATTTCTAAAACAGTTTTTGACTGTACTTTTATGTAACGTACCATTGTAAGGTTGTGGTCGAGGCACCATGAGAGTTACATACATTTGTATTAAAACTCACAATATACTTGTCGTCGTATTTTGCACGATAGTTGTATAAATGAAGTTGCCAGTAGTGTATTTTTTGGCGACCCAAGATGGGTGATGTATACCTATTTTGGGGGAGTCACAAGTAGGGCATATCATCCTCAAACAGATGGCCAAAGCGAAAGGACAATACAGACATTAGAGGATATGCTAAGAGCTTGTATTATGGATTTCAAAGAAAATTGGGATGACCACCTACTATTGGTGGAATTCGCTTACAATAATAGTTACCACGCAAGTATTGACATGTCGTCTTACGAAGCGTTGTACGATAGAAAATGCAGAACTCTATTATGTTGGGATGAAGTTGGTGAACGTCAATTGCTAAGACCATTATTGGTACAATATACCGCCGAGATTGTCATGATGATCAAGATAAGATTGATAGCTGCTAAAGATAGACAGAAAAATATGCTGATCAACACCGACAGAATCGAGAATTTGAATCTGGTAGCTACATTTTCTTGAAAGTGTCTCCCTGGAAGGGAAAGATCAGATTTGGTATAAGAAGGGAAAATTGAGCCCGAGGTTCATTGGACCCTTCAAAGTCTTGCAAAGAATTGGTGAAGTTGCCTATTAAGTAACCTTACCTCCATCCTTAGAACATATCCATAATGTTTTCCATGTTTCTGTCTTACGATCGTATAAGCCCGATTACCAGCACGTCATGAATACGAACCCTTGCAATTTGAGAAAGATTTGTCTTATGAAAAAGTTCATGTTCAAATAGTCGACAGGAAAGAACAAGTACTCAGAAATAAAGTAATACCTTCTGTTAAGGTAATTTGGAGGAACCACAACGCTAAAGAAACTACGTGGGAACTCGGAGAGCATATGATGAAGAATTACTCTCATTTATTTGCTTAATTATGTGTAGCGATTCTGGGGACAAAATCTTTGTAAGGGGGAGAATGTAACGGGACGAATTGATTGAATCGTGATTCTGGGGACATAATCCTTTTAAGGGGGAAAAGATGTGGCGAACGAGATTTTTGTAAATAATATTAAATATTTATTGAATTGAATAAATATTTTTATTAATTTATTTATTGAGATATATAAATATTTGATGGAATTGTGGTAGATTAATTTAATTAAATGTGTTACATTAATTAAATTAATGAGGAATAATGTTATAATTCAAAGTGTGAATTTAATTGAGATTATTAAAGTAAATGAGTTGTTAAATAATTTTAATATTATTCTAAATGATTAAATAATTAATTAGAGATTTATCGAGAATATAAATGATGTGTTATATTTAATAAAAGAGAATTTTAATTATGTGATGATTTGATTTAATAAGTAATATTGTCTTTTATTTAATTGAAATTAAATAATATTATTTGATTAATTAAAGTGTGACAACCAAACTATATAATAAACAAGTTAATTAAAATAATGGGAAAGGAATTAAATTAAAACAAACCAAACATGGCTTTAACAACATGGGAGCAGTTAAGGCCAGGGTGCGCTTAACCGCTACCCATGTTGCTCCATTTAACGCCAGTTGATGTTATACGTCAGTTCATTATTTTGGCAAACCTGGAGAGCAAAAACTTAGAGAAGGAAAACAGAGAAAATAGAGAGCTTTGAGAGATTGAAGAAGAAGAAGTTAGAATTAAAGGAGTTTTTATCAACTTCTATTAATCTTAACGGAGTTAGCAAGGGTAATTTCTTAATCCCAAGTTTCAATTCATGTTTTTAACTTTTCTCCATAAACGTATATTTAAGTTCTTTGTTAATTGAAATTCATGATTTATTTGTTAAAAACTTGATGTCGATGTTTATTAGCATATATAGTTCAATTATATATGATTTATATGTGTTTTAGAGTAACTAATCCATGAAATCATGTTCAAATTGGAGTTTTATAGTTTTACAGAGAAAATATATGAATATGGCTTATAAGTACACAAATTTATGTTTAATTTGCATATTAAATGATAAATTGATGGATGATTATGTTTATACATGTAAAAACGAAAAGAACAAAACTTAAACCGACTGATTTGGTGTTATAACGAATCTGTAAATTGGGATTTCATGAAATTTGATGAAACTTTGAAAAATGGCAAGAACATGAAAATTATGAGTTCAAATTTTGTTTTTTTATGTGATTTAAGTTGTCAAAAGCATGTTAAGAATGTCATTAAATATTTCTGTTAAATTCAGAACAAATGGGTAATATTGAATTTATTGTTTATATGAAGTTTTGGCCTAAATTTGGTTTTCTGCTGTGTTCTTTCGTAAACTGCAAAATTGGATATTGGGTAGCCGTGTCATAAGTCCTCAAAGTCAGGGTTCGGCTTCGGCCAGAATTCGACTTCAGATGGTGTCATATGTATTCGGGGTCATAGTTCGGCCTTCTACCAAGTTCATTCCGGATTAAGGTCATGACTTTGAGCTAAAAATCCGAGTTCGATTTCATCGAGCTCATCTGATGACGTCATGTATATGTGAATGATGATAATGAATAGAACTTAAACTAAGTTAACAAGTTGTACTGAAAGTGCGAACTGAACTTATAAATGTAACCAATAAATGTTGCGAATACATATGATATGTGTGTAGGATTAAGTTGAGGAACGTGGTTAGTAAGTGTGTAATCTTCACACGAGGCAAGTTTTTAAACCTTATTTCTTTACATTGAGCAAGTTCTTAAATCTTATTTTCATTGAGCAAGCTTCACATTCTTACTTCAAACTGTTCAAGGCTTAATTATTCATGTTTATGCTTTAAAATGAAATGTTCTAATTCTTATGAAGTATTACTTCTATTTTACAAAGTTCATTAAATTATATGGAATTGAGATCCAATCCTTGATTTAATTATTGATATCGATATTGCATTGAAACCTTGAATAGATAGGGATTCCCTATTGATTCAACTAATCCTTAGTTGATGATTTTTGAACTCTAAATTACCCTTGAAGCTAATCCAAACCAAACTTTCTTTGGTGCGGACTCTAATGTCAAACTAAGATGAATAACCCTATTATAGGGGATTAATTATGCTTTAGCATTAAGATATTGTGCATAGTATGATACTAAGAGATGATCCCCCTAAGTACGTGAAGAAGAGTCCATAGTCTTATGAATGTTAAAGGTTTCAAGTATAAACACTTGACAAACTAGGACATTGTTCAAGGTCTTATGACCCTCAGAAGTTCTTTTGATTCTTGTTATTCATTCTTGCTTCAAAAGTCGAGTTTCTTATTTCAGAAGTCTTTGATTCACTCACATGTTTTTATTTTATTGTTATATTATTATACTTTTGGGCAATCGTGCTCACTCTTGCGTAATAATAATATTACAGTTAAGAACGAAAGGTCCGACGAGCATTCTACTAGCAAAGGCAAGGGCAAGGTTAACAAGTGATGAAGGCTTGTTGTTTATTTGATATATTTATGTTTCAGACTTATGTTAAAGTGGTGTAAGACTTATTATTTGTTTATGATTTAACATTTGAGATTTAAGGTTAGTATGACCTGGGATTAATGTATTTAAAATCAGATGTTGTAACTCCATAAGGAGAGGATTTATTCTATCTATTTTATGGTTTTCATTTATTATGGGTAGATAGACTTATGATGTTTGTACAGTGAAAACCAAATCCCGTGGGAATTGAAGTACACAGATTTGGGGGTGTCACAAGTTGGTATCAAAGTTGTAGGTTATGAACCTGAGGTGGGGGAACAAACTTAGGTATCCTTATGGGATATCGAGAACATAGTGGTGATAAACTATTATTGAGTTCTAAGAAATGAATTCCTTAATTCATTGAAGATAATAAAATACATTATGTGCTTATGTGATAAACTTATGTACTCGTGAGTATCGATTAGTAACTAAACTTAAAACTACATTGTCAGGATGTCAGATGTTGGAGGATCTAACCGAGCTGGGGAGGATGAACCCCGTGTACCTAGAGAGGAGGAACCTCGAGACATTCATTTGTCCAGGAACAGTTGGTACAAAGAGATCCATCTCCATTGATCACTGTTGTGGGTTAGGAGCATGTGTCTGAGATTGATCCGGAGGAGGATCCTGGGGAGGAAGAGGAGGAAGATGAGTTCCTACCAAACTCTATTGCAGCTTAGATGTATGATGAGGTGTATGAACGCAATATTGAGTTGCAGGATAGAGTCAGAGAGTTGGAGGGATTGGCAGATGCATGCCAGGCCACTATAGGTCAAAAGAATGAGGAAATCCAAGGGCTTAATACATGTCTTGGAAATGTGGAGTGGAAATTAGTTCACTTAGAGGGTGAAAATGAGGAGCTGGTGGCAGAGGTTGCAAAGCTGAAGGATGATTTGAGAGAGGAGTCCGCCAAGTAAGTCAGAGCTGAAGATGCTTACGAGCAAGCTTCTCAGAGAGCAGATACAGCCGAGGAAGAGGTGCAAGCAAAGAAGGTTAAGATGGTGGAAATGGATTATGCATTCAACACTGCGGTGAACAAGGCCCAGGATCGAGTTATGTACTATCCAATTCAGTTCAAGGACTTACCATGGTATATGCTGGATCGTAGGACGATGTTTTATATCATGGAAGAAGAGCGCAGAGAAGTTGTTCGACGTCTTAATAAGCCATGATAGGAAAAATATAAATTATGTGAATATCTATGGTAGTTAATGATGTAAATTCCAGTGTAAATAAAAGTAATGGAATATGATGATTTAATCCTGAAGATTCTTTATCTCGAGATAGTTGATGTAAATAGTAGTGATGCTATCGTATTATGTTAAAACATTCGATTTAAATAAAATATCAGAGTTTATTTGAGAATATGTGTTAAGTTATCATGTTTAAATGTTTAAGTTATTCCTTAAATATTTAAAGGATTGAATAAAGACCTAATAAGTGTATATTTTAACAGAAATATATAGCCAGGAAGAAGACCAAACCGTCAACCGGCCCAAGAAGGATCGACAAACAACAACAACGAATCTAATGCTAACCCCGTTCAACAGTTGGTGAACTTACTGGCTGGAGCAATTAACAATCAACCTCAAACTCCATCAAATATGACGTTCAAGGATTTCAAGGCGATGGGACCGCCAGAGTTTAAAGGCACCATGAACCCGATAGAAGCCCAAACTTGGGTTATGGAGATGGAAAAAGTTTTTGACGTTGCTAGAGTTAGAGAGGATCAAAAAACCGTTTATGCAACGTTCATGCTGAACATAGAAGCCAGTTATTGATGCCAAGCAAATAAGGTCTGTGGGGAGAAGGTGTGATCAAATAGGAAAGGTTTAAGGAGATGTTCTTCGAGATGTACTTCCCGATAAGCTCACAGAGCTAAATAGAGGTACAATTTCTGGAATTAAAGCAAGGCAATATGTCCATATCAGACTATGTGGAAAAATTCAATGAGTTGGCTAGGTTCGCCACGTATCAAGTACACACGGATGAGAGGAAAACAAGAAGGTTTAAACAGGGACTGAAACCCTGGTTATATAGCAAAGTGTAAATATTTTAGCTGAACACTTTTGCAAGAGTATTGGAAAAGGCCATCCTCGCTGAAGGTGGGAGCTATGCGGTGACCAAGTACAATCAAGATCAGAAGAAGAAGAAGAAGAAGAAGAGTGAAAATGAGGGAAATAATAAGGCCAGTGGCAACAACATAGGAGGAAGTAACAATAAGAAAAGGAGGTGGACTGACAACTCGTCAACGAGAAATCAATAAGGAGGTCAAAAGAAGAGGATTGAAGCATGCCCGACCTGCGGGAAAGCTCACCTAGGAGTCTGTATGAAAGGGAAAAGAGTTTGCTATAATTGTGGTAAGGAAGGCCACATAGCACCGAACTGCTCTAACCCAAAGAAGGGCGCCTACTTCACATGTGGGTTAAAGGACCACTTGGCTAGGAATTGTCCCAAAAAAGGATCTGGAGGGGAAGGAACAGGAGGGAACAAGGGAAACAGCGGTGGCAATGCTCTAACTATCATAGGACCATCCACAACCAACATACCAACCGCCAGGACATTCAACATGACAGTGCAGGATGCTGTGAAGTCTCGCGCTGTGGTGTCAGGTATCATTCCAATCAATAAAGTTAATGCTTATGTATTATTCATTTATATCCGATGACTTTGCTAAGAACTTGGAATTGCCTAAGGATGAGTTAGAATACCCCATGAACACGGAGATTGCGAATAGAGAATTAATCCTTGTTAAGTATGTACACAAGAAATGTAGGGTGGATATTAAGGGTAACATTATGAATGTAGATCTTATCCCTATCAGACTTGAGGAATTTGACGTTATCTTGGGAATGGATTGGTTATTCAATTACGGGGTTGTAATTGATTGCCAGAAGGAATGTATTAACCTTATGACTCCGTTAAAGGTTGTGTGTTATGGCAACAAGTCTCCTAGACAAGGGAGTTGTCTGATGATGATGCAGGCCAGGAAGTTGTTAAGACAAGGCTGTGTAGGATATTTAGCTTACATAGTCGACAGTCGTAAAGAGAACCCGAAGTTAGAAGAGATACCAGTAGTGAGGGACTTCGCAGACGTATTTTTAGATGATCTTCCAGGACTTCCGCCAGACAGAGAGGTTGAGTTTGTGATCGATTTGGCGCCAGGAATGGCTCCAATATCGAAGGCACCATACCGGATGGCTCTAGTAGAGATGAAAGAATTAATGGTACAACTACAAGAGTTACTAGGCAAGAAATACATTCAACTAAGCATATCGCCGTAGGGAGCACCGATGTTATTTGGGAAGAAGAAGGACGGGACGATGCGACTCTGCATCGACTACAGAGAACTGAATAAGGTCACGATTAAGAATAGATATCCATTACCGAGGATCGATGACCTGTTTAATCAATTGAAGGTAGCGAGATACTTTTCAAAGATAGACTTGAGGAATGATTATCATCAGCTGAAGGTGAGTCCAGAGGATTTATCAAAGATAGTGTTCAGAACTCGATATGGTCACTACAAATTTCTAGTGATGTCATTTGGTCTAACAAATGCTCCTGCAACGTTTATGGACCTGATGAACAGGGTATTTAAACCATTTTTGGATAAATTCGTGGTGGTGTTCATCGATGACATTTTGGTATACTCAAAAACCAAGGAAGAACATGTAGAGCATTTTAAGGTAACGTTAGAGATGTTGAGAAGGGAGAAGTTGTATGCCAAGTTTTTGAAATGTGAATTTTGGATCGAGCGGGTACAATTTCTCAAAAATATGATTGATAAGGATAGAATTTCGGTAGACCCCTCCAAAGTCGAAGCTGTGATGAACTGGGAACAGCCAAAAATGCCGTCAGAAGTGAGAAGTTTTCTTGGATTGGCAGGTTATTACAGAAGATTCATTCAGGACTTTTCCAAGATCGCAACTACGCTGACGAATTTTACTAGGAAAGTTGTGAAATTCGTTTGGACGAAGAGTGTGAGGAAAACTTTCGAGAACTTAAGAAGAGGTTGAGTACAACACTTGTGTTATCTCTTCCAAATGACACAGGAAATTTTATGGTTTATAGTAATGCTTCGCACAAAGGACTTGGTTGTGTGCTTATGCAAAACGGCAGGGTCATTGCGTATGTGTCACGACAATTGAAGGACTGTGAGAAGGGGTATCCGACCCATGACTTGGAGTTAGCTGTAGTGGTATTCACTTTGAAAATCTAGAGGCACTATCTCTAAGGGGAGACGTGTGAAATATATACGAACCACAAGAGTCTAAAATTTATTTTTACACAGAAGGACTTTAATATGCGCCAGAGAAGGTGGTTGGAATTAATTAAGGACTACGATTGCGAGATTCTATACCATCCGGGTAAAGAAAATGTGGTTGTCGACGCCTCAAGTAGAAAGGGTCGAGAGAAATTGATGATGTTGACTACTAAGGAGGAGCTAATTTCAGCGATGGAGAAGCTGGAATTAGAAGTGAAGTATCCTATGGAGATTGACAAGAAGTTGTTCCAGATGCAAGTCGACACAACTTTGCTGGATAAAGTTAAGGAGGCTCAACTTCAGCACAAACAATGTGAGAAGGTGAAAAAGATAATATCTAAAGGAATCGAACCAAGATTCAAGATAGATAGTGAGGGACTACTGAGATTTGAGAGCATAGTTTGGGTACCGCCAGTGCCTGAAATTAAGGAAGATATTTTGAGTGAGGCTCATAGCTCATGATATTCGATTCACCCTGGTAGTACCAAGATGTACCAAGATCTTCGACAACATTTCTGGTGGCCAAATTTGAAACGAGATGTTGTAGAGTGTGTTGCTAAGTGTTTGACATGTCAGAAAGTGAAAGTAGAGCATCAGAGGTCGAGTGGGTTGCTACAACCTTTAGAGATCCTAGAATGGAAATGGGAACATATTACTATGGATTTCGTGGTTAGCCTTTCGACAACTCGGAAAGGCTATTACGCAGTATGGGTTATTGTGGATCGAGATCAGATTTAACTTGGATCAGCTGGCGAAATTGTATGTGAAGGAAATTGTTTCAAGGCACGGTGATCCAGTTTCTATATTCTTTGATCGAGATCCGCGTTTTACGTCAAACTTTTGGAAACGACTACAGGAATGCTTGGGAACGTAATTGAGAATGAGTACGGCATACCATCCTCAAACAGATGGCCAAAGCGAAAGGACAATACAGACATTAGAGGATATGCTAAGAGCTTGTATTATAGACTTCAAAGAAAATTAGGATGGCCACCTACCATTGGTGGAATTAGCTTACAATAACAGTTACCATGCAAGTATTGGCATGCCGTCTTACGAAGCGTTGCACGATAGAAAATGCAGAACTCCATTATATTGGGATGAAGTTAATGAACTTCAATTGCTAGGACCAGAATTGGTACAATAGACCGCCAAGATTGTCAAGGTGATCAGGATAAGATTGATAGCTTCTCAAGACAGACAGAAAAAATATGCTGATTAACACCGACAGAATCGAGAATTTGAATCTGGTAGCAACGTTTTCTTTAAAGTGTCTCCTTGGAAGGGAAAGATCCGATTTGGTATAAGAAGGGAAAATTGAGCCCGAGGTTCATTGGACCCTTCAAAGTTTTTCAAAGAATTAGTGAAGTTGCCTATAAGGTAGCCTTACCTCCGGCCTTAGAACATATCCATAATGTTTTCCATGTTTCTGTCTTACGACCGTATAAGCCCGTTTACAAGCACGTCATAGAATAAGAACCCCTGTAATTTGAGAAAGATTTGTCTTATGAAGAAGTTCATGTTCAAATAGTCGACAGGAAAGAACAAGTACTCAGAAATAAAGTAATACCTTCTGTTAAGGTAATTTGGAGGAACCACAACGCTAAAGAAGCTACGTGGGAAATCGAAGAGCATATGATGAAGAATTACCCTCATTTATTTGCTTAATTATGTTTAGTGATTCTGGGGACAGAATCTTTGTAAGGGGGAGAATGTAACGGGACAAATTGATTGAGTCGTGATTCTGGGGACACAATCCTTTTAAGGGGGGAAAGATGTGACGAACGAGATTTTTATAAATAATATTAAATATTTATTGAATTGATTAAATATTTTTATTAATTTATTTATTGAGATATATAAATATTTGATGGAATTGTGGTAGATTACTTTAATTAAATATGTTACACTAATTAAATTAATGAGGAATAATGTTATAATTCAAAGTGTGAATTTAATTGAGATTATTAAATTAAATGAGTTGTTAAATAATTTTAATGTTATTCTAAATGATTAAATAATTAATTAGAGATTTATCGAGAATATAAATGATGTGTTATATTTAATAAAAGAGAATTTTAATTATGTGATGATTTAATTTAATAAGTAATATTGTCTTTTATTTAATTGAAATTAAATAATTTTATTTGATGAATTAAAGTGTGACAACCAAACTATATAATAAACAAGTTACTTAAAATAATGGGAAAGAAATTAAATTAAAACCAAACATGGCTTTAACAACATGGGAGCAGTTAAGGCCAAGGTGCGCTTAAATGCTACCCATGTTGTGCCATTTAACGTCAGTTGATGTTATGCGTCAGTTCATTATTTTGGCAAACCTGGAGAGCAAAAACTCAGAGAAGGAAAAGAGAGAGCTTTGAGATATTGAAGAAGAAGAAGTTTGAATTAAAAGATTTTCTATCATCTTCTATTAATCTTAACAGAGTTAACAAGGGTAATTTCTTAATCCCATGTTTTAATTCATGTTTTTAACTTTTCTCCATAAACGTATATTTAAGTTCTCTGTTAATTGTAATTCATGATTTATTTGTTAAAACCTTGATGTTAGATGTTTATTAGCATATATAGTTCAATTATATATAAGATTTATATGTGGTTTAGAGAAACTAATCCATGAAATCATGTTCAAATTGGAGTTTTATAGTTTTATAGAGAAAAATATATGAATATGGCTTATAAGTACAAAATTTTTTGTTTAAATTGGACATTAAACGATAAATTAATGGATGATTATGTTTATACATGTAAAACAAAAAGAACAAAACTTAAACAGACTAATTTGGTGTTATAACAAATCTGTAAATTGGTATTTCATGAAATTTGACGAAACTTTGAAAAATGGAAAGAACATGAAAATTATTAGTTCAAATTCAGCTTTTTATGTGATTTAATTTGTCAAAAGCATGCTAAGAATGTCATTAAATGTTTCTGTTAAGTTCAAAACACATGGGTAATATTGAATTCATTGTTTATATGAAGTTTTGGCCTAATTTGGTTTTCTACTGTGTTCATTCGCAATCTGCAGAATTTGATACTGGGTAGCCATGTCATAAGTCCCCGAAGTCAGGGTTCGGCCTCGGCCAGGATTCGACTTCGGATAGCGTCATGTGTCTTCAGAGTCAGAGTTTGGTTTCGGTCAAAGTTTGACTTCAGATGGCGTCATATGTCTTCGGAGTCAGAGTTCGGATTCGACCGAAATTCAAATTCGGATGGCGTCATATGTCTTCGAGGTCAGAGTTCGTCTTCGACTGAAGTTCGGCTCCGGATGGCGTCATGACTTCGAAAGCAAGAAATTCAGAGTTCAGCTTTGGTCGAAGGTCGGCTCCGGATGACGTCATGTATATATGAATGATGATACTGAATAGAACTTAAACTAAGTTAACAAGTTGTACTGAAAGTGGGAACTAAACTTATAAATGTAACTATAAAATGTTGCGAATACATATGATATGTGTGTAGGATTAAGTTAAGGAACGTGGTTAGTAAGCGTGTAATTTACGCACGAGGAAAGTTTCTAAACCTTACTTCTTTACATTGAGCAAGTTTCTAAATCCTATTCTTACATTGAGCAAGTTCTTAAATCTTATTATTATTGAGCAAGCTTTGTATTCTTACTTCAAAATGTTCAAGGCTTAATTATTCATGTTTATGCTTTAAAATGAAATGTTCTAATTCTTTTGAAGTATTATTATATGGAATTGAGATCCAATCCTTGATTTAATTATTGATATTGATATTTCATTGAAACCTTGAATAGATAGTGATTCCCTATTGATTCAACTAATCCTTAGTTGATGATTTTTGAACTCTAAATTACCCTTGAAGCTAATCCAAACCAAACTTCCTTTGGTGCGGACTCTAATGTCAAACTGAGATGAACAACCCTGTTATAGGGGATTAATTATGCTTTAGCATTAAGATATTGTGCACAGTATGGTACTAAGGGCTGATCACCCTAAGTACGAGAAGAAGAGTCCATAGTCTTATGACTATTAAAGGTTTCAAGTATAAACACCTGACAACCTAAGACATAGTTCAAGGTCTTATGACCCTTAGAAGTTCTTTTAATTCTTGTTATTCATTCTTGATTCAAAAGTCGAGTTTCTTATTTCAGAAGTCTTTGATTCATTCACATGTTATTATTTTATTGTTATATTATTATACTTGTGGTCAATCGTGCTCACTCTTGCATAATAATAACATTGCAGTTAAGAACGAAAGGTCCGACGAGCCTTCTACTAGCAAAGGCAAGGGCAAGGTTAACAAATGATGAAGACCTTTTGTTTATTTGATATATTTATGTTTCAGACTTATGTTAAATTGGTGTAAGACTTATTATTTATTTATGATTCCGCATTTGAGATCTACGGTTAGTATGACCTGGGATTGATGTATTTAAAATCAGATGTTGCAACTCCATAAGGAGCGGATTTATTCTATCTATTTTATGCTTTTCATTTATTATGGGTAGATAGACTTATGATGTTTGTACAATGAACACAAAATCCCATGGAATTGAAGTACTCAGATTTAGGGGTGTCACATTCACCCCCTCTAATAAGAATTTTGTCCTCGAAATTAAAGTACAAGTAGTAAATAAATGGGGATAGTTCTCTTGCATTTTACTCTCGAGCTCCCATGTGGCCTCTTCAACATTTTGATTTCTCCAAATCACCTTAACTGCTGGTATCACTTTATTTCTTAAGACTTGCTCTGTAACGCCCCGAAATCCGATCTATCTTCACACCTGGATTCCGTACGTCACGATCTCATCTTCATCCAAACACACATCATTATATACTGAAATATAATAATATACATTCTAAATTCGCAGGTTCTAAAACCTTATAACTCCTTTCATTACAAATAATGATAAATACATTATTCGTTTTATCTTACAAGAGTGACTTTTATCCGCCACCAATGATACATAACAGTTTCTTAAACTAGTCTATAGTTCAATTTCATATTTTTATGTTACAAGTCTTCACTCAATATTCTCGCTCATCCACATTCTGAATGGCACTTCATCTGGATACCGTCAGCTTGATCTTTACGGGATCCTTAAGTTCTTCTAACATCGTTCGCTGAAAATGTTTTTCATTTAAAGCAAGTGTGAGCATTCAATTGCCTAACAAGTCATCACAGTTGAACAAACATCTTCAAGAATTCAAACATTCTTTTAAGACTTCAATAACCGAACAAAGGTTATGAAACAGCTTGAATAATAGGAATAATCTTGATTCCTATCATTTTAAAACAATATTCACTTTCATTTTAAAATACTTTCATTCTTCTACCTTTTTCATACACATTCTGTCTGGCTAGAATCATTAGCACATACTTAACAATAACGGATCATTATAAACAGAGCATTCTCTTATTGAACAGTTAAATTACAGAACAGTTCATTTCATAAAAACACCGAAGTGTTCACATTGTGGCTCAAGGCCTCATACGTTCTACCACCTTGTATAATTATCGCACATTAGCACATAGACGAAACTTCTCAAGTTTAACATCTGAGAAGTTTAAGAAACTAGCATTTATTTGAAATATGAATGAAGTTAGGAAACTTGCCTTACGCCCAGCTATAGCTTACGCCGAACTGTTCATTTCAATTCCTATATAACATATAAGAAAACACCACATACACTAATTAGTCATATATATTTGACTTATGCATTGATTTGCATAACTTTACTTCTTAGGGTTCGCGTTCTTGCAACCTAAGTTTACACGACCACTTTCATTACCGTTCTACGGCTTCATGACATACGGAGATGCCTTACTTTTACGTTCATCATCTTTGATGTTTTATATCTTATCTTCTTCTTATAACTTCTCTAAGACTCAGCACACATCGCTTCTTTGCTAGTAGTCCATATGGTACTCTGAGTGGTTTCCCACAAACAACCAACAAACAAGTTCCCGTCTCATCTACACTGCCCATAACAGTGAGTTAGATCGGTTGCCACTTTTGTATATACCTTCGCTCTCTGAAGGAATTGTTTAGCCCAGCTCCCATATGTCAACCATCAAAGGTTACAATTGCACCACAACCTAAATTATCTTAACTTATCCGAACTATTAAACTATATGTTCGTTAAATTAATTTCTTATTCCTTACGGCTTTTTGGCAATTAAATGCCATACCTCAGGATTCATTCTTATACGACTCACCTTCGGCTTTCATTAATCTTAATACTGTTCATTACAGCTTTCTTAATACCATTTGTATCTTACTTAATACTTTCGTTATCCACTACTTGAACCCCATGTTCATTAGTCATTCTTATTGTCCAAGCCACACCGTTTGTTGTATTCTAAGATCGCTTGTTTATCACAACAGCGTTGCGTTTGCAACGTCTATACGCTTTACACTTATCTATCACTATCATGACATAACATCAAAATGTTGTTCATTACCCTCGTCGCACAACGTTTAAGGAATCACAACCATAGCAATCCTCCACGTTCGTTTATCATAACTACGGTCCCCGGATATCGGTTTTGTAATCCACGTTTACATTCTTTCTCTTTTACTCTCATATAACCTTTTCGTTCGACCTTCATTAAAGGTTTAATTCACTAAATTAAGTGTTACATTTGACGAATCTTATGTTCTTTATCTTCCCATATGTTTCCGCCAAGAGTTGAGCAGTTAAAAACTCTTCTCCGCTTTTTTTCCTCCACCAGTGTCATGTATTTCCTCTCCTTCTATCTCTCACGCCGTATGTGAATTTGCGATACCTCTCTCTGGTCTAGCGCTGTAGTGCCACCTTACAAGGCATGGCTGGCGCCGCGGCGCCAAGCTTTAATTCTTGATAATTTCTTCTAAGTGTTAACTTCATTTTGAGACGCTACTTCCCGATCTCATAACTCCTTCGTTATAACTCAGAACGAGGTCATTCCAAAGTCATTCTCTTCTTTATCTTATGTACTTCAATACCCCCAGACAGAACTTCGTTCTAAATCCGTTAACATGCCATTCACTTGGCTTAATCTTCACCCTTCATTCATTTTACGTTTTTAATGCATTTCATTTGTTCGTCCGTAATTCGGTCATCCAAACTCGGAATTTGTTCATTCTTAAGTCCATGACTCACGTTTTCTATGTTTTCTTACATTCTAATGAAACCCTACATGATCGGGTTCATTTACTAACTTTCTAAATTCTTTTTTGTCTTTTACGAAATTTTTCACCATAACTTCATTATAGCTAAGTTTTAATCCGTTATTCATGAACGTTTCTACCGTTCCTAACCAAGCAATATGCATCTAACTTATACGTGATGGTTTTAAACTTGTCCATCAACAACAAATATCCTATGATGGTTTTAAATTTGTCCATCAACAACGTTCTTCGTGTTCTTCGCGTGTTCTTCGTTTTAATCGATATTTTGGATTACGATTTCACTTTTTATTGGAATTTGATGTTATAAATCATCATTCCTTACTTATTTCATCTACTTATTGATATAATCAACTCAGATCGTTCTAATTCATTACGAATCCTATACTTCCTTAAGAAATTTATAAACTAAACTTTTAATTCTTATTTCTTCATTTTCTTACGATTTCAACCACATGAAATCATTTCTAACATCATTTACTTCTTATTCTTATTAATCTATGTTTTGAACATAAAAACTTAAGAAAAGCTAACTTAGGAGTTAGGTT
This sequence comes from Panax ginseng, assembly GCA_020205605.1. NCBI lineage: Eukaryota > Viridiplantae > Streptophyta > Magnoliopsida > Apiales > Araliaceae > Panax > Panax ginseng. The sequence goes on along the minus strand of CM035132.1, from coordinate 122,173,093 downwards.
TTAATATCTTTCCTCTTTATTTTTCTTTCGCTAGACAAAACCGGCGGTTTGCTAGCTTTTTCATTTCACGAACATTTTCGATCCGAACATTCATGCTCATGCTCTTCCTTCTCCCTCTCCATCTGAATTCTCTCTCTCTCTAGTGTAGGATTTTTCAAAATCTCATTTAAATGAAATCTAGCTTCCTATTTATAGATTTTCCAAAGCTAGGGCAAAATAGTCATTTCACCCACTTAACCTCCTTACTATTCATTACTTAAGGACTAATTTAACTTACTCCTTAAGTTTACTTAGCCTTTAAGTTACGTGGTTCCGTCTTTCGGGTTTCGTCCGACAGTTTTAAAAACTGCGATTCTCGGAATCCAAATATTTTTGAATATTTCGTCTTTCCTTTACCGATTAACTTTTACGTATTCTTTGGATTTCTGAAAAACTGAAAAACACTTTTTGGCGTTAAGCATTTTCCTTCACGTTTTACCCTAACGTAGCTAAATGAATGAAAAGTACTTAACAGTACTTTTCGTCATTTTTATTTCGTCCATTTCTGTACGTTTTTCGAGAAAAACTTTTATCAGCTTACTTAACTTTTCAAGATATATTATCGTCAAATCTTTCGACGGAATGTCATTTCCACATACCGAACTCTCAGAACGGCTTAGGTTATTCAAACCCTAACCTTTAGGTTTCATCGGATGAATAGTGCCTATTTCGTCTTTTTCCCCAGAAATATTTTTGTTCCCGGAAAATTTTCATTTTTGTCTTGAAAATTCTTACTGCTCAGGTCCTAGCTCAGTGGCGAGAATCCTCCCGACTTATAATCATCCTAGGTTCTAGAACGATTAATAAACACATAGCACATAATATTATTAATAAAAATTTGTTTTATTAATAACTAATTCTTTAAACTTAAATTCTGGAAAATCCAAATTTTTGGGTCGTTACATGCTCTTTCCGGTCGATGACCTGAACAGGTTCTTCAATATAAGATAGATCCTATTTGATTTGGATCTTGGTTTATAAGGTATTTCTAGTCGGATTTATACAATCGTAATACAGACACACAAAACAAATTATGAATATGATTTAATTCAGGAGGTAGAGCTATTTCATAAGCTACCTCACATATCCTCCTAAAAATTTCAAATGGTCCAATGAATCTTGAACTCAATTTTCCTTTCTTGCCAAAACATATTTTTGGCCCTTCCAAGGGGACTCCTTCAAGAATACGTAGCTTTCGACACTAAAGTTTCGTTGTTGTCGGTGTGGATTAGCATACTTCCATTGTCGATCTTGAGATGTTTGTAATATCTCGCGTATAATTTGAATTATCTCGGCGGTTTGTTGGATTATCTCAGGTCCTAGCATTTGCCTTTCCCCAACGTCGACCCAACACAAAGGTGTTCTAAACTTTCTACCATTTAAGGCTTCATACGGTGGCATACCTATGCTAGCATGATAATTATTGTTGTAAGAAAATTCTACTAAAGGAAACTAATCCTCCCAACTTCCTTTGAAGTCCATGATACAGGTTCTCAACATATCCTCTAGTGTTTGAATGGTTCTCTCACTCTGCCCATCTGTTTATGGGTGATATGATGTACTTAATCTTAACTGAGTTTCTAACTGTTTTTGAAGACTTCCCCAAAAATTTGAAGTGAATCGGGGATCTCGGTTTGACACTATGCAAACAGGAACCTCATGCCTATAGATAATCTCATTGACTAGGTTATAGGTAACCTTGATAGGTAGGAAATGAGCTGATTTAGTTAGTCGATTAACTATTACCCAAATGGCAATGTGGCCTTTCTATGTAGCAGGAAGGCCTACTACGAAGTCCATGGTTTTGTGTTCCCACTTCCACTCGGGAATTAGTAAGGGTTATAATAATCCACTCAGCTTTTGATGTTCAGCCTTAACCCTTTGACACGTGAGACATTTGTTTACATATTCCGTTATTTCCCTTTTCATATTTGACCACCTGAAATGTCGACTTAAGTCTTTGTATATTTTGGTACTACTTGGGTGCACGAAAAACTTAGAATTATGGGCTTTATTTAAGATTTCATCTTTTAATGTTTGATCTGATGGAACCCAAATTTTGTCTTCATATATAAGTACCCCTTCTTTATCTATTCTCAATTTAACATTTTTTGTGTGAGTTATTTCAGATTTACACTTTTGACACTCATCATCCTTCCCCTGCATCTATTTAATTCTATCTAGTAGAAACGAAACACCTTCTAGAATGAATAATTTTTGGGTTGAGGTAGTTGGAACTCTTACCTCAATCTCAAGTTTATCAAACTCTTTTATCAATATCTTGTTGTTTGTTATTACATTTAATTTCTCTTGGTTCTTTCTACTTAACACATCTGCAACTACGTTGTGTTTCTCAGGATGATACAAGATTTCACATTCAAAATTCTTTATCAGTTCTAGCCATCTCCTCTGCCTCTAAGTTGGCCATCCTATAAAAAAAATTCTTTTATTACTTGATTTATATCAAGAAACTTTACATTAAACATAAAGCTTTTAAGGTTATTTTATGTGTAATTAAATATTTTTACAGACTCAAAAACTATATCCTAAGATACCTCTACCTTAGAGCTATAGTTGACAGCTTTGATACCAAAATGTGACACCCCCAAATCTATACACCCGCGGTATACGATCTGGTGCTCACGACTAACTAATTAATATAACTCCCCCCAAATATAAACGCCCGCAGTATCCGATTCGGTGCTCATATCTAACTGATTAACTATAAATATTTGATAAGATATAATTCCTATCTATCCAAGGCTCACAGTATCCCATAACAGATAACAGTTCTTGTCAGAACTATTACTGTGTTTGGATACCCTCACTTGGATGTATAGACTGTATCTTATGAATATCTCTTTCACATCAATAGTATCTATCTATCTGAAATCCAGAGTATCATCAATAACATGATCAACCCATATTGCCAATACCTTCACTCAGATGTTTAGTTCCTAACGATACTGAACTAGATCAATAATATTGCTAAATCATCTAAGAATGTAACTATAACATTGTTGCGGAAATAAAGATGATAATACATTTCATATCATAAGTTTGGTTACAAGATTCTCAATATAGATTTCTTTATTACAAAAGTCTTATAAGACTTACATTACACTAGACAATAATTTAGAACTAATTTAAACATGACCTCTTTCCACTGTTGGTTCTAGACGTGCCAAGATTACCATCTAATAATAAAAAGATAATGATTTGCAAGAATGCACTATGACATGCTCAACAACTTTATATTTATAAACACAATGTTTGATTTGAAGAAATGGTAGTTCAACAACTTTACTCCACTGAGGGTTGATGACCATTACTGGAATTTTTATCTCAACCATTTCTTTCAGACACAAAGGCTTAGAAATATATTTAGTTCGGATATGAGACAAAGGATCAGTGTATTCAGTATCCTAAGAGTATACGTATCATCCAACTAGTTCCAATTTATAGACACAATTTAAGTCCCATTAAGGGTAATTTCAACTCAGTATAAGATGTCTTACCAAAATAATTTGGTTTGACACAACAGTTTATGCTTGATAAAAAATAGTTAAATATTATATGAATAAATAATTCATTTCTTAAGTTATGCTGAAACAGTAGAAATAACTTCATAATAATTGGTAATAAATTGGTTCGGTATAAGATATCAAAAAGAACTTTAAGATAAAATATTGTTCAAAGTAAAGTAGGGTTTAAGAACTTGTGTAAAGTAATAAGTTAGGGATATAACATTTGCTCAATTACAAAAACACTATCAATTTTCACAAATAAAGAATTATAATAATTCAATATTTCAACAAGAAAAATTCTGACTAGAATAGCTCATAAATCTAGTAAATCCAAATCAAATTGGAATTAACTCATTTTCATAATTCAATGAACTTCATATAGCAAATGAAATCCCAAAATTTATAAGCATGTTGTTTCACAAAGTGCAAAGGAATAGAACGACTTGTAATAAGTTAGAAAAACTTGCACACAATAATAATTGTACAAGGTCAGAAAAACTTGCCCAAAATAAATTAGAGTAAGTTCAGAAAACTTGCATAAAAAATAGAAAATTTGCACATAGTGCTGAAAAATTTGCATATAATAATAATAAAAGATAGAAACTTGTTACAAGTAAAACTTGAGTAAGTTAGAAAAACTTGCTTGTGTGAAGAACGTTTATATATTTCTATTCAAAGTGATTATGACACCTAAATATGTTGAAACATATTTATATAGATTGTTAGTATCGATAAAAATATTTAACTACTCAAAACTATTTAAGTCTGGTCTATGTTTGACATGGTTTCAATGTTCTAATACATTACCGGATATTTATTAAGTTGATATCACGGTTAAACTTTAATTAAAAGCTTTATTATTATTTTAGATAATTTATTTATCATTTATAATAATTTCTAGAAGCTTATAATAATTTTTAAACATTTAATTATCCATTAAAATGATTTTTAAACCATTGTTATTATTTTTAGATAATTAATAATCACTTGAAATGATTTTTAAAATAAAAGTATTATTTTTATTTAATGAATAACCATTTAATATGATTTTTAAAACATTAATATAATTTTCAAATAATTAAATATTATTTATAAATTATTTATCTTATTAAATTATTAAATAATTTAATTTAAATAAATAAAATATTTATGCATTTTATGCCAAAATATTAAAAGTTAATTATTATAACTTAAAATAATTTTTAAAACTTATTTTATAATTATTTACTAATTATTTCTATTTATTTAATTTATTTTTATTTTTTTCCATCGTTATAGGTCTTTAGTGACATAATGTGTAGCTATAGGTGTTCTTTAGGTTTGAAGAACAGCCTTGGTCAATACCTAGTGGGTGGTTTGACCAAGCTTAATCTCTTAACTTGGTTTGTTTCTGGATCTCTAAGAGTTTCAATGGTGTAGTGTTTATGCAAGGATATAACAACATACTAAGTTTGGACTCTAAATATAACATAACAAGAAGTTATAGATGTTCAAAGTGACTGTCAGACCTGTTCTTGGATTTCTGGGTAACCCAGAATAGTGGTCAATTTTGGTCAACTAATTTGGTGCTTCAATATCTTTCAAACTGTGTAATAGATGTGTGTTTTAATTGTAATAACCAAGAAAATCGGATTATAAGTAAAATAATTTTATTTGAATAAATAATGAATAAAATTATAATATATGTTATTTATAATGAGTAAGCGTGATGAAGATCGTTCTATAACCTACAAGAGGAATAATATCGTAGTATTCTAACTAAGTGCTAGAATTGAGGTGATTGAGTTTCCAAGACGAAAATAAAAGTTTCCAAGAAATTCTCCGAAAAACACTATTCATCTATTTCTACTCGGGAATTATTTTTGAACTTCCGGAAAATACGTAACGATAGAATGATAAGGAAGGATGGATTAGCTAATAATAATTCAATTATGATAAACGCAATTTTTCGCCCGCGTACTAAGTTTGAGAATGTTAAGAAAAGTGAGGATTTGAATGAATGATAATCGTGTGATAAGAAAGTTATTATACGAGGGAATAAATACGAGTATAATACGAGGTATTGTACAAGTATATATGAAAGATGACATAACGTATATGATGAATGTTATACGAACTAGTATACGAGAAGAATACGAGGATTATACGTTCAAAGCTTAAACCATTTTAATGGACTAGTAGTATATGGTTATGGATTTGGCAAGCCCAAATGAATTTATGTTAAGGCCCAAAGATAAGTAATGCAAGCCCAACGTAAGGCCCAAAGTTAATTAAACCTAAGCCCGAACCAAGAACCGAATCCGTGGATCGAACCGATGGGTCACCGGGTAAGAAAAACCCATGGGACAACCCATGTGGGCCCCCATGGTGAGTCATGGCTGGCCTCTTGGTGGCCAAGTAAAGGAGGTGGCTTAGTTTGCAAGTATGGAATAGTAAGGAGGTGGAATAATGGACCATTTTTCCCTCACTTTGTAAATCTATAAATAGGAAGCTTATGTTGGTCATTTGTTGTTTGATTAAAATCACTAACATCTTAAAAGCAATTATATTGAGAGAGAAGTGAGAGCTATTTATTTAATCCAAGAAGAAGAAGAAAAGCTAGAATATCAAAGGTAATGAATCTTTAACTATTAATCTTCATCTCTTCCTTTGTAGATATGATAGAAAAGTGGATATTGGTGGAGCATGTATCATAAGGAGGAACAAGGATGGCTATTAGTGGACTTGAACATTAATAAACCATGTTATAAGTGGAATCATAATCATAGAAAGATGAACTAATGAAGATCAAATAAAAATTTATCTTATGTTGTTAATGGACAAGTTAAAACTATCATATGTAGGATTAGATGATATATATGTTTGTTTAGTATGATTGATGTATGGATAATGGAATGAGTCCATTTTGAACGGAGTAAAAATATCAAGTAATGAAGTTATGGCGGAATTTACGAGATTAGACTATAATCGTAGAAATCGTGAAATTCTCAGAATGAAAGTCAAAAGTCGTCGTTTAACTCGGAAACCTTAGTTTTCGATGGCGTACCATATAACTTGGTATTTAAGAGTTGTGGACTCAAGAATGGTCGAATTCTGACTTAAAACGAAGAAACGAGCTATAAACGTTCACAAACGTTTAACGAACGCGTAATAAGAAATTTATATAGTGAATTTAATGTTGACAGATTTGAAAACATAAGTTGTCCTAATGAAATCATATTATATGAGATATGTAAGATAACGGCTTTTGAATGAGAAAATTCTGACTTATAACGATTAAGTTACGAGCTCGGAAAGAATTGGGAATTGAAAAACATAAAAAAAAATTCAAAGGCTCAGGGTCGGCGCCGCAGCGCCACCAAAGCCTATGAACATGGCGCTATAGCGCCATGCCCGGATCCCAAACACTAATGAGTCACGCTGCAGTGCAACATATAAGAAGGAAACTGGCGCCGCAGCTCCAGTACTAGGCAAGAGGCAGAGATGAATGATAATGAATATAAAGAAGAGGGAAGTTGATTGAAGGTGAATTATGACCTTAATTAAACTTAATGTAACATCATAAAGGATGATTAAAACCTTTAGTTAATCGATTAAAAGTCAACGAAAGGTTATGAAAACATGAACACAAAGTAATACAAAAATCGTACGCACGTTGAACGAATGTTTGAGTTTACTTAAAATGTAATTGTTTAAGCATTGAATAAATAAGATTACTTATAAAAACAACATGTTATAAAGCCGTAATGAACGTTAACTAAACTAATGAATGTTAGTTAAGTAAATGGATAGTTAAACCAAAAAGTAGGAGAAGATAGGTTAATGACAATATTTATTGATTGTTATAACCTAATGTGGTATTCTATGTAATTATGTATTGTAGAATCTATAAAGACTCAAAAGAGAAGTGAATTAACAGTAGAAGACGCTGAAGGCAAGTGTTCTAAACTCTTGTCTATATTCATTTTTGGAAAAGCTTTATGATTCATGTATCTTACGCATGAATTGATGTACAAAGAAGTTGAAGCTAATTCCTTCGGCTCGACTTAATGTATTTTGTGGATGTCATGTTAATCTAACAAAATATTATTGATATTGATATCTTATACCGACTGTTTTGGTATGGATTTCAAAGAAAGACTGAGTATAACTAAATAAATGTTTTGTCGTCAAACGATAGACACATGAGGTTGCCAAAACTTAAACGTAGATACATTTAATGAAGTAGTGTTGTATAACATAGAGTACAATAGGTTGATCACCTAGACGTGCTTGTAAAAAATGTTGGACTTACGGACTTGGTGTCGGGTTTTCCTTTTTAAAGAAAGAATGTAATGCTCAAGGTCTTGGACCAAAATTGAGGTTTAACAGATGTTGTTCATTGTTAAACATTTTAAAGAAAAGAGAAGTACTATTTTGAATTATCTATAGTACTTCAAAACTATTGATTCAATTATAGAAGATATATATTCATATGATTCAAACATATTGCTTAAATGAAATTGTTATACTTGTTGAGCTAGTTATGTTCACCCTTGGTTGAACCATATGAATGCAGCTAAAAACGAATGGACTGAAGGATCCAGTAAGGATAAAGGAAAGGCTAAGGCGGACAAGTAGTTGTCTTTGTAATAGCATAGTATGAATTTTATATTTATTTGATACTATGACGAAGAATATATGTAATGGTTACAAAGAACCTGGGAAGGGAAATATTATTTTGTAATATTTAGAAGACATATTCACTTTTTGAGGTATTTCAATTGAATGTATGTGTGAACAGTAGCACCGTGTAGCACCATTTATCGGGTTGGAAGATACCCGGATTTGGGGGTGTCACAGGCTGGTATCAGAGCTATAGGTTATAAAACTTAAGGGGGGGAAAGAACATTAGGTAATAACCTTAAGAAGAGTTGAAGAATTTAAAAGGATGAAGTCAACCCTAAAAATGCATTAAATGTGATATGTGTTTATAATATTCTAATGTTGTGTACTAATCAAGATAACTTGTTTTATTATAGATGTCAGAAGATAACATGATGTATAGAGATATACATGTGGTTAGTGAAGAGTCTGTGAACCAGATAGAGATTTTACCGACACCCGTAGCTGAATTACCAGTGGTGGTACTGATTGAGTCAGAAGATTATGAGAACTTAGGATTTACATCCTTGTTCGATGGTATGTCAGAGGAGGAGATGGAGGTAGTATCGTTTAACACGGTAGTACCTACTAAGGAGATGACTCCGGGGGAGTCAATGAAGGCATTGTTCATGACGGTGTTGGATAGGAATATCCAGCTAGGGAAAGAGGGTTTTACGTCACTACGAAGATACACAATATTTGGAAAGTCTTTTGTAAATCCCAATTTTTGGAAAGTAATATAATCAGCCAAGGTTGTGTAATGATGAACGATGTAGTATTATACTACAAGGAAGAAAGCATATCAATATAAGCATTTTATTGAACATGTTGTGTAATGAGTTGAGTTATTGTTTAAAAATGAATAATGACTAATTAATAAGAAGAAAATAATAACGAAGTGTTATTCATTTTAACATAAAGATGCCGCCAAGAAGAAGACAACAAAATCAAGAAGCTAATGTTAATCAACCGGAAGGGGGGCCGGTTAACCCGATGCAGGAGTTTCTTAACTTACTAACAGCTTCTTTTAATCAGACTGGTGAAAATATACCTGTAAATCCTGCGGTAGTACGTGCTACTACATTTAAGGATTTTAAGAGCGTAGGTCTGCCATAGTTCAATGGAACTACGGACTCTATAGAAGCCCAAACTTGGGTAAAAGAGATTGAAAAGGCATTTGTAATTGCAAATGTCGAAGAGGGGCAGAAGACTTCTTTTTCCACCTATATGATGAAGAGAGAGGCCAACTTCTGGTGGGAGGCAAACCAGGCTAGGGCTGGAGTGGAGAATATAACGTGGACATGGTTCAAAGAGATCTTCTTCGAGAACTATTTCCCCACGAGTATCCAGGGTAGGATGGAGATGAGATTCTTAGAACTGAAACAAGGGGACATGATTGTTCCCCAATATGCTACCAAGTTCAATGAACTGGGAAGATTCGCTCCATATCAGGAGGATACGGAGGCGAGAAAGGCACGGAGGTTTGAGCAGGGCTTGAAACCCTGGCTCTATAGGCGGATATCAGTGTTTCAAAGTAATTCCTTGGAACCATTCTAGAGAAGGCGATAATTGTTGAGGGTGGTAATGAGGCTTTAAGCCAATACCACAAAGAGAAGAAGAACAAGAGTAAGGTTGATGGGGGAGTGAGAACAGAGGGAGACAACGGGAGTGGCAACGGGCAAAAGCGAAAGGCTTTTAACTCTGGGAATACCAGAGTAAAGCAAGGAGATCCTAAAAAGAGAATGGAGGCATGTAAGAATTGTGGGAAGACGCACTTAGGAGTCTGTCTCAAAGGTAAAGTCATGTGCTATAACTATGGACTAAAAGGGCACATTTCGCCTAAGTGTCTAAGTCCAAAAAAGAATCACGGATGCTTCGTATGTGGATCAACTAATCACATGGCGAAGAATTTATCGAAGAAGGGGATTGAAGGTAATAAGGGCACTAATGGTGGTAAGTTAGCTATTAGTGGTCCAGTTCAGATGAGTAGGTCGATGGCTCGTACTTTTAATATAATGGTCCAGGATGCAGTTGCATCAGGGGATGTAGTTGCAGGTATTATCCCAATTAACGATATAAATTCTTATGTGTTGTTTGATTCGGGTGCTACTTGTTCCTTTATAACATATGATTTTGCTAAACGATTAGGATTACTTCCCGAAAGATTGCTTATACCTATATATTAAGGTAGTGAAAGAAGAAATAATTCCTATTGAACATATTCATAGGCGTTGTTGTGTAGAAATACGAGGTTATAAATTATCGGTAGATTTAATACCGATAAATTTTAGAGAATTCGATGTAATTCTCAGGATGGATTGGTTGTTTAACCATGGTGCAATTATAGATTATCAAAGGAAATGTATAAACCTTTGAACATTGAAGCAACCTAAGGTAGTGTTTTACGGTAGTAAGTTACCGGGACGTTCGTGTTGTCTTACCATGAAAAAAACTAAGAAATTGTTGAGGAAGGGATGTGTAGGTTATCTGTGTCATGTTGTTGATGCCCAGAGAGTAGGAGTAACGATGGAGTAAATACCTATAGTCAAAGAATTCGTGGATGTATTTCCAAGCGAATTACCAGGTCTTCTACAGGACAGGGAGATCAAATTCATAATAGATATTGTGCCAGGAGCGTCAAAAGTTTTAAGGGCACCGTATCATATGGCGCCAGTAAAAATGAAGGAATTGATGGTTTAATTGCAAGAACTGTTGGATAGAAATTACATTCAACCGAGTGTTTCGCCATGGGGAGCACCGGTACTGTTTATGAAAAAGAAGGATGGATCGTTTAGACTTTATATTGACTACCGAGAGTTGAACAAGTTAACGATAAAGAATAAATACCCATGATCGATGATCTCTTTGATCAATTGAAAAGGGCAATGTATTTTTCTAAGATAGATTTGTGAACGGGGTATCGTCAATTAAAGGTTAGGAAGGAGGATGTACCTAAGACGGCATTCAGAACTCGTTATGGCCATTACGAGTTTTTGGTAATGTCATTTAGGTTGACGAATGCACTAGCTACATTCATGGATATGATGAACAGAGAGTTCAAAAAATATTTGGACAAGTTCGTCGTAGTGTTTATCGATGATATTCTAGTCTATTCTAAGACGTCAGAAGATCACACTGAACACCTAATATTAGTGTTGCAGACACTAAGTAATGAGAAGTTATACACAATATTTACTAAGTGTGAATTTCAGTGGACCCAGCAAAGGTGGAAGCAGTGATTAATTAGGAACAACCAAAAACACCGACAGAGGTACGGAGTCTCCTAGGGCTAGCGGGATACTATCGAAAATTTATCCAAGATTTTTCTAAGATAGCTACTCCATTGACTAATTTGACAAAGAAGACAGTGAAGTACGTGTGGACTGAGAAGTGTGAAAACAGTTTTCAAGAACTGAAGAAAAGGTTGAGTGAAGCACCTGTATTATCTTTTCCCGATAATACAGGGAATTTTGTAGTTTATTGCAATGCTTCGCATAGAGGACTAGGTTGCGTGCTCATGCAGCATGGCAAGGTCATTGTGTATGCATCACGGTAGTTGAAGGATTATGAGAAAGTTTATCCTACTCATGATCTGGAACTAGCAATGGTGGTATTTACCTTAAAGATTTGGAGGCATTACCTATATGGAGAAAAATGTGAGATATACACGGACCACAAAAGTCTAAAATATATCTTCACACAAAAAGACTTCAATATGAGACAAAGAAGATGGCTAGAGGTGATAAAGGATTACGAGTGTGATATTCTGTATCATCCAGGAAAAGCAAATGTAGTGGTCGACGCCTTGAATAGAAAGGGTTGACAAAAGTTGTCTATGTTAACAGCTCAAACTGAGTTAATAACAGAGATGGTTAGAATGGACTTAGAGATGAAGTTACTGAGTGAGTCGGATCAGAAATTGTTTATAATGGAGACTAGACCTACTATTTTAGAGAGAGTCAAGGAAGTACAACTCAAAAATGATGAGTGTGACCAGATGAAGAAACGGCTAGCAGATGAAAAAGAGGTAAAGTATAGTCTTGATAATAAGGGGTTATTAAGATTTGAAGCAAGAATTTGGGTTCCGAGTGAAACAGAATTGAAGGAAGAAATATTATAAGAGGCTCATAGTTCAAGGTACTCTATTCATCCCGGTAGTACTAAGAAGTATCAAGACTTTCGACAGAGTTTTTGGTGGCCAAACATGAAGAGAGAGATAGTAGAATATGTAAGTAGGTGCTTAACTTGTCAAAACATTAAGGCTGAACATCAACAGCCAAGCGGCTTGTTACAGTCATTGGAAATTCTGGAATAGAAGTGGGAACACATCACGATGGATTTTGTGATATGACGCCATTTGGGTAATAGTGGACCGGTTGACGAAGTCGGCTCACTTTTTACCAATAAGAGTAAAGTTTAACTTAGATCAGTTAGCTAAACTCTAGGTTAAGGAAATTATTTCAAGACATGGGGTACCAGTTTTGATAGTGTCAGATAGTGATCCACGATTCACATCAAATTTCTGGAGAAGTTTGCAAGAACAGATGGGGACGCAGTTGAAGTTAAGTACAACTTATCATCCACAGATGGATGGGCTCTAACATTTTCTACTCCGACGTCTTTTGGGAAAATGGCCATAACTTCTTCATCCGAACTCCGATTTAGATGATTCAAGATGATCCGGAAAGAGGAAAAGTAGATCTACAACTTTCATTCTTTGAGCCTTTTGAAATAATGTCCGGAGCTATAGTAAAATTGGCTCTGAAGTGACTACTGTGTAAATGGCAAGCCGAAAACGCGAATCTAGCCACCCCAAACGTAGATCCATATAACTTTTGTCCCAATTCCTACAAAACAACATAAAACATGCTTGAATAGACACAAACACATAAAAACATCCTAAAAGACTTGAGAACAACAATAAATTAAGCCCGAATGTATCCAATTCATGTGTATAAAACTCAATCATCAAATACCCCCAAACTTAAACCTTTGCTTGTCCTCAAGCAAAAACACAAAAATGTTATGCAATGCAATGTAATGAAACTAATCTATATGCCTACGACTCCAACAGTAATGACAGAAACAAGTCTATTCAACCGGCCTTAGAGAAATCAAGTAAACATGATAATACATCATATTAAAACAAATCAGTAATTTCCCAATCAATCATCAAATCTTAGACTGTTATCACTGATATAGTGCGTGTGTGCTCCACAACAATGCTAACTGATATAAAATCAAATTTAACACATAATAGGTCTCTTTAAAGGCATCATACAGTGAAAACTCACAAAATTCACGAACAAGCTAGATCCAACTAAAGTCAAACATCCACCAAGTTCAAGAGTCCAATCCAGGATACTTATGCTTTACTTTTCATTACGGGGGCTTTTTGCTCTTTTCCCGTTTTATTGTTTTTTTTTTTTTTTTTTTTTTTTTAACCATGACTGTGCAATGTCTCATTCCATTAGGCTAACAGTGTCACCCCTTAGCGAGCTTTCGACCAACGACTCCCAGACCATATAAGACCTTAGGGCTTAGGTTTTAAGATACCCCTTAGTGCATTTACTCAAGTAACAAAGGCCCCAAACAAAACTAGCCACGGTAATTTTTATTTTTTATTTTTTTTCTTTCTTTATCTTTTTTTTTTAGCGAAGCTTATATATCCCAAATTTTCCCCCCAAACTTAAGTTTTTATCTAAATTTAGCCATCTCCGCCTATTCATGTCTTTCTTCCTTCAAACTAGTATTATCCTTAAAAAATCTATTATGTATCAATTTAAACTTAATTAGTTAACATAGCCGTTATTAACGTGCTAACCTTGATTATACCAGTTTCAAACAGGAAAAGATTCAATTCATAACAAGAAATCACATCAAAGCCTTAATATTCAATACTATACTTATCTATTTAATTCTAGTCTCATCATTGGCCAAAATAGACTTTTACTATCTAACAGTTGGAATCATATAAATATAAACTAACTGCAACAAACATAGTAAACTAACTACTATTTTTGCAATTTTTAAATTTTTTTTTTTAAACAAAAAACTGAATGCAAAAACTAAATGTAAATAACCCGAAAACATAACGAACTTACAATGTAAATAACTAACTATATGCAATACGACTCTAAAATACCCCCAAACTTAAACTAGACACTGTCCTCAATGACTAAAATAGAAAAAAAATAAAGCAGAGGACTTCCCTGAAAATATAGCAATCTTCCACCTTGTCCGCTAAGTTTGGAGAATAGGCTAAGCACATGGAACAAATTGGGCACCACTCTTGTATTTGACTTGGATAACCTGTAAACCATGATAGAAGCAATTTTATTAAATCCTAAATAAATGCAAATTCCAAACTACTAATATAAAACTTAATAAAAATTAAAAATAAAAATTAAACTTGGGTTGCCTCCCAATAAGCGCTTGTTGTCAAATCTTTCAAATTTGACTTTATCCAGTCAACGCTATCCAATTCCTCTTCTCAAAGTTGAGAAACCCTCCATCCATCTAAATAATATAGCTTTTGGTAGGTTCCCATTTGTAATAGACATTGTATTAAAGTCACCTAGCATGCTTTCTTTAGATAAGATCACATTCAAGAACGTCCAGCATCTAGGTGGTTTCTCCATTGTGTCTGCGAATATATTCTGGTATTGAGGCTTGTCAGACACAACAATTTCTTCTTCTATCTTCTCCAGCTCATCGCACCATGGTTTCGAAGGTGTACTTGTTTTACATCACAAAGAGTATTGCCGACGACATGACTACCAATCGAACAAGGTTTTGCAAATCTAACCGGACTCTTAAACTGTGGAGGAGAAGGCACTTGAGGCATAAATAACATTGGCTCATCATCATTGGTTCTCACAATTAGTTCTTCACCGACCTTGTTGTCATTATCCCCACTTGTCTCCTCTTTTTCATGTCGTGGCTCATCCAGTTGTAGATTTGGCTCGGGCTCACCATCAGTCTCAGAATTCATGTCATAGATCCAAGTGTATTGAAGATGGAAGTTCAACGCATGTGCTATCTGCCCCAATTGATTTTCCAGATTCCTGATCGACGCATTTATGCTTTGTGTATTCAGATCTGTTTTATTTTGTTTCCTTTCATGTTCCTCGTGTTTCTTTTCAGAAGCTGTAATAAATCTATCCAAGGCTTCTTCCCAACTTGCTTTCCGCTCTAGTTGTTGTGTCTGATTTTGAAACCCGGAATTGTTTTGTTGTTTCGGGGCTTGAGCTTGAGCTTGATTGTTACTCCATGAAAAATTCGGGTGATATCCCCAATCATGATGATAGTTGTTGGGATAGACATAATTATTGGGGTAATCACCACCATAGTGTACCGGCTCGAAATTGATGGCGCATTGATGACTCATATGATTTCCAGCACAATAATCACAAACCATTGCTACTTGCTGTGTGGATGGTAGACTCCATGTTTCCATTGGTCGAGTCATGTTCGTGTATGGCCATTGATACGCAAAGTCATCCATAGTACCTAAAAAGAGAGAAATATAGGAAGAGAATGAAAAATAAAAATAAAAATAAAAATGTTTAAATTAAGACTAATTTGATTGAAATTAATATTGGTAAATAATTATAAAATTAATTCCCCGGCAACGGCGCCAAAAACTTGTTGATCGATTTCACAATCAATGAATACGTGCAAGTATACACGGTCAACAAGTAATAAAGTGAAAGTAGAGTATCGTTCCCACGAGGAATTATTTAATAAAAATTACCAATTACTAACTCTTAACCAAATCAATTTTATTTAAACAATAGCAAATTGTGAATTTTCTAATTAAGAAAAATAAATTAACTAATTAAAACTAGGTTACTTTATAAATGAATTCAAATAAATAAAGGCTAAGACTCCAATATCCCCAATTATGAACTATAAACCAATTATCCAATTATCCCAATTATTATGTCTACTGAATTGTTAACAGAAATTCTCAAATGCCAAAAGCCCTCTCTCGAGTGATCAATTGCCTTCTATTTAAACCAGATTAATTTTGCTATATCTCTATGCAAAACAATTGAATTAAACTCATTACAATTGAGTTAGTTCATGATTAATGAATTAAAATCAAGAATCCATAATTGAATAGACATTAAAAGATAAAAGTAAGAGAAGAGAAGAGAATATAATCTATTGTCAGTAGCCTTGAGACTCCTCTTTCGCTCCTGCTTTGAATCTTCAATGGTCTCCAAGTTGCTTCAATCTCCAAAACTAATAAGAACTAGGGTTATGTTCTAATCTAAAGGAGTGTTTAATCTAGTCTAATCTATATAATATCCCTTTATTTTATGCCTTACATCATGTATTTATAGGTTACAAGTCCAATTTTTAGTTTAGGAACAAACCCAATTCAATTTGGAGTCAAAAAGGTGTCAAAATTAGCCCAAAACGCGTCCAGGCCATCACCAAGCCCTTCCCAGCCGCCTCAAAGATCTGGCTTGACGCCACCTTCTTTATAGCGCCCCGACGGTGCAAAATGAACTAAAAATAGCACCTCGGCGCTGTTACAAGTTCTGACATTTTCTGCTCCAACGTCCTTTGGGAAACTGGCCATAACGTCTTCGTTCGAACTCTGATTTAGATGATTCAAGATGATCCGGAAAGAAGAAAAGTAGATCTACAACTTTAATTCTTTGAGTTTTTTGAAATAATGTCCGGAGCTATAGTCAAATTGGCTCTGAAGTGACTGCTGTGTAAATGGCAAGCCGAAAACGCGAATCTAGCCACCCCAAACGTCGACCCATATAACTTTTATCCCAATTCCTACAAAACAACATAAAACATGCTTGAATAGACACAAACACATAAAAACATCCTAAAAGACTTGAGAACAACAATAAATTAAGCCCGAATGTATCCAATTCATGTGTATAAAACTCACTCATCAATAGACAAAGCGAAAGAACAATTCAGACGTTAGAAGATATGCTACGATCTTGCATTATGGATTTTAAAGGTAGTTGGGATGATCATCTACCGCTAGTAGAGTTTGCATATAACAACAGTTTTCATGCAAGCATAGGCATTCCGCCTTACGAAGCTTTATATGGAAGGAAGTGCAGAACACCATTATGCTGGGATGAAGTAGGAGAACGCCGAATGCTAGGACCTTAATTGGTAAAGCAAACAACGGATATAGTTAAGTTGATATGAATTCGACTGGTAGCAGCTCAAGACAGACAGAAAAAGTATGCAGATCCTCCTCAAATGAGTAGAGTGTTTGAAGTCTGCTCGTATGTATTTCTATAGGTATCTCCCTGAAAAGGAAAGATACGCTTTGGGAAGAAGGGAAAGTTAAGTCCAAGGTTTATAGGACCTTTCGAGATATTAAAAAAGGTAGGAGAGGTAGCTTACATGGTAGCATTACCTCCAGACTTAGAGCGCATATATAATGTGTTTCATGTATCTGTGTTACGTCCTTATAAGCCAGATTATAAGCACGTAATAGAGTATGAGCCTATTCATGTTGAGAAAGACTTGACGTATGAAGAAATGCCTATGTAAATCATTGATAGAAAGGAGCAAATTCTAAGGAATAAACTTATACCTTCGGTGAAGGTAGTATGGAGGAACCACGATGCCGAAGAAGCAACGTGGGAACTTGAAAAAAAGATAAAGAAGAATTACCCTCAGTTGTTTGATTAAATTGTGGCGAGATTCTGGGAAGAGAATCCTTACAAGGGGGAAGAATTTAACAACCAAAAAAATTGGATTATATGTAAAATAATTTTATTTGAATAAATAATGAATAAAATTATAATATATGTTATTTATAATGAGTAAGCGTGATGAAGGTTGTTCTATAACCTAAAAGAGGAATAATATCGTAGTATTCTGGCTAAGTGATAGAATTAAAGTGTTTGAATTTTCAAGACGGAAATAAAAATTTTCTGAGAAATTCTCTGAAAAATAATATTCATCCATTTCTGCTCGGGAATTATTTTTGAACTTCTGGGAAATTCGTAATGATAGAATGATAAGGAAGGATGGATTAGCTAATAATAATTCAATTGTGAAAAACGTAGTTTTTCGCCCGCGTACTAAGTTTGAGAATGTTAAGAAAAGTTTAGATTTGAATGAATGATGATCGTGTGATAAGAAAGTTATTATACGAGGGAATGAATATGAGTATAATATGAGGTATTATACAAGTATATACAAAAGATGACATAACATATATGATGAATGTTATACAAACTAGTATACGAGAAGAATATGAGGATTATACGTTCAAAGCTTAAACCATTTTAATGGACTGGTAGTATATGGTTATGGATTTGGCAAACCCAAATGAATTTATGTTAAGGCCCAAAGATAAGTAATGCAAGCCCAACGTAAGGCCCAAAATTAATTAAACCTAAGCCCGAACCAAGAACTGAACTCGTGGATAGAACCGATGGGTCACCTGGTATATATCTCATATACATGTATATACTTTCTACCACTTGTGGGCTTTAATTGTTATCAATTTATAAACTAAGGAAGTTTTCTGAATTTAAATTCTGCTTTGCTTTTATTTTCTCAATTAAGGACTATGTACTGGAATTTTTTCTTTCACAAGTTGTGGGTTGCAAAAATACTGAGGGGAGAAGGATTGGTAAGTCTCATAATTTCTTTATTAGATTTGGGCAACAACACTGACATAAATTTCAATGTTAACTGTAAAACCTTGCAATTCATGCTATTATAGTTCCCCATTTGCTTCTTGTCTACAAATACATTTAAGCTCTATCAAATAAACTACGAGAGTTTTAGGAATATACTTTAAATATACAGCCACTCCTCTTAAATGTTGGAATGCTAAACCTTAGTGGTAGGAAACTAATGGATATATCCGGGCATGGATTAGGCCATTGAGGTAGAATTATCTTTAGTCCTATCTTCTGTAACACAATAGAAAACTATTGGAGTAGAGCTTTCAATTGGTCAATCAAGATCTATTGATATTGATGCACATACTCAACGCTTTTCTTAAATTTGCATCATCAAACTAGTATATTGATATCTGCATAGGACATATGCAGTATGCAGTTAAGTAGGGGAATGATAGTTTTTTGATGCGCGCATGTACTTTTGTGCATATATGACTATTTTGGATAAGGGCAATGCTCTACGAAGGTGTGATAATTTGAAATTTTCAGTATAGAAATATTATAAGTTATATGGTGACTTGAGCTGCTGAATGCGCCATCTTTTTTTTTTAATTTTCATCTTGTATGTGTTGTTATGTATGCTGTTGGTGTATGTGATGGGTTAATTCATATTACTGGGGCAATTTCAAAAGCTTGTGATATTTTAATATGTTTTCAAGTTACAATACTTAGATATATACTTCTTCAAATATTATCTCATAATTTAGTTTTTGACATCAGTTTTTGGTTTTAAAATTTCTGATTGCGATTGGTGGAGATTACATTTATAGTTTGGATATCTGTTTTTCTGATTGAAGTAGTACTTTCAATTTATTTTCTTTTCCCCCCATTATTTGGTTTGCTTTTTCATTAAATTACAAGTAAAACGGTTGGGTAGTGTGTTTTAATGACGATAATATTTCTAAACTGAATGAAAATGCCACTCCCCTAGATATAGCATACTTTTAAGGGGAGTGGCATTGAAATATGTAAAAAAGTTTTTATATAATATTGACGATAGTATTGCTAAACTGAATAAAAATGTGAAAGCATTTGGCTGTTTCTTAAATTTATAGATGTTTGATTTGCTTTGCTATGTCTTGACCAACTGTTGGAAATTTATGGAAGATGATAAATTATAGAAGAAGTGAAATATAACTTTGAAGAACACTTAAGAATACTTTCATTTCACTTGATTAAAATGATCCAAGTATAAGACTAATTATAGGACTCATAGGACACTTCTAGATCCACAATAATAATTACTACATGACCACATTCATGTACATGAACCTAACCATTACATGTTCCAAGACAATTCAAATACATTCATGTACTTAGATATCACCAATTCATGTACTAATATTAATTAAGGTATTTCTTGAATAATCTAGAATATATTTGGTTTAGATGTTAACAAGGCCTTCGGTAAACCAAATTTATTCTTCATAATGTCGTAAAACATCTTGATCTTCTGATTCCTTCAATCGCAAGAAACTCTTTTGTCATCTCCATTGATGTATATGACACAGATGCTTGAAGTTTCCATTTGTTCTTCTTGATCTTGCTTACTAGCTTCTCATATTTTACATGCTTGTATAACTTATCCATTTCATAATTTATGAACTCCTTTTGATCAAAATACTTCTCCATGTTAAACCATTCAATGTCTTCCACAACTAAAGAACTACTTGTAGTAATTCTAGAACCTTGTAGTAAATCATCCAAATCCCATAGCTTCAACATATTATCTTGTGATATACTGCCAAGAAACCTTTTATCATGCGAAAAAACAACTCGTTCAACAGGATACTTTGAATGCTCTGCAATTGGCTGGATTATTCTTTTGGGTAATACGCCTACTAAACTGATGACACCATTCTCTGATGCAGTAATAACCCTATCTTCATCAAGTTTTAACAAGGCATCAATAGAATTTGGAAAGAGATCAACAAAGAGATCACTGCAATCTTTGAAAAAACCCCATGAATACAATAGTATAGTACCATTTTGTGTTCCACACATAACTTTTCGACCATTCTTCATTACAACCGAGAGCAACACATCTTCCGAGAACTCAGACCTTGTCTGAACCTTGTTAGTTCGCTGATTGCAAACAGAAAACGTCCCATCTCCACTTGTTGCCAACAATTTCATGAAAATAGATTCAAAAGTCATATCTGAAATATATTCTTGGTTAACACTAAACGAATTGCAGCAAGAACATTGTTTGGTATCCCAAACCTTAGTACAGCCTTCATCATCTTCAGACGCAATTGTTGAGTCTGACAAATTTTCAAACTCTTTCTTTTCATCCTTTTCATCAACAATCTTTTCTTCTATTTTCTCAATTTCTTCAACATTTTCTTTTTTCTTTTTCTTTTACCTCTTCACTTGGCATCTCTTCAATTTCTCCTTTTTTATTTTCAACTTTCATAATTTTATCAACACAAATAATTTCGTCTTCCTCTTTTGAGATATCTTTAAAAAATTCTTTTTTACTTTCTTCTTCTTCATCAACTTCATCAATTTCTTTTACAAGTTTCTCATCTTCTTCCAAAAACCAAGACTCTTTAGGTATCGATGAACCTTTATAATTCTTGCAAATCAATTCAAGTTCTTTCTATAACTGAGATAGAGAATCAAAACTCGCAACACACATCCAGACTTCTTCATGCATTACTCCTTGCAAAATCTTCCTTGTTCTTTTTTCTTATATTTCTCGAACTTCTTCTGAAATACACTTTTCTGGATTTACAATGACATCTTGCCATAAATTGCATTCTCCAAGAAATACTCGAATCCTTATACTCTAAACATTGTAATTTGTGAACACTAATTTGGCACCAAACCTAGGAAACATCATTTTTTTTTTAATTTACCTCACCAAAAATGCTATCAATATGACAAACTTTGTGACGTGCTTCAACTCACAAACTTCTTCAAAAATTTTCTCAACTAGCACATTTGCTAGATTGTAATTCGGAGCTATAACGCGCACACTTTACACTCGCCCAGCGAAACACTTTGATAGCACTAAGTCACCTTTCTTGGGTCGTCGATTTTACCTTAGCCACTTTAGTTTAACCTTTGAATTAACCTTAGCTCTGATACCACTTGTTGGAAATTTTTGAAAGATGATAAATTATAGAAGTGAAATATAACTTTGAAGAACACTTAAGAATACTTTCATTTCACTTGATTAAAATGATCCAAGTACAAGACTATTTATAGGACTTATAGGACACTTCTAAACCACAATAATAATTTTTTTGGTTGGTTTAGATGCTAACACCAACCACAAAAAATTCATAATTTATGACCTATTCAGTATTACTTCTGGACACAAAAAGTTGGTTTTATCAGATGGGTATACCCTTTATGCTCTAGAATTTAGATATTGAGCCCTTTTAGATTATGATTATTGCTTATTTGGATTCTTGTAAAAAGTAGCACCCTTGCTTTTCAGATTTTGCTAAAATCTGAATACTTGGGCTAAAAAAAGCCAATCCAAAAGCTGAAAGTTGCTTCTTGATTCTGAATAATAGATTCACAATGATAATCCAAATATATTACTGAAAGAAATTGACTTGATAGCTTGTATTAAAGAAAAGAATGCTCCTAGTTCTTGTAATGTGATCATCATTTAAAGATATATTGACCTTTTGATTTTAACTTCTCAAACTATAATCTTAAACTATAATCTTTGAATAAATGCTTGTTTAGCTTATTGTATCTAACAAAATACAAGCTTTGATGCATATCTTTTCTTGTTGAATATAATAAGGCTAATAAGATGTTAATGCACTTTAGATTTAGGACTTCCAGCTGTAAATATTCTTGCAGTTGCATGTTAACTATTTCTTTACTTATGGATGTGATACACGACTTTACTCTTTATTTTTGTTATTTTATGTTATACACTATGTTATGTCTTCACCATAGTCATCCATCTTCATAAACATTGGCAAGTATTCTTTTTTACTAGGTATTGACTTTTGTACCAACATGTCAAGTCAAATCAAATCAAATAGATTCTTAGGGGAGTTCACTTCTATTAGAGAAATAACAAGATTTGTATATTATTGCTTATTTCATTTACAAAGAGAGGTGTCCTATATATATATATAATATAGGATCATCATCTATGCTAGAATCAAGGGATATATAATCACTAAAGCTAGCATCAAATGATTTACAAAATCACCTAAGCTAAAATCAAGAGATTACATAATCAAAGAGTCCCAAGAGATAATTATGGTAATTCAAATATAATATCCTAACTACTTGATAAATATAAAATTATCCTAAATAACAATATTATGTTATTTCTCTAATACACCTCCGCAAGAAAAACGTAGGTAGCCGAAGGTTGAGCTTGAAAGAGCATCTGCGTAAATGTAGAAGTAACAAAATAACAAAACCTCCAACAGTAGACAACACGAGCAATCTCAACGCCACATTAAAAAATAGCATAGCATACACTGCTATAAAAGCAAGCCATAAATAGTAAGCTTTTAGTTGTACGCACACTAGCAGCAAAGAACCTTGCAATCCGTCTTCTACATCTCTTGAATATAATACTCCATAAACATGTTTACCAATGTTGTTCAATTCATCATGAATAAGAAAGGATTCTAGACTTAAACGAATAGTGTCGGGCTCCATATGGAATGAAGATGAAGGAAAAATTAAAAATGAATTAGCAAGGACATTTGAATGAGAGTGAGAACTACCACGTAGACACGAGTAAAAAGATTCTAATAATTGGGATTCGAGAAGAGTGCAACTTTTTGGCACCGCTAAGCAAGAAATCTCATTAAAAGAAGTATTTGGTGGACTTGTTGTAACATCATGTATAATGCTAGATGGTGTCAAGTCCACAAAAGAAAAAAGAAGCTCTGAATTTGGAATACTAGAATGGTGGACTTTTGAGGTCTCAACAGCAGCTATGGGCCCAGTAGAACTTAAGATTTTAGAGGATGAAAAACCAATGGCTGTGGTTTCCAATACTTGATCAACATCCAAAGTGTTAGATATTTCAATATCAATAATAGAAGAGAGTTCCTTAGGATGTATAACCACAGACACGTGAATATCAATAGGCATAATTTGTAGTGTACCAATGGATGGGTTTGAAGTGAGTTGTTGTAACAATTTTTCATGTTTGAATAGAAGAGTGGACAAATCATTAAATGAAGGATGCATCAAATAATAATAAACATGAACTCTTTTAAAAAGAGTGATGAGTGAGTTTTATACCCATGAATTGGATACATTCGGGCTTAATTTATTGTTGTTCTTAAGTCTTTTAGGATGTTTTTATGTGTTTGTGTCTATTCATGTATGTTTTATGTTATTTTATAGGAATTGGGATAAAAGTTACATGGATCGATGTTTGGGGTGGCTAGATTCGCGTTTTCGGCTTGCCATTTACACAGCAGTCACTTCAGAGCCAATTTAACTATATCTCTTGACATTATTTCGAAAAACTCAAAGAATGAAAGTTGTAGATCTACTTCTCCTCTTTCCGGAACATCTTGAATCATCAATATCGGAGTTTGGACGTAGAAGTTATGGCCATTTTCCCAAACGACGTCGGAGCAAAAAATGTCAAATTTTGGGCCATTGGGAAGCGACCATTTTTGCCTATATGCCACGGTAGCAGGCGCTAGAAGCGAACTCAATAGCAGTTACTTATTATTTGGTATACTGGGGAAGGGTTTAGTGCGGCTTTGACGCTGGCGTTTTGGGCTAATTTTGACACCTTTTTGACTCCAAATAGGATTGGGTTTGTTCTAAGCTCAAAATTAGACTTGTAACCTATAAATACATGATGTAAGGCATAAAATAAGGGGATTACATAGCTTAGCCTAGATAAAACACTCCTTTAGATTAGAAAATAACCCTAGTACTTATTAGTTTTGGAGATTGAAGCAACTTGGAGACCATTGAAGATCAAGAGCAAGAAGCGAGAGGGAGCATCGATTTAACGACAACAGATTCTATTCTCTTCTCTCATCTTACTTTTATCTTTTGATGTCTATTCAACCAGTGGATTCTTGGTTTTAATTCATTAATTATGAACTAACTATTTTTGAGATTTCAATTGAACTTTTTATGGCTATGAATTAGTTATTCATTATATTCTAATTATTTATGTTAAAGTGAGTTGTTTATCTTGTCTTGTGCTTATTGCTTAATTATTTGATCAAGAATTACTTTGTTACTCTGAAGGAATTGGAAGAGGAATTCTAGGGTTAGAATCTGGGCATGGTGACATGTGACTTAGTTATTTGCACAAAGAATAATTAGGTTTGTGAATAGAATGGAAATATCTTTTCACCGCATGTAACACATAAGGAATTGGGATTATAACGAGTTTAATTCAATTGTTTTGCATAGAATATAGCAAGATTAATCTGGATTAAATAGAAGGCAATTGATCACTTGAAAAGGACTTTTGGCATTTGAGAATTCTGTTAACAATTCAGTAGGCATAACAATTGGGATAATTGGATAATTGATTTATAGTTCATAATTGGGGATATTGAAGTCTTAATCTTTATTTGTTTGAATTCATTCGTTAAAATCTTAGTTTTAATTAGTTAATTTAGTTTTCTTAATTAGAAAAAACACGATTTGAGATTGTTTAAATAAAATTAGTTTGGTTAAGAATTAGTACTTGGTGATTTTTATTAAATAATTCCTCGTGGGAACGATACTCTACTTTCACTTTATTACTTGTCAATCGTATATACTTGCGTATTCATTGATTATTGAAATCGATCAACAAGTTTTTGGCGCCGCTGTTAGGAATTAATTTAATAATTAGTTTCCAATATTAATTTCAATCAAATTAGTCTTAATTTAAACATTTTTATTTTTATTTTTAATTCTCTTTCAATATTTCTCTCTTTTCAGGTACCATGGATGGCTTTGTGTATCAATGGCCATACACGAACATGACTCAACCACCAAGGGAGCGGAGATTGAAAGACTCGAAAACTTTCTCGCATTGTCGTACAGATTGAGACACTTTCGAGGATGTTTGAAGCTTTTGAAGCTCGGTCGTCAAAGTATGGTGGTTACTTGTGATTATTGTCTTTGAAATCATATGAGTCATCAATGCACCATCGGTTTGATAGAAGATAAAGAGTATAGTGGTGATTACCCCAATAATTATGTCTATCCCAACAACTATCATCGAGGATTGCGGGTATCACCCTGATTTTCATGGAGTAACAATCAAGATCAATTTTATGCTCCAAGTCCAACATACCCACAGAGATTTCTTGTGTCCACCTCCACTACAACAGAAGAACATTCAAATTGGGAGGAAGCCTTGGAAAAATTTATTACGACTTACAAAAAAAGGAATGAGGAACAAGACAAGAAAATGAATCAAGTAGATTTGAATTTGCAAAGCCAAGGGGCGTTGATCAAGAATTTGGAAAATCAAGTGGAACAGAGATAGCACGTTGAACAATGAACAACCTCCCCTCACACTGGCCCTATGACATGGATTCCGAGCCCGATGGTGAGCAGAGCCAAATCTACAATGGATGAGCCACGAGATGAAAAAGAGGAGACAAGTGGGGATAATGACAACAAGGTCGGTGAAGAACTAATTGTGAGAACCAATGATGATGAGCTAATGTTATTTATGCCTCAAGTGCCTTCTCCTCCACAGGTTCAAGAGTCCCAGGTTAGATTTGCAAAACCTTGTCCGATTGGTAGTCATGTCGCCGGCAATACTACTCTATGATGTAAAAATATATTCATGAGACATTAATGGAGAAACCACCTAGATCTTTGGGCGTTCTTGAATGTGATCTTATCTCAAGAAAGCATTCTAGGTGACTTTAATCTGATGGCTATCGTAAATGGAAACCTACCAAAAGCTATATTATTTCCGATGGATGGAGGGTTCCTCAACTTTAAGGGGGAATTGGATAGAGAATTGAAGAAGTCAAATTTGAGACTATAAAACAAGCGCTTATTGGGAGGCAACCCAAGTTTAATTTTTATTTTTAGTTTTATTAAGTTTTATATTAGTAGTTTTGAATTTGCATTTATTTAGGATTTCATAAAATTGCTTCTATCATGGTTTCTGAGTTATTCAAGTCAAATTCAAGTGTGGTGCCCAATTTGTTCCATGTGCTTGCTTTATTCTCCAAACTTAGCGGGCAAGGAGGAAGATTGCTATATTTTCAGGGAAGTCCTCTGCTTTAATTTTTTCTATTTCAGTCATTGAGGACAATGTCTAGTTTAAGTTTGGGGGCATTTTAGTGTCGTATTGCATATAGTTAGTTATTTACATTGTAGTTCGTTATTTACATTTAGTTGTTGCATTCGTTTTTTTTTTTTTTTTTTTGTTTTTGTTTAAAAAAAATATTTAAAAATCGCAAAAATAGTAGTTAGTTTACTATGTTTGTTGCAGTTAGTTTATATTTGCATGATTCCAACTGTTAGATAGTAAAAGTCTATTTTGGCCAATGATGAGACTGGAGTTAAGTAGATAAGTATAGTATTGAATATTCAGGCTTTGATGTGATTTCTTGTTATGAATTGAATCTTTTCCTGTTTGGCTCGGTATAATCAAGGTTAGCACGTTAATAACAGCTATGTTAACTGATTAAGTTTAAATTGATACATAATGGATTTCTTAAGTATAATACTAGTGTGAAGGAATGAAAGACATGAATAGGCGGAGATTGCTAAATTTTGATAAAAACTTAAGCTCGGGGGGAAATTTTGGGGTATATGAGTTAGTTTTATACCCATGAATTGGATACATTCGGGCTTAATTTATTGTTGTTCTTAAGTCTTTTAGGATGTTTTTATGTGTTTGTGTCTATTCATGCATGTTTTATGTTATTTTATAGGAATTGGGACAAAAGTTACATGGATCGATGTTTGGGGTGGCTAGATTCGCGTTTTCGGCTTGCAATTTACACAGCAGTCACTTCAGAGCCAATTTGACTATATCTCTTGACATTATTTCGCAACACTCAAAGAATGAAAGTTGTAGATCTATTCTCTCCTCTTTCGGAACATCTTGAATCATCAAAATCGGAGTTTGGACGAAGAAGTTATTATGGCCACTTTCCCAAAAGACGTCGGGAGCAGAAAATGTCGATTTTGGGCCCAGCAAGGCGACCATTTTTGGCCTATGCCCAGCCCTGGGGCGTCAAGGGCGAACTCGGTAGCGCATTGCTTAACGCTGAAATGGGGAAGGGTTTAGTGCGGCTGGGGACGCGTTTTGGGCAAATTTTGACACCTTTTTGACTCCAAATAGGATTGGGTTTGTTCCTAAGCTCAAAATTAGACTTGTAACCTATAAATACATGATGTAAGGCATAAAATAAGGGGATTACATAGCTTAGCCTAGATAAAATACTCCTTTAGATTAGAAAATAACCCTAGTTCTTATTAGTTTTGGAGATTGAAGCAACTTGGAGACCATTGAAGATCGAGAGCAAGAAGCGAGAGGGGAGCATCAGTTCTTGACAATGATTCTATTCTCTTCTCTCTCATCTTACTTTTATCTTTTGATGTCTATTCAGGTTGTGGATTCTTGGTTTTAATTCATTAATTATGAACTAACTATTTTTGAGATTTCAATTGAACTTTTTATGGCTATGAATTAGTTATTCATTATATTCTAATTATTTATGTTAAAGTGAGTTGTTTATCTTGTCTTGTGCTTATTGCTTAATTATTTGATCATAAATTACTTTGTTACTCTAGTAGGAATTGGAAGAGAATTCTAGGGTTAGAATCTGGGCATGGTGACATGTGACTTAGTTATTTGCACGAAGGAATAATTAGGTTTGTGAATAGAATGGAAATATCTTTTCAGCATGTAACACATAAGGAATTGGGATTATGTGAGTTTAATTCAATTGTTTTGCATAGGAATATAGCAAGATTAATCTGGATTAAATAGAAGGCAATTGATCACTTAGAAAAGGACTTTTGGCATTTGAGAATTCTGTTAACAATTCAAGAGGGCATAACAATTGGGATAATTGGATAATTGATTTATAGTTCATAATTGGGGATATTGAAGTCTTAATCTTTATTTATTTGAATTCATTCGTTAAAATCTTAGTTTTAATTAGTTAATTTAGTTTTCTTAATTAGAAAAAACACGATTTGAGATTGTTTAAATAAAATTAGTTTGGTTAAGAATTAGTACTTGGTGATTTTTATTAAATAATTCCTCGTGGGAACGATACTCTACTTTCACTTTATTACTTGTTGATAGTGTATACTTGCACGTATTCATTGATTCATGAAATCGATCAACAAGTTTTTTGGCGCACGATTCTTAGGAATTAATTTAATAATTAGTTTCCAATATTAATTTCAATCAAATTAGTCTTAATTTAAACATTTTTATTTTATTTTTAATTCTCTTTCAATATTTCTCTCTTTTTAGGTACCATGGATGGCTTTGTGTATCAATGGCCATACACGAACATGACTCAACCAAGGGGAGCGGAGATTGAAAGACTCGAGAAACTTTCTGCATTGTCGGCCATGATTGAGACACTTTCGAGGATGTTTGAAGCTTTTGAAGCTCGTTGTCGTCAAAGTATGGTGGTTACTTGTGATTATTGTCTTTGAAATCATATGAGTCATCAATGCACCATCGGGTTTGGTAGAGTGCAGATATAGTGGTGATTACCCCAATAATTATGTCTATCCCAACAACTATCATCGAGGATTATGCGGGTATCACCCGATTTTCATGGAGTAACAATCAAGATCAATTTTATGCTCCAAGTCCAACATACCCACAGGATTTCTTGTGTCCACCTCCACTACAACAGGAAGAACATTCAAATTGGGAGGAAGCCTTGGAAAAATTTATTACGACTTTCGAAAAAAGGAATGAGGAACAAGACAAGAAAATGAATCAAGTAGAATTTGAATTTGCAAAGCGAGGGGGCGTTGATCAAGAATTTGGAAAATCAAGTGGAACAGATAGCACATCGTTGAACAACCGAATCCTCAATACACTGCCCCCTATGACATGGATTCCGAGCAGATGGTGAGCAGAGCCAAATCTACAACTGGATGAGCCACGAGATGAAAAAGAGGAGTCAAGTGGAAATAATGACAACAAGGTCGGTGAAGAACTAATTGTGAGAACCAATGATGATGAGCTAATGTTATTTATGCCTCAAGTGCCTTCTCCTCCACAGTTCAAGAGTCCCAAGTTAGATTTGCAAAACCTTGTCCGATTGGTAGTCATGTAAATCGGCAATACTCTCTATGATGTAAAAATATATATTCGCAGACATTATGGAGAAACCACCAGATCTTTGGGCGTTCTTTGAATGTGATCTTATCTCAAGAAAGCATTCTAGGTGACTTTAATACAATGGCTATCGTAAATGGAAACCTACCAAAAGCTATATTATTTCCGATGGATGGAGGGTTCCTCAACTTTAAATGAGGGGAATTGGATAGAGAATTGAAGAAGTCAGTTTGAGACTATAAAACAAGCGCTTATTGGGAGGCAACCCAAGTTTAATTTTTATTTTAGTTTTTATTAAGTTTTATAGTAGTAGTTTTGAATTTGCATTTATTTAGGATTTCATAAAATTGCTTCTATCATGGTTTTACTGAGTTATTCAAGTCAAATTCAAGTGTGGTGCCCAATTTGTTCCATGTGCTTAGCTTTATTCTCCAAACTTAGCGGCAAGCGAGGAGGAAGATTGCTATATTTTCGAAGTCCTCTTTTTAATTTTTTCTATTTAGGTCATTGAGGACAATGTCTAGTTTAAGTTTGGGGGCATTTTAGTGTCGTATATTGCATATAGTTAGTTATTTACATTGTAGTTCGTTATTTACATTTAGTTGTTGCATTCGTTTTTTTTTTTTTTTTTTTTTTTTTTTTTTTTAAAAAAAATATTTAAAAATCATAAAAATAGTAGTTAGTTTACTATGTTTGTTGCAGTTAGTTTATATTTGCATGATTCCAACTGTTAGATAGTAAAAGTCTATTTTGGCCAATGATGAGACTGGAGTTAAGTAGATAAGTATAGTATTGAATATTCAGGCTTTGATGTGATTTCTTGTTATGAATTGAATCTTTTCCTGTTTGAAACTGGTATAATCAAGGTTTGCGCGTTAATAAACTATTAATGATTAAGTTTAAATTGATACATAATGGATTTCTTAAGTATAATACTAGTGTGAAGGAATGAAAGACATGAATAGGCGGAGATTGCTAAATTTTGATAAAAACTTAAGCTCGGGGGGAAATTTTGGGGTATATGAGTTTGTTTTATACCCATGAATTGGATACATTCGGGCTTAATTTATTGTTGTTCTTAAGTCTTTTAGGATGTTTTTATGTGTTTGTGTCTATTCATGCATGTTTTATGTTATTTTATAGGAATTGGGACAAAAGTTACATGGATCGATGTTTGGGGTGGCTAGATTCGCGTTTTCGGCTTGCCATTTACACAGCAGTCACTTCAGAGCCAATTTGACTATATCTCTTGACATTATTTCGCAACACTCAAAGAATGAAAGTTGTAGATCTACTTCTCCTCTTTCCGGAACATCTTGAATCATCAAAATCGGAGTTTGGACGAAGAAGTTATGGCCACTTTCCCAAAAAGACGTCGAGGCGAAAAATGTCGATTTTGGGCGTGTGCAAGGCGACCATTTTGGCCTATACCCAGCAAAAGGGCGTCAAGGGCGAACTCAGTGCCGTTGCTTGTATTTGACGCCGGGGCTGGGGAAGGGTTTGG
Organism: Panax ginseng; assembly: GCA_020205605.1. Classification (NCBI taxonomy): domain Eukaryota; kingdom Viridiplantae; phylum Streptophyta; class Magnoliopsida; order Apiales; family Araliaceae; genus Panax; species Panax ginseng. The sequence goes on along the minus strand of CM035132.1, from coordinate 122,141,437 downwards.
TGCGGCCTGGACGCGTTTTGGGCAAATTTTGACACCTTTTTGACTCCAAATAGGATTGGGTTTGTTCCTAAGCTCAAAATTAGACTTGTAACCTATAAATACATGATGTAAGGCATAAAATAAGGGGATTACATAGCTTAGCCTAGATAAAATACTCCTTTAGATTAGAAAATAACCCCGATTCTTATTAGTTTTGGAGATTGAAGCAACTTGGAGACCATTGAAGATCGAGAGCAAAGCGAAGAGGGGAGCATCGATTTATTGACAACAGATTCTATTCTCTTCTCTCATCTTACTTTTATCTTTTGATGTCTATTCATTTGTGGATTCTTGGTTTTAATTCATTAATTATGAACTAACTATTTTGAGATTTCAATTGAACTTTTTATGGCTATGAATTAGTTATTCATTATATTCTAATTATTTATGTTAAAGTGAGTTGTTTATCTTGTCTTGTGCTTATTGCTTAATTATTTGATCAAGAATTACTTTGTTACTCTAGTAGGAATTGGAAGAGGAATTCTAGGGTTAGAATCGGGCATGGTGACATGTGACTTAGTTATTTGCACAAAGTGAATAATTAGGTTTGTGAATAGAATGGAAATATCTTTTCACCGCATGTAACACATAAGGAATTGGGATTATAACGAGTTTAATTCAATTGTTTTGCATAGGAATATAGCAAGATTAATCTGGATTAAATAGAAGGCAATTGATCACTTGGAAAAGGACTTTTGGCATTTGAGAATTCCTCATTAACAATTCAATGAGGCATAACAATTGGGATAATTGGATAATTGATTTATAGTTCATAATTGGGGATATTGAAGTCTTAATCTTTATTTATTTGAATTCATTCGTTAAAATCTTAGTTTTAATTAGTTAATTTAGTTTTCTTAATTAGAAAAACACGATTTGAGATTGTTTAAATAAAATTAGTTTGGTTAAGAATTAGTACTTGGTGATTTTATTAAATAATTCCTCGTGGGAACGATACTCTACTTTCACTTTATTACTTGTTGGCCGTGTATACTTGCGTATTCATTGATTAATGAAAATCGATCAACAAGTTTTTAGGCGCGCCATTCTTAGGGAATTAATTTAATAATTAGTTTCAATATTAATTTCAATCAAATTAGTCTTAATTTAAACATTTTATTTTTATTTTTTAATTCTCTTTCAATATTTCTCTCTTTTCGGTGTACCATGGATGGCTTTGTGTATCAATGGCCATACACGAACATGACTTTCAACCAAGGGGAGCGGAGATTGAAAGACTCGAGAAACTTTCTCGCATTGTCGGCCTGATTGAGACACTTTCGAGGATGTTTGAAGCTTTTGAAGCTCAAATTGTCGTCAAAGTATGGTGGTTACTTGTGATTATTGTCTTTGGAAATCATATGAGTCATCAATGCACCATCGGTTTCGGCCGAGTGATGATATAGTGGTGATTACCCCAATAATTATGTCTATCCCAACAACTATCATCGAGGATGCGGGTATCACCCGATTTTTCATGGAGTAACAATCAAGATCAATTTTATGCTCCAAGTCCAACATACCCACAGATTTCTTGTGTCCACCTCCACTACAACGGAAGAACATTCAAATTGGGAGGAAGCCTTGGAAAAATTTATTACGACTTACGAAAAAGGAATGAGGAACAAGACAAGAAAATGAATCAAGTAAATTTGAATTTGCAAAGCCAAGGGCGTTGATCAAGAATTTGGAAAATCAAGTGGAACAGATAAAGACATGCGTTGAACAACCGTCCTCAATACACAGCCCTATGACATGGATTCCGAGGCAGATGGTGAGCAGAGCCAAATCTACAAATCGGATGAGCCACGAGATGAAAAGAGGAGAGACAAGTGGGGATAATGACAACAAGGTCGGTGAAGAACTAATTGTGAGAACCAATGATGATGAGCTAATGTTATTTATGCCTCAAGTGCCTTCTCCTCCACGAGTTCAAGAGTCCCAAGATTTGCAAAACCTTGTCCGATTGGTAGTCATGTAAATCGAATAATACTCTCTATGATGTAAAAAATATATTCATGAACCTGATGGAGAAACCACCTAGATCTTTGGGCGTTCTTGAATGTGATCTTATCTCAAGAAAGCATTCTAGGTGACTTTAATACAATGGCTATCGTAAATGGAAACCTACCAAAAGCTATATTATTTCCGATGGATGGAGGGTTCCTCAACTTTAAATGGGGAATTGGATAGAGAATTGAAGAAGTCAGTTGAGACTATAAAACAAGCGCTTATTGGGAGGCAACCCAAGTTTAATTTTTATTTTAGTTTTTATTAAGTTTTATATTAGTAGTTTTGAATTTGCATTTATTTAGGATTTCATAAAATTGCTTCTATCATGGTTTTACTGAGGTTATTCAAGTCAAATTCAAGTGTGGTGCCCAATTTGTTCCATGTCTTGCTTTATTCTCCAAACTTAGCGGGCAAGGAGGAAGATTGCTATATTTTCGAGGGAAGTCCTCCTTTTATTTTTTTCTATTTGGTCATTGAGGACAATGTCTAGTTTAAGTTTGGGGGCATTTTAGTGTCGTATTGCATATAGTTAGTTATTTACATTGTAGTTCGTTATTTACATTTAGTTGTTTTGCATTCGTTTTTTTTTTTTTTTTTTTTTTTGTTTAAAAAAATATTTAAAAATCATAAAAATAGTAGTTAGTTTACTATGTTTGTTGCGATTAGTTTATATTTGCATGATTCCAATCATTAGATAGTAAAAAGTCTATTTTGGCCAATGATGAGGCTGGAGTTAAGTGAGATAAGTATAGTATTGAATATTCAGGCTTTGATGTGATTTCTTGTTATGAATTGAATCTTTTCTGTTTGAAATCGGTATAATCAAGGTTATACGTTAATAAAACTATGTTAACTGATTAAGTTTAAATTGATACATAATGGATTTCTTAAGTATAATACTAGTGTGAAGGAATGAAAGACATGAATAATAGGAGAGATTGCTAAATTTTGATAAAAACTTAAGCTCGGGGGGAAATTTTGGGGTATATGAGTTAGTTTTATACCCATGAATTGGATACATTCGGGCTTAATTTATTGTTGTTCTTAAGTCTTTTAGGATGTTTTTATGTGTTTGTGTCTATTCATGCATGTTTTATGTTATTTTATAGGAATTGGGACAAAAGTTACATGGATCGATGTTTGGGGTGGCTAGATTCGCGTTTTCGACACCATTTACACAAAGAGTCACTTCAGAGCCAATTTGACTATATCTCTTGACATTATTTCGCAACACTCAAAGAATGAAAGTTGTAGATCTACTTCTCCTCTTTCCGGAACATCTTGAATCATCAAAATCGGAGTTTGGACGAAGAAGTTATAGCCACTTTCCCAAAAGACGCGTCGAGCGAAAATGTCGATTTTTGGGCCGTCAAGCGACCATTTTTGGCCTATGCTTGGCATAAAAGGGCGTCAAAGCAGAACTCAGTACGCCGTTGCTTTATTTGGGGGGCTGGGGAAGGGTTTGGTGCGGCTTTGGGCGCGTTTTTGAACAAATTTTGACACCTTTTGACTCCAAATAGGATTGGGTTTGTTCTAGCTCAAAATTAGACTTGTAACCTATAAATACATGATGTAAGGCATAAAATAAGGGGATTACATAGCTTAGCCTAGATAAAATACTCCTTTAGATTAGAAAATAACCCCATTCTTATTAGTTTTGGAGATTGAAGCAACTTGGAGACCATTGAAGATCGAGAGCGAAGCGAGAGGGAGCATCAGTTCTTGACAACAGATTCTATTCTCTTCTCTCATCTTACTTTTATCTTTTGATGTCTATTCAGTTGTGGATTCTTGGTTTTAATTCATTAATTATGAACTAACTATTTTTGAGATTTCAATTGAACTTTTTATGGCTATGAATTAGTTATTCATTATATTCTAATTATTTATGTTAAAGTGAGTTGTTTATCTTGTCTTGTGCTTATTGCTTAATTATTTGATCAGTAATTACTTTGTTACTCTAGTAGGAATTGGAAGAGGAATTCTAGGGTTAGAACTGGGCATGGTGACATGTGACTTAGTTATTTGCACAAATGAATAATTAGGTTTGTGAATAGAATGGAAATATCTTTTCATGCGCATGTAACACACATAAGAATTGGGATTATAACGAGTTTAATTCAATTGTTTTGCATAGGAATATAGCAAGATTAATCTGGATTAAATAGAAGGCAATTGATCACTTAGAAAAGGACTTTTGGCATTTGAGAATTCTCATTAACAATTCGATGGGCATAACAATTGGGATAATTGGATAATTGATTTATAGTTCATAATTGGGGATATTGAAGTCTTAATCTTTATTTATTTGAATTCATTCGTTTAAAATCTTAGTTTTAATTAGTTAATTTAGTTTTCTTAATTAGAAAAAACACGATTTGAGATTGTTTAAATAAAATTAGTTTGGTTAAGAATTAGTACTTGGTGATTTTTATTAAATAATTCCTCGTGGGAACGATACTCTACTTTCACTTTATTACTTGTTGACCGTGTATACTTGCATATTCATTGATTAACGAAATCGATCAACAAGTTTTTAAGCTAGAATTCTTGGGAATTAATTTAATAATTAGTTTCAATATTAATTTCAATCAAATTAGTCTTAATTTAAACATTTTATTTTTATTTTTAATTCTCTTTCAATATTTCTCTCTTTTCAGGTACCATGGATGGCTTTGTGTATCAATGGCCATACACGAACATGACTCAACCAAGGGGAGCGGAGATTGAAAGACTCGAGAAACTTTCTGCATTGTCAGCACAGATTGAGACACTTTCGAGGATGTTTGAAGCTTTTGAAGCTCGGTAATCGTCAAAGTATGGTGGTTACTTGTGATTATTGTCTTTGGAAATCATATGAGTCATCAATGCACCATCGGTTTAGATAGAGTGCAGATTATAGTGGTGATTACCCCAATAATTATGTCTATCCCAACAACTATCATCGAGGATTACGGGTATCACCGGATTTTCATGGAGTAACAATCAAGATCAATTTTATGCTCCAAGTCCAACATACCCACAGGATTTCTTGTGTCCACCTCCACTACAACAGAAGAACATTCAAATTGGGAGGAAGCCTTGGAAAAATTTATTACGACTTACGAAAAAAGGAATGAGGAACAAGACAAGAAAATGAATCAAGTAGAATTTGAATTTGCAAAGCCAAGGGCGTTGATCAAGAATTTGGAAAATCAAGTGGAACAGAGATAGCACATCGTTGAACAACCGATCCTCAATACACTGCCCTATGACATGGATTAGGAGCAGATGGTGAGCCCGAGCCAAATCTACAACCTGGATGAGCCACGAGATGAAAAAGAGGAGTCAGTGGAAATAATGACAACAAGGTCGGTGAAGAACTAATTGTGAGAACCAATGATGATGAGCTAATGTTATTTATGCCTCAAGTGCCTTCTCCTCCACAGTTCAAGAGTCCCATAGATTTGCAAAACCTTGTCCGATTGGTAGTCATGTAAATCGGCAATACTCTATATGATGTAAAAAATATATTCATGAGACACAATGGAGAAACCACACTGAGATCTTTGGGCGTTCTTGAATGTGATCTTATCTCAAGAAAGCATTCTAGGTGACTTTAATACAATGGCTATCGTAAATGGAAACCTACCAAAAGCTATATTATTTCAGATGGATGGAGGGTTCCTCAACTTTAGTAGGGGAATTGGATGAGAATTGAAGAAGTCAAATTTGAGACTATAAAACAAGCGCTTATTGGGAGGCAACCCAAGTTTAATTTTTATTTTAGTTTTTATTAAGTTTTATAGTAGTAGTTTTGAATTTGCATTTATTTAGGATTTCATAAAATTGCTTCTATCATGGTTTCTGAGTTATTCAAGTCAAATTCAAGTGTGGTGCCCAATTTGTTCCATGTCTTGCTTTATTCTCCAAACTTAAGCGAGCGAGGAGGAAGATTGCTATATTTTCGTGGAAGTCCTCTGCTTTAATTTTTTTCTATTTCACTCATTGAGGACAATGTCTAGTTTAAGTTTGGGGGCATTTTAGTGTCGTATTGCATATAGTTAGTTATTTACATTGTAGTTCGTTATTTACATTTAGTTGTTGCATTCGTTTTTTTTTTTTTTTTTTTTTTTTGTTAAAAAAATATTTAAAAATCGCAAAAATAGTAGTTAGTTTACTATGTTTGTTGCGATTAGTTTATATTTGCATGATTCCAACTGTTAGATAGTAAAAGTCTATTTTGGCCAATGATGAGGCCGGAGTTAAGTAGATAAGTATAGTATTGAATATTCGGGCTTTGATGTGATTTCTTGTTATGAATTGAATCTTTTCTGTTTGAAACTGGTATAATCAAGGTTATACGTTAATAACTTGACTATGTTAATCGATTAAGTTTAAATTGATACATAATGGATTTCTTAAGTATAATACTAGTGTGAAGGAATGAAAGACATGAATAAGTGGGAGATTGCTAAATTTTGATAAAAACTTAAGCTCGGGGGGAAATTTTGGGGTATATGAGTTAGTTTTATACCCATGAATTGGATACATTCGGGCTTAATTTATTGTTGTTCTTAAGTCTTTTAGGATGTTTTTATGTGTTTGTGTCTATTCATGCATGTTTTATGTTATTTTATAGGAATTGGGACAAAAGTTACATGGATCGATGTTTGGGGTGGCTAGATTCGCGTTTTCGGCTTGCCATTTACACAGCAGTCACTTCAGAGCCAATTTGACTATATCTCTTGACATTATTTCGCAACACTCAAAGAATGAAAGTTGTAGATCTACTTCTCCTCTTTCCGGAACATCTTGAATCATCAAAATCGGAGTTTGGACGAAGAAGTTATGGCCACTTTCCCAAAAGACGTCGGAGCAGAAAATGTCAGATTTTGGGCCAGCGCCGGGGCGACCATTTTTGGCCTATGCCCGACCTTAAAGGGCGTCAAGGGCGAGACTCGGCGCCGTTGCTTGCTATTTGGGCGTATTTGGGGAAGGGGATTGGTGCGGCTGGGCCGCGTTTTGGGCAAATTTTGACACCTTTTAGACTCAAATAGGATTGGGTTTGTTCTAAGCTCAAAATTAGACTTGTAACCTATAAATACATGATGTAAGGCATAAAATAAGGGGATTACATAGCTTAGCCTAGATAAAATAGTCCTTTAGATTAGAAAATAACCCCAGATTCTTATTAGTTTTGGAGATTGAAGCAACTTGGAGACCATTGAAGATCGAGAGCGAGAGCGAGAGGGAGCACATCGATTTCTTGACAACATGATTCTATTCTCTTCTCTCATCTTACTTTTATCTTTTGATGTCTATTCGGTTGTGGATTCTTGGTTTTAATTCATTAATTATGAACTAACTATTTTTGAGATTTCAATTGAACTTTTTATGGCTATGAATTAGTTATTCATTATATTCTAATTATTTATGTTAAAGTGAGTTGTTTATCTTGTCTTGTGCTTATTGCTTAATTATTTGATCGATAATTACTTTGTTACTCTAGTAGGAATTGGAAGAGGAATCTAGGGTTAGAAATGGGCATGGTGACATGTGACTTAGTTATTTGCACAAAGTGAATAATTAGGTTTGTGAATAGAATGGAAATATCTTTTACATGCATGTAACACATAAGGAATTGGGATTGTAACGAGTTTAATTCAATTGTTTTGCATAGGAATATAGCAAGATTAATCTGGATTAAATAGAAGGCAATTGATCACTTAGAAAAGGACTTTTGGCATTTGAGAATTCCTGTTAACAATTCAGTAGGCATAACAATTGGGATAATTGGATAATTGATTTATAGTTCATAATTGGGGATATTGAAGTCTTAATCTTTATTTATTTGAATTCATTCGTTAAAATCTTAGTTTTAATTAGTTAATTTAGTTTTCTTAATTAGAAAAAACACGATTTGAGATTGTTTAAATAAAATTAGTTTGGTTAAGAATTAGTACTTGGTGATTTTTATTAAATAATTCCTCGTGGGAACGATACTCTACTTTCACTTTATTACTTGTTGAATAGTGTATACTTTTGCACGTATTCATTGATTATGAAATCGATCAACAAGTTTTTGGCGCCAGTTCTTGGGAAATTAATTTAATAATTAGTTTCAATATTAATTTCAATCAAATTAGTCTTAATTTAAACATTTTTATTTTATTTTAATTCTCTTTCAATATTTCTCTCTTTTGGTACCATGGATGGCTTTGTGTATCAATGGCCATACACGAACATGACTCAACCAAGGGGAGCGAGATTGAAAGACTCGAGAAACTTTACGCATTGTCGGCCTGATTGAGACACTTTCGAGGATGTTTGAAGCTTTTGAAGCTCGGTACGTCGTCAAAGTATGGTGGTTACTTGTGATTATTGTCTTTGGAAATCATATGAGTCATCAATGCACCATCGGTTTGAGTAAGTGCAGATATAGTGGTGATTACCCCAATAATTATGTCTATCCCAACAACTATCATCGAGATTAAGGGTATCACCCGGATTTTTCATGGAGTAACAATCAAGATCAATTTTATGCTCCAAGTCCAACATACCCACAGGATTTCTTGTGTCCACCTCCACTACAACAGAAGAACATTCAAATTGGGAGGAAGCCTTGGAAAAATTTATTACGACTTACGAAAAAGGAATGAGGAACAAGACAAGAAAATGAATCAAGTAAATTTGAATTTGCAAAGCCAAGGGGCGTTGATCAAGAATTTGGAAAATCAAGTGGAGCAGATAGCACATCGTTGAACAACCGTCCTCAATACACAGGCCCCTATGACATGGATTAGAGGCAGATGGTGAGCCCGAGCCAAATCTACAACTGGATGAGCCACGAGATGAAAAAGAGGAGTCAAGTGGAAATAATGACAACAAGGTCGGTGAAGAACTAATTGTGAGAACCAATGATGATGAGCTAATGTTATTTATGCCTCAAGTGCCTTCTCCTCCACGATTCGAAGAGTCCTAAGTTAGATTTGCAAAACCTTGTCCGAGATTGGTAGTCATGTAAATCGGCAATACTCTCTATGATGTAAAAAATATATTCATGCAGACCTGATGGAGAAACCACTGAGATCTTTGGGCGTTCTTGAATGTGATCTTATCTCAAGAAAGCATTCTAGGTGACTTTATACAATGGCTATCGTAAATGGAAACCTACCAAAAGCTATATTATTTCCGGATGGATGGAGGGTTCCTCAACTTTCGTAGGGGAATTGGATAGAGAATTGAAGAAGTCAAATGAGACTATAAAACAAGCGCTTTATTGGGAGGCAACCCAAGTTTAATTTTTATTTTTAGTTTTATTAAGTTTTATAGTAGTAGTTTTGAATTTGCATTTATTTAGGATTTCATAAAATTGCTTCTATCATGGTTTTACTGAGTTATTCAAGTCAAATTCAAGTGTGGTGCCCAATTTGTTCCATGTGCTTGCTTTATTCTCCAAACTTAGCGCAAGGAGGAAGATTGCTATATTTTCGTGGAAGTCCTCTCGCTTTAATTTTTTCTATTTCGATCATTGAGGACAATGTCTAGTTTAAGTTTGGGGGCATTTTAGTGTCGTTATTGCATATAGTTAGTTATTTACATTGTAGTTCGTTATTTACATTTAGTTGTTGCATTCGTTTTTTTTTTTTTTTTTTTTGTTTTGTTTAAAAAATATTTAAAAATCATAAAAATAGTAGTTAGTTTACTATGTTTGTTGCGATTAGTTTATATTTGCATGATTCCAACTGTTAGATAGTAAAAAGTCTATTTTGGCCAATGATGAGGCTGGAGTTAAGTAGATAAGTATAGTATTGAATATTCAGGGCTTTGATGTGATTTCTTGTTATGAATTGAATCTTTTCTGTTTGAAACCGGTATAATCAAGGTTTGCACGTTAATAATGACTATGTTAATCGATTAAGTTTAAATTGATACATAATGGATTTCTTAAGTATAATACTAGTGTGAAGGAATGAAAGACATGAATAAAGTAGGCGGAGATTGCTAAATTTTGATAAAAACTTAAGCTAGGGGGAAATTTTGGGGTATATGAGTTAGTTTTATACCCATGAATTGGATACATTCGGGCTTAATTTATTGTTGTTCTTAAGTCTTTTAGGATGTTTTTATGTGTTTGTGTCTATTCATGCATGTTTTATGTTATTTTATAGGAATTGGGACAAAAGTTACATGGATCGATGTTTGGGGTGGCTAGATTCGCGTTTTAAACTTGCCATTTACATAGCAGTCACTTCAGAGCCAATTTGACTATATCTCTTGACATTATTTCGAAACACTCAAAGAATGAAAGTTGTAGATCTACTTCTCCTCTTTCCGGAACATCTTGAATCATCAAAATCGGAGTTTGGACGAAGAGGTTATGGCCATTTTCCCAAAAGACGCGTCGGAAGCGAAAAATGTCGATTTTGGGCCAGCCATAAGGCGACCATTTTTGGCCTATGCCCAGTATGCCAAGCGTTAAAGAAGCGGAACTCGGTAGCAACAGCCAGTATTTGAAGCCTTTGAAGGAAAGAAAGGTTTGGTGCGGCCTGGACGCGTTTTGGGCAAATTTTGACACCTTTTAGACTCCAAATAGGATTGGGTTTGTTCCTAAGCTCAAAATTAGACTTGTAACCTATAAATACATGATGTAAGGCATAAAATAAGGGGATTACATAGCTTAGCCTAGATAAAATAGTCCTTTAGATTAGAAAATAACCCTAGTTCTTATTAGTTTTGGAGATTGAAGCAACTTGGAGACCATTGAAGATCAAGAGCAAGAGCAAGAGGGGAGCATCAGATTTGCTGACAACAGATTCTATTCTCTTCTCTCATCTTACTTTTATCTTTTGATGTCTATTCAGTTGTGGATTCTTGGTTTTAATTCATTAATTATGAACTAACTATTTTTGAGATTTCAATTGAACTTTTTATGGCTATGAATTAGTTATTCATTATATTCTAATTATTTATGTTAAAGTGAGTTGTTTATCTTGTCTTGTGCTTATTGCTTAATTATTTGATCAGTAATTACTTTGTTACTCTTGAAGGAATTGGAAGAGGAATTCTAGGGTTAGAACTGGGCATGGTGACATGTGACTTAGTTATTTGCACAGTGAATAATTAGGTTTGTGAATAGAATGGAAATATCTTTTCGCCGCATGTAACACATAAGGAATTGGGATTGTAACGAGTTTAATTCAATTGTTTTGCATAGGAATATAGCAAGATTAATCTGGATTAAATAGAAGGCAATTGATCACTTGGAAAAGGACTTTTGGCATTTGAGAATTTACATTAACAATTCAAGTAGGCATAATAATTGGGATAATTGGATAATTGATTTATAATTCATAATTGGGGATATTGAAGTCTTAATCTTTATTTATTTGAATTCATTCGTTAAAATCTTAGTTTTAATTAGTTAATTTAGTTTTCTTAATTAGAAAAAACACGATTTGAGATTGTTTAAATAAAATTAGTTTGGTTAAGAATTAGTACTTGGTGATTTTTATTAAATAATTCCTCGTGGGAACGATACTCTACTTTCACTTTATTACTTGTTGACCGTGTATACTTGCACGTATTCATTGATTGCGAAATCGATCAACAAAGAGTATCATCAAGACCTTCAACTAAAAAATTGGTAAACTCTGATGGACTACGAGAACCGCCCGTGCTTTCAAATGTATAAAGAAGTGATGTCGCTTCAGCAAGATAACTTTTGACAGACTGAGGAGGTAGCTTTTGTAAGAAAAAAAGTTGATCAAAAAGATCATCTGCATACCAATTTGATGTTGCATCATCTATGAATTCGCAGTCATTATTTTCATGGACCAAAGAGTCGTCAAAATTTTTTAATGGACCGTATATTTGATCGGCCATGGAGGTGGGGCTAATTTCCTAGAACTATTCTGGGTTAAGCCACCTTTCCAAGTTATAGGAAGAAGAATGAAAATTAGAAGCCAAGGAAGTCATTGATAGAAGAAGGATAATATGATAATTAGAAGAAAAATAGATAGTGTCTCGATCAGAAAAATAATAAAAAGAGAATTATAGGAAGAAGAAGAAGAAGAAGAAATCAGGGATAATTGCTGGAATGCTGACAGGTGAGGAGACTATCTGGATTAGTAGGCAAGAGAGAGAAGATGTGCAGCGGAAGATGAAAAATGGACCATAAGCCTTTTGGCATTATAGCTCTAATACCAAGTTAAAGCTAATAGAAATCTGAGATTTGTATATTATTGCTTGTTTCATTTACAAAGAGAGGTGTCCTATATATATACATAATATAGGATCATCACATATGCTAGAATCAAGGGATATATAATCACTAAAGCTAGTATCAAGTGATTTACAAAATCACCTAAGCTAAAATCAAGAGATTACATAATCAAAGAGTCCCAAGAGATAATTATGGTAATTCAAATATAATATCCTAACTACTTGATAAATATAAAATTATCCTAAATAACAATATTATGTTATTTCTCTAATAACATCTATAATTTTGATCACATTGACAAATTATATCTAAAATATATAGTGTTTAATTTAAACTTAATGTAAAAAAGATATTGGAGCCCTTAATTATCGGGTTAACTCTTTTTCTACTGTTATAAAGTGTCAAGAGGCTTACTATCTGGTATTAAAACAAATTTATGAATTAAGATCCTGTTATGTTTTTAATTATATGTTTACGTGTGTTATTTGCTGATACCTTTTAGTTTACCCAAGTTAATTAAAAAATTAGAAACTGGGAAAAAGTGTGAATACTACTTCGATTCCCCAGTCACCACTATAGGTAAGAACCTTAAGTTGCTAAGTTGAGTGTAAGTTTATTTTTTCACTTTTATGCCCTTTAAGCAACATAAGCTCAAAGATTGTTGTCTCCCTCTCTTTTGTTTCCTTTATGTAGTGGGTGAGAAAGGTAAGAAGTACTTGATCATGTATAATGTTCTTCATTCCCCAGATAGTATTGTTAAAATATTTTATTCTTTATGTGGCCTCGACTATTTATGTAATTATTGGGCATATATATTGTATTAATTTAATCACTTTATTTATGGGTTTGATAATTAATTATGTGGCCTATAAATAATATTCCTAATAGTATTTGGCATACTGGGCCCTAGGGTTTCATAATCTTGATGGATGATTTTGACCCTTAGCTATTGTATAAATAAAACAGTTAGGGTTTGGTCCCAATAATCGTCTCAAGAATTTTATATATACACCTATACATCCATCCTAAGATTTAGAGAGGCAATTGAAGACCTTCACCCTTAAGCGCAGCGGAAGCGTGATACGTACAAGATGGCTTCTCTCAATTCATGTAAGTACTTAACATTATGATTAATTGACTTTATTTATTCTATGCAATTACACATTCTTGTATAATTTATTCAACATCTGGTATCAGAGCAATGGTTACATTATTGTATAGAATAAATTAATTACGTAATTATGCTAAAAAAATTTTAATTCCGCATAATCTCTTTAAAAATATTGCCAAGCCAAACCTTTATGTAAAAAGTGATTTGATCAGGTATAACGTTAAGGAATTTTCAATTATGCTCAGGCATAATTTTACGTTATGGTTACATTAAGGAATTTCAGAACTGAAAAATCTTTTCGAAAATCCTTTTGATTCCTCATGTGCTATGTTATGTATCCTATTTTTTATTTATTTATTATTATTGTTTTTTAATACTTGTGTAATGGTCTGCAATTACATATTGCAATATGTTAACGCATATATATGCTGTGTACATTCTCCATCGTTGGGTGAAAGCCTGATAGTTTGCACGAGTTTTATCAATCATGTAAATTATTAGAAAGAAAAGCTTTTGATATGGAATGCTAATTGATTATGTCTTGAATGCAGAACCTTAGTTCCCTTTTTATCATCACGAGATCACAAGGCTTTATTTAAGCTTAATAGATAGAGATTGTATATGTGAGCATGAATATTAAAATGGATGGATCACTATCATGAATATTAAAACAATATATGTTAAATTTATTATTTATTATGTTTAGATAATATTATGATATTCTTATGCCCTCATGTATTCTTGTTAAAATTAACGTGATTATTTTATAATCAATTCATGTTCATAATTATATATTTCAATTTAAGTTTTGAACATGATGTGATATATAATTAGGGCTTTTAATTAAGTTGTTACATGTAAATTTTAAATAATGTTAATTTTCAAACTTGATTAATGTGTTTAAAGAAAATTGAGTTTGATTAGAAGAATTTGCGTGTATGCGTGACTCTTTTATTGTTAAAATTAATAATCAGCCCAACGGAGGATTATTAATTGAAACAATTAAAGATTAAGAAAAGTCACATAATGTTACATTTAATAAATAAAGATTTTAATTTTACCCAACGGAAAAATTAGAATTAGAGTTTATTAAATAGAATTTTATTGCATAAGTAACATGTTTATTTCGTTTCTGCCCAACGGTGATGCGTGGATAAATGTGTTTTGCATTATTTTATGGGGATGTTATTAGTATATTATTAATTGGACCAACGAAAAATTAATAATTATGCACCAACATCTCATTAAAATCTATTTTTGGGTGTTGTAAATAGATTTTATATAACTAACTCCTTGCCCTACAGTTGGTTTTTATTATGATTAATTATTTATTATTGTTGTACATTGTGGATTTCTTTTAGTTTTTTGTAAGCATGCTTATGAGCTTGATTGTATTTCAGCATTGACTCCAACTAAAATTTCTGGGTATCTCTCTAGAATTGAAGCCTTGAATGGAACTAATTTTACTGTTTGGATAGAGCAAGTGAAAATTGTTCTCAGCGTTATGGATTTGGACTATGCATTACGAGTTGATCCTCCTGCTCCACTTACAGATACAAGCTCAATTGAGCAAAAATCTATTTATGAAAAGTGGGAGCGATCCAACCGCATGTCCCTTATGATTATGAAAAACTCTATCATGACAGCCATTCGAGGAGCCATTCCTGACTCTGAGAATGCTAAAGAATACTTAACTTTAGTCGAGGAACAATTCAAGGGTTCTTCTAAAACTCATGCAAGTACCCTTATTTTGAAAATGCTCACTAGTAGGTATGATGGGGTTAGTGGAGTGCGCGAGCACATTATGATGATGAACAACATGGCCTTTAAATTAAAGGGTATAGACATGGCGATTTCTGAGGGTTTTCTTGTTCACTTCATTATGACTTCTCTTCCTACACAGTTTGATCCATTTAAGATCAATTATAACACGCAGAAAGAAAAATGGAAGATGAGTGAGTTAATTGCCATGTGCGTCCAAGAAGAAGAAAGGCTTAAGATTGAAAAACCTAATGTTGCTCATTTGACTACCACTAAATATCATAAGAAGAAGGCTCATAAAAATGGCAAAGGTTTTAAGAATAAGGATAAGCAAATTTCTACAAAAATAAATAAGGCAAATCATTCAGGTAACAACTCTAGGGCAGGTCCTAAATGTCACTTCTATAAGAAGCAAGGACATATTCAGAAAGAATGTTCTAAATTCAGATAATGGCTTAAAAAGAAAGGTATATCGTCCTTCAATTATGTAACTTATGAATCCTTTCTAATTAATTTTCCTTCTAATACATGGTGGCTTGACACTGGTGCTATGGTTCATATTACTAATTCATTGCAGGGATTCCTTTCAAAGAAGACACTCCAAAAGGGGAAAAGAACCATTAAAGTTGGAAATGGAGAGTCTATACAAGTTGAAGCTGTAGGAACTCTTCCTTTAGTTTTGGAGAGTGGTTTCACCTTGTATTTATATGATACTCTCTATGTTCCCACTATGACACGAAATTTAATTTCTGTATCTAAACTTGACGTTGATGGTTTTTCATTTAAGTTTGGGAATAATAAAATAATTATTTATCATTTCTCTCATGTTATTGGTTCTGGCTCTTTAGAGGGAAACCTCTATAAAATAAATTTGGATAATGTCTTTGATGAATCCTTGTTAACAATGAATGTGACAGAAAATACCTCTAAAAGTGGAAATAAGAGAAAACTAGATAATGAGAATTCTTCAAAATTGTGGCATAAATGCTTAGGTCATATTTCAAAAGACAGAATGCAACGTCTTGTAAGGATGGAATTCTTCATTTACTAGATTTTTCTGATCTTGACCATTGTATTGAATGTATAAAAGGAAAATTTGTGAAAGGTAATAAGAAAGGAGAAACTAGAAGTAGTGCACTTCTTGAGGTGATTCACACTGATATATGTGGACCATTTTCTCCAGGAATTGGTGGACATAAATATTTCATTATGTTCATTGATGACTATTCTCATTATACTTATGTCTATCTGATTAATGAAAAATCTGAATCACTAAATATGTTTAAAATTTTTAAGGCTGAAGTTGAAAATCAACTTGTCCAAAAAATTAAAGTAGTGAGATTAGATAGAGGCGGAGAGTATTATGGTAAACACTCCAATACAGGTCATAGTCCTGACTCATTTGCCTTATTTTGTCAAGAAAATGGAATCGTCACTTAGTATACAATGCCTGGTACACCGCAGCAGAATGGTGTAGCTGAGAGACGAAATCGTACCCTTGTGGATATGGTACGTAGTATGTTATGCAATTCTAGCTTACCTGCGTTTTTGTGGACTGAGGCATTAAAGACAGCTATTCATATTTTAAACCAGGTTCCTAGTAAATCTGTCCCTAACACTCCTTATGAAATTTGGACAGGTAGGAAACCTAGTTTAAAATACTTATGGGTAATAAATTTACATCCAGGAGGCTAAGATTTTTAATCCACAAATAAAGAAACTTGACTCTAAAATAATTAGTTGTCATTTCAATGGATATCCTGAGAGATCTAAGGGTTTTCAATTTTACTGTCCCTCTCATACCACTAGAATTGTTGAGACTAGGCATGCAGAGTTTTTAGAGAATGGTGATTTAAGTGGAAGTGGTGGGCCTTGAAAAATTAATCTTGAAGAAAATAGGTTTTATGTTTCTAATCGTGTAATTTAAGAAGGTGAGGCACAACAACCTCCTATTGAGGTGAATGATGCCCCTGAGATAGCTGAGCCACCACCTAATGTTGAACCTCACATTATTGAAAATCATATTCCTGAAATTGTGCAGCCTTTATGTAGGTCCGAAAGACCTAGAAAGCCTATTAATTTTGATGATTTTATAACATATCTTAATGAGATTGACTATGATTCAAGTAAGATTAATGATCTTATCTCCTATAAAGAGGCCATTACGAGTGCTAAATCAACTCAATGGCTTGAAGCCATGAATGATGAGTTGAAATCAATGGAGCTTAATAACGTTTGGGATCTTGAAGAATTACCAAATGGCTTTAAACCTGTTGGTTGTAAGTGGGTCTATAAGATCAAATTAGATCCTAAAGGGAACGTTGAAAGGTATAAAGCTCAATTGGTTGCTAAGGGTTTCACTCAAAAGGAAGGTGTGGATTATAATGAAACTTTCTCTCCAGTATCCAGGAAAGATTCATTTAGAATAGTCATGGCTTTAGTAGCTCATTATGATTTAGAGTTACATCAGATGGATGTTAAAACTGCATTCCTTAATGGTAACTTGCATGAGAATGTCTATATGACACAACTAGAAGGTTTTTTGGTTAAAGGCAAGGACCAGATGGTATGTAGACTTAAGAAGTCCATATATGGGTTAAAACAAGCTTCACGACAATGGTATCTTAAGTTTCATGAGGTAATGAGTAATTTTGATTTTAAGAAAAATATAGTGGATCAATGCATATACTTGAAGGTCAGTGGGAGTAAATTTGGTATTCTTGTTTTGTATGTTGATGATATAATACTTGAAAGTAATAACTTAGACATGTTGCATGAGACCAAACATTTCCTATCTGGAAATTTTGATATGAAGGATCTCGGTGAAGCCTCTTATGTTATAGGTATTGAAATTCATCGAGATAGGTCTCGTGGGATATTAGGATTGTCCCAAAGAGCTTATATTGACAAAGTTCTTAATAAATACAACATGCAAAATTGCTCCCCTACTGTCGCACCTATTGTTAAGGGTGACAAATTTGGCTTATATCAATGCTCTAAGAATCAACTTGAACGTGATCAAATGAATCTTATCCCCTATGCTTCTGTGGTTGGGTGTCTTATGTACGCTCAAGTTTGTACACGTCCAGATATAGCGTATGTAACTGGCAAGCTTGGACGTTATCAGTCAAATCCGTTTTAGATCAACGAAAAAGCGACCAAAAAAAGGTTTTACGCTACTTACAGGGTACTAAGGATTTTATGCTTACATTCAGAAAAACAGATAACCTTGAAGTTATAGGTTATTCTGATTCTAATTTTGCTAAGTGTAAAGACAAAAAGAAATCTACATCAGGGTACATTTTTATGCTTTCAAGAGGCCCTATTTCGTGGAAAAGTCATAAGCAGGAGTTAACTACCACTTCCAAGATGATGGCAGAATATGTGGCTTGTTATCATGTTACTTTTCACGCCGTATTATTGAAGAATCTTATTTCAGGACTTAAGGTTGTAGATTCTATTTCAAGGCCATTGAAAGTATTTTGTGATAATGATTCTGCTGTTAGTTTTTCCAACAGCACTAGTTCGAGTGGTGCTGGACTATACCTCGACACTAAATACTTATTTGTCATGGAAAGAGTTGAAGATCAAAGTGTTGTCATTAAGTATATTAGTACGCATGATATGTTAGCGGATCCACTTACGAAAGGCTTACCACCTAAGCACTTTTTATAGCATGTTGTCGGCATGGGTTTAACTAGTAGTCTTAATTAGTAAGTTATTTTGATGTAAGACAACAATTTTGAGCTCGTTGTTTTGAACTTCACATTATGTTTATGGTTTGCTATTCTCTTTATTGTGCACACTTGAGAACTTGTGAGCAAACGGTACGGTTATGTTTTGGATCATATAAATGAGTTTAATCTATTACCACTTATGTAAACTATATTCATACTTGTTATGCTTAATGTTAATCTTTGTTTTAATAAAAGTACTAATTGTGTAACTAATGGGGATCTTGTGTTAATAGTGACACAAAGATTGTATTAATTCGCATTGGTATTTTTATTTGAACGAGATGTAGATATTAAATTAATACTTGGCCAAGTTAATGATTGTAAGCGTTATGTTTTGTATATAAATAGTATTTCGGCCAAGTGGGAGAATGTTAGAATATTTTATTCTTTATGTGGCCTCTACTATTTATGTAATTATTGGGCTTATATATTGTATTAATTTAATCACTTTATTTATGGGTTTGATAATTAATTATGTGGCCTATAAATAATATTCCTAATAGTATTTGGCATAATGGGCCCTACGGTTTCATAATCTTGATGGACGATTTTGACCCTTAGCTATTGTATAAATAAAACAGTTAGGGTTTGGTCCCAATAGTCGTCTCAAGAATTTTATATGCACACCTATACATCCATCCTAAGATTGAGAGAGGCAATTGAAGACCTTCACCCTTAAGCGCAACGGAAGCGTGATACGTACAAGATGGCTTCTCTCAATTCATGTAAGTACTTAACGTTATGATTAATTGACTTTATTTATTCTATGCAATAACACATTCCTGTATAATTTATTCAACAAGTATTTGAGTGATGGCATTCTATATTGGCTTATTTACAGATATATTATATGATGCTTGGTCCCCGACCATGACCGTATGTTCTATCTGCATCAGCATTCTATCCATGTTGTCAAGCTCCACATTGAAGTTTTGTTTACAAATTGCTGAGATTTAAAGTCTTTCCGCTCTCACCCTGTCATTTTGAGAGTAACGTGCAGTTGAATGAAGCATAACTTTAAAGGTTTTTGTTAGCCGCCTGTTAGGCAACGCTTACTGTACTTGTATTAAATCAGTAGTGTTGTCAGTTATGTTTTTCTTGTGATATAATAATAATATCTATATATATTTCTAGTTCTTATTGGGTGTAATAATTTCTGTTAAAGATGTATTTTTTTTCTTTTCTTGTTTATACTTAAAAATATAAATTGTTACTTTAGTAGCGATGACTAGTGACATGATAATGATAATATCTGTCACCATTTGTAACAAATAGATTTGGTTGTTGACTTGAAGGTGTTGTTCGCTAATGTTATAATATTTTTTCTCAATATGGTTCCTAAAGTTATGTAACAATTGCATGGATATGCCTTCAAGTGAGTGGGTGACTTTTCTAATCAATGTGTCTCTGCTTCTCTATTTTTTTCTATTATTTCGTGGGTGTATGGATATATATTATATTATTATGTATATATAATATTGCATTCTTAGATGATATGTTATTTGTAAACAGAGCAGACATATGGTCATTTGGAATAACAGCATTAGAACTTGCTCATGGTTATGCACCATTCTCCAAGTATTCTCCAATGAAGGTTAATCATAGATTCACCATTGTGAACCATCTAATTTATTTTAGAAGTAAACATAATATTGCTTTTTGCACAAGATTATTAAACTATTTTCCATTTTGTACTACTTTTGTAGGTCTTTGCGATGACCTTACGAATGCACCCCGGGACTTGATTGTGAAAGGGACAAGAGATTTTCAAAGGTCTGTAAATTCCTTAATTATATCTTTAAATTCCTTAATTAACCTCTTTATTGGTGTAGTGGTTGATGTTGTTTTAATATTGGCAGAATACCTAAAGGATGAACCATGGTTGAAATTCTTGTGTAAGCTTAAGTATTGTTTCCTATTATAAACATTTCTTTCTTGATTTTTTTTCATATATGGCACAAGTGTTAACCTCTTAATGGCAGATAGTGTCAACTAAGACAGGTTTTGTAGTTTTCAGTCGTACGAAGTTTGATTGTAAAGATGATGAATTATCATGTATCGAATGATTTTATTTAATTATTAATATTTTAGTTTTTTTGTATTTCTTACATAATTTGTTATGGGATTATTGAAACATAATTTTTTTTGTTTATAGAATAATTTTGACATTCATTACATAACAAAAGAAAAAGGAAATATTATATCGTTGCAAATTATAACAAATTTCGTCGCACATGAAAAGTAAACGATAACGTATAGTGTCGTTGCTAATTGACAATAACTTTTGTTGCTCTCTAAAAATAATCACCTTCAAAAAGTATCGTTATCAACGACAACGCACAATTTTTTTGCAAATTAATATATAAGTAGTTTATTTTGTACATTTAGCAACAAACATTGTTACCAAAAATTACACAATTAGCAACGAAAAATTAATTAAGGCAATAATTTCTATATTGTTCAGTAACAGCAAACTTCGTTGAAAAATGTGTATCAAATGCAAAGAATTTTATCTTCGTTGGAAAATAAAATATTCTTTTTGTTGCCAATTAGGCATATTTTGCAACGAATGTTGTTTTTCAGTAACAATTTCTTAATAAATCTGCTACAAAATATTTTGTTGCTAAATGATTTATGATTTTACACGAAAACAAAATTTTGTTGCAAAATATATTAGTTTCTTCAACTAAAAACATTATTTTCTAGACAATTAGCAATGCTCATTGCGCAACAAAATGTCCAACGACCGAAAAATAGTTGCAAATGGCATTTGGCAATGAAATTTCGCACATTTAGCAATGAAACTGTTTGTTGCAAAATCACCATTTTTTTGTAGTGCCAATTCGTCCTCGGTACAGTTGGGGGATGGAGTCCATTCAAAAGAAGATGAGGTGGCTGTGGTGGTTATGATGGTGGTGACAGTAGTGGCTTCGTTGGAGATGGCGATGCTGGTGGTAGGAATGTTTGTGCTGGGGCAGAGATGGTGGGGCTGCTTTCGGTAGTAATGACGGTTGGTTCAAGGGATATAGGGATGTTTGTGGTGGCCATTGATGATCAGTGACGCCCCCAAATCCGGGTATCTTCCAACCCGACAAATGGTGCTACACGGTACTCATAACTATACATTCATTCCATTGAAACAACATCAAAATGAGTGTATTAACAACATTCATATTAAAATAATAATAATAAATCCATTGCTCAAGTTTTGAAACCGTTACATTCTTTGTTCAGCATGATATGATTCATACAACATACTAGTCTATTATAGGATAAACTAATTATTCATCTTCGCCTTGCCTTTATCTTTACTAGAACTTTCGGTTCGCTCGACCTTAGCTATAATCATATAATTCAAGCAAGAAGTGAGCATAACTAGCTCAACAAGTCTAACAATATATTATATAAATACCACTTCGAGATTCATATGATTATTCTTCAATAATTGAACAATTAGTTACGAAGTACTATGAAACACTGAATAGCATTTCTCATCTCATAATATAATTTTGAAGTACATATAGTAGCTTAGAAATTCGGAGTAGGTCAAAAGACCATGAACATTCTCTTTAGTTTTTATTCATGAAAAAGGATAACCCGGTACTAAGACCGTAAGTCCGATATTTCTTACGAGAACTTCTAGGTGATCAACCTATAGTACTCTATGTTGATCAACATTCATCCGTTAAACGTATTTACATTTAATTTTTGGGAACCTCGCGTACCCATCGAATAATCAATGTAAAATTCATTTGTTTATTCATACTCAGGTTTACCTTGAATCCGTACCAAACAATTGGCGTAGGATAGCGTTATCAATTCTATATTGAAAGACTTGTAAATAAATCAATAAATCTTTTAATAATAGTCTAGCCGAGCTAAAACTGGCATCGACCATTTCGTAAAATAATTCATGCATATCATAACATGAATCACAGAAAACCTGGCTAACACGAAGGTTAGACAAGAATTAAGAAAACTTGCCTTCAAGCGTCTTCAAATAAATATTCAACAATTCTTAGTCTTTACAGTCTCTACAATACATAACCAGGTAACATACCACATTAGGTCATACACAATCCTGTAATGTTCCTAATGTATCTTACCCTTCTTCTCAATCTAATTGTTCAATAGATTTATTAACATTGGTTACGATTTATCGTATTGTTTTACGTTCACGTAATCGTTAACAACTTTTAGTTGTAATTCTCAACGTTATAGTCATCATCGAGGATGCTACTTTAAGTTAATTAAGTAACTAATTCATCATCAATCAATTATCTTTCTCTTTATATTCAAAAACTTTCTTCTCTATGCCTTACATAGTCTTTGTGCTTCATGGCAAACTCTCCTATATACAACACTTTCATGGCTGCGTACGGTTTCCGATGTGATGTTCAACATTTCTCCTTACTCGGCGTTGCGGTGCCAACTTGAAATACAATAGTGGCATTGCTGTTGACTATCTGATACCAACTACCTCGACCCGACGCTACTACGGTAAAGTTATATATCTTAGGCGACGCTATGATGGCCTTAATTCTTAACCCCTAAGAAATTTCCAAATTTTCCTATTCAATTCTTTCCGGACTCGTAACTCGGTCGTTATAAGTCGAAATTGGCTCGTTCAAAAGCCATTATCTTACATATCTCATATACTTCGATTTCATCCAAACAAAAGTAATTTTTAAATCCGTTAACAATGAATTCACTAATTAACTTTCTATTATGCGTTCGTTTAACGCTCGTGAACGTTCATAGCTTGTTTCTTCGTTCTAAGTCTGATTTTGACGATTCTTGAGTCCACGTGTAACAACCCGATATTTTTTATACAAATAAATTAGAAATTTTGCGTATAAATTATTTTTTTATTTTAAATATGGGGAATATATGCCAAGTTAATGTGTATATGTATTTATGTGATAAATAAAAATATGAATATTTACAAATAATTTTATTTTAGAATTATTGATCATTATAAATTATATTTTTATCATAATTAATTTTATAGTAGAAATGTTTTATTAATTATTTTCCATGAAAATATAATCATATATTATTTATATAATATATGGAATAATTTTTAGAATTATTATAATAATTATTTTATTATATGAATTTTGTTCATATTATTAAGTTAATTATTTTTAACTTAATTAATAATATTAAGTATGACAGATAAATCAGATATGGAATCCAAACCCTAATTTTTAGATTTTGATCAAGGCATGAGAATAATAATATAATATTAATTATATTTTGATTTTTCAGTGCTATAAATATGTACTGTATATGTGGACCGATAAGGGTTGGTCAATTATGTTGTTATGTGACAAACCCATGTATTACTGTGTGAAACCCTAATAACAAATTTTAGAAACTAATTTTATTTTATTTTAAACCCTAAATGAAAGCTTCGTAACCTAATTATACATTAGGTGAGGCAATTAAATAACCTAAGGGTTATGGTAATAAGGAAAGGTTAGTATTTAATATGTATACTAACTTATGTGGATAATCTTGTTATTTCAAGTGATTAATAATTTTAAACCTATTTCTAGTAAACCTAGTTAGGTTATGAGCTAAAGTCACATGTATACGTAATTAAATTTCATAAGATTGAGAATGGAAACCCTAAATAAACAATTTGGGTAACATATATTAAAATTGTTAGCCTATGTTCATTACATGGCCCAAAACAATTAAAGGAGAAGCCTAAAAGAAATAAAATGCAAACCAATACTTAGCCCACTCGATTAAGGGTATTTTAGACTTTTGATTAATTAAATTTGTGCATTAAAATAAAAGCAAAATAGAGGAGATAATGGGGGCAAGGGAACCAGTCATATTAGGCCTTTTAAGGCAACAAAGTTAAGCTAATCAAGTTCCTTAATTAGTAACTCTTACATCAAGTACAAGTGTGTCCCTCTCCCATTGGTAGAAAATCTACTTAGCACCCTTAATGACATTATTAGGCTCATTTGAAAGAGATAAGGTGAAGCCTTTTATCCAAGGGACAACAAAAGTATGGGGGATATTAGCTAATCACCCCATTTCATTTTTCTAGACATTTCATTTCTATTATTCTTCTTTTTCTATTTTTCTCCCAAGCTAGCAAGATACAAGAGAGAAAAGAGAGAGAGGGGTTCGGTTTTGAAGAGAGAGAGAGGAGTGTGCTAGCTTGATTAATGCACCCTAAGGTTATATATTACTTTGGTAAATCAAGGAAGGTTGCTACTAGATCAAGGTATAACCTAAATCTTCATCTTCATCTTCTATTTTGTGTTATAGCAAGATTTGTTGGGGTTATGAACTAATACTCAAGATACCCTAGTTCTACATATCATCATGTATGGAACTAAGTATCTTGAGTGTTAGATCAAAGGTTTAGAGGAAGAATATGAACATATGTTCTCCTAGGGGTTAAATCCTTGTTTTTCTTCCACTAAATCTTATGTAACTCAAGTTTTACAACTTGGATTTGTGATCCGTCGAAGGGGGTGCTAGATACATGATTTATCTAGTAAACCCAAGTGGTAGAACACAAATCTAGCAAGTATTGAAGCCATGGGGGTTATTTTTCCCAAAACAGTCCACATAGGGTATTAAAGTTTTAAAACCCTAAAAAGCTACTGTCCCCATTTTTCTTAAGACTGTTTCGGATAGTTTCAAGTCTTTTAAAAATTTGGGAAAGAATCACAGAGATACCTTAAGAAGTTATCCACGTGTAGGAAAAAGAACGGACACGTTTCAATTTATAGGTTGTGCGTAATGGCTATTTCCGTAAAGGACTCCTAAATATTAACACCCGCATTTCTCACAGTGTATACATGGGAAAAATCCGAAATATTTACAGTATGTTTATATATGCTATGGGAGAATACCCTGCAAAATTTCAGAATTTTCTGAGCAAAACTCGATTTATGAAAAATGAAGCAAGATCCGAGTGTTTTGGCCACTTTAAAATTAGTAAATCACTTTCTAAAATTCCAAAAAAAATTGGGGATCATTGTTGGGTCATATACTGTCTAAACCCAGAAAAGAAGAATTTTTGGAATCAGTTTGGTATTTTTCCTAAAAATGATGAAGTTATGAATAAAATGAAATAAATAGTTAAATGATGTCTTAAATAAGAAAAATGTGATTTTAATGCTTGAATATTCCAAATATATAATATTATGACTATTTTAGGGCATTTTGGTAATTTATAATAAGAAATATTATTTATGACCTTTTATGGATATTAAATAAGTGGTTTTGTAAAGGGTGAACAATTAGAATAAATTGTTTATTGATCAAACAAATTATTAAAATGTTATTATGATATTAATAATATTAGAATATGATATTGTTAAGTAAATAAAAAATATTAAGATTAAAGCTTCATTAAAATATTATTAAATAATTAATCTTAGATTAAAATATTATTAAAAGATTAATAATATTAAATTAAAGTATTATCGAATGATTAAAATATTATTAAGTAAATAATAATATTTGAGATTTAATAAAATGTTATTAAAAATATAATAACATTAGTAAAGGAATAAAATATTATTAAATGATTAATAATATTAGTAAATGAATAAAATATTAATACGATTGGTAAATGAATAAAAGTATTATTAATTGATTAATGATACTAAAGCATAGTAAGATATTATTAAAGTAATAATATTATTGCATGAGTAAAATATTATTAAGAGGATTAATAATATTAGTAAAAGTATTAAAATATTATTAAGATGTTAATAATATTAGTAAGCGAATAAAAGTATTATTAGTGAACTAATAATACTAAGAGGTGAATTAAATATTATCAAGATTAATAATATTAAGTGAATTAAAAATATTTTAAGTTATACTTAATTACTTTTAATATTTTAAGAAATAGTACATTAATATTTTAATATTAATGGTAATTATTTAAAATGATTTTAAATGTTTTAAAAATCATTTAAGGGTAATATAAATGTTTTAAAAATATTTTGAGTTATTATAAATAACTTTAATATTTTGGCAATAGTTTCATTAATAGTTAAATAATAATTAAATGATAATATAATTATTTGATATTTGAATTATTTAATAATGATTTGATTGTTTGAAAATTAAATGATAAATTAATTGAGTTATTTAAAATAATATAATGATATTCTGATATTGAGTTATAGAATAGAGTCTTAGACTCGATAATTACTCCGAACAAAGTTTGTCGGTTTTGCAACATATTTCGAAATTGATTTAGACTTAGATATTTTGATTAGTATTAATGTTTGTTTGTGATCTGATAAGCATTGAACATGTGTGATAATGTGATTAGGTTATGTCTTGATTGCGAAATCTTGATCTATATGTTATAGTATATTGTTCTAATAGAACGAATGATCTGATTAATGATAGGTCGTGATATAAAAGATAAAACTAAGTTGCGTATTGTAAGAAGCGCATCAGGCAAATATCCTACCTTTGCATTTTCTTTATGCAATGGACATGAGTAAGAATATTTCAGAATTATATTATTATTGTACAGATTATTAATCCTATATTATATACGCTCATTGATTGTCAATATGTTAGTATATGATAATTCAGATATATATTTTGTTCGTTAATTTCTATAAATGGTTATACAAGTGTCCCCACTTGAATAATCATTGCATTTAATCACATGTTGATACACCTTTGTTAATTACCCATATATATATATATATATATATATATATATATATATATGTGTGTGTGTGTGTGTGTGTGTGTGTGTGTGTGTTGAATTATGGATTATTGTTGAACAAGATAAAACCTTATTATTATCCAACCGAATTGCCTTGGTTTAGAACCCCGACAAGTATGAACATTCCTTACACGGGAAAAACTTTTATGCACCCAAGGTGGACAGAGGGAACGATAAAATCGTTCTTGCATGTAGTATTGATCAATTTAGGGTACAACGGGCTAATCACCCCTGTGCCCGTAAGTTATGACGGTTTACAAATGAAATTCTGTTTAACCTTTTCGAAAATGAAAACAATGTTCATAGTATGTCCTCTTAACCTTATTTATAGTCAGTACGTAGTTTTAAAAATTTGAAAGAGGGTTGTTATGTTATTATTATCGGTTGATTACTTCACACTATTATTGATTTGTTGTAGAAGGGTAGTATAAAGAAAACATTTAAATTCTTTCAACTATATATATAT
The DNA here is from genome assembly GCA_020205605.1 of Panax ginseng. Lineage (NCBI taxonomy): Eukaryota > Viridiplantae > Streptophyta > Magnoliopsida > Apiales > Araliaceae > Panax > Panax ginseng. The sequence goes on along the minus strand of CM035132.1, from coordinate 122,113,369 downwards.
ATATATATATATATATATATATATATATATATATATATATATATATATATATAATTATTATTACTTGTTGGGCACTCAAATGCTCATCCTTGCTTAATTTAAATGTTTTCAGCTAAGTGTGAACAACCTGAAGGCTCTGCTAAGAACAAGGGAAAGGGAAAGGTTGCTGAATGATTTCAATGTTATATATTTATTATCATGTATTGTAAAGAATAATTAAAGGTTACGTACTTGGGAGCTAGACTCTGATAATTATGTAAATTAAGTTTAATATTTATATTATTATTATTGTTATTAGTATTATTCCGCTCATAGAAATGGTATCGTGAAGCACTAAATTCGGGTTTCAAGTACCTGGATTCGGGGGCTTTACACCACGACTCTCAAATACATTATGCTATGTTATGCCATTGAAAACCAAGGTTTCCGAGTTACACTCCAACTTTTGACTACAAATCCAAAAATTCTACGATTTCAACGTTTAATGCTTAATCTCGTTAATTTCGCCTTAACTTCGTTACTCGAGTTTTATACACCAAATCAAATGGAACCAATCCATTGATTCATTATCTATAACCTAACCAATCAAGATGCATATAACCTATGATGGTTTTCAATTTGTCCATCAACAACCAAATAAATGCTTAACGATTTTCTTTAATTACAACTTACTTGAACGCTTACGATTACTAACCATACATGACTTATAATGTTTTAATCCACTATTAGCCATCCTTATTACTCCGGAAGAGACATGCTCCACCAATTCATACTTCTCTACGAAAAAAAAAATCGAAAAAGATCAAAGACTTAGGTTTACGTATATTACCTTAACGTTCTTCGCGTTCTTTGTAAGACCCCAACTTTTATGAATAAAGATGAATATTCTATAATTATCATTTTTTGAATATTAAGGAATAAATTTGATAAAATGTTATAGTTGTGGATAATAGTTATAAATTTTGCAAAGTTCGCAAGTTGTTATATAATATTCGATTGTTCGGGGAATATTCGTTTTAACAGGGAATATTCGTATGACGGCACAATCATTGGTGGACCCCACAACAGAATTATTGTCGGATTGAGAAAATGACAAAAATATTTTATGAATATAACGGCGAAAGTTTTATTGTTAACTGTTGAAACACCCGATATTAAAAGTACAGGAATACGCATGGTTGCATAGTAGCACACGGTATTGATTATTGATGCTTACGTGAGAAGACACTCAATTTTGTTCAATTATTGCTTCAGTAATTGTTGCATAGTATCTCACGTTAATTGATTCAATTATTGTCGATATTTTATATATTATTAAATTAATAATTGAGCCGACGAAGTTATTAATATTATTATTTACAATATTAACGATATTTAGAAGTTCTGTCAAGGAGAGGTTTGGTCATCTAATTGCGTGCCAATAGGGAGAAATCCTTATTGGAAAGCCCCCTCTTTCCTGGGAACGACCTGGTCGATTAATAGTGTGAATTATAATAATGATGATGAAGTTTTGTTTTATTAGTATTATTAATGTAATAAAACCGAAAAGCTTTTTATATAAAACAGAATACTTTTATAAAGTTATTCATTTTATTAGACTATAAATAGAATATATTATATTTTATTATGCATAGTTTTTGCATAATGCCTGCATAATGTTTTGCATAGTAAAATCTTTTTATATAAAATAGAATACTTTTATAAAGTTATTCATTTTATTAGATTATAAATAGAATATATTATTTTTTATTTAAAAGATTTTGTTTTATTAGAATATTTTATAGTAAACCAATCTGGACCGTCCGTTTAAAAGTAAATCAATCTGGACCGTTCAAGAATTAGTTACTATTCAGTCCATTCTCCTATAAATAGAAGCTCATTCCTTCATTATTTCTTACGAATTCACTGAAACTCTAGAGAGAAAACTATAGAGAGAAAGAAGAAAAGTATTCTGCTACTTCACTACTCCTATATCTAGTTGTTCTAAGGTAAGGGGTATTATTTCTTTTGTATTCATGAAGAGAACTTCTGTTATTCCATTTTTTTATTCTGTTGGAATAACCTGTATACGCGGTCTACCCTATACTTGGTGAAATTCTTTCATTATTCCATTCTTTATCATTATGTTGGAATAACTTTACATCATCTGCAATCTGCATACATGGTTAAATTCTTTTGTTATTCCATTCTTTATTATTCTATTGGAACATCATGTCCGTGCGTTTTACGCATTACCCGATTCTTATTTATTATTACATTGGAACATCCATCGGTTGCGAGAAGTTCACTTTGACACAGTTCCGATTATTTATTATTCTGTTGGAATATCTTATCTGTGCATTTACGCATGACCTGGTTCCGTTATTTATTATTCTATTGGAATAACCTGTCTGTGCGGTCTATCGCATGCCTGGTGATTTCTTTTGTTATTCCATTCTTTATTATACTCAGTTGGTTAAAGTTTTGACTTCTATACACCATGAAATTAGTGGAATATCCTTGATATTTGCGCTTCATCCAGTATCTTTTCATGGAAATATTCTTCTAAGCATTCTTGAATTTTACTCTACAAAGAAGTATCATGTTGACAATTTGGACGTTATTAGTTCCTGGATAAATTAATTCTTGAACTTGTTTTATTGAATTCTTATATCATTATCATCATCCTCATGTTTATATTATGTTGAAAGTCATCATGGCACATGTAGTGCATAAATGGACTTGGAATGATTATGACTGAGAATTAATCGGTATAATCATATTAGTAATATTACAAATGATGTGGTAAAAGTCCTCATTGGCCCGTAGTGCATTGATGGATGATTGTTGGCATGATCATGACCATTGATGAATGAATACGAATATCCTTGGCCCGTAGTGCATGGATAATTTTTGGTTGTGATACTAATGAATATCCTTGGTCGTAGTGCGGGGATGATGTGGATTACTTATTGTTTGAGTCCCGCGATAAAAGTGATGAAAAACCTTTTAAATCATAAAAGATAATAGATTTTATTCTCTACTTGACTCTTTTAATGGATTGCTTGTTCATTGCAGCTTAAACTTGATGTTTGTTATATTGTATCAGTTTAACACTTTTGAAGGCTAACGATAATTTATTCTATATTATCTTAGTCATAATATTTCTTACTGGGCTAGTTGAGCTCACCCTTTTACTTTCATTCTTCTCTTCAGGAAATGAGAACGTGGCGAGGACTAGTCGGGGAGCGGAGTGACGGTCCGAGATAATAGCATTAATAGTCCTCACTATTACATTAAATAGTGTGATAATAAATGTAATGAGGACTCAATTGAGTGTGGATATTGTCTAGATGAAAATATTTGTATTAAAACTCACAGCATATGTTTTGTCGTAGACCGTTGTATAATTAAGTTGTATTTGAATTTTGTACCATGTATTTGGCGACTCAAGATAGGTGATGTATACCTATTTTGGGGGCGTCACAGTTGGTATCAAAGCTTAGGGATATGATCCCTAAATGAGATGTAAAACACAAGAACTAGGAGGGAGGCGGGGAATTCCTTCGCTAGCTAGTATGACCTACCTAAATTTATTTGGTATTTAATTGGTCGGTCAGAGTATAGGGATAATATGTGATATGTTAATTAACCCTTATTTTGTGGCAGTATTTTAAAATGGCATCCGAGAATGTCTAGATTAGCAATGGAGCACAAGAGACCATTGAGTGTCCACAGATCAATAATCAGGATAATGTGCATCAGGAAGGCGACAATCCTCAGGCAAACAACAACCCTGACCAAATGATGAATGATGGAATTTTCGAGAGGCTTTATGCGCCATGCAACATCGAGCAAAACGGATCCTGTACAAAAATGCGGTGGAAACACCGGCAACTCTCGACGGTCACCATAAGCGATTCAAGGAACTAGGACCACCGGAGTTTTTTGGAGAGCCAAAACCACTTAAGGTGGAGACGTGGATAAAGCAGATCTGCAAGATATTTGATGTCTTGGGATGCTCCAAGGAGCAAAAGGTTCCCTTTACCACCTTCATGTTATTGCGTGAGAGGCAGATCTTGGTGGGAATCAGAAAACGTTACTCAACTGCCGCCTTTGAAGATGACTTGGGAGAAGTTCCAAGAATTTTTCAACGACAAGTACTTTCCCGAAAGTATTCGTCACATGAAAGAGGTAGAGTTCATCAAGCTGGAGCAAAACAACATGATCGTGTCGTAGTACGAAGCCAAGTTTGCCGAGTTGTCCCGATTTGCGTCCCATTTGGTTGATAATGAGGAGAGAATGACGCGAATATTTCTAAGAGGTTTGACACCTGAGATACGTCAATATCCTATCTCTCATAAACTGTGTTTGTATTCAGATGTTGTTAATAAGGATCAGTTATTGGAGCGTGAGTCAACCCAACCAAAAGAGAGCAGCCGGCAAAATGATAATACCTGTGATAACAGTCATCGAAGCGGTGACAATAAGCGTGGAGGCAATCAACATGCCAGAAATGGTAATCACTTCGGTAGTAATCATGCCTAAAACAATAAGAATGGACATTTCAAGAAGAGGAGATTCAACAATGATGGAAAGACGTCAGCACCAGCACCCATTGTTAAGGAAGAAGAACGACCACCTATCATATGCTTCAAATGCGGAGGGGAGGGACACATCAGTCCAAACTGCGCGATGCCATCCAAAGCATGTTATAATTGTGGAAGAGAAGGTCACCTAGCCCGATTTTTTGTTCACCAGAAGACAAGTTCAATTTAGGATGGAGGCACCAAAAGACGTCCCGGAAAAGTCAAAGCCCGATGAGTACAAGGGAGGCGTTAAATCGTGACATCCCGAAAGCAAGGAACCCAAACGAGGTCATCACGGGTAAGCTTATCATAAACTCTAGCGAAGTTTATACCTTATTTGATCTGGGTTCTACCCATTCTTTTATTTCTCCTACTTGTGCTCAACGTTTAAATTTGACTCAGAGAAATTAGACTTTGACTTTTCTGTTGAAACTCCATTGGGAGAAACCTTCATTACATCCACTTGTTTATAACTTTTATGCGGTTCAAATCGGTATCCTCACATTACACCGATCTTATTTCATTGAAAATACTTGCATTTGGCGTAATTCTAGGGATTGATTGGTTAACTACTCATCATGCAAAAATTGATTGTTTTAAGTAAAGTTGTTAGCTTTCATATTCTAACCAACCTATTATGCGAATTCAAGCAACCAAACCATTAAAATAAATCACTGTCATCTCGAGCCATAAAGCTATTCGTTTATTAAAAAACGGATGTCAAGCTTTCTTAGCTCATGTCACGGATCTAAACAAAAATATGTCAGTTTTGAATGATATTTCTATTATTAATGAATTTCCTGACGTATTCCCTGAAAAACTTCCTTGCCTACCCCCAGAGCGTGAAATTGAATTTTGTATCGACCTTGAACCCGATACAAAACCCATTTCCAAAGCCCCATATCGAATGGCTCCTATTGAACTTCAGGAGTTAAAGACCCAACTGCTGGAATTGTTAGACATCGGTTTCATTCGTCCTAGTACGTCTCCTTGGGGTACTTCTGTTCTATTCGTAAAAAAGAAAGACGGGAGTATGCGACTTTGTATTGATTATCGGGAGTTGAATCATGTCACCGTCAAAAATAGGTTTACCATTACCACGTATTGATGACCTGTTTGACCCGATTGCAAGGCGCGCAAAAATCTTTTCAAAGATTGATCTTCATTCGAGATATCACCAATTGAAGATTAGAACCAATGACATTCCAAAGACGGCTTTGAGACTCCCGAATGCGGGCATTATGAATTCCTAGTCATGTCTTTTGGATTGACTAATGCTCCTGCTGCCTTCATGGATATGATGAACCGAGTATTCAAGGAATATTTGGATCACTTTGTGGTCGTCTTTATTAATGACATCCTTATTTATTCCAAAAGCCGTGAAGATCATGAGCAACACTTGAGGGTGATACTTCAAAAGCTTCGTGAATATAAGCTTTATGCCAAGTTGAAGAAATGTGAGTTCTGGCTTGAGGAAGTAACATTCCTTGGGCATGTGGTATCAAGTCATGGAATATCTGTTGACCCAGCAAAGATTGAAGTTATTCAAAGCTGGGAGCAACCTAAATCGATGGCCAAAGTATGTAGCTTTCTCGAACAATTTGGTTATTATCGAAGATTAAGTAGAAGGGTTTTCTCGAATCGCTACTCCCTTAACTCACCGACTTCCGGAAGATACAAAATTCGGTTTATAACGAGGAATGTGACTTTTCAAGAACTCAAGAGGAGACTCATTTCAAAGACTTTATTCGACAATACCATCCGGCTCGGAGGATTTGTCATCTCTGTGATGCTTCGTGCAAAGGGTTAGGATGTGTTCTCATGCAACATGGGAAAGTCATAGCCTATGCCTCTCGACAACTTAAAGAATATGAGAGGAATTATCCTACTCATGATCTAGAGTTGGCAGCTGTTGTTTTTGCACTAAAGATTTGGAGGCATTACTTGTATGGGGAGAAATTGGAGATCTTTACGTATCATAAAAGCCTCAAATATTTCTTCACTCAAAAGGAACTCAACTGCGACAGCGACGTTGGCTTGAACTATTGAAAGATTATGATCATACCATCCAATACCATCCTGGAAAAGCAAACGTGGTAGCTGACGCATTAAGTAGAAGATCATATGCGGGTACGAGTGCGATATTGTCAAGACAGAGGCCCATTTTGTATGACTTGCAAAGGATGGAGATAGAGATAAAGACTCCAGGGACCCACGTGATGATGGCGAATATACGAGTAGAACCGACTTTAATCGATAAAGTTAAAGTTGCTCAAGCTATAGACTTGGAGCTGATGCATATGAGGAAGAAAGTACAAGAAGGTGCTATACCGGAAGCAAGAATCGATGAAGAAGGAATACTTCGAGTCAACTCCAGACTTTATGTTCCTAATGATCCTGAGTTAAATTATAAAATCATGATGGAGGTGCACAACACACCGTTTGCAATCCATCCTGGGAGTACCAAAATGTATCATGATCTTTGACATACATTTTGGTGGGGCAATATGAAGAGAGGGATAGCGTTGTTTATCCCAAGGTGTTTAAATTATCAACGAGTCAAGGCAGAGCATAAAGTACCAAAAGGTCCACTGCAACCAGTTGAAATTCCAAAATGGAAGTGGGAGCACATTACCATAGATTTTGTTACTGGTCTTCCCAAGGTTTCTCAAGGCATAGATGCAATTTGGATTATTGTTGATAGATTGATCAAGTATGCTCATTTCTTACCAATACGAGAAACTTATACACTTGAACCTCTTACTCGTATGTACATAAACGAGATTGTAAGACTGCATGGTATGCCAGTATCCATAGTTTCTGATCGAGACCTAAGATTTACTTCACGATTTTGGGTTAGTTTACAAAAAGCTATGGGCACGGATTTACGATTTAGTTCGGCATATCATCCTCCTCGATTTTACGGACAATCGAGAGAGGACTATTTAAACTCTTGAAGATTTATTAAGACTCTGTGTCCTTGACTTCAAGGGAAGTTGGGACAAGTTCTTACCATTGGTGGAGTTTTCTTACAACAACAGTTATCAAACAAGTATTGGCATGGCTCCATTCGAGGCGTTGTATAGAAGAAAGTGTCGTTCTCCAGTATGCTGGGATGAGGTGGGTGAAGCAACGTTGTTGGGACCGGAGTTAGTACGTATGACTATGGAAAAGATTCAAATGATCCGACAACGTATAAAAACCTCACAAGACCGACAAAAGAGTTAGACTGATCTTCATCGAAAGGACGTGGAATTCGATATTGGAGATCATGTGTTGTTACATGTTGCTTCATGGATAGGAGTTACGAGATTTGGAAAGAAAGGAAAGTTCAAACCTCGATTCATTGGCCCATTTTTAATCCTCAATCGAGTAGGGACTGTAGCCTATAGACTCGCTTTACCGCCAAGTATGTCTCGTGTTTATAACGTTTTTCATATATCCATGTTACGTAAATATGTGAAAGACCCGAACCACATTATTGAGTTAGAACTGGATGAAATAGCGGAAGATTTAATGTATGAAGAGGTTCATGTTCAAATCTTGGATAAGAAGGAACATATTCTACGCTCCAAGGTTATACCTCAAGTTAAAGTTTTATGGAGGAACCACGATGTTGAAGAAATGACTTAGGAGTTAGAATCTGAAATAAAATCAAGGTATCCTTAACTCTTCGATATACCAGGTACGTACCCTAATTTCGAGGCTGAAATTTCATAAGAAGGGGAGATTGTAAGACCCCAACTTTTATGAATAAAGATGAATATTCTATAATTATCATTTTTTGAATATTATGGAATGGATTTGATATAATATTATAGTTGTGGGTAATAGTTATAAATTTTGCAAAGTACGCAAGTTGTTATATAATATTCGATTAGTCGGGGAATATTCGTTTTAACAGGGAATATTCGTTTTAACAGGGAATATTCGTACGACAGCACAATCATTGGTGGACCCCACAAAGGAATTATTGTCGGATTGAGAAAACGACAAAAATATTTTATGAATATAACAGCGGAAGTTTTATCGTTAACTGTTGAAACACCCGGTGTTACAAGTGAAAGAATACGCGTGGTTGCATAGTAGCACACGGTATTGATTATTGATGCTTACGTGAGAAGTCACTCAATTTTGTTCAATTATTGCTTCAGTAATTGTTGCATAGTATCTCACGTTAATTGATTCAATTATTGTCGATATTTTATATATTATTAAATCAATAATTGAGACGACGAAGTTATTAATATTATTATTTACAATATTAACGATGTCTAAAAGTTCTGCCAAGGAGAGGTTTGGTCACCTAATTGTGCGCCAATAGGGAGAAATTCTTATTGGAAAGCCCCATCTTTCTTGAAAACGACCTGGTCGATTAATAGTGTGAATTATAATAATGATGATAAAGTTTTGTTTTATTAGTATTATTAATGTAATAAAACAGAAAAGCTTTTTATATAAAACAGAATACTTTTATAAAGTTATTCGTTTTATTAGAATATAAATAGAATATATTATATTTTATTATGCATAGTGTTTGCATAGTGCCTGCATAGTATTTTGTATAGTAAAATCTTTTTATATAAAATAGAATACTTTTATAAAGTTATTCGTTTTATTAGATTATAAATAGAATATATTATATTTTATTTAAAAGATTTTGTTTTATTAGAATATTTTATAGTAAACCAATCTGGACCGTCCGTTTAAAAGTAAATCAATCTGGACCGTTCAGAAATTAGTTACTATTCAGTCCATTCTCCTATAAATAGAAGCTCATTCCTTCATTATTTCTTACGAATTCACTGGAAACTTTAGAGAGAAAACTATAGAGAGAAAAAAGAAAAGTATTCTGCTACTTCACTACTCCTATATCCAGTTGTTCTAAGGTAAGGGGTATTATTTCTTTTGTATTCATGAAGAGAACTTCTGTTATTCTATTTTTTTTATTCTGTTGGAATAACCTGTATACGCGGTCTACCCTATACTTGGTGAAATTATTCTGATATTCCATTCTTTATCATTATGTTGAAATAACCTGTCTATGTGAAGTACCGCATACATGGTGAAATTCTTCTATTATTCCATTCTTTATTATTCTGTTAGAACATCCTGTCTGTACATTTACGCATGACCTGGTTCCGTTATTTATTATTCTGTTGGAACATCATGTCGGTGCGAAGTTCGCTTGACCTAGTTCCGTTATTTATAATTTGTGGTTGTGATACTAATGAATATCCTTGGCCGTAGTGCAGGGATGATGCGGATTACTTATTAAGCTGAGTCCCAGCAATAAAAGTGATGAAAAACCTTTTAAATCATAAAAGATAGTAGATTTTATTCTCTACTTGACTCTTTTAATGGATTGCTTGTTCAACATGCAGCTTAAACTTGATGTTTGTTATATTGTATCGCTTTAACACTATCAAGGCTAACGATAATTTATTCTCATATTATCTTAGTCATAATATTTCTTCTTTGGGCTAGTTGAGCTCACCCTTTTACTTTCATTGTTCTCTTGAAATGAGAGCGTGGCGAGGACTAGTCGGGGAGCGGAGTGACGGTCCGGATAATAGCATTAGTAGTCCCACTATTACATTAAATAGTGTGATAATAAATGTAATGAGGACTCAATTGAGTGTGGATATTGTCTAGATGACAATATTTGTATTAAAACTCACAGCATATGTTTTGTTGTATTTTACACGACTGTTGTATAATTAAGTTGTATTTGAATTTTGTACCATGTATTTGGCGACTCAAGATAGGTGATGTATACCTATTTTGGGGGTGTCACATTCTTGACTAATGCTTGTATATTTTGCTTTGGATTGCTCTTGATTATTTGTTAGAGCTCTTTTCTCTCTCTCAATATATTATCTATAGTTAGTGAAATAATAAAATGAACCAACCTAGCTTCTCTTATATAGGAAAGCCTAATGGAGGGTAAAATGGTCATTAGGTCTACCTCCTTAGTATTCACCTCCTTACTATTCATTCACTACACCAAAAATGGCCTCTAGTGAAGGACAAATCCTTCACTAGAGGCCCTATATCACTCACAAGTGATTTATTGCGAAGAAATATTTCCTTCACACGAGTGCTCGCATTAGACCTCCTCGCAATTGGGTATCCTTCGCTAAGTACTAACTAAATATTTTTTGTGAAGGATATATTGTGAATAACTTTTTTATTCACAAATTGTATTTAGTAATGAAATATTGTTATTTAGTGAAATATTGGTTTCCTTCATAAATATTATTTTAAGAAGGACTATTTGAAATTAGTGAATAACTTTATTCCCTCACAAATAATATATTATGAAGAACAAATTTATTTAACGAGAGAAAATTTTCCTTCACTAATTATAAATTGAGAATGTATCTTCAAATTAGTGAGAAAAAAATTCCTTCACAAATTATAAATTTGTAAATAAAAAATTAATTGGTAAATAATCAAATTCATTATAAATTATAATTAATTTTCAAATCAATGATTTCATATTTATTATTATTAATCTCTATAAGAAATAATAAATTTAATATTTTAAATAAATATAAATGTCATATTTGTTTCAAACTAATTGATAAAATAATACATAAAGAGCTAATAAACCCAATAATCTATATATAAATAGATAATGCTCGAGTCACCGTAAGTACATAATTTGTTTTGTATCTTGGTCTCTCAAGGACCATAGTATCTACAATATTTATTAACTAACATACAACAAACTAGAAGGAATAAAGTGTCATGTTAGGTCTACTTCATCATCGTTTTCTTCAAGGAAGTCAATGTTGGGTATGTAAACTTCATACTGCAAGAGAAACACCAAAATTCAATGAAATGAGGAATAATAAAAGAGGAAACTAGTAAACTGAAATTAAGAGAGAGAGAGAGAGAGAGATTAACCATTAACTTGACAAGCGATACTGTTTTTGAGACATATTGGCTGCCCATTTCATTCACACTCATGTGTTTTCTTCCCGTGCTTAGAAGCTTTTTTAGTAGTGTTAACACTAGAGAGAAGAAATAGAAAAGAAACAACAAAAATATATAAACATGACCATGCCACTTGAATATTACTAAAAGCTAAACTATAAAGATCCAAAAAAAATCCAGTTAAAGAACATTTCAAGTCTCTTTTCATACCATTCCTGTAAAAGCAACTCCATACGACCAAGAACTGCATAATATTCTGATGGATCTGGGCTAAGTGAATCAAATCTAAAATCAATACCTCAGCGACCGAAATCGAATCGTGGCCAACAAAGGAAAATTAACCGGTGTACGACCTCCATATCCTTTTGAATATGCCGAATCGCTTCGACTCCTATTCGGAGTCATGGATCTGGTATTATATACATTGTCGAAGACGTAAAACAAAGTCGGCGAGGAGCAGGAGCAAGGCATTTGAGGTGGAGATGGAGAAGTTGTTTGAGATGAAAGAAAAATATGGTCGAGAATATATTGATTTTAGAGGAAATAAGTCCGTCAAAAAAAGCTAATGGCATAACCAACTTTATCAAATTACAAAATGGTGTCAATTGCTTACCTTAATAACAGTATTTGGTCCAGTCACATCCTCAAAGGGAATGGCATAAGAAACTTTATCACCAAGTTCAGTTTCCATCTCTTCACTAACTCTTTTGGCAACACTCATGGCTGCCACACGCCGTGGTTGAGTGCAACCCATAATACCATTCGTGGTGTAGCCATCTTCATGTAGATACTGCAAATAATTTCCAAAGATCAGACAACAAATAAACAATAAATACCATTGGGCAATAATCTACTGCATATATTAGGCGTCCAAAAGAACCTGGGTCGATTGTGTTGTCTTTCCTGGTCCAGTTTCTCCAACTACCACCACCACCTGATTTTCTCGAACTACCTGTTTAATGAAGTGAAGGTGAATCAAATTATTTGACTAAGACAAGTTTTTCATCCTTCTTTTCTTGGCAAAAGAAAGTAAAAATTTGGAAAGCTCAGATAGCATAACTAATGGATTAGGAAGAAATAAAAAACTTGTTGAGATGCAAGAAATGTATGCATCTCAAGGATTAAAAAAGTCTTGATGGTTTCAATGGTATGTCTTAGGATAAGAGAACAATCTAGTGATACCCAAAAAAGACTAAATGAGCTGTTAGTAATTCACTAATTCAACCCCAGCCTCACTTTTACAAACATTTTTAGGAATAAGATGCAAGAGCTGATAAAACCAATCATTTGATATCATGATTACAAAAACTCAATCTATCTCATTGCAACTAATTCTTGTGGGAGTCGCATACTAAAAAACAGAAATAAATATTTGCATAATAGGTAAAAAAAATAGCATAATGAAGAAAGACATCTGATTAACAATGTGGTAAAATTATTAAACCCTTCCTATCCATACTCATTTAAAAAGTGGTAAGTTCTCTATGACTACCATAAAGTAATTACACCAACTAATGCAATGCCTTTTACCCCAAACTAGTTGGGGTAGGCTAACAATGAATATCATATGTGATCGTAAAAAAGTAAAAAGGCTAGAAACATGTTACAAAGGTCAAACAAATTACACAAAAAATAATAAACTTAATAATTTAAAATAAAAAAAAATTAGAACAGCTAATGAGGTCAAAAAATTCTATAAAACTACCCAAATGAGGAATAGATGGAACTAAACAAGGAGGATATCAACAAATGATTAGTACGCTATCCATGTAATAGCAAATTAACCTACATATCAAAGGGATAATGTCAAACCTGTAATAATTCATCTCGTACAGAATATATGGGGAGATACTGACGTTATTGAGCAAGTGTTTTAGACTTTGCAAAATCACTCACTGCCTCATCCTTCTTTAAATGCTGAGCAAACTTGGCATCTTCCTTAAAATCATCTTCACCATCTTCACCCACTACAGCCGTATCATCATCAATCTAGCATTAAAATGATAACAAAAACTTGAGATCCATGCTTTTCTACTTAGCTAATAGCTCAACTGAGAATTATCAAGTCTACTAGATTGCTTAAGGCATTATATTGAATTATTCTTACCTGTTCTGCTGTCTTCTCAACACCGAGGATATCATGAATGAACAAGGATATCATTAATGGAGAAGGCTTGCCATAAAATTTACATACCATGAACAAGGAGTATAACCTTTCGTTCTTCCTCATTATCAAACTCAGTCTGCACCTCAGTACCCCTAACGGCTCCTGACCTCAGTAGTTGGCGATCCTCCCACTGAGCATTATCTGCAGTGAGTTGTGATAATTTCTTGCTCTGAACAAGTATCATCTTGGTTCCATCCCTTCGAACCTATTAACTATAATGTGTTAAAAATAGTTATCACAGTTCAGAAGCCAACATAAATAACCTACCAAACAATGATGACAATACATTTACTACAAAGAGTAATATATTTCAGAAACAACAAGCACAAACTCACAGTGCAGTGTAATTTCTATTATTTTATTTTTTTAAGAAAACATGGCTCTTGAGGCAAGATAAACATAACATGGCTCTTGAGGCAAGATAAACAACTAAATGCTCATAAAAAGCTCACAAGAGGCACAATGCAACAAGCATTCGAGAAGACTATAGTTACAGAAGAAAAATAAACATGCATGTCTGACAGAGTTTCCCATCACAGTTTTTTCCCCACATGGTCAAAGTTAATCATAAAATTTTAGCAGACAAACCACTGAATATCCATCAGCAGAAAATAGCTTATTTAAACTAGTCATTTGGGTATAAAAAATTTACCACGTCAACTGGGGACCCAATGTAGACTGCAACAAAACCTGCTCCCGATCTAGATAACAGATGAGTGAAAATATTATCAGTGAACCCTGGAATCTTCAAAATTGTCTGCAAAAACATAATAGAGTTAGATAGCTTATAGATCTTCCAAATAATAACAGACGGCATAATTAGGTTAATTATAATTTTGGGGATATACCTACTTCACTTGATCATAACTGGCTAGTTCAGCAGCATTTATAATAGCATTCCTTGCTACGTTGGGACCAAGTCCAGTCCATAAAGCCCCAACCCTTCCTAAAATTTGGATATTGCTCAGCAAACTTAATACATAGCGGGTCTCATGGGCTATATTTTACATGGGATGGAAGATTATAGAATCACCTGTCTCACTATTGTAGAATAAGCATTCGATACTCCACTATAACGCCTTGGCACGCCCGGTGCCAGTTTCCTTTCAGCCTGAAGTCGTACTTTCACAAGATCAGTAGGATTTTCCACTGTGATTGCAAGGGCACCTATTTCATGTTCAAGTATATAGATTATTTACAATATCAAACATGATTACGCAAGCCTAACTTTTGTATATCTTTTCCTAGAAGATGATATAAGAGCAAAGGTCATATTATCACCTGTTGTAAGCCCAGCTAGTATTTCTTTGGATAGAGGAACATCCCCAAAAAAATTTTCACCCACATACAAGTTCTTAACCAATTCAGCATGCACATAATTCAATTAAATGGTGACTTAACATGTATAGAGCACCAGAATTTTATAGAAGCAATAGTTATAGAACGTACAGGTTCATACAACCCAATTCTTAAACCCCTAAAAAGCATTGATGATGTAATCCTGGTACAATGCCTTTCCAGAGAGCAGATAGACCTTCTTCCCTTGCAATGGTTCCAACTGCACCCAACATTCCCCTGTACTTTAGTAAGGCCACTCCATCCCCTGTAACTACTTTCTTTTGGAGTTGAAGTCTAACTTTAGCAGTGTCCAACAGGATAGTACAAATCTACATAAGAAAATATGTTATATGTGTGATGACGAAAAGCAAATATACGTAATCTCATTGACATTGCATCTAGTGGATTATGCAAACTAAAAGGTTCCAACACCAACATGATGATCCAGAACCAATTATGATCTATGTGGAGATTTCAAACTAAAGACTAAAAGGTGTCAAGCAATTGAGCTCATACCAGCTTCAATCAAGAATAACAGAAAAGAGGACTAACTTGTTAAACTATAAACCATCAACACTGACCCTGACATATAAAAGATGTTACAGAGTGTTTGATTGTGACTGTCATGGTAATGTGACGCTAAAATAAAAATAAACAAATAAAGAAGCTATCTTGATATTGATTATCAGGCAACTTGACCTGAATAATCTGACTAGTGGAATTATGCAGCAGAATTGGGAAAATTCGAATGACTAAGTGACAACACTGTGAGTAGAGTGTAGACTTTCTTGGTAGGCTCTTATTCTTATTGTTTGTAGGCCCAAGTCATAGATCTATTTAGTTCAATAAAATCTTTCTCATCTATCACCAGATAGTTCAACGGAAAATATAAAAATGAAACGACAATTAGTAATTCATAAACATACAGATATATATTATAACAGAAAGGGCTAATAGTGATATGTTGAAATGGATGTAAATTATGGTCATTTGGGGCCAGAGATACACAACCAAGTCTCCCTATGCACTTTAGTTCTTAAGAATTACTTCTACTCCAATACGCATAAATTTGTTTATGAATTTAGACAACAACTCACAAACTTCTAAAATACTTCAAACTGAACTTTTTAAAAAGACTAAAATTTTAGCGCACCAAAATAACCCATCGACCATGATTTGACGCACACAATCAACATTCACAAAAACAACTTAGAAATCTAGCATAAGAAATAATTAAATCAAAATGCACGTACAATGAAGTTAACAATCTAATTCCACAATAGTTTTCAAATTAATCAGATATGATCTTCAATGGAGTAATACCTCAGCGAAACAAGCAGTGAAAGCACTACTGGCAAATGTTCCAGGCAGTGATATATCCAATTTGGAATTGCTACCTGCCACCATCATTTTTTAGATGCTGCTATACAACTGTATCTTTGAACATGAAATAAAATAGCTAGGGTTTAATATAGAGGGAGAAGGATCATAGTAGCAATCCTTTGAAGCAGAGAATCCGCTGTTTCAGTAAGGGAAGGAAGAACAGGCCTGGCCTAAAAGTCACCCACCCTTACTTTCTCTAACACACAGGAACTATGCCTAAAAGTCACCCACCCTTACTTTCAAATCAGCTTGTGAGATAGACATTTCTAGAAAATTGACACCACATAAATTGACATCAGACATGAGATTATTCAATTGAAGTATATTAAATTTGATTCTTTCTAAGTAAAGTTATCACAGAACTAACTCCCCACTGCTTTTCCTCCTCATCCTCCAGTAGAAAAGGTTGAATATTCTATTCCACTCCAAAACATGAAGTATACACTACTAGTAAGTTTGCAAGCTTACCTTCTTCAATAAGAGAAATGTTTCATAAAGAAAATGCTAGCTGAAAACTACGGACTAGAACCACACGGCTGGAGTTCTGCAACAGATTACAGTATATATTAAGAATAACTGCTGAACAAGAAACATGGAAAAATAAAATTGGTGTTCCTTCCAAAGTAAGGCAGATAGAATTATCTAACTATATACTATACAACCACTCTATACAGACATACAAAATACCCAACCAACTTAGAAGTAAAGGACCGGATTAAAACATATAATACTTAATTTAAACAGCAATAATATCCAAGAATTTTTCTTTTCCATCTCATGTAAACTACCTTTGCAAAATAAATAAGGAAAGGACTACAAATTCATTTGTCTAGACAAATTGGGGAATCCCATATCAACTAAAGTCGCTGCCTTTGTATAGTATGAACTATCAAACATGAAACCTAAAATAGTATATGTAATATACACATCATGACAATATTAATATAAACTTAAAATAGTATATGTAATATACATATATATTTATATGCATGAAAAAAAAAAGTGTGCACATAAACATACATGTAAATATATGTATGTATGTTTAAACACACAATGTTAGACCCTAGAATAAGTGAAAAAATTGGATAGATGAAACTGTACACACATGAGCCCATATTCAATCATCTTAGCTGGACGATCAATGGTGATATAACTGACAAGGACATTCAAACAAAAAATAAGTTGAATCATGATTTTTAACAAAAAAAATCCATGAGAAGAATCATGTAATTTATTTGGACACAATCCAACATAATTAGATGGTGGTTAAGGATGTGAAGAATTCTCTCAGAAAGGTAAGTGCACAGAGACATTGACCAGTGGTATAATATCAGAATTAACAAGAAAATATTTTTAACTCATACCAAACTAGCAAAGTGTTCAGTGAATTTTCTTCACCGCAAATACTTATCTAAAAGGGCGTTGAGTTCAGGTTCACTTCAAGCTTCCAATTATTCTTTCTATGGAAATTTTAAGTATAATTTACTCATTGTAGCAAGGAGTTTGGTTTGCTTCTATTCGCTAATTCCTTTCCAGGCATCTCAAAATGTGATTGTAGTTTCATTCAATTAGCTAGTCTATCATAGAATAACCAATATCAAGTCCTTGTAAGTAAGCTAAATAGAAAAATTAAGATTTTTAAGTTATTTTACAGTTACTTGATTAAATTAGATTACTTTATGTTTGCTGATGGCCAATATCAGTAATTTAGCCAAACAGTACAATCAGCAGGTAGAGATTTAAAAAGCAAAAAGAGGATAGGAAATGATATATACAAACAGTTACATTATACATATACGGGAAAGTGAAAGAGAATTAGACCTAGAAGAGGTATCGATTATGGTAATAAGGACTATTTCGGGATACATATCGTCAGGCAAACTCATCGGTGGCAACACAAGAGGGACATTGGTCAAAAAAGTATATCGATTCATGTAGTGACAATCAAAGCTGGATTTTCCTATGCCCTGGTCTCCGTGACAACGATGCGAACGCCTTCGAGCTCCCCTTAGAAGAACCACCTCCCACCATTCGCATGCACCACAAATAAAAAACCCTTGCGGTCTCCGTGACCTTGGCGGTCTTATTGTGGATGTTTGGAGGAGTTTGGAGAGAATTCACAGGGTTAAGGACGCCATTCAACGAAGAGATTTAGTGAAAACCTGAGTAAGGTAGGGTTTCGGTGATTCCGAGGACGGAATCCTTATAAGGAGGGAAGGATGTGACAACCCAAATTTTTATAAGTTATTAAAATAGGAATTTAATAATTTAAATTCTTATTATGAGATGTTTTGAGTTTGAGTATGTATATATACGTACTATATATATTTTCAAATGTGTTTTGGTGTGAAAAAATTAAATTTTTTTTATGAGATTTAATAGTTGATTAAACTAATGAAGAAAGTGAAGCAAATTAGTTATGAAATAGAAAAATGGTGGCAAAAGAAATTAACTGAATAATATTAGTTAATTAAGATGGAAATTATATTGTGGAATAATATAATTTAATTGGTTTGCGTTAATTGGCGATGGAATTGTTATAAATTAAATTTCATAAGTAATATAGAGTAATTCACTTAATTAAAATAAAGAATTAATGTGAATATATTTGTTTTAATAAAATGAGAGAGTATATATATAAATGTGGTATGTTAATGTAATATGATTGTGAATTTTATAAATAGTAAAAATATTTATTAAATAAAATAAATATTTTAATTGAAATATTTATTGAGAAAAGTAAATATTTGATGGAAATATTCCAATTTAATCTAATAATTAAGTTAAAGGGTTGATTTGTTGAATATAATTATAATTATGGTTGGATAAATAGAAACTATAATTATAATGATAGAAATTATAATTATAATAATAAGGTTTAATTTAAGTTAAAATGTTAGAATTTGTTAATGGTTGTGACATTAATGAATCATATGTTAAAGGGAATTATAAAAATAAATTAAAAAGGGTTTATAGGTCTAGCCAAACATGGCCTTGTGACCCTTTGCCTTTTGTAACAGCTGGGATAAAGCTACGTAAAGACTACTTTTCAGTAATTTGGTGTTACGCTTATTATTTTCATAGGTTTGAGAGAAGAGAAGAGAAGATGAATTGAGAGAGGAGATAGATTCTCTGAGAAGTTGAGAGAGTTTTGAGAATCTAAGGAGGAAGAAGAAGGAGATTAATATCATCTAATTGAGCTTAGAAGAATCAAAGGCAAGTTCTAAAGTTTTTTTGTTTATTTTCTAAAGCATACTTCTCTAAAATTGAATTTCTATGGTTAATCTATTAAGGAATTTGTTATATATGTTCTTGTGTATGTATAATATGTTTTATATTGTTTATTGTTGAGTTTTTGGTAAACAAATTCATATTGTTGATGATAAATAAGAAGAGTTTGGTTTTGGCTTAAAATATATATTTTAGGTTTGTTTTAAGACTAAAATTGGTTAGGAGTTTATGTTATAATTGTAAAATTGGTGATGGATTGTGTTAATACGATAAGAAACGAAAAGAACGCAAGTTGAATGAATCAATTTGGTTAAGAAACGAATTCATAGTGAATGAATTCGCTAAATATGTTAAAACATGAAAGTTTAGTATGAACATGAGTTTTGGGTTAAGATTTAGGCTAGCTAATGTTTCTGTAAATTTTTATAATTCTAGTATATTGTAGTTCTATGAATTACAAATCCATAGAATCGAAAACGGACTAATTTGATGTGTATAACTCAAGTTATGAAGATTAGAAGGAGAAAAATGGTCAAAAATCACGAAGAACAGTAGCTTTCACTCCTTTTTTTGCTAATCAGTGCAAACAACCTTGTGCTTCTAAGTCATTTAGGCCGCAATATATTTTAGAGTGCACAAATTGAATGCTGTGCCTAAGGCTTAATTAAGATTCTGCGCCCAAAGTATGTCAGGTGTGACTACTTTGACCTATTTTAGTAAAATAGGCATAACTTTTTCATACGAACTCCGATTGAGGTGATACAAGATGATCTGGAACGAGGAAGAATAGACCTACAACTTTTATTCTTTAAGTGTTTCAATTTGAGGTCGAACAGTAGTAAAATGGTCATCTTTGTGACTGATGCGTATTCGGAGGCAATCGGAGGGCGTCAGACATGCACATACACAAGTACAGTGATGTCGACGATAATAGATGTTGTTCTAAGTTATAGAGCATAAATATTATGAAGTATAATGATGCTTAACATTAATAAATGATATATTAGATAAGTTATATAGGCATACTAAGCTCACACAAGAGAGACAAATTGGGCGTGTATTGGCGATAAACGTCGAAACAATCAGTGATAAGTGATATTGAGCGTAAAAAGTGTTTTAAATCAAATGAAATGAGTATAATAAGATATTGAATAGTGTTAATATAAAACCAATAATGATTCCTAGAAAGACTTAAACACTTGAATGAACTTCGAATATGAAATATAGTGAGATATAAGTTGAAAGTTAACACAATCAAATTGAACATTGTGTATCTATGATAGGAAGGGTTATGAGGCGTAGAGTAAAGTTTACATTACAACTAATATATGTTGCTATGTGACTAATAGGTAAAGTGAATGATTATATAATTGTGTAGGGCACGTGAAGTGCAGATATCTGTAAGCTATTAAACTGATATTGGTAAACAACGATAAAGGCAAGTATTTCAGTTCCTATTTGCTATGTGAAATGGTGATTAAATGTTTTAAATCTTTATTGCAAAGAGCATGATCTGTTATATATATGTTGAATGTATGAAATGTTAAGTCAACTTATGACTACGTTGATTGAGTAAAGCATGTTGATTGAGTAAGGAACTCAATCTTTATACTTGATTATATGAACTATAACATGTATGTTATGTTAGTCTAATGTTTATGAGATATATGTTGAGCATGTTATTATGTGTTACGTGATGCATGAAAATTGTTAGATTTTGCTGGGTTGTCGAGCTCAACCTTGCAAATAACCATTTTTGCAGGTTAAGGATTGAAGGTAACACTATGTGCTACTTGAATGACGTGGATCAGAAATAATACACGAAGATTAATTTTTTTTTTAGCTAAAGTTGCTATTACTTTATACCATGATTAAGATTCATGAGATGTACTAAATGTTTTATGATGTATAGTTTTAAGTTGAGTTGTAAAGCTAAAGTTAGAGTTATCTGATATGTAAAGGTTATCGGATTGAAATGTAAAATTTTATATAATAATAGTGATAAAGTGCATCATAATATAAGATTGATTCAAAGACATGTAGTTGATAAAGGTTTTGATTCAGGGAATTAAAATGAGAAGACAGAAAAGTTTTAATTATTCCGCATTTTATAAAGTTTAACATCGAATAATGATGTAAAATCAAAAGTTAGACGTATTATTAACGACCGAAGTTAATAATTAAATTGTATGAATTTTGGGGTCGTTACAGTTGGTATCAAAGCTGTAGGTTATAAACCTTAGGTAGGAGTACTGTAGGCTATAACCTTAGAGAAGGAAGGTGAAGATAATGAAAGAATAAGCTCAGATAGAGTTTGAACAATAAGAAGTAATTTAAGAAATTTATAAAGAAGGGATTAAAACATGTGTGAGAGGATTCAAAGAAGAATCTCGCTGAGTTATAAGGAGTATGAATGTGGGGTTACCCAACTCCAATAATAAGGATGTAAGGTGATAATAAATAGACAATGTCTATAAGAAGAGAATAATAAAGAAATTAAGAATAGAAGGTTATATTTAAGTATGGTACAATTGTACTCTTTAATAGTTTATGTATGGTATCTGGGCTAAACGATTCCTTCATAGAGCGGAGGTATATACGAACTAGCAACTCAGAACCTAGTTTGTTGGTTGTTTGTGGGAAACCACTCAGCGTCAAATTGAAACTATTAGTGACTCGATGTGTACCAAGTATAGAAAATGGATACGTGTGATGAAAAAGAAAAGAAAGAGGATCGTAAAACAAAACGATCACGAGTTAAGAAAAGAATTTTAAGGAAGATGATTATAGAATAAGATCACGACGTGATCTGTTTAAGTTATAAAGTAAAGATGGTCTGTAATGTTTGAATAATTATAGCTTGATGCTATGAAGATAATGTACTATGAAATAGTACGAGATAACTCACAAGGAGTTATAGATGATGTGATACGAGGAATTCGTATCGAGCAAAGAGCAATTTAAGTGTAAGATAGAGTTAGGTGGGATTTCAATTGAGGACTCATGTGATGGCTGAGTTGTACAAACCTTTGTATGGGCGAGGGTTTTGTGCTTGCACTCAGTTTATCACATTGATAATCATTGGAATGTTGGTGTCGCACTATCAATGTATATGTGGCAAAAAGGTGATTCTTTTCTCATGTGTATATTTGATAGTTAGAAACTATTAAGATTAGTCAGATAGTATTAGGATTAGGTGCGGTTCTTAAAACTAATGTATATGGTATGTTCGTGACTCATAATAATATGGTATGTTTTGAACCCCTCAACGAATGGACGCCTATAGTCTGACTAGGATAAGTTCATAAACTCATATTACTGTGGCAAGTTCCTAAACTTCCAATGTGCGGTAAGTTTAATGAACTATTTTGGGTAGAAATGATTTTAGTATAGAGAGCATTGATGAAGTTGAAGACCGATAGAATGGTTAAGTAATGAAGTAATGGAGTAATGATTAAAGTTGGTGGATACCTGGATATTCTAAATCTACTAGCTATGCTAGATTTTTGAAATTTATTGACTTCGTGCCGATGGTTATACTTTTGATTTTTGGAAAAAAAAAAATCTTGGGTCACACTAGTGAACCAAAGAATTTTTAAAAATAGTGTTATTATTCATATGTCTATGCTAATTGCTTTGGCTAGACAAAAAAATGATTTGAAATATATCAAAATATATTTTTATATATATATCATCAATGCATCATGGAACACAGTGCGGAGTCGATAAAAAACGATGGAGTCATCAATGCGGTATTACTTAGTGTTGGAGGTGATCTAAGGATCGTCATTTCCTACTATGGTATGATGTAGTATAATAAAATCACCAAATGACGGAATCCTCAACGAATTTGTAAATACACATGCGGTATCATCGTATCATAAAAATATTTTTGAGATTTCTTTAAGATATGAGAATACATATATATATGTATATTTCGATTGATGTCCGAATTATTGTAGAAGTCTATGCTATTTGATTCAGCTAGACGATTATTGAAAGATGTTCATGAAATTCAAGTGTTTCTTGAAAAGTTATGCCAAACCAAATTGTTTTTTGTGCGGATTGAGATCTTTGAAAAGTCGAGGTGAACAACCTATAAGGGGACATGTTTTCGGGGACAATGGTTCCGAGCGTAACGCATATAGCCGTTACAAAACACTGCGTTGTGGCCCAACGTAGTGGTACAATAGGTTGTCCACCTAGTGTACGTGTGGAGGGTGTTTTTAGTCTTTGTGATTGATAAACACTCTGGTTTGCAGTGTGAAGGATTGAGTTGAAGCACTAGTAAACCGAGAATAGAGTTCACGGTCTTGTGACCCCTCAGCATGATTTGGAATCTTCGAAATTCCTGTTATTCATATCGATTCCCAATTATTGAACAATTGTGGAAGATTCTTATTATTCTGAAAGGTGAATGTGGTAAGGATGATATTCCTTAGAAAGAAGTGAGTCGTAGAATGCGACACTGAATGATGAATATATTGAACAAGTGAGAAAAGAAATTTTTTCAATGAGAAGGAGATGAGTTATCAAAGAATAATGTAAAACTTTTAATATAAAAGTTTAATAATTGTAGAAAGATCTTTATGGAAAGAAGTGGTTTTAGAACCCAATGAATGAATAAAGTATTAACGTAAAATCTATTTTGATAGATAGATTGAGTGAATGAAGATTAATAAATAAAATTTTGAGGACAAAATTCATAGAAGAATGGGTGAATGTAATATCCCGAGTGTTTATGAGTGGAGTATATGATAACGATGTTTTGAAAAGGAAATGAATGGGTTAAAGAAGATATAATACTCAAATATAATTGAGTCTAAGTAAAGGTTATGAAATAAAACTTATAAGAATTTATTATCAAGAATGGTGGGAGTAGGAAATATAAAACATATATTAAGGTAATGTGTTGAAGTTATTCAACGAAGAGATTTGGTGAAAACCTGAGTAAGGTAGGGTTTCGGTAATTCTGAGGAAGGAATCCTTATAAGGAGGGAAGGATGTGACAACCCAAATTTTTATAAGTTATTAAAATAGGAATTTAATAATTTAAATTCTTATTATGAGATGTTTTGAGTTTGAGTATGTATATATACGTACTATATATATTTTGAAATGTGTTTTGGTGGGAAGAAATTAAATTTTTTTTTTATGAGATTTAATAGTTGATTAAACTATTGAAGAAAATGAAGCAAATTAGTTATGAAATAGGAAAATGGTGGCAAAAAAAATTAATTGAATAATATTAGTTAATTAAGATGGAAATTATATTGTGGAATAATATAATTTAATTGGTATGCCTTGATTGGCGATGGAATTGTTATGAATTAAATTTCATAAGTAATATGAGTAATTCACTTAATTAAAATAAAGAATTAATGTGAATATATTTGTTTTAATAAAATGAGAGAGTATATATATAAATGTAGTATGTTAATGTAATATGATTGTGAATTTTGTAAATAGTAAAAATATTTATTAAATAAAATAAATATTTTAATTGAAATATTTATTGAGAAAAGTAAATATTTGATGGAAATATTCCAATTTAATCTAATAATTAAGTTAAAGGGTTGATTTGTTGAATATAATTATAATTATGGTTGGATAAATAGAAACTATAATTATAATGATAGAAATTATAATTATAATAATAAGGTTTAATTTAAGTTAAAATGTTAGAATTTGTTAATGGTTGTGACATGAATGAATCATATGTTAAAGGGAATTATAAAAATAAATTAAAAAGGGTTTATAGGTTCAGCCAAACATGGCCTTGTGACCTTTTGCCTTTTATAGCAATTGGGGATAAAGCTACGTAAAGACTATTTTTCATAATTTGGTGTTACGCTTATTATTTTTTCATAGGTTTGAGAGAAGAAAGAAAAGATGAATTGAGAGAGAGATAGATTCTTCTCACGAGAAGTTGAGAGAGTTTTGAGAATCTAAGGAGGAAGAAGAAGGAGATTAATATCATCTAATTGAGCTTAGAAGAATCAAAGGCAAGTTCTAAAGTTTTTTTGTTTATTTTCTAAAGTATACTTCTCTAAAATTGAATTTCTATGGTTAATCTATTAAGGAAATTGTTATATATGTTCTTGCGTATGTATAATATGTTCTATATTGTTTATTGTTGAGTTTTTGGTAAACAAATTCATATTGTTGATGATAAATAAGAAGAGTTTGGTTTTGGCTTAAAATATATATTTTAGGTCTGTTTTAAGACTAAAATTGGTTAGGAGTTTATGTTATATTTGTAAAATTGGTGATGGATTGTGTTAATACGATAAGAAAGGAAAAGAACGCAAGTTGAATGAATCAATTTGGTTAAGAAACGAATTTGTAGTGAATAAATTCGCTAAACATGTTAAAACATTATAGTTTAGTATGAACATGAGTTTTGGGTTAAGATTTAGGCTAGCTAGTGTTTCTATAAATTGTTATAATTCTAGTATGTTGTAGTTCTATGAATTACGAATCCATAGAATTGAAAACGGACTAATTTGGATATGTATAACTCAAGTTATGAAGATTAGAATGAGAAAAGGGTCAAAAATTGCGAAGAATACGGTAGCTTGACTCCGTTTACTGTAATCAGGTCTGTATTTGCTCATTGCCCTAAGTCATTTGAGGCGCATGACTATCTTGTAGGGCTAAGCATTGTCTTGCCGCGCTTATGCCCAAGGATTAATTAGTATAGCCTAAAAGTATGTCAGGTGTGACTACTTTGACCTATCTTAGTAAAATAGGCATAACGTTTTCATACGAACTCCGATTGAGGTGATACAAGATGATCTGGAACGAGGAAGAATAGACCTACAACTTTTATTCTTTAAGTGTTTCAATTTGAGGTCGGGAACAGTAGTAAAAATGGTCATCTTTGTGACTGATGCGTATTCGGAGGCAATCGGAGGGCGTCAGACATGCACATACACAAGTACAGTGATGTCGACGATAATAGATGTTGTTCTAAGTTATAGAGCATAAATATTATGAAGTATAATGATGCTTAACATTAATAAATGATATATTAGATAAGTTATATACGCATACTAAGCTCACACAAGAGAGACAAATTGGGCGTGTGACGAATAAACATCGAAACGCTGTGATAAGTGATATTGAACGTAAAAAGTGTTTTAAATCAAATGAAATGAGTATAATAAGATATTGAATAGTGTTAATATAAAACCAATAATGATTCCTAGAAAGACTTAAACACTTGAATGAACTTCGAATATGAAATATAGTGAGATATAAGTTGAAAGTTAACACAATCAAATTGAACATTGTGTATCTATGATAGGAAGGGTTATGAGGCGTAGAGTAAAGTTTACATTACAACTAATATATGTTGCTATGTGACTAATAGGTAAAGTGAATGATTATATAATTGTGTAGGGCACGTGAAGTGCAGATATCTGTAAGCTATTAAATCGATATTGGTAAACAACGATAAAGGCAAGTATTTCAGTTCCTATTTGCTATGTGAATTGGTGATTAACTGTTTTAAATCTTTATTGTAAAGAGCATGATTTGTTATATATATATTGAATGTATGAAATGTTAAGTCAACTTATGACTACGTTGATTGAGTAAAGCATGCTGATTCAGTAAGGAACTCAATCTTTATACTTGATTATATGAACTATAACATGTATGTTATGTTAGTCTAATGTTTATGAGATATATGTTGAGCATGTTATTATGTGCTACGTGATGCATGAAAATTGTTAGATTTTGCTGGGCTGTCGAGCTCAACCTTGCAAATAACCCTTTTTGCAGGTTAAGGATTGAAGGTAACACTATGTGCTACTTGAATGACGTGGATCAGAAATAATACACGAAGAATAATTTTTTTTAGCTAAAGTTGCTATTACTTTATACCATGATTAAGATTCATGAGATGTACTAAATGTTTTATGATGTATAGTTTTAAGTTGAGTTGTAAAGTTAAAGTTAGAGTTATCTGATATGTAAAGGTTATCGGATTGAAATGTAAAATTTTATATAATAAGTGATAAAGTGCATCATAATATAAGATTAATTCATAGACATGTAGTTAATAAAGGTTTTGATTCAGGGAATTAAAGTAAGAAGACAGAAAAGTTTTAATCATTCCGCATTTTATAAAGTTTAACATCGAATAATGATGTAAAATCAAAAGTTAGACGTATTATTAACGACCGAAGTTAATAATTAAATTGTATAAATTTTGGGGTCGTTACACCATTGATGAGAGAGAAATTGAATATTGCAACGGGGGATTACCATTGCAGAGAAAGAAAGGGGATTGAGCTGGGTATCGAATCTCAATAGGATGTCCGATTGGATGTGGGTTTGTGAAGAGAGTTGATGTAGAGGGAGGGGGTAGGGGTAGGGGTAGGGGTAGGGGTTTGATTTGTGCGAGATTTCGGTTTGTGTTAGATGAAATAAAAGTTTTAGATTAAGTTAAGAAGAATTGAGATAAATCTAGTTCATTGAATTAAAATTAGAATCAATTTCAACTGTACTTATGCTTTCTCAAATTTTAAAATGGAAAAAGATTTAAAATGAGTAATGTTTTATTATATAGATATAGATGTAAGTTATAATTATTATAAATAAATTTAATATTGTAAAAAATTTAATGTATTTATATTGTAATTTATATTCACTACAATTAATTATAAGAAATTACTTAGAACAAAACAGCGACCGATGTTATCTCTCGCAAAAAAACTATGATCAATAATATATAGTGAGTAATAATTCCTTCACTAATAGATTTTTTTCCTCGCAAATTTGCATCATAAATTGGCTCCAAAAATCTTTCTATCGCTCCAATTTTGCGAGGAAAAAAATATAAATTGTGAAGGATGTTTCTTTCACTAATAACTATATTGTCATTATACTTTTTTCCTTCACTATTCCTTCGCTAAACAACTACTCATGTGAAGGAATAAATTCCTTAACAAAATTTCCTTCGCTACATCCTTATTTTGGTGTAGTGATTTACTTAGCCACCAAGTAAATGCACTTTACTTTGCCACCAAGTGGCTGGCCCACCTAGCTCTTTGGGTCACCTATGGGTTGCCTCTTGGGTTTAAACCATCCGGTGACCCATCGGTTCGATCCGCGGTTTAGTTTCTTAATTTGGGCCTTAGCATAAATCATTTTGGGCCTATCTTGGGCTTGTCTTAACATAACTTTGGGCTTGACATAATATCTTATTGGGCTTGACACAATCCAAGTCCAATTGGAAAATGACAAAGTCCACTTACTAAAGTCCATTAAAAATTAATCGTATTTTACTCGTACTATTCTCGTATTCTCTTCGTATAGTATTCGTATGATATTCGTATTATACTTCATACTAATCTTCATACTATACCTGTATACTAACTAGTATCATACTCGTATATCACACGTATAATAACCCTAATTATTATACGCATTTTATTTCCTTCTCGGAAATCATTTTCCCTAACCCTTAGGTTTTAAGTCTGCAAGCGAAAACTTTGTTTGCCATAACTGAAATATTATTGGATATTCCATCTCGTCTTAGAATTCTATCATTACGCATTTCTCAGAAATTCAAACTTAATTCCCGAGCATAAATGGATGAATAGTGTTTTTACAGAAATTTCTCAAAAAATTTTATTTTCGTCTTGGAAATTCAAAACAATTACTTGTAGCACATAGCCAGAATCCTAACCACATCCGCACATTCTAGGTCATAGAATGACCTTAAAATAGCTTGCTCATATAAATAATCAATTAAATTCATTTAATCCACATAATCAAATAAAAATTTAATTCTCATAAAAATCTGATTTTCTCGGGTGTTACACTCTTCCCCCCTTATAAGGATTTTGTCCCCAGAATCTCGCTACAATTACATAAACAAATGAGAAAAAAATTCCTTCATTTTACTCTTGAGTTCCTACGTTGCTTCTTCGGCATTGTGGTTCCTCCAAATCACCTTCACCGAAGATATTATCTTATTTCTCAAGACTTGTTCCTTCCTATCAACAATCTGAATTGGAAGTTAAACACTTACTAACATATTATGCTCTCTCTCTTTTCATATTTGGCCAACAAAAGTTCTGTTGGAGGTCTTGATACATCTTAATACTACCTAGATGTATCGAGAACCTCAAACTATGGGCCTCTCTTATTAGTTCTTCTTTTAACTTGGAATTATTTGGAACTCAAATTCCTCCTTCAAAACAAGACGATACTTGATCTTTTCTTCATCCTCCATCATCTTCTTCATTTTCTTGCATTCCTCGTTACCTAGTTGTACTTCCTTAACTCGCTCCATTTTTATGGATTGAGTCTACAATATGAATAACATTTCTACCGCTTCATTCAGTAATTTAACTTATAATTTTGTTCTCGCCATCTCCGTTATTAACTTATTCTAAGTCGTTAACATTGATAGCTTTTCCCTACCCTTCCTACTTAGTGCGTTGGCTACTATGATTGCCTTCCCCAGAAGATATTAGATATCATAGTCGTAACCTTTTATTAATTCTAACCACCTTCTCAACCTCATATTCAACTCCTTCTGTGTGAAGATATATTTCAGACTCTTATAGTCCGTGTATATCTCACACTTCTCCTCGTATAAATAATATCTCCATATTTTTAATTCAAAAACTACAGCTGCCAATTCTAGATCATGAGTAGGATAGACCTTCTCATAATCCTTTAACTAACGTGACGCATACGCAATGACCTTGCCATGCTACATGAGCACGCAACCCCATCCTCTATGTGAAGCATCGCTATAAATTACAAAGTTCCTCGTATCATCTGGTAAAGATAATATAGGTGCCTCACTTAACCTTCCTTTTTAGTTCCTGGAAACTATTTTTCTCACTTCTCATTCCCAACATACTTATCAATAACATGTCTTAAAATCTGTGTATCTTTTAAGCCAAAATTCACACTTAGTGAATTCCGTATCCAACTTCTCCCTCCGTCGTGTTTCCCACACTATCT
The DNA here is from genome assembly GCA_020205605.1 of Panax ginseng. NCBI lineage: Eukaryota > Viridiplantae > Streptophyta > Magnoliopsida > Apiales > Araliaceae > Panax > Panax ginseng. Next base: position 122,082,748 of record CM035132.1, on the reverse strand, counting down.
TCAAATGTTCAGCGTGATCTTCTGGTGTCTTAGAATAGACTAGAATATCACCAATGATTATTACGACAAACTTGCCCAAATATTATTTAAACACTCTGTGACACTAATGGTACTTTCAACCATAACATCTCACAAGAGTACCTATCAATTTACCACCGCCTTGCTCGGCGCCCCTTACGGAAAGTCTAGCTTCAATGCATTAGTCAACCCAAATGACATAATCAGAAACTCGTAATGACCATAACAAGTTCTGAACGTCATCTTAGGTACCTCCTTCTTCCTTACTTTCAACCGACAATACCCCATACACAAATCTATCTTAGAAAAATACTTTGCCCCTTTTAACTGATCAAATAGATCATCGATCCTGGGCAATGAGTATTTATTCTTAATTGTTAACTTCTTCACTCACGATAGTCGATACACAATCGTAACAATCCATCCTTCTTATTTACAAATAATATCGGTGCTCCCACTCTCTGGGTATCCATAACATAGATCAAATTTTCAAAGCCTTGAACAACTATCCTCAAATCAATTGGTGTTATGACGAGGATTCTGAGATTGATGAAGTGCCCGAACTAAATATACAACTGGATGAACCACAAGACGTTGAAAAAGAGGAGACACGTGGGAATAATGAAAACAAGGTCGCTGAAGAACTAATTGTGAGAACCAACGATGATGAGCCGATGTTATTTATACCTCAAGTGCCTTTTCCACCAAAGTTCAAGAATCTGGTTAGATTTGTAAAACTGTGCCCGCTTGATAGTCATGTCGTCGACAAGGCTCTTAATGACATGAGAGCTAGTACAAATGTGAAGCTGTGGTGGGACGAGAAAGAGAAGATAGATGAAGAGCCCATTGTGTTTGACACACTTCCATGCCCAAATATGATCACAAACACAATGGAGATAACACCTAGTTATTTGCCCTTCTTCATGGAGATTCTACCAAGTCAGAGAATTCTAGGTGACTTTGATTCTATGGCCATCGCTTGTGGGAACCTCCCAAAGGATTATTTGTTATTGATGGATGGAGGATTCCTCAACTTTCGAAGAGGAATTTGATAGCGTTAACCAGACAAAGTCTGGTTGAAGGACTATAAATCAAGCGCTTATTGGGAGGTAACCCAAGTTTAATTTTTATTTTTAGTTTTTATTAGGTTTTATATTAGTAGTTAATAAATTTGCATTTATTAGGATTTAATAAACTTGCTTCTATTGTGTTTACAGGTTATTCAAGTCAAATTTAAGTGTGGTGCCCAATTTGTTCCATGTGCCTAACCTATTCTCCAAACTTAGCGGACAAGAAGGAAGATTGCTATATTTTTAGGGAAGTCCTCTACTTTACTTTTTTCTATTTCAGCCATTGAGGACAATGTCTAGTTTAAGTTTGGGGGGCATTTTAGTGTTATATTACATATAGTTAGTTATTTACATTGTAGTTCATATAGTTACATTTAGTTTTTGCATTCAGTTTCTTGAAATAAAAAAAAATTAAAAAATTAAAAAATTAGTAGTTAGTTTACTATGTTTATATAGCATTTAGTACATCTTTCATGAGTCCAGCTGTTTGATATTTACAGTTTGTTTTGGCCAATGATGAGATTGGAATTGGGTAGACAAGTATAGTACTGAATATTAGAGCTTTGATGTGATTTCTTGTTATGAATTGAATCTTTTTCTGTTTGAAACTGGTATAATAAGGATAGCACAGTAAAAAAAACTTGTTAATTGATTGAGTTTAAATTGATACATAATGGAACTCTAAAGGATAATGTTAATTTGAATAAAAGAATGACAAGAATAAGTAGTGATGACTAAAGTTAGACAAGAACCTAAGTTTGGGAGAATATTTGGGGTATATAAGCTATAAAAAAAGAAAAAAAGTATGAATAAACACCGTGGCGTGCTTGTCTAGTTTTATGGCCTTTGTTACTTGAGTAAGTAAGCCCGAGGGGATTGTCTTTACACCTAGCGCCCTAAGGTCTTAATGGTCCTGGGAGTCATTGGTCGAAAACTCGTTAAGGTAGCATTGAAAAGCCTAAGGGAATAAGATATTGCATAGCTATGTGTATATAAAAAAAGAAAAAAAATGAATAAAACGGGAAATAAGAGCAAAAAGCCCACGTAGATGAAAAATAAAGCATAAGTATCCCATGTTGACCCTCGATATTGGTAATTGTTTGATTTTAGTTGGATCTAGCTTGTTTTGAGATTTCTTGAGTTTACATTGTATGATGCCTTCGAAGAGACTTATTATGTGTTAAATTTGATTTTATATCAGTTAACATTGTTGTGGAGCACACATGCACTATATTAGTGATAACAGTCTAAGATTTGATGATTGATTGGGAAGTTAATGATTTGTTTTGATATGATGTATTATCATGTTTACTTGATTTCTCTAAGGCCGGTTGAATAGACTTGTTTCGCATTCTTTACTTGGATTTGTAGGCATGTAGATTAGTTGCATTGCATAGCATTGTTGTTTTGTGTTTTTGCTTGAGGACAAGCAAAGGTTTAAGTTTGGGGGTATTTGATAAGTAGGTTTTATACCTACTTATCTGGTATCTATTACTTGAATTAGTTACTTATATTCACGTTTCTTAGTCACTTTTCATACATTTTATGTTATTTTATAGGCTATGACATGACATTGGCATGAAGAAGCAAGGAAAAGCAATTCGGACATCTTTTGGACTAAAATATACAAGTAAGTGCAAGAAGGAAAGATTGCATGGCTTTTAACACCAATTTGGATGCATGTTATTGGCTTTGAACTTGGATTTTATTGTAGATCTACTTCTTAGCTTTCCGGAACATCTTGAATCATCCCAATCGGTGCTCGGATGTGAGAGTTATGGCCTTTTTATCAACAAAGATCAAAACTAAGAGTTGTCATGTTTGCCATTACATAGCATCTACTTCAAGCCCACTTTTTACCTTTATCCGGCCCTAATCTGTCAAAGCTCAAAGAATGAAAGTTGTATATCTCGACGACATCTTCGACTTGATAGGTGGCAGGCCCCGTAACTCCTAGCGGATCAAAAGTTATGCCTGTTTTACCAAAGGATGTCGTAGTAGAAAAAGAAGCAGTGCGGGGGGCGCTGGGCTTACAGATTTTCTGCTACAGTAGCGCGGGGCGCGCTCAAAATGGCCTAGGAACAGCGTGGGGCATGCCGGTCGGTGGGGGGAGAGTTAAATTAGGTTTTATGATGTCCAATTTAAGCTAAAATAGGATTCTTAGTTGCCTAACTTGCTAGGGTGTCCATTAGAACTACAAATACTTGATTTTAACTTGGATTGGGAGGCTAGTTTTGGAGAATTTCATTAGATTAGATTAGAGTAGATTAGGAGCAAAACCCTAGTTCTTATTAGTTTTGGAGATTGAAGCAACTTGGAGACCATTGAAGATCAAGAGCAGGAGCTTGAGGAAGATGGAGATTTGCTGACAATAGATTAATTCTTCACTCTACTCTTATTTTTATCTTTTAATATGTATTCAAGTGTGGATTCTTAGTTTTAATTCAGTGAACTAATTCTTTGTTTGAGATTACAATGGATCTTATTGTGTAGTTTATTTTAATATGCTTCGCTATCAATTATTATGTTCTATCGTTAGAATTGTCTATTGTGGTTTGGACTTAATTGTTTAATTGATTGGCCATTAATTACCGTGATAATCTATATGAACTCGAGAGATGAAGTATAGATTTAGATCTGATCATGATAGCATGTGTATGTGATTTCTGCATAGATGGAATTCATGATTCGTGTTTAGGATAGAGATATTACTTTACGCCATATATAATCTTTTAGAGAACTTGTGCTTTAAATCCTTGTTAATTGTAATTCACATAGAGATATAGTGGATTAGTTAATTAGGGTGTCTTGCTTAATTCTATCATCTGTGGATTTAAGTGAGTGTGGATATTATGCATCGAGAGGTGGTTTTATCTACTTTAGTGTTCTTGATTAACAAATCAGGATAGAGAATAATTGATGAGAAGTGTGTTAACTTAAATGAAGCAATAAGTGAAGTTGTGATCTTAAATCTCTATAATCTTAATTTAGTTAGTGGAATTTAATAGTAGTTTAATTATATAATTTGACATTCATTCGTTTAAATAAGATTGAGTTGGTTACGGGTTAGTACTTGGTGATTTTTATTAAATAATTCCTCGTGGGAACGATACTCTACTTACACTTTATTACTTGTTGACCACATATACTTGCGTGTTGTGCGTAATTAGATTTTACCCAACATAGCACCCCAATCAAACAGCACATAAGCATTCATTTTATTGACTGGAATGATACCTGTTACTACATCCGCTGATGCAACCGCATCTTGGACAATCATTTTAAAATTACGGGCCATAGGTCTATCTAGTGGTGTTGGTCCAGTAATGGCTAACTTACCACTACTAGTATCCTTACTACCCTCTGACCCCTTCTTTGGGCAATTTCTTGCTATGTGGTCCATTGATCCACAAACAAAACAACCTTGGTTCTTCTTAGAATTAGGACAGTTGGGTGATATATGACCCTCCTATCCACAGTTATAACAAACCGACTTCCCTTTAAGACAGACTCCTAGATGAGCCTTTCCGCATGTCTTGCATGCTTCGATCCTACGCTTAGGATCCCCTTGTTCCACCCCAGTATTCCCGGAGTTAAAATTTTTCCTCTTGGACAGACTTCCACTGCCACTAGCTCCTTCGACCTTAGGTACTCCCTCTCATTTGCTCTTATTCTTTCTCTCTTTGTGGTATTGGCTCAAAGCCTCACTACCACCCTCAGCAATAATTTATTTTTCCAGAATGGTTCCGTACGAAGCACTCTAAAACACATAAATCCTACTATAGAGCCAGGGTTTCAATCCCTGCTCAAACCTACGAGCCTTCCTCTCCTCAGTGTCCACTTGATGTGGAGCAAACCTTGCCAATTCATTGAATTTGGCCGCGTACTGGGGAACTATCACGTCCCCTTTCTCAAGTTCTAAGAACTTAATCTCCATTCTCCCCTGCATGCTAGTAGGAAAATAGTTCTCAAAGAATACCTTCTTGAACTGTTCCCACGTAACCGTATTTGTTCTAGCCCCACCCTGGTGAGCCTCCAACCAGAAGTTGGCTTCTCCCTTCATCATATAGGTCGCAAAAGAAGTCTTTTGTGCCTCCCCTATGTTTTTAATAACAAACACCTTCTCTATTTCCTTTACCCATGTCTGGGCCTCAATTGGGTCCCTAGTTCCTTTGAACTCCAGTGGGCCTACGCTTTTAAATTCCTTAAAGGTAGTCATTCTGGCTACCCTAGGGACTACGGGTGCTCAACCCCCGGTTTGATTAAATGCAGCCGTTAATAAATTAATAAACTCTTGCATAGGGTTGTTTTAACCCCCCCCCCCCTAATTATCGTTATGGGACTCAGCCTCCTGATTACGTTGTCTTCTTCTTGGCAGCATTTTTCTGATTAAATAAATAAAGTTTCATTATTATCTATTTACTTATTTAGTTATTATTCGCCAAACAACAACTCATACCATAATAAAGAATATTAAATAAAAAATTCATTATATTCATATGGTTCATCATTCAAACTATTTATAATTTGATTCCATAGCCAAAGTTATCACATTCCTATCCCGCGATTGAATTTCACAAAAGTTGGGATTTATAAAAAGACTACCCTTTTATAAAAAAGAAGGTTTTACGTCACTACACACATATTTATAACTCTAGACTTCTAATAATGCGTAACAGCATCCTCGTGTTTCTCATTCACAAGAATCGACACAATATCCCGACTAATAGTATGTCAAGTTTATCCCGACTCAATGGAATAACAAGCAATTTTCAGCTTGAAATCCTCATGAGCACTCTCATGGATGTAAGACATCCGTGCTAACTTCTGCTCCTTCTCCCCCAGTTCTTTCCAAAGCTCATCGACCTCATTCTTACAATCTATCACCTTATCCTTCATGAGCACCTTCTCGTCATGCTCAATCTCAAAATCTGCTTCTGCAGACACCTTAGCTTCATGGAGATCACTAATCTCCTTCCTCTGGTTCTACACAACAGTGCGCAGTTGCACATTCCGGTCAAGCACTGCCAGATACAATGCCCTCATTTCCTCTAGAGGTGTTAGCTCTAGTGCAGGTACCACCGTATTAAATGATGCTACCTCCATCTCCTCATCCACATCGACTAACATATCCCTATACATGAAGCTATCGATGGATATCTTCAATAACACATAATATGTTGATTAGTACATAATACACAATAGTATAAGCACGAATCACATTTAATTTATTTGGGGTTAATTTCCATCTTTTAAATCTCTCGGTACTGAGTTTCCTCAATACTTAATTAACTCATTTAACTAGAGTTCATTCACTCCTACTTCTCATCTACTAACGAGATTATTAGCCTAAGCGTCTCCCCCCTTAAGTTTTATAAACTAATGCTTTGATACCAACCTGTGATGCCCCCAAATCCGGGTATCTTCCAACCCGACAGATGGTGCTACACGGTACTCATAATTATACATTCATTCCATTGAAACAACATCAAAATGAGTGTATTAACAACATTCTTATTACAATAATAATAATAAATCCATTCCCCAAGTTCTAAAACTATTACATTCTTTGTTCATCATGATATGATTCATACAACATACTAGTCTATTACAAGATAAACTAATTATATATCTCCGCCTTGCCTTTATCTTCACTCGAACTTTCGGTTCGCTCGACCTTAGCTGCAATCATATAATTCAAGCAAGAAGTGAGAATAACTAGCTCAACAAGTCTAACAATATATTATATAAATACCACTTCGAGAATCATATGATTATTCTTCAATAACTGAACAAGTAGTTACGAAGTACTATGAAACAATGAATAGCACTTCTCATCTCATAATACAATTTCGAAGTACATATAGTGGCTTAGAAATTCGGAGTAGGTCAAAAGACCATGAATATTCTCTTTAGTTTTTATTCATAAAAAAGGACAACCCGGTACTAAGACCGCAAGTCCGATATTTCTTACGAGCACTTCTAGGTGATCAGCCTATAATACTATATGTTGATCAGCATTCATCCGTTAAACATATTTACGTTTAAGTTTTGGCAACCTCGCGTGCCCTTCGAATAATCGATGTAAAATACATTTGTTTATTCATACTCAGGATTACCTTGAATCCGTACCAAACAATTGGCGTAGGATAGCGTTATCAATTCTATATTAAAAGACTTGTAAATAAATCAACCAATCTTTTAAGAATAGTCTATCCGAGTTAAAACTAGCATCGACCCTTTTGTAAAATAATTCATGCATCTCATAACATGAATCACAGAAAACCTGGCTAAAACGAAGGTTAGACAAGCGTTAAGAAAACTTGCCTTCAAGCATCTTCAAATAAATATTCAATAATTCTTGGTCTTTACAGTCTCTACAATACATAACCAGGTAACATACCACATTAGGTCATACACAATCATGTAAGGTTCCTAATGTATCTTACCCTTCTTCTCAATCTAATTGTTCAATAAATTTATTAACATTGGTTTCGATTTATCGTATTGTTTTACGTTCACATTCAGGTAATCATTAACAACTTTTAGTTGTAATTCTCAACGTTATAGTCATCATCGAGGATGCTACTTTAAGTTAATTAAGTAATTAATTCATCATCAATCAATTTTCTTTCTCTTTATATTTAAAAACTTTCTTCTCTATGCCTTACATAGTGCTGCCGCTGCGGCGCCGGCTCCCTATACAACACTCGCGTTGCGGCGCGGGTTTCTAGTGTGTGATGTTCAACATTTCTCCTTACTCGACGCTGCGGCGCCAACTTGAAGTACAATAGTGGTCTTTGCATACGACTATGCGATACTAACTACCTCGACCTTGTGACATGCTGACATGAAAGTGTTATGTACTAGCGCTGACCCTTAACCCCTAAGAACCAAATAAACAACCAAAAGGTTTTCAATTTGTCCATCAACAACCAAATAAACGCTTAACGGTTTTCTTTAATTACAACTTACTTAAACGCTTACGATTACTAACCATATATGACTTATAATGTTTTAATTCACTATTAGTCATCCTTATTACTCCGGAAGAGACATGCTCCACCAATTCATACTTCTCTACGAAAAAAAAGAAATCGAAAAAGATCAAAGACTTAAGTTTACGTATATTACCTTAACGCTCTTCGCATTCTTGACTAAAGCTTGTATGTTTTGCTTTGGATTGCTCTTGATTATTTGTTAGAACTCTTTTCTCTCTCTCAATATATTATCTTGAGTTGGTTAAATAATAAAATGAACCAACCTAGCTTCTCTTATATAGGAAAACCTAATGGAATGTAAAATGGTCATTAGGTCCACCTCCTTACTATTCACCTCCTTACTATTCATTTACTTAGCCACCAAGTAAATGCACTTTACTTGGCCACCAAGTGGCCAGCCCACCTAGCTCTTTGGGTCACGCATGGGTTGCCCCATGGGTTTTAACCATCCGGTGACCCATCGGTTCGATCCGCGGTTTAGTTTCTTAATTTGGGACTTAGCATAAATCATTTTGGCCCTATCTTGGGCTTGTCTTAACATAACTTTGGGCTTGACATAATATCTTATTGGACTTGACACAATCCAAGTCCAATTAGAAAATGACAAAGTCCACTTACTAAAGTCTATTAAAAACTAATCGTATTTTACTCGTACAATTCTTGTATTCTCTTCGTATAGTATTCGTATGATATTCGTACTAATCTTCATACTATACCCGTATACTAACTAGTATCATACTTGTATATCACACATATAATAACCCTAATCATTATACGTATTTTATTTCCTTCTCGAAAATCATTTTTAGGTTTTAAGTCCGCAAGCGAAAACTTTATTTGCCATAACTGAAATATTATTGGATATTCCATCTCGTCTTAGAATTCTATCATTACCCATTTCTCAGAAATTCAAACTTAATTCCCGAGCAGAAATGGATGAATAGTGTTTTTACGGAAATTTCTCGAAAAACTTTTATTTTCGTCTTAGAAATTCAAAATAATTACTTCTAGCACATAACCAGAATCCTAACCACATCTGCACATTCTAGGTCATAGAATGACCTTCAAATATCTTACTCACATAAATAATCAATCAAATTCATTTAATTGACATAATCAAATAAAAATTTAATTCTAATAAAAATTCGATTTTCTCGAGTGTTACATGATCAAACTGTTGAGAGGATTCGTGGAAGCCTTTCCAGAAAAAGGAGGTTGTTGTGAAGGAGGAAAATTGTAGAGGGAGCTCGACTGATTTGAAAACTTAGATTTGGGAAAAGTGGTGGTTGATTTTGGGTATGTGGATTTTTTTTTTTGAAGTGACTGGCCCTTTATCTTCACTTTTTTCCCTAAATTCAGTGCATTAATTGCTTTGGTGGTAATGATGGCGAGGCCCGGTAATGAGTGCTGGTAACGAGACTGATGTATGTGGTTTCAAGTTTTGTGCTTTCTCATTTTATATTCAATTATTAGGTTTTAATTTTTGAACTCTTTCATTAAATGTCTCATTATAATAAAAGACTACGGGGCAATGATAGTGCATGATTATTTGGGTCTGGATGAGTTAGCGAGCCATAGTCCACGTGAGGAAGTCTTCCCACGTAAGAGTCCGTTTTTGGCAATTAGAAAACTTGAAGTAATATAAGATTCATAATTGCATTTAAATTTCAATTCCTAAAGAAAGAGTCAGGATATTATTCGACTTTATTTCTTTAAGGATATTCAATTCTATCCCATTATGATATCCACCACAATGAGGATTTCTTTTCCAATTCGGGGACGGGCATAGAGAAGGATGTAGACACTCGAAATTTCGTTTTCCTGTTACTAACTATGTAGGAGGACAAAAGCATCTTTTTTACTCTCCAGAGATAATCCTGGAGGACCAAAACATGAATTCTAACCCCAGAGATAGTCTCGGGAGATCTAGTTTCCAACCCCGGAGATAACTCCGGGAAATCAGTTTCCAACCCCGGAGATAACTCCGGGAAAATTAGTTCCAACCCTGGAGATAACCCTGGGGGATCAAGTTCAAAGCTTGGAGATAACCCCAGGAGGTCAAGCCAACCTCAAAAATAACCCTGAGAACATTCAAAGTCAACATCATGACAATCTCAGAGATAACCCTAGGAAAAGACCGCTACAACTGTGCCAAAGTCAGAAACAACCCTAGGAGGGGCAAAATGGTCATTTTTCCACCTCAATCTCAACTCAACTCATTTCAACTCAAACTTCTTTAAAAGAAGTACCACGAGAACCATATCTTAACTTCCGCGCGCAAATTATGCAAAACAGCTTAACAGACTGCCTAACGGAAACCCAGAAATGCCATTTCGGTCATGGACCCTTCTTCTTGAAATCAAAAAAGCGCAAATCCTATGTCATTGCATAGCTCTCGGAAAGATATTTCCATAATGGTATGGCACACCTCAATTGGAGGCTCGGATTGAAGTTCTGCAAGTTCGAAAGAGACATCACGTTGTCTGGCGTGCACATCGTGCTTTTGAGACGGCGAGACCCATGAGAGCAGGGGCACCCCGGCACCCATGAGTGCATCTACTACCGCCACAAGTACACACAGGGCTTCCCTATATATAAATAGAGGGCTTGGGGTGGCCATATTTTAAGAGAAAATGCAAGGAAGCCCTGTCCAATTTGCTCTATACACACTATAAACTGAATGCTTTCTCATTTTAAACATTTGTGAGCTCATATATTGTCATATTTTTATCAGTGGGAGCCGAGTGTTCATCCACTTAAAGCTATAGAAGTCTTCTTTGGCAGTCCACTGTAAGCCTTCTTACACGCTTTAAAGCCTTTCTCTTCATCTTTGCACACACTCTTCTTCACGTTGAGAGTCGTGTTGTGTGTGTAGGCCCGGACATCGGTCCGTGGTATTCATTTTTGTTTGTATATATATATATATATATATATAGATATATATATATACGGTCCAGATCAAGTGCATACCCATTATCTTACTCACCCGTGCTCACCTCCCTTTAGCAACGGACCCGACAGTTGATTAAATACAACCGTCGCCTATACTTTTAGTGACGCTATATATTGTCCATCGCTAAAAAGTATAGGCTTACGGTTGTATGACCAAAACCATCGTCAAAATCCGTCGCTAAAGGGGGGGTGAGCACGTGAGTAAGATAAGGGTATGCACTATGATCTCTGCTATATATATATATATATATATATATATATATATATATATATATATATATATATATATATATATATGGACTAACACTATCAAGTTATGCCTCGATAGATCCTGGACTCACGTCCAGAGCGTTTATTTACTTTTATATATATATACTTATATATATGAACTGTTGTCGAACTTTGTTCGATGAGCTTGGATTTTACATCCGGAGCATTTATTGCTTTTATATATATATATATGAACTGTTGTCGAACTCTGTTCGATGAACCTGAATTTTATATCCGGTGCATTTATTGCTTTTATATATATATATAGCGACAAATCGCTGAAATGATAAACCGAGTCGGGATCGATATATATCTTGTGCGTTTACCGCTTATATATATATATATATATATATATATATATATATATATATTTCTGTCAGGCCTTGAGTTTACTTCGTGACCTTTTACTGCTTTATTTACATTCCGTCCACTTTAGAGTTTACTTATTATATTGATTGTTTTACTACTTTATTTACATTTAGTCCCACCTGGAGTTTACTTCGTGGCAGTTGATCGTATTTATTGCTTTATTTACATTTCTGATCCCCCATGGAGGTGCTTCGTGGTGGTTGATCATGTCTCTATATATATATTTACCGCTTTTATATATTTACTTTTTCGATCCCCCATGGAGGTGCTTCGTGGTGGTTGATCTTGTCTTTATATATATATATATATATATATATATATATATATATATATATATATATATATATATATATATATATATATATATATATATATATTTACCGCTTTTATATATTTACATTTTGATCCCCATGGAGGTGCTTCAGTAGTGGTTGATCATGTCTATATATATATATATATATATATATATTATATATATATAATATTTCTGCTTTCATATAAATTGTGGCATTATGTGAGCCTAGGAATCATGTGATCACAGATTCATTCTCTCATCAATCTAGATTCGGTTCCCATGATGGACATTTTCAAATTTATGTGACTTTGTAAATTATTCACTATGTTTGAATGTCCTTAGATGGCTTTCATGCCCATGAGGAGTTCAAAGATCGCTATATATTATTTTCTTGAAGATGCTTCGCATCTCAAAAATAAAATCAACCAAGCTGAACATTTAATAAAATGGAAGTATCAAAGGCCTCAATTACTATTGAGCACAGGGTTTGAAAAACCTCTTTTACAAAACATCATTGTCATATCTTGTTTAAAACTGAATTTTTATACAAATTCAAACTCTTTGTATATAGGTGCGAATGAGGCCTAACACTACTTCCAAATAACAGCACATTGACCCACGCACACACACACATTTATATAACAGTTTCTTAAAAAGTGGCGGTCACCGTGGTAACACGGATGTCGGGGGGTGCCTAACACCTTCCCTCCGCATAATCAAGCCCCCGAACCCAAATGAATCTCGGTTTCACAGACTTGTTTAGCAGTGTTACATCATTGGGTCAATGTGCAAACCTTTTCTCGGTTGCATTGGTGCAACCAGTTAAAAACACAACTGGCGACTCTTACACTCAAATCATCGACATATACATGTCGGACCTTTTTCACTTGTTTTTTCAAACAAATCTCACCTAACATGAGAACACCAAAGAACAAGAACGGAAAAGGGACAAATAAAAATCCCGACGTCGATAGGTGGCGACTCTGCTGGGGACTCCAGTAAGAGTGCTTAAGCCGCTACTATAATCTTTTCAAAACTGTTATTTGCTTGTATATGGATGTTGCATTTAAATTTTTTTATGAATGTGTACGAATACATTTTACTTACTGCACTAAAAAATATCTATCTGTGATATTAGTGCTTCGCACATGTCATCATTCCCATAACGGTGAGACACGTTGTATGTGAATGTATGTTGTGTGGTTCCTCCACCAGGAGGTTATCCTATCGGTGTTTGATTACTGGACTCGTAGGGAGACTAATTCTAACGAGGCTCAAGAAAGGCACCACCCAAATTCGCTCAAGTTGAAAGACCGGATTAACTTCCCGTCAAGTAAATTGCGATGATCTGGGAACCTTCATGCCAAAAAGCCGCGAGCGTAACCTAAGATAGGTTAGCCTCTGATAAACGAAACGTGGAGGAAATTCTCTTCATGCTTTCCATTTTCAATTACTTGTAAAGACAATTACTTGTAATTTCATTCCATGTTAATCTCTATGTAATGGAACATATGAAGAATATGTGTACATGCATATTAAGGCTTGACATGCTATCAAATGACACCCTTTTTGCTGGATAATATTTCTAAAATGGACACATTATGATAGCATGTAAAATTTTTATACATTCCCTAAGACTAAACTACGTAAGTCTTTTTTGTAGGGAAGCAATTGGTCCCGTTTCTCGTTCAAAGTCCAGAAAGGCATTAAGCCCATAGCCAAACATGGCTAAAAGTGCCCAACCTGATCCTACTTCTGTCTCTCGCGAGGAGTTCGAAAGATTAAGCTATCAAATTACAAAGTTGGTTGTTATGCTCAAAGAACTACACCAATCTACTCAGGGTTCACAAATACCCATCCACACATAATCCTCTGCACATGGAGGAACCCAGGGCAAAATAATGCCTACTCAATCAGAGTCATTCATACCAGGGGGAAGTCAGGGTATTGGCAAAAAGATGGAAACCCAAATACATGAACCTCATTCTAATAAAGGAACCAACAAAACCCCTAAAATTACAAAACTCAGGGATGATCGAGAAACTGGGGATATAAGAAAGAAAGTCCAACAAATAGAGAAAACCATCCGGTCAATCAAAGGGGCTGGAAACTATGGTAGTGTTACCTATTCGGATCTCTGTATATTCTCAGGGGCTCGATATCCTGACAAATTCAAAGTCCCAGAGTTTGAAAAGTACAATGGGGCAGGAGATCCCTATACGCACCTAAAAGTATATATTGGCGATTTGGGGTCTTATGCTGAAGATGAAAGCCTTAGAATGCAACTTTTCCAAAAGAGTCTCACTGGAGAGGCTAAAGCCTAGTATGCTCAACTTGACAATGCCAAAATCCAAAACTGGGAAGAATTGGCCCATGCCATTCTAAATCAGTACAGTTTTCAGTCACAAATGGCACCAAATCGATACCAAGTGACTAAAGTCAAAAAGCAAAGTACTAAATCTTTCCGAGAATATGCCCAACGGTGGAGACATCTAGCAGCGTAAGTCATTCCATCAATGATAGAAACTGAGATGGTAATGACGTTTATTGATATCCAAGAGGCTCCTTACTATGAGAGGATCCTAGCAGGCATAGGAAAGCCATTCTCAGAAATGATCAAGCACGGCGAAATGGCAGAGATGGGTCTAAAGGCAGGCAAGATTAAAGACTTCACTGCCTTGGAAGCGATGCCAAGATATATCTGAGACTAGCAAGTATGCGGCGATCCCAAGGGGTACCCGATAAAAAGCATCAAGATGTATCCCTTGGTGTACAGGGGCAAGCTAGTAGACCAACCTACAGTCCCCCCATTGGGAAAAAGTGAGACAATCTGCCATTTAAACAACAGGCTACATTTAACCAATTCCAGGACAAGAAAAGAAAATTTGAGAGAACGAAAAATCGGATGTTCACTCCACTAAGCGATTCTCTTGAAAATGTATTGGCGGTATTGATGGATCATAAGAAAATTACCGAACTGGCTCCACCTTTGGAACCAGGGAGCAAAAGATATAATCCAAGCCAGAGATGTGCTCACCACTCCGGGTCTCCAGGACACGATACACAAGATTATTGGTCCTTAAAGCATAAAATTCAGAATCTGATTGAAAATGGCAGTATTGTGGTCCAACAACCTGACCAACAAAATGTCAACACCAACCTTCTGATGCAGCATGATATGAAGGAAGTAAACATGATAGGGTCAGGAGGCGCTAAAATGTATCCAAATCATAAGTACATACGAAGGATAGAGGAATACCCCCAAAGGCACAGATCAAATGTCCTAAAGTGGGAAAACTCGGAGGAGGGTATGATAGTAATGCACAAATTAGAGACGATCCAGAATCAAGTAAATTTGCTTGCTAAGTTTATAGTGCGACAACATCAGGATAAAAGGCAATTTTTCACTCAACTATCAGAAAGCCAAGAGAAAAAAGAGGTCAACCATAATGCAAACCCATATCTCTCCATGATGAGCCAGCTAAATGAAGAAGATCAAAGCAGGCTAAAAGGAGAAGAAAAGGGGATTAATAAAATTGCTAGAAGATCTTGCTAGCAGAAAAATCGATCGGGGGAATGCAAATTCTCGAAGAAGAAAGATCAAACAACCTCCACAAAAGCCCAAAAATTCACCCCTTTAAGCAAATCAAATGAAGAAATGCTATACTTTCTGATAAGCGGAGGATGGATTACTGAGTTGTTGCCTCCTATAAATCCCAAGATAAAGAGTTATGATTCCACCAAGATGTGTTTCTACCATTCTAACTCACTTGGACATACGACTGAGGAATGTTGGTCTTTGCAACATAAAATCCAGGATCTCATTGAAAATGAAGAGCTGAAGATAGAATTCCTCATGACTAGAAAAGGCGAAAAGAAAATAAAAAGCTTAATATGTCCACTCAAGACAGGCAGTTCAGAGGAGGTAAAGGCCATGAGCACCAATCCTGGCAGAACACAAGATGGATTAATCCTAATGCATCGAATGACAGAGGAAACACGGGAATCCCCAAAGGATATTCCTCCACCAACATCAAACATCTTCTGGTCCAAAGATAGTAACCACGTTCCTGATTTTATCACCTTGGATGATGAGGAGGAAATACTAATCATGTCCAAGGAAGGAAAAGTCAAAAGGGAAAATTCCTTACAAGAAATGCAACCACAGTTCGAGGGAGATTTCATGGTCGAATCCTCTCAAGCCCAGGAAAAATGTGAAGGAACAGATGAAAGAAAAGATGGTGAAATTGTCGAGGAAGCCAACACATTGAAGAATCCAGAGTTCATCCCTTTTTGTGATGGGTCCAGTTCAAGCGTCCATGAGGAATGTACTGAATCAGGGGGCGATCAAGTTATGGCTATAAGCAAAGATATTCAGAATCAAGAGGTAACCTCTATCACGAGCCTTGAAGGCAACATCACCACTGACAACTAGACTATCAGGCCTCAACTAGCCAAGAAGATGTAGATCCATGGGTTAAAGTTGTGAGTTCCAGAAGATGTTGGGACGGTATCACTTTCTTCGCAGTATACCTTTTATTTTCCATACATGTAAATATTGAAAAAATCAAAAAAAAATCAAAATAAAAAAAATCAAATCAGCCAGGTTTTAGCTCATCTAGCTTGAACTAGGAAAGACCTGATCTCCCCTCGTCAATGGGAGTACGTACGTAGCCATTTATGGTGCAGTCAAATCAAACAAAAATCCAAAAAAAAAACCCAAAAAAACACTTCAATGTCATTCCATCAAATCTGACACAAGTCCCAGAAAGGAAGAAACAACGATACACCAAGACAACCAGCAACGAGGACCTTCAAAGAGCTGACACCCTCAATCACTAGTGTTCATCAAATAAGAAGAAAATCATTAAGGCTGATTGCGCAAACACGTCAGGAATAATAATTGAGGGCATCAAAGCTCAAATCCACTGCCTGTTCACCATCTGGTATAGAGGTAAAAGCCTCTTGCGATCTCTTCATCTTATCAGCCCATCTATCAAAGAAACTATCCTAGAAAACAAGCAAGATTGGGGTAATTTCAAAATTGGCGACAACCCGATGTTGTGATTCTTACAACCAGACCGGTGCAATCTTGAAAACAGCGATAACTCAACACTGGGGCAGTTATCAACAATCCTAAAGAGGAAAATGCACCAGTCAACACCATCATCATGGTACATCATCATTAGAGCTACCCTCACATTGTCTCACTAGCGATTCGGTGTGATCATTTAGTCTTTTCCAATTATACTGTTCTCAGAATTAATAATCCACATGTGAGGTATGACTCTTTCATCTATTTATGAGCTTTTAGTCTCTATTTACATGCAATAGCGATAATATACGTGTTAAGTATTCTTAGAAAAGGATTTTGTTTAACTTGTTATGAATGGGATTAATTTTCATAAGTGTCTGTGGGGCGAGAATCACGGGAATGATTAGAGATTTAAGACTATTCAACCTTTTGACTGGGCACGACATCACAGTTCAAAGCACTTTTGGGAACAGACTTGACCTCATATGCATGTCTGCACTTTACGGTTGCCCTGACTCTTAGTTGTGGGGTATGAAGCTATGGCAAAAATAATGGCAAATAATGAAAAGATAAAAGATAAGTTACCAGCCTAATGTCTCGAATTGTGGCCTAGGTTGCTCGAGTTATTAAGCCTGAGGGGTGTCTTTACACCTGGTGCCCTAAATCCATCTGGTTTGGGAGTCATCGGCCTAATGCTCGTTACATTGGGTAACTTAGCACCTAAGAAAACGAGCATTACAAAAGGCAAAACCTGAGCAGATCCGAATCATGGCGTAGGTTACTCGAGTAAATAAGCCCGAGGGGTGTCTTTACACCTGGTGCCCTAAAGCCCTTTGGTCTAGGAGTCATCGGCCTAACGCTCGTTACATTGGGTGACTTAGAGCCTAAGAAAACGGACCGGTAAAACTCAAACAAAGAAGCGAATAGAGTTATCGCCTGACTTATCTCGAAGCGTGGCCTTTATTACTCGAGCCAGTAAACCCGAAGGGGTGTCTTAACACCTAGTGCCCTAAAGCCCTCTAGTTTGGGAGTCATTGGTCCAAAACTCGTTACATGGGTAATTTTGAATAGCCTAAGAAAACGAGACAAGTTAGGTGAGAGGAAAAAAGAGCGAGAATCAAGAAAAATTTGCCAAGGCATGGAGGTGAAACCCCTACTAAGAGTTGCGTCACTCATAGTGTGTGTGTCATATAAAGTCAATTCTGCGAAGAATAACGTCTAGAGCGAAGATGAAGTTTCTCTGATAAAGGGAGATAAGTCTTTTAAAATCTAATCCTACCCATGAATAATGACCATGGGTGTTTACAAATTTCCTTGCGATTTCATAACTCATTCCATTTCATAATTTGTACTTCAAATGCCTTATTCACAAGAGTATACTAATCCTGACGGCCAAGCCGTCAAGCTTTTCGTACATTTTGCTCTTTTGATGTACAGGATATTGCTCACTCGTGACTTGGTCAACAAAGAGAGTTTCCCATATGAATCCCCGACAACAACATGCGAAAGGACTGGGGCATTTTCCAATTCCAAGAAATGAAGGAGTTTAAAGCGAGATCAAGCTTCTCATCAAAAGAAAGGAGAGAACTCCTGAAGGAAATCATGGTGACATAAGCTTGCCCCTACAGAAGAAGGGGAAATTTTTCAAAAAAGTCCTTAACTCAAGAGCAGAAAGCCAATGACGAAAGGTCTAGCGAATGAAATCCTCACCATCAAATGTGTCAACCTGCGTCAATTCTTCACGAGTCGAGACCTCTACACGGAAGTTCAAATCTGGGCAGTGAAAGAATGGGTTGTACCCTCCAAGGATGTCAGCAGCATTCAGATCATCAGTTCAGCCGGGTTGCGAATCAAAAGCTCAAGGGAATGGGGCACAAGCACCCCAAAAGGGAAAAGAAACTCCAAATCGCCTTAGAAAGGGTGAGATAAGTTTCTACTCCAGACACTTTAAAATGTGCATCAACCTAGGACAATAGACTCCTAAGGACAAATTTAGGTCATCACGTCATGCATGATCTGCACATGTGCAAAAGCGCTACATCAGCATACATCTCCATTAACATTTAGCATGCATCTCCTGTAGATTTAAATATGCGCACATTAAATGTCTAGATTAGAGGAAAATTATGTCGTAGACATCAGTTGGTTATCATCAATCCAGCGTAACATCAGACAGAGTCTGGTGAATTAAGCCGTTGAATATTACTTCAGCGAAGGTATTAGAAGAACCAGTATTCTAAACCATTGGCATTAATTCTGTATAACATCGAGCCATTTCAACGATGAAAGCTTTGTATACCACCGTTCGAGTGGGAACCAAAATAGTTTGGCGATGTCAGGGTAGAAAAGTACCAGGAGGGTAGGTACCGTTGTAAACTACCAGCATATGCATCGGGAAGGTCCGATGATTTCAGAATTTCATCCCCAACAGAGATGTAGAAAACATCTCAACTTCTTCATCAAACAAGCGTCAGCAACACCGATAAAAAGCCAAACCGTTGGAGTCAACACAAGCATGTGCATCAACAATAACCGGTAAAGGTAAAGTGATTTGCGATGTGAGATGTGCGAAATGCGATTTGCGATTTGCGATTTGCAATGTGCAAAATGCGATGTGCAAATTACGATGTGCGATTGGCCAAATGCGAAGTGTGAAGTGCGAAGTGCGAAATGCAATATGCGACTTGCGAACTGAGATTTGCGAAAGCATTTTAATATTCATTAAATTGCGATTTGCATCATTCAAAATATCTTGTCATATTTCAAGTGTCTAGTAATCTTTATCATGTCCATTCCATTGCATTGCATGAACATGATAAAGAGGGGCATCTGTAGACACTCGAAATTTCGTTTACCTGTTACTAACTATGCAGGAAGACAAAAGCATCTTTTTTACTCTCCAGAGATAACCCTGGTGGACTACAAAATGAATTCTAACCCCGGAGATAGCCCTGGGAGATCCAGTTTCTAACCCCAGTGATAACTCCGGGAAATCAGTTTCCAACCCCAGAGATAACCCCGGGAAAATCAGTTCCAACCTTGGAGATAACCCCGGGGGATCAAGTTCAAAGCCTGGAGATAACCCCAGGAGGTCAAGCCAAACTCAAAAATAACCCTGAGGACATTCAAAGTCAACAGTATGACAATCTCAGAGAACACCCTGGGAAAAGACCGCTACAACTGTGCCAAAGTCAGAAATAACCCTGGGAAGGGCAAAATGGTCATTTTACCACCTCAATCTCAACTCAAATCAAATCAACTCATTTCAACTCAAACTTCTTCAAAAGAAGTCCCACGAGAACCATATCTTAACTTTCAAGCGCAAACTACACAAAACAGCTCAACGGACTACCTAACGGAAACCCAAAAATGCCATTTTGGTCATGGACCCATCTTCTTGAAATCAAAAAGGGCAAATCCTATGTCATTGCATAGCTTTCAGAAAGAGCTTTCCAGAATGGTATAGCACGCCTCAATCGGAGGCTCGGATTGAAGTTCTACAAGTTTGAGCAGACATCACGTTGCACGCGTGCACGTATTTCGAGACGATGGGACCCACAGAGCACAGGGCACCGGGCGGCGCATGATGCATCTGCTATCTATCACAGTAATCTGCGGCGCCAGCAGCAGTGCATGGGGTGACCATATTTCAAGATAAAAAGCGAGGAAAGCCCTATCCAATTTGCTTTGTACACAGTATAAACTGAGTGCTTTCTCATTTTAAACACTTGTGAGCTCATATATTGACATATTTTTATCGGCGGGAGCTAGGTGTTCATCAACTTAAAGCTATAGAAGTCTTCTTTGGCAATCCACTGTAAGCCTTCTTACACACTTTAAAGTCTTTCTCTTCATCTTTGCACACACTCTTCTTCACGTTGAGAGTCGTGTTGTGTGTGTAGGCTCGGACTTCGATCTGTGGTTTTCCATTTCTATTTGTATATATATGGACTAACATTATCGAGTTATGCCTCGATTAAGCCTAGACTCACGTCGGAGTGTTTATTTGTTTATATATATATATATATATATATATATATTTCTATCAGGCCTAGAGTTTACTTCGTGGCCTTTTACTGCTTTATTTACATTCCGTCCCGCCTGGAGTTTACTTCGTGGCGGTTGATCATTTTTACTGTTTTGTTTACATTTAGTCCCGCCTGGAGTTTACTTCGTGGCGGTTGATCGTATTTATTACTTTATTTAAATTTTTAATCCCCCATGGAGGTGCTTCGTGGTGGTTGATCATGTGAGGTCCCCAAATCCGGATACTTGAAACCCGAACTCTGTACATCACGATACCATTTCTATGAGCGGAATAATACTAATAATAATCACAATAATATAAAACTTAAACTTAAATTTACATATACATCAGAGTCGTTCTCCCAAGTACGTAACCTTTAGTCATTCATTACATGTCATAATATATAAATATATATATCATAGTCTTCATAATCTAAACTATTACAAATAGTAATATAAAAAGTCATTCAAAGAACTTTCCTTTTCCCTTGTTCTTGACAGATCCTCCTACGGTCCTTCACACTTAGTCGAAAACATTTAAATTAAGCAAGGATGAGCATTTGAGTGCCCAAAGAAGTATTATATATATATATATAGGTTGAAAGAATTTAAATGTTTTCTTTATAATATCTTCTACAACTAGTCAGTAGTTGTGAAGTAATCTGTACCAATAATAATAACATAACAACCCTCATTCAAATTTTTGAAAACTACGTATTGACTGTTTATGGGGTTTCTGTGACATACCATGAACATTGTTTTTCATTTTCGAAAAGGTTTAAACAGAAATTCATCTGTAAACCGTCATGACTTACGGGCACGGAGGGTGATCAGCCCTGTTGTACCCTGTATTGATCAATATTACATTTACATGAACGATGCTATCGTTCGCTCTGTCCGCCTTGGGCGCATAAAATTTTCCCATTATCGGGATGTTCATATCTGTCGGGTTTTCATAACAAAGGTCTTATATAATTCAACATATATGTATATCAAAGGTGTATCAACATGCGATTAAATACAATGATTATCCAAGTGGGGACACTTGTATAATCATTTATAGAAATTAACGAACAGAATATATTTAACCGAATTATCATATACTAGCATGTTGATAATCAATGGGCATACATAATATAGGCTTAACAATGCATAATAATAACAATAATTACAACTTCTCACTTCACGTCCATTGCATAAAGAAAATGCAAAGTTAGGATACTTGCCTGATGCGCTGCTTACTATTCTCAACTTAGTTTTATCTTTTCTATCACAACCTATCATTAATCAAATCATTTTACTGATTAGTATAACATAACGTACATATAACAATGCCTATTGCAGTCAGCACATTCCCTATTCACATTATCACACATGTTTAACAATCGTTGACTCATAATCAAACATCAACACCTTCCTAATCACATTGTCATACAACCTTAACAACCATTGAATCACAAATAAACAATTAACTAACTTAATTTCTAAGTCCGGATCAATTTAAATATGTCTTACTCCGAAAACTTTTTTTTCGTAATTATCGAGTCTAAGACTCTAAACCGTAGTTCAATATCCATTTGGATAACTTAAACATTAGTCACACTATTTTTCACATGGCCTTATAATAATTATTAAATAATTATTATCATTTATCAAAATTTTTGAAATATCGTAATCATTATTAAATGATTTGAGTATCACATAATTCTATTATCATTAATATTTAATTAATATTAAACTATTAATGAAACCATTGCCAAAAATATTAAAGTTATGGATAATAACTCAAAATATTTTTAAAGTATTTATAATACCCTTAAATGATTTTTAAAATATTTAAAATCATTATTAAATAATTACCATTAATATTTAAATATTAATGAACTATTTATCCAAATATTAAAAGTCAATAATTATAACTTAAAATATTTTTAAATCATTAATATCCTTTTAAAATGATTTTTAAATAAATAAAACCATTTTAAAACTATTTATTTAATATAATTATTAAATAAATTTAATATCATTTATAATAATTTAATAATCATTAATATTAAATTATTAAAGAAATTATCCTTTAAATATTAAAGTTATATTTTATAACTTAAAATATCTTTAAGCACTTTAAAATGATTATAATAAAATCATTTTTAAACTAAATTATTTAATATAATTATTAAATAACTTTATTATCATTAATCATAATTAATTAATGAAATTTACCTTTAAATATTAAAAGTTATATTTTATAACTTAAAATATTTTTAAATACCTTCTTATTTTTTAAAATGATTTTAATATAATAAAATCATTTTTAATTCATTTATTTAATTCATTTAATAAATAACTTAATTATCATTAATATTAATTTATTAATGAAAATTATCGCATAATATTAAAAGTTATTAAAATAACTTAAAATATTTTTCTTATATCATAATATAATTTTAAATGATTTTTCATGAATTAAAATTATTTTTAAACAATTTATTTAATATTATACTTAAATAAATTAATTACTTTTAATATTCAAAAATATTAAATATTTATGAAATATATTTAAAATAATTAAAACTAATTTTCGTAATTTAAAATAATTTTTATAATTTATTTTGTATTTTTAAGTAATTTAAAACTAATTTTCTATAATTATTAATTAATTTCCAAAAATAAATTATTTTCGTCATTAAAGATTCACCTATAGCGACAGTAACCGTATATATAGGTGTTCTTCATGTTCATACATAAACCCAGATCTTCATAGGCGATTCTTAGAGTGGCCATGTTTGATTACTTTAATTCTCTCCATGTATTGTGTTTCTAATTACAAAAGCTAGATGTTGTAGACAAAGTTCAAGACTACATTTTCTAACAAACAACATGATCAAACAACCTAACATAAGCTAGATCTAAGCCTCTAAAGATCTTTTATCGAGAGTCGTTTTCATTTTCCGGTTGCCCGTAAATGAAGAAACGATTCGAATTCGCCCCTTTGGCTCCCACAACTTGCTAACCCGATAATGTTTAAGTGGTATTAAGCATCCAAAGATATACCTAACATGATAAGGAAGAGATCTAACACAAACAACCATTAAATCATCAACACAATCATAAAATCTAGCTCGGTCAAACTATGTCGGTAAATTATGCTCTTATGTTTTCTCGGGTTACCTAGAAAATGAAAACATGATCGACTTGACTAGTTCGACCAAATACCACCCAAATAAATCTGTTCATTACTTATGTGATCTTAAGGCATGATGATGTGGTCTAACAAACATACTACAACTTAGATGTAAGAACAAACACATATCATAAAAACACCAAGACGATCTAAGATCGCAAATCGGTTGTCGGGAATGCTTTACGGGCGAACTGGGTTTTCCAGAACCGATAGTCATGGTCAATTGACCATGTTTGAACCGTAATAACTTGAATTCTAAAACAGATCTAAGCTTGATTCTTGCTACAGATTAAAGATCACATACTAGACTACAAAATCCTATACTTAAACAACAAAAACATTAAACACACAATAATCTCTCACAAATATTCGACATTTGATGTCGAACTCAAAAAATAATTTTCCAGATTTTGAAAATCTTTAATTTGAGCACTTTGATGTTATGGATTTGATAAATACCAACCCAGATCATCACTAGAGACTAAATACAACATATTACAACAACAAAAACTAACATCTAACAACAAATTTTGGACAGAATTTAAACTAGGGTTTTATACCTTTAATGTCCAAGATCTGATTTTGTGTTGCTGTTTTGGTATGGAATTTCGTAAAATTTGGGGCTGTGTTTGTGACTGATATTATCAACAAATTTCGGAGGTGTGGTGCTTGAGAGAGTTGAGCATGGTTTTGTGCAAAATATAATGAACAAAAGTGATTTTCTCTCTCCTTTAATCCATTTATAGGCCACAAGATGCATGTATGGACTGATCTAGGAGCTGATTTGTTGGCAAATTCGTGCATATTGAGTTGTTGGGAGTTGTTGATTTGGTGAACCACTCTCTCCTATTGTCAAAACCTATGTCTAGCTTCTTTAATGCTAAAAAGGGCATTTTGGTCCTTTGATAATTCATTTTATGGCAAAATTGTAACTTTCCAAACCCTTAGGGTTAGGGTTTGATTTAGGGTTTAGGGTTTGAGCCAATTTGGGTTTTAAACAAAAATCTAGGATTTCCAATTTAGAGTTTGCACAAAAATAATAAAGAAAGATTAATTAAATAATTAAAATTAAATAACTTTTAGTTTCTAAAATTTTGCAAAATTAATATTGTTAATTAAATTAAGTTTGTACTTACATGAACATTAGGGTTTATTACCCTTAATCATAATGAACTTTACTAACAAAGCAATTAGGGTTTATTATAAAATAACCAAATTTTAGTTTCTAAAATTTGACAATTTAGGTTTGTTAATTAGATTAATTTTCTAATTACTTTATACAGTAACATTAGGGTTTAGATCATATAATTATCATTGACTTTGTTAATTTAGCAATTAGGATTTATTCTTTTGGTAATTAGGGTTACCAAATTACTATTAGGGTTTTTAATTACTAAATTAGGGTTTTAGTTTAGTAATTAGGGTTTAACAATTTAGGGTTTCTAAATTTAATAATTATATACACAATATTTGTTAATTGATCACATTATCGATACTCACCAACAAATCTCAAACTCTAATTTCAAATTAGGGTTACTAATTATAGCAATTAGGGTTTTCGAAATTTTAATTAGGGTTTACCTAATTAATACATTTAATACTACGACATAAATTGTATTACACATTTATAAAACAATCTCACACTCTAATTTGGATCTCAAATTAGGGTTTAATATTATTACTAGGGTTTGGTCGAGAATACAATCGTAATTGACCAACCATTATCAATACTGGACATACTGTATATATTCATAAGACTAAAAAAATCAAAATATAATTAATATTATATTATTATTCTCATACCTTGACAATAATCCAAAATTAGGGTTTGGATTCCATATCTAATTATTCTTTCATATTTAACCTTAATAATTAAGGTAAAATAATTAACTTAATAATCAGACAACAATTCATATAATAAAATAATTATTATATTTATTCTAAAAATCACTTCATATATTATTTAAATAATACATGATTATATATTCATGGAAAATAATTAATCAAAACATTTCTATCATAATATTAATTATTATAAGAATATACTTTATAATAATCAAAATTCTAAAATAAATTTACTTATAAATATTCATGTAATATATATATTTTCATTTACCACATAAATACATATACACATAATCTTGTACAAATCCTCATCCTTAAAATAAAAATAAAATTTATACGAAAAATTTAAGATTTATTTATATAGAAAATATCGGGTTGTCACATTCACCCTCCCTTATAAGGATTCCGTCCCCGGAATCACCACTTAAAAACCTACACATAACTGGGTTCATAGCATACACGATCTTCGCAAATAGATCTCGATTAACTTTAATCGAACCGATCTTTAATTAATCACATAAAGCTTGTCTTTCTGATTAAACGAAATAATTGGTTTCTAAAAGAACTCAAATTCCTCCTCAAAAATTTTTTATAAAATAATTTACTGTAAATAGAAAAATTCTAATTACGCAAATAAAAGTTATTCGAATATTACACGAAATGCATTGCGCCACCGCCACCGTGTCTTGAAATGAATCGTGTGTTGAAGACCCTTGATGTTGACTTTGTTGGTTTGTTCGATGATGTCGGTCCACGATTGTTAACGTCCCACTATTCTTACCAAAGATTCACACTACACTGCCTCTATCCTCCTACTTTGGACAATCCTTAACCCTATGCTCCAATGATCCACAAATAAAACAACCACTGTTCATTCTAGGATTTGGGCAGTTGGGAGAGATATGGCCCTCCCCGCTGCACTTATAACACACAAATTTCCCTTTAAACACTCCCCAGAGTGGTTCTTTCCACATGTCTTGCAGACCGAATCACCGGCTTCTTAACACCTTCCTGCTTAACTTTGATCATTACCAAAATTGTTCCCTTCCTTTTCCATCAACATTCCTGCTTCCACTATTAATCCTCACCTTCTCGGCTCCCTCGACCTTGCCCTTGTTTTTTCTTCTCTTATTGTGAGAGGCTCATAGCCTCACTTCCCTCCTCTGCGCAATTATCGCTTTCTCCATGAGTCTTTTGCAAATGTTGGGATCTGCAACACTTTGCCACCTTATTATAGAGCCAAGGTTTTAATCCCACTCAAATCTCCTAGCCTTCCTAGCCTCCGTGATCGACTTGATGCGAGCAAACCTAGCTAACTCATTAAATTTTATGGCATATTCCGCCACCGACGATCCCCTTGCTTCAACTCCGAAATTTTACCTCCATTCTAGCTCACAGATCTTAAAAAAAAATAATTCTCAAAAATAACGTCTTAAATCTATCCCATACTACCACACTCGCCTCCCTCGCCTCACCGATTCGCTTCCCACCGAAATTTGCTTCACCCTTTCATCATGTAGGTGGCAAAAGAGGTCTTTGCCCCTCACCACCCCTAGCTATTACAAACGCCTTCTCAATTTCCTTAACCCAAGTTTGGGCTTCTACAGGGTCAGTTGTACCTTTGAATTCTGGCGGTCCTACGGCCTTAAAATCTTTAAAATTTGCCAAATAATTATCCGGCTGGTTCCCTTGTTGCATGGCCTGAGCTACCATATTCGCGAACTGCTGCATTGGGTCCGCTTGTTGTTGTCCTTCAACGTTGTTGACAGACTCTTCTGCCCTCTGATTTCGAGTTTGACGTCTTGGCGGCATTATCTGGTTAAATAAAAACCATAAATTAACTTACATTCTAAACCTTATCATATCAGTTTAAACTTATTAAACTTGTTTCATAACTCAAACTTTGATTCATATTCATTCATTGCTTTCAAAATATTTTACATACCACAAACATAGTGCTTTTTAAACATCGACCATCCCATTGTGACTACAAAAGTCTGGATTTACTTCACCGCTTGCACAAAAAGTTTTATAATAATGCATTACACGTATATATTAAGCACACATATAATATTAAACATGCTCACACAACATAACCTATACTATCTATTTACTAAGTCTTCTTCCTTGATGACTTTTTCACCGATGATCTTCTTTTCCACAAACAAAACATGCTCCCCGTTTATAGTCAGGACAATACAGAGTGGTATGCCCTTCATAACCGCAAAGATAACATATTCTTTTCCATTTCTTCTTCCCCGGTTTTCCTAAATCATGGTCTTCTACCTTCTTTTTTCCCTTATCTTTTGGAGCTGCAAACGAAGTGTTGCTTGAGGCTCCCATCTGATTGATTTGGATTTGAAGCTTATCTTGTTCTTCCATTGTTTCTAATAACGCTTGACGCAATTGACTGTTAAGCAGTTTTTCTGTCTTCCACAACCCTTCTAGAGAAGAAACCTTGTTCTCCTCAATTCTTGCATCTCCAATGATGCTTGATCAGCTTCAACTTTAGGGTCTGAATCATTATCTGTCAGATCCACTATTTCCGGATCTGGTACTATGTTTTCCACGATAACCACCTCATCCGAGTTTGTTTCATTGTGAGCTTCTATTTCCGCTATTGGCTTCGATAGTAGCTCCTTCTTTACAATCTGTGGGTATCCTAATCCTTTTTCACCTGACATCTACACACATAAATTATCCTGATTAGCATAAAATATATACATATAACACATAAAGGTTTTATATAAGTTATCTTTTAATTTGTTTGACGATGAATTTATTCAATTCATCTCTTTTTAAACTCTATATGAGTTATTTATATTTTCAACGCTTCCCTCTCGTTACTAAGGTTATAGCCTAAGGTCTAACCCACCTAAGGTTTCTAAACCTATAGCTCGATACCATTCTGCGTGAGGTCCCCAAATCCGGATACTTGAAACCCGAACTCCCAGACATCACGATACCATTTCTATGAGCGGAATAATACTAATAATAATCACAATAATATAAAACTTAAACTTAAATTTACATATACATCAGAGTCGTTCTCCCAAGTACGTAACCTTTAGTCATTCATTACATGTCATAATATATAAATATATATATCATAGTCTTCATAATCTAAACTATTACAAATAGTAATATAAAAAGTCATTCAGCAACTTTCCCTTTTCCCTTGTTCTTGACAGATCCTTCTGGTCCTTCACACTTAGCTGAAAACATTTAAATTAAGCAAGGATGAGCATTTGAGTGCCCAGTAAGTATTATATATATATATATAGGTTGAAAGAATTTAAATGTTTTCTTTATAATATCTTCTACAACTAGTCAGTAGTTGTGAAGTAATCTGTACCAATAATAATAACATAACAACCCTCATTCAAATTTTTGAAAACTACGTATTGACTGTTTATGGGGTTTCTGTGACATACCATGAACATTGTTTTTCATTTTCGAAAAGGTTTAAACAGAAATTCATCATCAGAAACCGTCATGACTTACGGGCACGGAGGGTGATCACCTGTTGTACCTGTATTGATCAATACTACATTTACATGAACGATGCTATCGTTATTTCTGTCCTTTTGGGCGCATAAAATTTTCCCATTATCGGGATGTTCATATCTCATCGGGTTTTTTCATAACAAAGGTCTTATATAATTCAACATATATGTATATCAAAGGTGTATCAACATGCGATTAATATAATGATTATCCAAGTGGGGACACTTGTATAATCATTTATAAAAACGACGAATGAATATATTTAACCGAATTATCATATACTAGCATGTTGATAATCAATGGGCATACATAATATAAAGCTTAATAATCATATAATAATAACAATAATTACGAACTTCTCACTTCGTCATCCATTGCATAAAGAAAATGCAAAGTTAGGATACTTGCACGATGCTACCGCTTACTATTCTCAACTTAGTTTTATCTTTTCTATCACAACCTATCATTAATCAAATCATTTCTTGATTAGTATAACATAACGTATATATAACAATGCCTATCAGTATCAAAGACATTCCCTATTCACATTATCACACATGTTTAACAATCGTTGACTCATAATCAAACATCAACACCTTCCTAATCACATTGTCATACAACCTTAACAACCATTGAATCACAAATAAACAATTAACTAACTTAATTTCTAAGTCCAGGATCAATTTACGAAACATGCTCGGTCACCGACAAACCTTTTTTCGGTAATTATCGAGTCTAAGACTCTAAACCGTAGTTCAATATCCATTTGGATAACTTAAACATTAGTCACACTATTTTTTCATGGCCTTATAATAATTATTAAATAATTATTATCATTTATCAAAAATTTTGAAATATCGTAATCATTATTAAATGATTTGAGTATCACATAATTCTATTATCATTAATATTTAATTAATATTAAACTATTAATGAAACCATTGCCAAAATATTAAAGTTATGGATAATAACTCAAAATATTTTTAAAGTATTTATAATACCCTTAAATGATTTTTAAAATATTTAAAATCATTATTAAATAATTACCATTAATATTTAAATATTAATGAACTATTTATCCAAATATTAAAAGTCAATAATTATAACTTAAAATATTTTTAAATCATTAATATCCTTTTAAATGATTTTTAAATAAATAAAACCATTTTTAAACTATTTATTTAATATAATTATTAAATAAATTTAATATCATTTATAATAATTTAATAATCATTAATATTAAATTATTAAAGAAATTATCCTTTAAATATTAAAGTTATATTTTATAACTTAAAATATCTTTAAGCACTTTAAAATGATTATAATAAAATCATTTTAAACTAAATTATTTAATATAATTATTAAATAACTTTATTATCATTAATCATAATTAATTAATGAAATTTACCTTTAAATATTAAAAGTTATATTTTATAACTTAAAATATTTTTAAATACCTTCTTATTTTTTAAAATGATTTTTAATATAATAAAATCATTTTAATTCATTTATTTAATTCATTTAATAAATAACTTAATTATCATTAATATTAATTTATTAATGAAAATTATCGTGATAATATTAAAAGTTATTAAAATAACTTAAAATATTTTTCTTATATCATAATATAATTTTAAATGATTTTTCATGAATTAAAATTATTTTTAAACAATTTATTTAATATTATACTTAAATAAATTAATTACTTTTAATATTCAAAAATATTAAATATTTATGAAATATATTTAAAATAATTAAAAACTAATTTTCGTAATTTAAAATAATTTTTTATAATTTATTTTGTATTTTTCGTAATTTAAAACTAATTTTCTATAATTATTAATTAATTTCCTAAAAATAAATTATTTTCATAAGCAAGAAGACCACCTATAGCGACGGCAACTGCCGCTATAGGTTGTTCTTCATGTTCATACATAAACCCGCATCTTCATAGGCGATTCTTGAAAGTGGCCATGTTTGACCAATCTACTTTAATTCTCTGTGTATTGTGTTTCTCTAATTACAAAAGCTAGATGTTGTAGACAAAGTTCAAGACTACATTTTCTAACAAACAACATGATCAAACAACCTAACATAAGCTAGATCTAAGCCTCTAAAGATCTTTGTCGAGTCGTTTTCTTCATTTTCCAGGTTGCCCGAAAATGAAGAACGATTCGACTATCCCCTTTCGGCTCCCACAACTTGCTAACCTCGATAATGTTTAAGTGGTATTAAGCATCCAAAGATATACCTAACATGATAAGGAAGAGATCTAACACAAACAACCATTAAATCATCAACACAATCATAAAATCTAGCTTTGGTCAAACTATATGTCGGT
The DNA here is from genome assembly GCA_020205605.1 of Panax ginseng. Lineage (NCBI taxonomy): Eukaryota > Viridiplantae > Streptophyta > Magnoliopsida > Apiales > Araliaceae > Panax > Panax ginseng. The sequence goes on along the minus strand of CM035132.1, from coordinate 122,050,835 downwards.
CAATGCGTGCTCTTATGTTTTCTGGGTTACCTAGAAAACAGAAAACATGATCGACTTGACTAGTTTGACCAGCCACCCAAATAAATCTGTTCATTACTTATGTGATCTTAAGGCATGATGATGTGGTCTAACAAACATACTACAACTTAGATGTAAGAACAAACACATATCATAAAACACCTGCACGATCTAAGATCGCAAATCAAATTGTCGACTGCTTTACGGCGAATCTGGGTTTTCCAAACCAGATAGTCATGGTCGGTCAACCATGTTTGAACCAGAATAACTTGAATTCTAAAACAGATCTAAGCTTGATTCTTGCTACAGATTAAAGATCACATACTAGACTACAAAATCCTATACTTAAACAACAAAAACATTAAACACACAACAATCTACAGCGTCTGACATTTGATGTCAGAACTCAAAAAAATAATTTTCCAGATTTTGAAAATCTTTAATTTCGAGCACTTTGATGTTATGGATTTGATAAATACCAACCCGCATCATCACTAGAGACTAAATACAACATATTACAACAACAAAAACTAACATCTAACAACAAATTTTGGATGAAATTTAAACTAGGGTTTTATACCTTTAATGTCCAAGATCCGATTTTGTGTTCTTTGTTTTGGTATGGAATTTCGTAATGTGTTTTTGTGGTGATATTATCAACAAATTTCGGAGGTGTGGTGCTTGAGAGAGTTGAGCATGGTTTTGTGCAAAATATAATGAACAAAAGTGATTTTCTCTCCTTTAATCCATTTATAGGCCACAAGATGCATGTATGGATCGATCTAGGAGCCGATTTGGTTGGGCAAATTCGCATATATTGAGTTGTTGGGAGTTGTTGATTTGGTGAACCACTCTCTCCTATTGTCAAAACCTATGTCTAGCTTCTTTAATGCTAAAAGGGCATTTTGGTCCTTTGATAATTCATTTTATGGCAAAATTGTAACTTTCCAAACCCTTAGGGTTAGGGTTTGATTTAGGGTTTAGGGTTTGAGCCAATTTGGGTTTTAAACAAAAATCTAGGATTTCCAATTTAGAGTTTGCACAAAAATAATAAAGAAAGATTAATTAAATAATTAAAATTAAATAACTTTTAGTTTCTAAAATTTTGCAAAATTAATATTGTTAATTAAATTAAGTTTGTACTTACATGAACATTAGGGTTTATTACCCTTAATCATAATGAACTTTACTAACAAAGCAATTAGGGTTTATTATAAAATAACCAAATTTTAGTTTCTAAAATTTGACAATTTAGGTTTGTTAATTAGATTAATTTTCTAATTACTTTATACAGTAACATTAGGGTTTAGATCATATAATTATCATTGACTTTGTTAATTTAGCAATTAGGATTTATTCTTTTGGTAATTAGGGTTACCAAATTACTATTAGGGTTTTTAATTACTAAATTAGGGTTTTAGTTTAGTAATTAGGGTTTAACAATTTAGGGTTTCTAAATTTAATAATTATATACACAATATTTGTTAATTGATCACATTATCGATACTCACCAACAAATCTCAAACTCTAATTTCAAATTAGGGTTACTAATTATAGCAATTAGGGTTTTCAGAATTTTAATTAGGGTTTACCTAATTAATACATTTAATACACGACATAAATTGTATTACACATTTATAAAACAATCTCACACTCTAATTTGGATCTCAAATTAGGGTTTAATATTATTACTAGGGTTTGGTCAGAATACACCGTAATTGACCAACCATTATCAATACGGACATACCGTACATATTCATAGCACTAAAAAATCAAAATATAATTAATATTATATTATTATTCTCATACCTTGACAATAATCCAAAATTAGGGTTTGGATTCCATATCTAATTATTCTTTCATATTTAACCTTAATAATTAAGGTAAAATAATTAACTTAATAATCAGACAAACAATTCATATAATAAAATAATTATTATATTTATTCTAAAAATCACTTCATATATTATTTAAATAATACATGATTATATATTCATGGAAAATAATTAATCAAAACATTTCTATCATAATATTAATTATTATAAGAATATACTTTATAATAATCAAAAATTCTAAAATAAATTTACTTATAAATATTCATGTAATATATATATTTTCATTTACCACATAAATACATATACACATAATCTTGTACAAATCCTCATCCTTAAAATAAAAATAAAATTTATACTGAAAAATTTAAGATTTATTTATATAGAAAATATCGGGTTGTCACATTCACCTCCTTATAAGGATTCCGTCCCTAATCACCACTTAAAAACCTACACATAACTGGGTTCATAGCATACACGATCTTCGCAAATAGATCTCGATTAACTTTAATCGAACCGATCTTTAATTAATCACATAAAGCTTGTCTTTCTGATTAAACGAAATAATTGGTTTCTAAAAGAACTCAAATTCCTCCTCAAAAATTTTTTATAAAATAATTTACTGTAAATAGAAAAATTCTAATTACGCAAATAAAAGTTATTCGAATATTACCCTGCCACCGTGTCTTGAACCGTCATGTTGAAGACCCTTGACGTTGACTTTGTTGGTTTGTTCGATGATGTCGGTCCCGCGATTGTTAACGTCCCACTATTCTTACCAGTATTCACACTACCTGCCTCTATCCTCCTACTCGGACAATCCTTAACCCTATGCTCCAATGATCCACAAATAAAACAACCACTGTTCATTCTAGGATTTGGGCAGTTGGGAGAGATATGGCCCTCCTGCCCGCACTTATAACACACAAATTTCCCCTTTAAACACTCCCCAGAGTGGTTCTTTCCACATGTCTTGCACTGAATCGCTGGCTTCTTAACACCTTCCTGTTTAACCTGATCATTACCAAAATTGTTCCCCTTCCTTTTTCCATCAACATTCCTGCTTCCACTATTAATCCTCACCTTCTCAGCTCCCTCGACCTTGCCCTTGTTTTTCTTCTCCTTATTGTAGAGGCTCATAGCCTCACTTCCCTCCTCTGCAATTATCGCCTTCTCCATGAGTGCTGCAAATGTTGGGATCTGCAACACTGCCACCTTATTATAGAGCCAAGGTTTTAATCCCACCAAATCTCCTAGCCTTCCTAGCCTCCGTGCTCGACTTGATGCGAGCAAACCTAGCTAACTCATTAAATTTTATGGCATATTCCGCCACCGACGTATCCCTTGCTTCAACTCCGTAAATTTTACCTCCATTCTAGCTCAACGTCTTTAGCCGAAAATAATTCTCGAAAAATAACGTCTTAAATCTATCCCATGCTACCACACCTGCTCCTGCCCTCACCTGATTCGCTTCCCACCAGAAATTTGCCTCACCCTTCATCATGTAGGTGGCAAAAGAGGTCTTTTGCCCCTCAGCTACCCTAGCTATTACAAACGCCTTCTCAATTTCCTTAACCCAAGTTTGGGCTTCTACAGGTCAACAGTACCTTTGAATTCAAGCGGTCCTACTACTTAAAATCTTTAAAATTTGCCAAATAATTATCCCGTTTGGTTCCTTGTTGCATGGCCTGAGCTACCATATTCGCGAACTGCTGCATTGGGTCCGCTTGTTGTTGTCCTTCAACGTTGTTGACAGACTCTTCTGCCCTCTGATTTCGAGTTTGACGTCTTGGCGGCATTATCTGGTTAAATAAAAACCATAAATTAACTTACATTCTAAACCTTATCATATCAGTTTAAACTTATTAAACTTGTTTCATAACTCAAACTTTGATTCATATTCATTCATTGCTTTCAAAATATTTTACATACCACAAACATATAGTGCTTTAAACATCATCATCCCATTGTGACTACAAAAGTCTGGATTTACTTCACCGCTTGCACAAAAGTTTTATAATAATGCATTACACAGACATATTAAGCACACATATAATATTAAACATGCTCACACAACATAACCTATACTATCTATTTACTAAGTCTTCTTCCTTGGACAGCTTTTCGCCTGATGATCTTCTTTTCCACAAACAAAACATGCTCCCCGTTTATAGTCAGGACAATACAGAGTGGTATGCCCTTCATAACCGCAAAGATAACATATTCTTTTCCATTTCTTCTTCCCCGGTTTTCCTAAATCATGGTCTTCTACCTTCTTTTTTCCCTTATCTTTTGGAGCTGCAAACGAAGTGTTGCTTGAGGCTCCCATCTGATTGATTTGGATTTGAAGCTTATCCTGTTCTTCCATTGTTTCTAATAACGCTTGACGCAATTGACTGTTAAGCAGTTTTTCTGTCTTCCACAACCCTTCTAGAGAAGAAACCTTGTTCTCCTCAATTCTTGCATCTCCAATGATGCTTGATCAGCTTCAACTTTAGGGTCCGAATCATTATCCGCCGATCCACTATTTTTAGGATCTGGTACTATGTTTTCCACGATAACCACCTCATCCGAAGTTTGTTTCATTGTGAGCTTCTATTTCCGCTTATCGGGCTTCGATAAGTAGCTCCTTCTTTACAATCTGTGGGTATCCTAATCCTTTTCACCGACATCTACACACATAAATTATCCCGATTAGCATAAAATATATACATATAACACATAAAGGTTTTATATAAGTTATCTTTTAATTTGTTTGACGATGAATTTATTCAATTCATCTCTTTTAAACTCTATATGAGTTATTTATATTTTCAACGCTTCCCTCTGTTTCTAAGGTTATAGCCTAAGGTCTAACCCACCTAAGGTTTCTAAACCTATAGCTCGATACCATTCTCAGAGGTCCCCAAATCCGGATACTTGAAACCCGAACTCTCGGTACATCACGATACCATTTCTATGAAATGAATAATACTAATAATAATCACAATAATATAAAACTTAAACTTAAATTTACATATACATCGTAGTCGTTTCTCCCAAGTACGTAACCTTTAGTCATTCATTACATGTCATAATATATAAATATATATATCATAGTCTTCATAATCTAAACTATTACAAATAGTAATATAAAAAGTCATTCAAAGAACTTTCCTTTTCCTTGTTCTTGATGATCCTTCGGTCCTTCACACTTAGTAAAAACATTTAAATTAAGCAAGGATGAGCATTTGAGTGCCCAGTAAGTATTATATATATATATATAGGTTGAAAGAATTTAAATGTTTTCTTTATAATATCTTCTACAACTAGTCAAGAGTTGTGAAGTAATGTCTGTACTAATAATAATAACATAACAACCCTCATTCAAATTTTTGAAAACTACGTATTATTGCTTTATGGGGTTTCGTGACATACCATGAACATTGTTTTTCATTTTCGAAAAGGTTTAAACAAATTCATCTCAGAACTGGCACGTGCTTACTTACAGCACGCGGAGGGTGATCACCATGTACTTCCTGATTGATCAATACTACATTTACATGAACGATGCTATCGTTAAGCTCTCATCACATGGAATGCATAAAATTTTCCCATTATCGGGATGTTCATATCTCATCGGGTTTTCATAACAAAGGTCTTATATAATTCAACATATATGTATATCAAAGGTGTATCAACATGCGATTAAATACAATGATTATCCAAGTGGGGACACTTGTATAATCATTTATAGAAATTAACGAACAGAATATATTTAACCGAATTATCATATACTAGCATGTTGATAATCAATGGTCATACATAATATAGGCTTAACAATCTGTACAATAATAACAATAATTCTGAACTTCTCACTTCTGTCCATTGCATAAAGAAAATGCAAAGTTAGGATACTTGCCTGATGCGCTGCTTACTATTCTCAACTTAGTTTTATCTTTTCTATCACAACCTATCATTAATCAAATCATTTTACCGATTAGTATAACATAACGTATATATATAACAATGCCTATCATAGATTAAGACATTCCCTATTCACATTATCACACATGTTTAACAATCGTTGACTCATAATCAAACATCAACACCTTCCTAATCACATTGTCATACAACCTTAACAACCATTGAATCACAAATAAACAATTAACTAACTTAATTTCTAAGTCCGGATCAATTTACGAAATACGTCGATTCTCACCGACAAACTTTTTCGAGTAATTATCGAGTCTAAGACTCTAAACCGTAGTTCAATATCCATTTGGATAACTTAAACATTAGTCACACTATTTTTCATGGCCTTATAATAATTATTAAATAATTATTATCATTTATCAAAATTTTGAAATATCGTAATCATTATTAAATGATTTGAGTATCACATAATTCTATTATCATTAATATTTAATTAATATTAAACTATTAATGAAACCATTGCCAAAATATTAAAGTTATGGATAATAACTCAAAATATTTTTAAAGTATTTATAATACCCTTAAATGATTTTTAAAATATTTAAAATCATTATTAAATAATTACCATTAATATTTAAATATTAATGAACTATTTATCCAAATATTAAAAGTCAATAATTATAACTTAAAATATTTTTAAATCATTAATATCCTTTTTAAATGATTTTTAAATAAATAAAACCATTTTTAAACTATTTATTTAATATAATTATTAAATAAATTTAATATCATTTATAATAATTTAATAATCATTAATATTAAATTATTAAAGAAATTATCCTTTAAATATTAAAGTTATATTTTATAACTTAAAATATCTTTTAAGCACTTTAAAATGATTATAATAAAATCATTTTTAAACTAAATTATTTAATATAATTATTAAATAACTTTATTATCATTAATCATAATTAATTAATGAAATTTACCTTTAAATATTAAAAGTTATATTTTATAACTTAAAATATTTTTAAATACCTTCTTATTTTTTAAAATGATTTTTAATATAATAAAATCATTTTAATTCATTTATTTAATTCATTTAATAAATAACTTAATTATCATTAATATTAATTTATTAATGAAAATTATCGCATAATATTAAAAAGTTATTAAAATAACTTAAAATATTTTTCTTATATCATAATATAATTTTAAATGATTTTTCATGAATTAAAATTATTTTTAAACAATTTATTTAATATTATACTTAAATAAATTAATTACTTTTAATATTCAAAAATATTAAATATTTATGAAATATATTTAAAATAATTAAAAACTAATTTTCAGAATTTAAAATAATTTTTTATAATTTATTTTGTATTTTTCGTAATTTAAAACTAATTTTCTATAATTATTAATTAATTTCCGGAAAATAAATTATTTTCTGTCGCTAAAGACCACCTATAGCGACAGAACCGTCGCTATAGGTGTTCTTCATGTTCATACATAAACCCAGATCTCTTCATAGGCGGGTTCTTAGAGTGGCCATGTTTGACCCACTTTTAATTCTCTCGTATTGTGTTTCTCGGAATTACAAAAGCTAGATGTTGTAGACAAAGTTCAAGACTACATTTTCTAACAAACAACATGATCAAACAACCTAACATAAGCTAGATCTAAGCCTCTAAAGATGCTGTCAGAGCTGTTCTTCATTTTCTGGGTTGCCCAGAAATGAAGAACAGTTCGACCTGTCCCCTTTTGGCTCCCACAACTTGCTAACCTGATAATGTTTAAGTGGTATTAAGCATCCAGTATATACCTAACATGATAAGGAAGAGATCTAACACAAACAACCATTAAATCATCAACACAATCATAAAATCTAGCCTGGTCAAACTATGTCAGTCGTCATGCTCTTATGTTTTCTGGGTTACCTAGAAAACAGAAAACATGATCGACTTGACTAGTTTGACCAGCCACCCAAATAAATCTGTTCATTACTTATGTGATCTTAAGGCATGATGATGTGGTCTAACAAACATACTACAACTTAGATGTAAGAACAAACACATATCATAAAACACCTGCACGATCTAAGATCGCAAATCACTGTCGGGGCTTGTTTACTTAACTGGGTTTTCCAGAAACTGATAGTCATGGCTTTCACAACCATGTTTGAACCGAATAACTTGAATTCTAAAATGATCTAAGCTTGATTCTTGCTACATGATTAAAGATCACATACTAGACTACAAAATCCTATACTTAAACAACAAAAAAAACATTAAACACACAACAATCTACAAATATTCGACATTTGATGTCGAACTCAAAAAATAATTTTCCGGATTTTGAAAATCTTTAATTTTGAGCACTTTGATGTTATGGATTTGATAAATACCAACCCGATCATCACTAGAGACTAAATACAACATATTACAACAACAAAAACTAACATCTAACAACAAATTTTGGATGAAATTTAAACTAGGGTTTTATACCTTTAATGTCCAAGATCCGATTTTGTGTTCTTTGTTGCTTTGGTATGGAATTTCGTAATGTGTGTTTGTGGACCGATATTATCAACAAATTTCGGAGGTGTGGTGCTTGAGAGAGTTGAGCATGGTTTTGTGCAAAATATAATGAACAAAAGTGATTTTCTCTCCTTTAATCCATTTATAGGCCACAAGATGCATGTATGGACCGATCTAGGAGTCGATTTCTTTGGAAAATTCGTGCATATTGAGTTGTTGGGAGTTGTTGATTTGGTGAACCACTCTCTCCTATTGTCAAAACCTATGTCTAGCTTCTTTAATGCTAAAAAGGCATTTTTGGTCCTTTGATAATTCATTTTATGGCAAAATTGTAAATTTCCAAACCCTTAGGGTTAGGGTTTGATTTAGGGTTTAGGGTTTGAGCCAATTTGGGTTTTAAACAAAAATCTAGGATTTCCAATTTAGAGTTTGCACAAAAATAATAAAGAAAGATTAATTAAATAATTAAAATTAAATAACTTTTAGTTTCTAAAATTTTGCAAAATTAATATTGTTAATTAAATTAAGTTTGTACTTTACATGAACATTAGGGGTTTATTACCCTTAATCATAATGAACTTTACTAACAAAGCAATTAGGGTTTATTATAAAATAACCAAATTTTAGTTTCTAAATTTGACAATTTAGGTTTGTTAATTAGATTAATTTTCTAATTACTTTATACAAGAACATTAGGGTTTAGATCATATAATTATCATTGACTTTGCTAATTTAGCAATTAGGATTTATTCTTTTTGGTAATTAGGGTTACCAAATTACTATTAAGGTTTTTAATTACTAAATTAGGGTTTTAGTTTAGTAATTAGGGTTTAACAATTTAGGGTTTCTAAATTTAATAATTATATACACAATATTTGTTAATTGATCACATTATCGATACTCACTAACAAATCTCAAACTCTAATTTCAAATTAGGGTTACTAATTATAGCAATTAGGGTTTTCTAATTTTAATTAGGGTTTACCTAATTAATACATTTAATACACGACATAAATTGTATTACACATTTATAAAACAATCTCACACTCTAATTTGGATCTCAAATTAGGGTTTAATATTATTACTAGGGTTTGATCGTAATACAATCGTAATTGACCAACCATTATCAATACTTTTATACCGTATATATATTCATAAAGATCGAAAAATCAAAATATAATTAATATTATATTATTATTCTCATACCTTGACAATAATCCAAAATTATGGTTTGGATTCCATATCTCGATTATTCTTTCATATTTAACCTTAATAATTAAGGTAAAATAATTAACTTAATAATCAGACAACAATTCATATAATAAAATAATTATTATATTTATTCTAAAAATCACTTCATATATTATTTAAATAATACATGATTATATATTCATGGAAAATAATTAATCAAAACATTTCTATCATAATATTAATTATTATAAGAATATACTTTATAATAATCAAAATTCTAAAATAAATTTACTTGTAAATATTCATGTAATATATATATTTTCATTTACCACATAAATACATATACACATAATCTTGTACAAATCCTCATCCTTAAAATAAAAAAAAAAAATATACTAAAAATTTAAGATTTATTTATATAGAAAATATCGGGTTGTCACAGATCATGTCTATATATATATATTTACCTCTTTTATATATTTAAATTTTCGATCCCCCATGGAGGTGCTTCGTGGTGGTTGGTTATGTCTTTATATATATATTTACCGCTTTTATATATTTACATTTCGATCCCCATGTAGGGTGTTTCGTGATAGTTGATCATGTATATATATATATATATATATATATATATATATATATATTTACTGACTTTTATATATATATAACTCGCCATCGCTTTCATAAATCATTGCGATCATGTGAGCCTAGAAATCATGTGATCACATATTCAATCTCATCAATCTAGATTCGGTTCTCAGATTGGACATTTTCAAATTATGGCGACTTGTAAATTATTCACTTGTGTTTGAATTTCCTTAGATGGCTTTCATGCCCATGAGGAGTTCTAAGATCATATATATTATTTTCTCAAGATGCTTCGCATCTCAAAAATAAAATCAACCAAGTTTCTAACATTTAATAAAATGGAAGTATCAAATGCCTCAATTACTATTGAGCACAAGGTTTGAAAACCTCTTTACAAAAACATCATTGTCATATCTTGTTTAAAATCAATTTTTATACAAATTCAAACTCTTTGTATATAGGTCCTAATGAGGCCTCAGACTTTACTTCCAAATAACAAAGACATCGACCCACACACACACACACACACACATTCATATATATAATTCTTGAAAAGTGGCTAACATCGTGGTAACACGGATGTCGGGGGTGCCTAACACCTTCCTCCGCATAATCAAGCCCCTCGAACCTAAATGAATCTCGGTTTCACAAAACTCGTTTAGCGAAGGTTACATCATCGGGTCAATGTGCAAACCTTTTCGATTCGTTAAGTTGGTGCAACTAATTAAAAACACCAACTGGCGACTCTTACAGTCAAATCGTCGACATATACATGTCGGACCTTTTTCACTTGTTTTTTCAAACAAATCTCACCTAACATAAGAACACCAAAGAACAAGAACAGAAAAGGGACAAATAAAAATCCCGATGTCGACAAAGGAGATATGATCACTATAAATATAAGGCTACATCCTAATTTACAAGTATCACATTATTTTTCAGCACTAATACATTAAGTCTTTATTGTTAACTTTATTCAACATGTACTTATTCTTACATTGAAGCTATTCGTTGGCGGCCCAAGCCGTCAAGTTTCTCCGTGTAACTTCATTTCTGTGCAGGATTGAACGCGCTATTAGTGATTGGTCTCGTGAACGAATCTTAGTGTTACCAGTAACAAACCAATTATTTAAATAGATACTTCATGATAATGAGATGAATTTTAGAAAAATAAAATTAGCATCATTGAATGTATTTTACCGTTGAATTAAAATTATAATAAAAAAATGCTCAAATGGTGAAAAAGTAATGAATTATTTTATTTTTAGAGTAAAGATACAACTCAATACTATAAATTTAATTATATGTGTTGATTTTAATTAAACTTATTAAAAATATAAATTTATGGTGTGTTGGATGAAATGTTACTTTTGACTTTAAAACTATACAACACAAAGCTCAAAACCAACAATTAACTTTGAATAGATTTTATATCACACAAAGTTCGCAGATTGCAGGGAAATAAGAGTTTATTGCATTGATAAGTTCTATAATTTTGTGCATTCATAGAAATATAGGTTGAACCAGAAACACTTATTTTCTTACAATCTACGAATTCGGTTATTATCATTCCAAATCATGATACTGTATGCTTTGAGCATTCCAGCATAAATAACATTAGCTTATCTAGTCGATTAGTGTTTCTGGTAATCATGGGTTGAAAAATAAACTCCACTTTCATTTGAACATGATAATATAATTCAGAAAGATATACACACTTTGATCTATATGTTTGATGTGAGAGATTTATTTCTCTAGTCATCCAAATGAGTGAATTAATCCTTTATTTAGCCAAAGGATACATAAATTCTTTAGTAGGTATGGGTAAACTTGTTCTTGATCCAGTTGAAACTGTTTCTGAAGGAAGATTTAAGCTTACCTTCCATAGCGTACAAATTATATGTTGCCACCCTCTTCCTCCTCTTCAACTCAGGGTTGTCGCCCGCACCATTAATATTGCCATTGAAGCTAAGCGATTTGTCTCGATCCTCAAACCCGAACCGGGCTTCCACATATGAACCAGAATATGTTGGAAATGACCTACGTTTCTCCATCATCATTAAAAGCTAGCTCAAGGAAGGAGATACCTAGAGTTGCATTATACTCCCTCCGTCCCAAATTAATTGCTCAGTTTTGATTTTTTTAAGTCAAATTGACTATTTTTAGAATTAATAATTAAGCATATATAAATATTTTTTTAAAATTATAAAAATTGGGGTTAGTAATAAATTGTTTATACTTTCTTTTGGTTATAATTTCTTCACCTATATTTTAGAAAAAATAGTAAAAAGATTAATTTTAAAAATGCTCAATTTGACTTTAAAAAGTCAAAATTGAACAATTAATTTGGGACAGACGGAGTATATCAAACCAGTGGCGGAACCAGAACCTTATTGTAGGGGGGTCAGAATTTTTAAACCAAGCGAGCCATAATTATTAATACCACCACTTGTTTCGGAACTTAGTAACTGATTATTAGAAGAATCAACAGTTCTTTGTCGTTTAATCAAGTACTTGCGGAACTTGTTAATTGTTAAAAATATATGATATTCTATTTGTTCTAAAATATAAGACTAAAATGAGCTTTTAATTATTTTGTTCAAACTAAACGGTAAACTGCATTGAAAGAGCTAGCTAGCAGGTGGGCCATGGGTGTTTGATTATTGAAAAATTCAATAGCAGAAGCATTCCCTTAGGCCTTAGCCTAAAATATGAAAGGAAATTAAAGCTAGCTAGTACGTTAAATTAGACCATAAGAATCAACAATAACAATGAATATCACAAAACCTGTAAAACCAGTAAACCACTGACCTAAGACCCATTTAGACCCCAATCAAATTAGATCATAAGAATCAAATTACCAAATTTAAAAGACATTTAGGCTAAATTAGAATTTAGAAATTAGTCAAATTACCAAAGTGGAGGTCACTTACCGGAGCTATGGGTCCCAAGTGGAGAAGTCAACATGGTGGGCAAGGCAAGAACAGGCAAAATGGAGCAAAGGAGCAAAGCGGGAGGCAAAGTGGAGGCGGTGCACAAGGAGGCAAAAGAGAGAAGCAGTCAAGCAGAGGCGAAGAGTAAAGTCTGTGGACTGTGAAGAGTAAGATAGTGAAACCCTAATAAAAAAAAAAATGAATGAAACGACGTCGTTTCATGTTACTAAAAAAAAAACTTGTTGCAGACTGCAGATCTAGTCGGAAGCAACGATCGCTTCTCCTCTCCACCACACGCCACTTCCCCACCCCCACCTTATTCCGCATGGGTCATTATCCTACCGGGGTCAGATGCCCCCCGCCCTCTAGTTCCACCTCTGTATCAAACAAAACAAAATGCTAAAAATTAAATGAAATATGGACCACATACCCAAAAAAAGAAAAGAAAAAGAAGTTGGGTTGTTATATTTTTCTGCTAAAGAATAATTTTAATTTTTTATAAAAAAAAAAAAGAGAAAAATTAATCGAGATTATTTATTGATTCAAATATCTAGATCTAACTCAAATAATACCGGACCCTTTCACTGTCTCTTATATGACTGGTTATGAGTTTAACGTTTGAACATCTGGGAAGCACATTTTACTAGTATTAGTGGAGTCACTATTCTATAGTTGTTAATGACTTTATTTATAGAAAATTAATATTTTTATATTATTTTTTGATATTTTCACACGTAAAACTCACATATATATTATATATCAAATTTTTATTGACTAATATGTGAGTTATACGTGTAAAAATATTTAAAAAAATAAAGTAAAAATATCAATTTCTTATTATAACTGCAGGACGGATATTATTCTACTACTTTTTTAAGTATAGCATTTCCTTGTATCCCTCTACCTAATATCATAATGATAAGAATAATTTTACTTTTCTAAAAAAATAAGAAAAAATAACTGAGATTCGTTTTTAGTCAAATACCTAGCTCTAACTCAAATAATATCATACCCTCTCACCGTCTCATATATAATCGAGGTTATGAGCTTGAAAAATCAGTAAAATAAATTTGTTTTGGTGCAAGTAAATTAATTTTTGCTATTATCAATGTTATGACCTTATTTATAACTTAAGCCAAGATATTATTCTATAGCCATTATAGTATTTCCTTGTATCCCTAATGATAAAACTTATGTCTTCTTTAAAATAAAATAAAAAATGAACACGGTGGGAGAGCCAACTAGGGTTAGGTCATTAGGGGTGTGGGAGCCTACTATAGTTAGGTTTAAGATGAATGGGCCCATTTATGTTAAATGGGCTTCGGAGAAACAGTTATTGATGGAATGGATGGGACCTCCACTTTATGCAAGCTGTGACTTGTGGACCTTTTCATGCCACTTGTGCTTGCAATTTTATTTTTATTTATTTATTAAAATAATTTTATATATATATATATATATATATATATATATATATATATATATATATTTCTCAATGTAGAGTTCAATTTTTGGGGAGTATACATGGACAATGTTTTCTTTTATTAATGTTCAATAATTTTTATTTGAAAGCTTTAAACTTGGAAAATTTTAGGAAAACGAAGAAAAGGAAAAGGAAAAAAGATTTTTATAAATTATTGAAACTTTCTTAACCTACACAATATTTTGTAGTGTACTTAAATATTAAATATTTTTTTAGAAGAATAGATAATTAAATTTGTTCATTGAGATTGTAATTTCATTTTTATAAATTTTCTTTTTGAAAAAAAAGGTTTTTTTGTTTTCCTCCACGTTCTTCAAATTCCCTAATAAAATTTGGACCAAAATTTTGAACCGGACAAAAAATAAGAATTTCATGGTCACGTTATTTTTCTTACAAAAGTACCGTGCAACAAAATGAGAAATTCTCTCCCTCAATTCACATGTGCTAGCAAATCATTTTATTTATTTTATAGTTATAAATTTCTATTTCTTTTTAATGTCGAAAACCAGTCACTATGAACATTTCTCAAACTAAAAGAGAATTTATTTTCTTGTGCAATTAATAAAAATAACTCACTGTGAAGATGTATTCATTTGCGATACTTAAAAGGAAAAAACTGTGAATTTTTTTCACTTGCTTAGTCTTATCCCCCAAATGATAATAAAATGGAGTTAGAGCTGGTCAATAGAGCTTCTCTAGGCCCTGTGGCCTTTAATGAATGTCCAATATGTTTCCCCTTATTCATGACATGTTACGGTGTCAAAAAAAAAATCGATTTAAAAATACTCCCTCGGTTCCCTTTTATGATTAGTTGTTGGAGGCCAATGCACAATTATTAAAAAAAAAAATGACATTACATTATAAAATATAAAATTAAATTCAAATAACTAAATTGGCCTTTTTTACTAGACACCATTCTTCTTTTCCTCTCTTTTTTATCTTTAGTATCACATTCTCCGACAACAATCTTAGAAAAAGAGTAAAAAAAAAAAACCAAATGTCAGAATCTTTCTCAAAACCCAATGTCCCACATTGATACCATCCCATCTACCCCAAAAATCCCATCTTCATCCGCCTTTCTCAAAACCCAGTGTTCTTGAACTTGATCTTTGCCTTCTTTAGATCACCATCCGCCTTTCTCAAAAAACCCAGTTGCCCTCGGATCTCTCTTACCGTTCTCTCAGAAGTCAGAACACAAATCAATGGACAACCCACGTCTGCCGCCACCTCGCACAATCCCAAATAACGTCGTTGTGCCCGAACTCTCCGGCACCGGCGCCTCCCCGGAAACAGCCACGGCACGCCAGTCCATAAACACGGATGAGGAGGGGGAATGATCCACGTCTCTGAGGACCGGAATATGAAGAAACTCCCCGATGACGAGACGGCCGGACGGAGAAGCCCAACGGTGGCGGAGGAAGCGGTGGTTATGGAGGTTTGTTTGTAAGCGGTGGTCCGGGTTGTTTGTGTAAGGAAGGGTGGAGGAGGAAAAGAGGAGTATTTAGAAAAAAATTGGAAACGTAATTTGAAATTAAATAGGAGTATGAATATGAGATAGTTTAGGGGTAATTTGCTTTTTATGAAAAATTAATTTTAATTATTTGAAAAGTAAATTTTTTTTAATATTAGATTTTTATTTATTTTACCTATTTTTTATAGTTCAATGCAATTAAAAATTATTTTCATATTCATTTTAAAACTTCAATCTATTAGCTTTCAAAAATTCTTTCAATTATTTGAACCACGTTAATTGATTTTAAAGATATGAAAATTTATTTGCTTAATCAATTTATGAAAAACTCAATCAATTTAAAATTCATGTGAATATTTATTTTTATCTTTAAAATAATAATTTTGTAGTAACTGATATTTTTTAAAGTAGTTCAAGAAATCAACTATTACATTATCAAATTAATTTACATGCATTGAAATTGTAATTTTTACTAATTGATTAGTAAAAGAATCTAAATTGGGTTTTTTTTTATGGGATACTGGAAGTATAATTAATTTTGTCATGAAACTTGAAATTAGTTTAATTATTTTATTAAAATGGAATGAACAATTTACGTGAGTTCATATGAGGTTGTGCTGATGTAGTAAGATTTTGAATAGAATCTATCTATTATTTATTATCTATTATCTGTTATCTACATAGCATCATTGAATGACATGTGCTTTTTCCACATTGTAACACATATTCTATATAATTAATGTGCATCCCACACTAATTTAATTATATTACAACATAATATTATACCATTTATAATTATATTACAACATAATATTATTATGTTTAAAACATTTAAAATAATTATATCCTAAAATTACTACTTTTATAATATTATACCATACGTTATATCATACATGTATGGTATAATATTATAATACACGATATAATAAAATAACTATCTATCTAAATTGTGCGGATATTATCATTACTAATTTAATTATATTACAACATAATATTATACCATTTATAATTATATTACAACATAATATTATACGAGTTTAAAATATTTAAAACAATATTAAAATAACAAATAATATCAATCATAACTTACTATGTTTATTTTATAATCTCATAAATCACTATTTTCTTAATCTAAATCTATTATTATATTATTATTATTATTTTGATTTTATAATCCCCTAAATCACTACAAAATCTATTATCTATTATATAAACTAAATCACAGTACATGGCACAATAAATAGACATATCTATTATCTATTATATATACTAAATCACAATACATGGCACAATAAATTGACATATGTCGTTCTATAAAATTGACACATGTCCATCCTAATTAATGCTTCTTATTGCCCTTGACAAAAATACCCTTAACAATTACTTTGATATATATACTGATCACCTTATTTTATAGATATTATCAACAACTACGTTATTTTAGGATCCATTAATTAGATAACTCTCTTAGGCAACAATCAAATTGGATCAATTTAAATACGATAGGGCCAATTTGCTTTTTATGAAAAATTAATTTTAATTATTTGAAAAGTAAATTTCCTTTAATATTAGACTTTTATTTATTTTACCTACTTTTCATAGTTCCATGCAATTAAAAATTATTTTCATATTCATTTTAAAACTTCAATCTATTAGCTTTCAAAAATTCTTCCAATTATTTGAACCATGCTAATTGATTCTAAAGATATGAAAATTTATTTGCTTAACCAATTTATGGAAAACTCAATCAATTTAAAATTCATGTGAATATTTATTTTTATCTTTAAAATAATAATTTTGTAGTAACTGATATTTTTTAAAGTAGTTCAAGAAATCAACTATTACATTATCAAATTAATTTACATGAATTGAAATTATAATTTTTACTAATTGATTAGTAAAAGAATCTAAACTGAGTTTTTTTAATGGGATACTGGAAGTATAATTAATTTTGTCATGAAACTTGAAATTAGTTTAATTATTTTATTAAAATGGAATGAACAATTTACGTGAGTTCATATGAGGTTGTGCTGATGTGGTAAGATTTTGAATGGAATCTATCTATTATTTATTATCTATTATCTGTTATCTACATAGCACCATTGAATGACATGTGTTTTTCCCACATTGTAACACATGTTCTATATAATTAATGTGCATCCCACACTAATTTAATTATATTACAACATAATATTATACCATTTATAATTATATTACAACACTATTATATTTTTTAAAACATTTAAAATAATTATATCCTAAAATTACTACTTTTCTAATATCATACCATTCATAATTATACCATACATTATATCATACATGTATGGTATAATATTATAATACACGTATATAACAAAATAACTACTTATCTAAACTGTGCGGATATTATCATTACTAATTTAATTATATTACATCATAATATTATACCTATCGCAAATATTTATAAGATTGCAACGACTGTTAAAAAGATCATTTAAGTGCTAATTTTTGTTTGTGTGAATATATTGCACATTCAATAAATATAACTGGATTGAAGACCTAAACTGGAAGAAGCTTAAATGTGATAATCCTGGTACCTATGGTTCAATGGTAATGTGACAATGAATTTGGTGTATGCAGTTCTTGACAGAGTTAAATTTTTGTTGGCATGCTTCTTGCATTATTTCAGGTGCATCGTGGATTTTATTCTACTTAGCACAACAAAATTTTGCGCCCTACAATTCTAAATACTGTTGAAAGTGCAAATGAGTTATATGGAAACCTTCAGATTATGGGACAGTGCATTCAATGGGAGGGGTTATAGTTTCATTTTGTGGACTATATCCCACGGTGTTTATATTTATGGTTTCTTCATTTATTGCATTCTATTATATGGATTGTGGCTTTGCACGATTTGTTAAGTACTAGCATCCGGTAAATCATTTTCATCATCATTAATATATTTTTTTTGGTATTATGGTAATACTGTGAGTGCCTATACAATTGTCAAAAATTGATAAAAAAAAACTAATGAGGTATGTATTCGTTCTTTAACTATAACATTGTGTTATGTATGACACAGTGCTATATTGCTATGTTTTTGGACATGGTGTTTGTTTGACATGAAGATTCAATATAATTATTAATTCTCGTGCTTTTCAGTCTTCGCATGTAACATGTGTTTTTCCTTCATGTCTGAGGACCGAAACTGAGACATTCTTTCGTTGTTTTCCCTTTCGTTTGGATGTTAGAATTCTGGTGCAAGTAATAAGCGTATACGAGACATGGACTCTTCAAAATGCATCAAGTACATGTGTCAGATATTTGAGGCTTGGTGAGATTTGTGTAATATGTAACAGACTTCAAATATACCACTAGCAATCATATCAATATAACAATTCGATGGCATTGTGCATGACACTTTTTAAATATTTGTTAGTGCTTTAGAATGAAAGATTTACCCATTTTTAACCATATTGGTTATATTATAAACATTTTTATCAAGACATTAATATATATATATATATATATATATATATACACACACACACACACACACAACTGTTATGTAATATTCTAGGATTTAGTGATCAGATTAATTATATATTTGGATATGTATTTGCACATAAAATTTTTATGCAACACTATATAACATATGCTATTAAAATTTGATAATCACACAACAATCTACCATCTTCTTATTATATTTTAATTTATTAATTGCATGTATAAATTTATTATTAACAAAATAATTAATTCCGCCGCAAAGCGCGGGTTTGTATCTAGTTTGAAATTAAATAGGAGTATGAATATGAGATAGTTTAGGGGTAAGTTAGGAAGATAAGAGAAAAATTCTCCTCAAAATCTGAAAAAGACAGTTAATTAGAAATGATTTTTTTTTCCTAAAACGTCTGTTAATACGGAACCGAGGGAGTACTGTTTTTATTCTTTTTCTTAGCTTCGAGTATGATCCTTCAAATGGGGCTTTGTTTGGGTGAGACTTGACAGAATGTTCACTAATTTAGCTGGAAAAAGAAAATACACTTGTGGTGAGCTAGATAGGAGAGTTAAAAAAAAGGAAATTAATAAATTCAGAATAGAAGCATTCACAACAGATTCTCTAATAGATTCTCTATCCCCATATTTGAAGAATATATCAATAAATCAATATCCAACAGTTTTCTTATCCTTATATAATTCTCTATTTTAATCCCTATATATGATTTGACTCCTCAAGGTGAGGGAATCAAAATAGCGTTCCCTATTTATGTAAAATGACATTTCACACCCTATTTATTGCGATTTTATGTTGGTTAAATGATCTTTATCTCACTTAATTGCTGATTTGGGTATGCATGTCTATCAAATTCACTCATTTTTATTTTTTAAACAGAGGATTTAGAGAAGAAAGAGAACTATAAAAAAATTAAAAATCAGTCAAATTTTGATTTTGATCATTTTTGTAAAAAAAATATTACTACTAATTATAAATTTTATTATTTTATAATTAAAATAATGTTGTTTTAGTTCTCATAAATACATAATGATCGTTGCACATTTTGATTTCTAGCAATATTTATTTTTAAATTAAAATAATTACAATTTTTAAATTCAAACAACAATTACTTTTAAATAAAAAATAGTTACAACGTTCAAAACAAGATTTGACTGTTGGAACTTTCAAATTTTAACTTTTAAATTTTAAATTTCAAAATTTAATATTTAAGGAATCAATATAAGGAACTTGTTGGGTACATAGTGACAAAATTGTATCTCTATCCTACAGAATGACCCAATAATACTACAGGGTAGGGATAGAGATAAGGAAACTGTTGCGAATGCTCTAATATTTTTAAATGAAAATCGACGTTATAGATTTTTACCGTTGCTATACATCTATAACGACACTTTTTATGTGAAAATATAAAAAGTGCTATGAAAATATTATTTTTTTAAAAAAAAAACATGACAATAAAACTTAAATAGAAGAAATGATCAGATGAAATAATAAATACTCCAAAAAAATACTTTTAATTAAAATAATGTCGGCACGCTGGCTCGCGATTATTAGCAATTCCAACTTCTTGAACACTATACACACTCGCATTTATTTGGTTCGTGTAGGAAGTGCGAAGGGATTTCCAGAACGAAGTAATGAGTAGACACTTACATTTCTTTGATTTGTATAAGAAGTGGAAAACGTAATGTTTCCAGCAATTACAGTTTTATAGTAAGGGCCACAATGTCACCACTTTTAACATATACCACCCATTTTTCATATATACCTTTTCTAGTTAAGGCCGCCATTTTTAATAATTGGTAGACATGATCTTAAATTTGTTTTTTTTTACAACTTTTATGTAGCTATGATTAAGAGGAGTACGACAAGGTAAACACACACAAACATGACATATAATAAGAGCGTTAATATTTTTATTTTATTTTTTGTTAAATTTATTTGTATATTAAAAAGCAAAATTTTTAGATATTACATTAAAAATCAGATCATAGTTCTCTTCTCCCAAAAAGACTTAGGTTGTGTTAGATAAATTTGAGAATTAAGATCTGAATGATTATGATGTCTTAATAAATTAGATCATCTGAATGGTTATGATGTCTGAATCTAAAAAATTGTTTGATAACTAAAAAGTAAGTTGTCCCTTAATGACACTATTTTACCATTTTTAAGGGTAAAATTTTATTTAATAATTTTAAATATTTAATTTAATAAAAATGAGTGCATAAAATTGTTGAATATATTTATATATAAAAAAATTATCAAAAAAATTTCATTAAGAGGTACCTCTTAATTATTAAAATTTCATTTTCTGTCTTACCGATTAAGAGGCATTCAGAGGTTAAAAAAAACAAAACAAACAGCATCATGCCTCTTAGCGAATAAGAGGCAGTCCATTAAGAAGTAATCAGATGTAAACAAACAGAAAACATCTAGGTAATCCTAAGAAACAAAATTACCTAATCTAAATACATTATCCTCACAACCTGAATCTAGGTAATTGAAATCAATCACTAAATAAATTAGCGAAACAGCAGATGGGCCAATAATAAAACAAGTCCACGGAATAATAAGCCCATCAGCCAAATAAAACTCAGCCCACATGAAAAGCCCAACAATGGCAATATAAACCAAGTCATCGTGGGCCAAATAAATTTGCTGGAATGGATCACCTAATAAATGTGACCCACCCACTCACCCAGCCCACTTGGCAACCAAAGTTCACGCGGGCAAGAATCATCAGCAAGCTACTCTCCATTAAACCAAATTGAACATTCAAATTTTAAAATAAGGTGGGGGGCCAGTGTCGGCCAAGTGCAGACATTCAATCTACTAAGTGAAAATTTCAACCCCCAATTTGAAAGAAGTGGGCCCAATTGTCAGCCATAGCAATCAGTCCTCCAGATTGAAACGCCAAAGAAACTCACCGGAAAATCAAAACCTCCGGCGGATACACCATAGCTTCCGGCCAAAAGTCCAGAACCAGGAAACAAGCAACACAGTCTATCATTTGGATGGAAAAAGTAAGCACTATTAAATAGATTGCAACCTAACAATCAGTAACCAAGCAACCCAAACAAGGAGCACGGTACGACCTGTTGACAGTAACACAGAACATGAAGCTCACATTTTTTCATTAAACAAGAGAGCTGTACATATAGGGTAAGGAAAAACTAATTTACATCTAGATTCAAGGAAAATATTCTAGTCAGACTTAACAAATTGTTGAATACAAGAAATATTTGAATTTAAAATATAGATGATAATAACTGAATTAATCTATTTTGATATGCCCCCTCAAGATAGGCCACGAGTAGAGAGGCTAATCTTGTCTCGTAATTTTTGAAATTGGGAACGAGGCAGAGGTTTGGTGAGAATATCAGCAAGCTGGTCTGTGGAGGAAACATGAGCTATGCGAAGATCACCAGATTGAACTTGATCACGAATAAAGTGATAATCAATTGCCACATGCTTCATTCGAGAATGAAAGACTGGATTTGAACTTAATTGTGTGACTCCTACATTATCACAGTAGACAACTGGAGGGCTGATCATATTAATGCAAAGTTCAGATAGCAAGGAGCGAATCCAACATAGTTCAATTTGCGATGGCAAAGAATCGAGCGATATTCACCTCGAGAGAAAAATGAGCCACAGTTTTCTGTTTCTTAGAGCTCCAGGAAATGAGATTGCGGCCAAGGTAAATAAGGTAACCACCAGTTGAAGAGTAGTCATCTTTGTTACACCCTGATCGACATCGAAAAAAAACATGAAGGGATTCGGAGAAAACATGAAGAGATGGCTGTGAATTACGGTGAAGAAGAAGGCCATCATTTAAGGTACCACCGAGGTAACGCAAAATTCTTTTAACAAGAGTCCAATGTTCGTTTGTTGGTTGATGCATAAATTGAGACATCTTGTTAACAGCAAAAGAAATTTCTGGACGAGTAAGAGACAAGTATTGAAGGCTTCCCACGATTGTTCTATATTCAGTGGGATCCGAGAGAGGTGATCCAGATGATAACTTGAGGGAGGACGAGCTGGTTGGTAAAGGAGTAAGTACTGGGTTAGCCTCTTGCATATGTGTACGAGTAAGGAGATCCTGTATATATCTCCGTTGGGAAAGGAGGAAACCATGCTGATGAGGAACAACTTCAACACTAAGGAAATATGAGAGAGTACCCAAATCCTTGAGAGAAAACTGATGAGCTAAACAAGCAACAAATTGAGACACCAAGTCATTATTGTTTCCAGTTAGTATAATATCATCAACATAGACCAAGAGGTAGATCAATTTGGTGTCAATATTGAGAACAAACAATGGAGTGTCAGAATGAGAGTTTTTAAATCCGGAATCAACAAGGAATTAACGCAACTCATGATACCACGCTCGAGGAGCTTGTTTGAGGCCGTAAATGGCTTTGTGAAGTTTACATACATGAGTGGGATTATCAGAGTCAATGAAGCCAGGAGGCTGAGCCATATACACAGTTTTTGATAAATGGCCTTGAAGGAAGGCATTGTTGACATCTAATTGGCGAAGGGACCAACCATTACTGACAGCAAGACTAAGTACCAATCGGACAGTAGTTGGCTTGATTACTGGACTGAATGTTTCAAGATAATCCACACCTGGGCGTTGATGAAAGCCTTTGGCCACAAGACGAGCTTTAAACCTGTCAATAGAACCATCAGAATTCCTTTTGATATGAAAGATCCACTTACAACCTACAGGATTGGTGATACTAGCGGGAGAAACAAGTTCCCATGTGCCATTACGAACAAGAGCATCATACTCTTCTGACATTGCTTTTCGCCAATTTGGGTCTTTTAAAGCTTGGGTAATGGATGATGGTTCTGTGCTAGGTGAAGGGGCTAAGTGAGTGTGAAGGTTTAGTTTTTGAATTGGTTTGGTGATATGGTTTTTGGATCAGGTAGTCATTGTATGGCGAGGGGGTGGTGTAGTGTTGGAGGGTGAGGCATGGGAGTGATGTTGGGGAGAGTCTGCTTGAGAGGATGTGGATGGCGTTGTTGTAGAAGGATCTGCAGCAGGGGGTAAGTCAAGAACCTGTACTTCGGAAGTGTGAGAAGGCGGTTGTGCTTGAAGAGGTATGGAAACTGTAAGAACCGGTGGAAGCCATGTTGAAGCGGTAGTGGAGTTTGGACGAGGTAGCTGATTTTGGAGAGTGGTGTAAGGAAAGACAGATTCTACAAACTAAACATGGCGAGAGACATAGGTTTTAGAAGTTGATGGTTCAGAACAGAGATAGGCACTCTGAGATAATGAGTAACCTACATAGACACATGGTTTAGATTTGGGTTCTAGTTTGTGGGATGAATAAGGACAAAGCCATGGATAACATAAGCACCCGAAAATTTTGAGTTTAGAATAGTTTGGTGTGGTTTTGAAAATTAATTCAAAGGGACTCGCGAGGTTGAGTTTTGGGGTGGGCATTCTATTAATTAGATAAACAGAAGTAGTGAATGCATGCGACCAAAAAGTTAATGGAAGGGAGGCATGGGAGAGTAGGGTGAGTCCAGACAATATATATGATGATGTCTACGTTTAGAGTAGCCATTGTTCAAAAATGAGGTGGCGTGGTTAAATGATTGATACCAGCTTTAGAAATGAACTCTTTGGGGCCCAGATATTCTCCCCCATTGTCGGAGTAGAGAGTGATGATTTTGTGGTGAAAATAATTTTCAACAATGGTTTTATATCTCAGAAATACTTCGTGAACATCAGATTTTCGTTGGAGAGGATAAAACCAAATGTATTTAGTAAAGTGATCGACAAAGATGACATAATATTTGAAGCCATTAAAAGACATAACAAGAGAAGTCCATACATTAGAAAAAATAATTTGAAGAGGATGTGTAGACATAAGAGATGAAACAGAAAATGGTAATTTATGACTTTTATTACATAGGCATACATTTCATGAGAAATCTTTTGTCAAGGATGAAGATTATTCTAAGTGATATCTAGATAGAACATGCTGTAAAATAGGAGAAGCTGGATGTCCTAAACGATGATGCCAGTTGGTGGATGTTGTTTTCGTAGTAGAGAATGCTAGAATCGGGGAAGACACAGGTGTGGTAATCGGCCATTCATACACTCCATCCTTAGTACTGCCCTGAAATAGAATTGCCCCTGAGCGAAGATCCTTTACAAAAAATGAAGAGGGTAAGAATTCAACAGATGCATTATTAGTGACGCAAAACTGAGAAATGGAAATTAATTTTTTTTTTCATAGATGGTACACAGAGTACATCAAACAATTTAAAAGTTGAGTTGGGAGAAGAAAGATGTGTAGAACCGGTGTGTGTGATGGAGAGACCTGTACCATCTCCAATCATAACATCATCTGATCCATTGTAAGGTGAGTGAAGAGTCAGATTGTTTAAATCTGCTGTGACGTGATGAGATGCGCCACTGTCAAGTAACCATGTCGGGTTGGTGGCTGTGGTGTTGGTTGCAAAGTGGACTCTGGGCTGCCAAGGGGATGTAGGATTGTTGGATGATGTAGGCGAAATGGTAGAGGACTGAATTGGTATCACCTGGAAGGAGGGACATCTCTTGGTTGTGTGTCCTTGAACGCCACAGATTTGGCAAAAACCTTGATAGGGACGGGATGGAGGGCGGTTGTTGCGATATTGGGAGCGTGTGTCTGAGAGTAGAGGAGGACGACCAATTGGGTCAGCTGAAGGCCGCCAATTTGAGTAGCCAGCAGGTGAGGAATGGGAGGGACGCCAATTGTTATTGATTTTAGGTGGACGCCATGTGTGATTGGTCTTTTGTGTGGGATTGGCTGTAATGGGCAGATGTGTTGCTAAACTGTTGGATGCTGGTGTGGAGGCCTCGAAGGAGAGAAGCTTTTCATGGAGGTCATCAAAGGAAATGGATGTTTCACGAGCTTGGACTGCACGGACAAGTTCTTTGTAATCGTCTCCTAGGCCATCCAGTATTTTGTCTGTGAGATCTTCGGGATCGAGTGGGGCACCAAGTATGGCCAGTTCATCAGCACAAGCTTTCATAGAGTGTAGGTATTCAGTGATGGTCAGAGTGCCTTTGGTTGGGTTTTTGAGTTGGTTTTTGACCTGTTTAATACGGCCACGGGAGGGTTTGGCATACGTGTTTGCAAGTATGGTCCATGCTTCCTTAGCAGTTTTTGCACGGGCAATAAGTGGAATGATGGTAGGGGAGACAGAGCCAATCAAGGCATTGAGTAGTAGCTGATCCTGGCGAATCCAGAATTTATGAGACGGATTGTCTACTATGATGTTGTTGGCGGTGATGGTGTCTGGAGGACATGGAGTAGATCCATTGATATACCCAATGAGATCATATCCAATGAATAGACTTTCAAATTGAAGTTTCCAGGAGATGTAGTTTGTGGATGTGAGTTTAAGAGGTGCTTGAGCGGAGATATTTATTGTGATGAAGGGAGTTTCAATAGCTGAAGGGTTGGTTTGGGTGGTCATGATGAGGTTGGATGAAAACAGAATAACAAATGGAGGAGAAAAGAAAATTAATGAAGGAGAGTATTGTACTGCTTTGATACCATGTTGACAATAACACAGAACATGAAGCTCACACTTTTTCATTAAACAAGAGAGCTGTACATATAGGGTAAGGTAAAACTAATTTACATCTAGATACAAGGAAAATTTACATCTAGATACAAGGTCAAACATATATAATCAACCGGTTAACACGATTGACACAATTAAACACATTTATTTAAAATAATTTAAAAATAAATACAATATAAATTTAAATTTACTTTAAATATTGAGTAATAGTTTTTTAGTTACTTTTCTAAACACGTTATCTTGCATTTTGATACATATATTGTTGTGATAAATAAATTACATTATTATTTAATAAATAAGTGAATAATATTTGTCTATTAAATTCAAAAATTTGAACTTTTATACCAAACGGGTTAAATGGGTCAACACATTTAACACGATTAATAAATAGGTTAGTAGTGCTAGTGTTAAATAATTTGACATGAATAATTAAATTGGTAGTGTTAGTATTACCTACCGTGTTTTCGGACCCGGACTGATTATCGAACCAAAAATGATACCGGGTGAATGGATCACTGGTTCAACTAATGATCGAACTGTTATTAACCAGTAATGTCATTAATATATAAAAATATATATTATTAGTAATTAATAAAATTTAAAAAAATCTCGTTTTTTATGAACTAAAACATACTCCATCCGTCCCAGGATAAAAGTCCTGGTGGACTTTTCACACATATTAAAAAGAGGAATAAAATGACAAAATTGCCCATAATAATATGTCATTAATTATTTTCAATGTAGGTGAGAGAGTGACTTTCTAACTATTCAATTCAAAATATTCTCTCTCTATACTTATTAAATATGGAGAGTGTAACGCCCCAGAAAATTTGGATTTTTGAGAATTAAAATTTTATTTTGATTATGTGGATTAAATGAATTTAATTCATTATTTATGGGAGTAAGCTAATTGAAGGTCGTTCTATGACCTAGACATATCAGAACGTCGTAGTATTTTGGCTACATAATAGAATTAAACTGTTTGAATTTCCAAGACGAAAATAAAAGCTTTTCGAGAAATTTTCCGAAAAATACTATTCATGCATTTATGCTCGGGAATTATTTTGAACTTCCGAGAAATACGTAATGATAGAATTCTAAGACGAGATGGAATATCCAATAATATTTCAGTTATGGAAAACACAGTTTTTCGCCTGCGGACTTAAAACCTAACGATTAGGGAAAGTGAGTTCTGAGAAAGAAATGGAATATGTATAATGAATTAAAGCTATGATTGTATAATACATAAGTATTATACAAGGTAATGAATACAAGTATAATATGAGGTATTATACGAGTATGTATGAATGATGGAATGTCGTATATTAAATAAGTATACGAGTTGAAATACGAGAATTATACGTAGATTATACGTTATAAGGCTTTAAGTTAAATGAATTTGACTTATAGGATTGTATAGGAAATTGTAAAGTCCAATAGAGATTAATGTGTAAGCCCAATTGCAAGCTAATGTTAAAACCTAAAGATTTGTTAATGCAAGCCCAAAGTATAAGATGAGATTAATTGAATTTAAAGTCCAAAGCAAGGTTGATCCATGGGGCAACCCATGATCACATGGATAACCCAAAGTAGTGGCCAAGTAAAGTACTTGGTGGCTAAGTAAAAGTAATGAGCAAGTAAACTTAATGGTTAAGCAATGGATAAGTCAAGTGGTGGCTAAGTAAAGTGCTTAGGCTTGGTGGCTAAGCAAGAGATAAGTTATGTGATGGTCAAGTAATTAATGTGATGAACAAGCAAAGTGCTTATATGTGATGATTAAGTAAACTTAATGGCTAAGTGTTGTGATGGCCAAGTAATTAATTTGATAAGCAAGCAAAGGATAAGCTATGTGCTAAGCAAGTATACTTAAGAGCTAAGTAAGTGTGGTAGCCAAGTTTACTTAATAGCTAGGTAATGAATAGTAAGGAGGTGATTAAGGAGGTGGAGTGGCTTTATGACCATTATACCCTAACTTAGGAAGTCCTATAAATAGGAAGCTTGCTAGCTCATTTGTTAGTTGTTAGATTTTCATCCAATAACTCATAGCTTATTGGTTAGAGAGAATAAATGAGAATAAGCTACAAAAGCTAGAACAAGTTAGCCTTTGAAAATTCAAGAAGCAAGAAGGAGATTAAAGATTAACCAACTGATCTTCATAGGTAAGGACTTAAACCATAATTCTATTTCTCTTCCATTGATAGGGAAATAGGTATTGGTAGAACATGTATGCTAAGGAATGATAAGAATGAGTAATCAAAGAACTTAAGTCTTAATAAGCCGTATAAGTCATGAATAAACGATTCGTAATCATATAAGTTATGAAATAAAGAAGAACTTGTAGGAACTTGTTTTATGTTGAAATAATAAGGTTGTATGATAATAAGAAGCAAGAATGGGGGTTAAAAGACTTAATCTATAATAAGTCATGAGAAAGGAAGTCATAAGTAGTTTATACTTTTATAAGTTATAAACTCACAAAGAACAAGTAATAACTTATCATGTTTATAGGTTAATGAAATATGTATGTCAAGATGTTAGTATGATGGATTGAATCCATTTGAAACGATGAACAAATCATAAGAAATGAAGTTAATGCAAAATTTATGAGTTTGGACGATAATTGTCGAATTCGTGAAATTCTCGGAATGGAAGTTGAATTTTGATATTGAGCTTGGAAACATTGGTTTTCAATGGAGACAAGTCTTATTTGGCATTTTAGAGTTACGGACTTGAGAATGACCAAATTCTGACTTAGAACGAAGAAACGAGCGTACATTCACGAACGTTTATCGTTTTCGTTATAAATGGACTAATAGGTGAATTTTTAGCAAACGAAGTCAAATAGATAAAATTCTTGCATGAACGCATAGAGTATGTAATTTGTGAACTGTAGGCTTTTGAACGAGCCAATTCGGACTTATAACGAAGAAGTTATGCATCCGGGAATCTCACAAAAATAAAAATCTGTCAAATTTTTTTGAGCACAGAGTCCATGCCCATAACGACTCGAAGCACAAAAGGCCAGCCCCGCAATGGAGGGAGGCCGAGACAGTACATTACTAATTGGCCAGCCAGATGGCGTATATAGAAAAAGGAGACTCAGCGCCATTGTACCGAGTCCGGACCTTACCATCGCTAAGTCACACCGCCACAGCGTGACACGGAGAAGAAATCTTGGTGCATTGCAGTACTAGCACTAAGTGAAGCATGGAGAGGAATGTTTTTGAATATAAATGAAAGGAGAAGTGAATGAAGGCTGAATTAAATCCTTAATCAACTTAATGTAACATCATTGCTAATGATATAAACCTTAGGTATAATTCTAAAGGTTGAATATAAGTCAATTGAATGTGAACGTGAATGGTAAGCACTAAGTGTACGTAACCAATAACGATCGAGTCTCAGTTAGTGAT
The DNA here is from genome assembly GCA_020205605.1 of Panax ginseng. NCBI lineage: Eukaryota > Viridiplantae > Streptophyta > Magnoliopsida > Apiales > Araliaceae > Panax > Panax ginseng. The sequence continues at coordinate 122,020,359 of CM035132.1, read as the reverse complement.
GTGATAACATTAGTAAGCCATGAAGAAAGATGATTAACTTGAAACGAGTTGGATTAATGAAGTAAATCCAAGTAAGACATAGAAGAGAAAGAAGTTGGTAAGAATGATGTAAGTTATAACGATAAGCCGGAACCAATAAATAACAAATCTAATACAGGATTAGATTGAGAAGAAGTGTAAGATTCATTAGGAACCATGTATGTTCATTCATGACCTAATGTGGTATGTTATGTGGTTATGTGTTGTAGAGACCGTAAATACTAAAAGGAAACGTTATTATACTGTAGCAGACGCTGAAGGCAAGTTTTTCTTAAATGCTTGTCTAACCTTCGTGTTAGCCAAGTTTTCTGTGATTCATGTTATGAGATGCATGAAGTGTTTTACTAAAGGGTCGATGCCAGTTTTATCTCGGCTAGACTAATCTTGAAGAGTTGATTGATTTATTTACAAGTCTTTCAATATAGAATTGCTAACGCTATCCTACGCCAATTGTTTGGTATGGATTCAAGGTAAGCCTGTGTATGAATAAACAAATGTATTTTTCATCGATTATTCGATGGGCACATGAGGTTGCCAAAACTTAAACGTACATACGTTTAATGGATGTAGTGTTGATCAACATAGAGTACTATGGGCTGATCACCCAGAAGTGCTCGTAAGATATGCCGGACTTGCGGACTTAGTGCCGGGTTGTCCTTTTCAAAGAAAGAATGAAATACTCAAGGTCTTGGATTGGAGTTTATGTTTTACTGGATATTATTCATTGTGAAACAATTTGAAAGAAAGATGAAGTGCTATTTTGAATTATCAATAGTACTTCATAACTATTGTTCAGTTATTGAAGATATACGATTCCTATGTTTCAAGCATGTTGTTTAAAAGAAATTGTTTTACTTGCTGAGCTTGTTATGCTCACTCTTGCTTGAACCATATGAATGCAACTAGGCTAGACCGAAAAACCGCAGGGGATCCGATAAGGATAGAGGCAAGACGAAGCTAAACGATTAGTTTACCTTATAATAAACTAGTAAGTTGTATATATTATAGAATGATGAACAAATAATGTAATGGTTTTAGAACCTGGGAACTAGATGTAATATTATTAATGTAATAAGAATGTCGTTGATACACACATTTTGATGTCGTTTCAATAGAATGAATGTACAGTTATGAGTACCGTGAAGCACCATTTGTCGGGTTGGAAGATACCGGATTTGGAGGCATCACAGAGAGAGAATTAGAATAAGAAAAGTATGAAATATTTAATGTTACGGGCATAATAGGAAAAAATGTGTAAAAGTTTGGTTATTAAAGGAAAGTGGACATTTAACATAGGACTACTCAAAATAATAATAAGGACTTTTATCATGGACGGAGGGAGTAATAAAGTTGAGTTACAATATTACTAAAAGTGGTTAATTTAAATATTAAAAAAAAATTGATACAAAAAAATATTAAAAAAATTGGTTACCGGTGATCAACCGGTTCTATCGAATTTTGACCAAAAACGGATTATAATGGTCCAAATCAGACTAGCTAGAGTGTCGACTGATTTCAATTTTTACCAATTGAACCGGTGGTTCGGTCCAATTTCTAAAACTATGATTGCTTATTTAGTGTAATAGTTATAACATAACATGATACGTATTTGCCAAACAAGACACGATTGTCAACCTTACTTTCAATTACTAAATAATTCTTTTTTGTACGATCATATGGTTCAACATGAAATTATCAAATATGTCACCTTTTCTTTAATTGTTCAACTTTCAAACACAACCACAACTGAGTTCTTTTATTATGGAAGGTCTCAAGTATGAGTCTACCCATCAACAGAAGTCAAAATATTTTAGAATTAATCAAGACGTTATATGAAGAAGGTAAATTTTCCTAGTTTCCCCTTAACTCCCTTGACCACTTGCCAATATCCCTCTAGATGAAATGTATCCCTAAAATCTAATCGTAATAAAATATATTCTCAAAATCAAAACAAAATAGAATAAAAAAACTACCTCTATATTTATTTGGCTCACTTAAATGCTTAAAAGTACCTTTTATTCAAGTTTATCAGACAATTCTGACCCCGAGTGTCTTTCACATCATCAAGAAACAAGCATAGTCAAAACTATCCATGTCATATAATGGAAGCCACAAGAAAACAAGTGACAACTCAATAGAAAACAAAACTTGACGGAAGTATAGACTGTATTTTCCATTGTTATTGATAATGTATGAACAATAACACAAACTATGGAAATGGTCTTCAACTCAAGGAAGAAAAGATAACTCAGTGTTCAGCAAGTATTAAATTTAAAAACCAAAATCTCGTAGTTAAAGGTTATTTATAATGCCAAAATTGATATTTTTAGTGCTTGTTCATCTATTAGTTTGAGCGTTTAATATTAGTGTATTTAGAGTTCCAAATATTTTTAATAATATTTAGTACAATTTAGTACAAATATATAAAAGTTTAAATAACTTTTATATTTAAGATTTTTCAAATAAACACATAACAATTAAAGAACATATATATTTATAAAAGTTCAAAGACTTATACTTGAGTAAATATGTTTCTTTAATAAGCAGATATTAATTTATGCTTAGATCAAATAATGCTTCTAAGTAAGCAAATGTGTGAATTTATGCACTGTTATAAAAGTTTAAATAACTTATATTTTGTGTAAAAAGTATTTCTCGAATAAGCAAGTATATAACTTCTGTTCGGATTTATAAAGATTTAGATTTCTTTATAAAATAAAGAGTGTGTTTCTATGGAAAACAGATTTAACTTTTAATTTCAGGTATAAAAGTTTAAATAACTTTTATAGTTATACTTCTTGTTAAGCAGATAGATTCACGGAAATTTGTGATATAAAAGTTTAAATAACTTTTATATTATGCAATAAGTATTTTATGAATAATTAAATAAATATTCAAATACTTGTAAGGACAGATTTTAAGTATAATAAATTAAACAGTTAAATGATACTTGTAACAAATAAATTTGTTAAACTCGAAAATATATATAATGATATATACTATCTATTCTGTAATTATTAAATAAGAACACTTAGAACTTTAAACACCGTTCGAATGATATTCTTGTTTAAGGAATATCTTCAAATATCAGTAACTAAAATTGACCGAATTTAAAGTTTCATTGTTAATACTTGTATAAATATTTTCAATAGATCACTTAAAACTTCAAACACCGTTTGAATGATATTCTTGTTTAAGGAATACCTCCAAATATCGGTATTTAAAACTAATCTACTTTACGATATTTATATAAATAAATTATATATAGATAAAGAGCCACTTAGAACTTTAAACACCGTTTGAATTATGTATAATATGTAACGAATGTGATTTTTGTAAATAATTAAAAAAATTTATCGAATTAAATAAATATTTTTGTTATTTTTTGATGGGGTATTCATTGAATAAAATAAATATTTGATGGAAGTTATTGTGAAATAATTAAATTAGAATTAAGAATTTGTTAAATAAAATTATAATTATAATGGCTAAATAGAAATTATAATTATATTAATAAGATTTGAATTGATTTATTAGTGAATTAAGATTAATTTAATTTAATTGATTAATGGGTGTGACAAATGAACTATATAACAAGAGAATTATAAAAATAAACTAAAAAGGTTATTTGAGTTATAGCTAAACATGACCTTGTGACTCTTTGTATGTGTAATAGCTGAGACCTTTGTTTTTTTAACTGATGCGTAAACTTATTTCGTCAGTTTATGTTTTACGCTTGTTATTTCATTTGACTAAGTCTGAGAAATAGAGAGAGAGAGAGCAGAGAAGGGAGACCTTTAGAGAGAGTTTGTGAGAAAGTGAATTCTTTGTAATTTGAGACGCAGGGTCTGGAAATCAAAGGAAGAAGAAGAAGGTTAATCAAGTACTTCATACCATCTAGCTAATAAAAGATAATAATCTAATTCTAATTTCTAAGTCCTTAGTTTTCTAAAACTAGTTTTCTATAGTTAGTTTTTTGATGATAAATTAGTTGAGAAATCTGTTATATATGTTTTTGAGTATGTAGAATTCGTTTTGTGTTGTTTATAATCGGTTTTTCAGTAATCAAATCCATGTAATTAAACATGTTTTAGAAGAGGAAATTGAGTTTTATATATATATATATATATATATATATATATAGAGAAGCGATCGGTCAGGACTCCGGACTGATAAAATCAGGACCTTTTTTTTTTTGCTTTTTTTTTGAAAACAACTAAAAATAAATAAATTATGGAACTTAAATTTTTACATAATACAGTGTTTTGGGTGTGATTTGGATACATAAAAACATGACTGCATTTTCTTATCTGATCATGTTTTGTTATATATATCAAAATCACACCTTCTTCATCTGCATAAGATCGTGTTTTGTTATGTGTATCCAAATCACACCCAAAATACTGTATTATTTAAAAATTCAAATTCCATAATTCTTTTTTTAGTTGTTTTAAAAAAAAAATAAATAAATTTTGTGGTTCGTAATTTAAGCATGTCCGGGAGACCGGACATGATCTATTCTCTCTCTCTCTCTCTCTATATATATATATGACTTGTTTTGGAGTCAAAATTGATGCTGTTTAAGACTCACATTGTTGGACATGAGCTCAGTATTCAGGGGCAGACCTATGCTTGGGCAGCATAGGCACCTGCCTATGCTGATTTTTTTTATAGGTATAGGGAGTGGTAGATATGTAATTTAATAAACTTAAATGGGATAGATTAATGGAAGAGAGGAAAAAAAAAATATTTTTTACTCTTAATTTTAAAATTTAAATGAATCTGTTTTGTAACTTTCATTTGAGCTGCAGAGCTGCAAATATGCTAATCTACTTTCTGCCTACTAATGAAGAAGTAGGTAGGAGATAATCAGACCCATTTATATTAAAATATTTTAAGTTAACTTCAAAAAATTAAATTTGAAGAGAATATATTTTATTATTCCAATGAGATGAAGTAGTTTTAGATGAAATATACTACTCGCATCGTCCCTATAAAGGATGGCTAAATGTATACTTTTTTTGTTTCAAAAAAGGTGAGATAAAATATATAAAGTGAATGGTACATATGTTATTTAGTGAGATCTATTAATATTAAAAAATAAAAGTATTCATCACTTTATGTAATCTTGTGGGGCCATTATTTTTATTCTCTTTCCTCTACTCTTATTTTTCTTAATATGTGTGCAAATTGTATTTTGTTCATCTTTTTGGGGACGGAAGGGATAGTTTATAACTTTGATATATTTAGTTTAGACATTTTTAGGACTTTTTCACTTCAATCATCGTTTTAAAAATTATAGGAACCATATTTGTACATAAACCAAGCGAAGCTCAAAGTGGTAATGAGGCCAAAGACGAATCTATTAAGATGGAAGAGTAGACAATGCCTATGTTTTAATTTTTTTTATAGGTATAGGGACAAGGTCAAAAATAAAACTTGATAAACTTAATTAAACTTATAGAGGAAAAACAAACTTAAACTATTACTACGATAAAAAAACTAAACACAATGGTGTATAATGTATTCAAACTCTTGCTCTCTAACTCGCTAAATTTTAGCCTTTCACTTTAGTTTTCAGCTTAAAAAAAATCCGCCCCTGTTGAGAACGGAACCTAGATCCGCCCTTGACATTATTTGAGGTTTTTTAAGGGCTCTGTTTGATGGAAAAATTTTCGGAGTATTTATTTTGAAACACAAACACGTATGGAGTTGAAAGTATCATTTTTAAACTATGGGGCCAAAGTGTCTATGTGTGCGTAGTGTCGTCCACTCATCTCAAAATAATTGTATAGTTTCACCCTTCAAAAATTTTAAAATTTGGTTGCTTTGGGAAGTATAAGTTGCACTATTTTCTAAACCTGATTTATATGTTAGCCAATGTTGCAGCGTTGTATGTGTCTAAAGATTAAGGAGGCCCAGATATTCTATCTTGGAGGTTAAACCAAAGTATGCATAGATTATATAGAAACTTTGCTATTAAAACTTTAACTATTATGTCAACAAACTTTTAATTCCAACCCAAAGCATGGAACTATCCTAAAAGTAGGAGGAATTAAAGCTACTTATGTTCTTCAGCCTAAGAGGGTGTTTGAGATTGTTAGTTTTTTAAATGAGAAAGTGTTTAGTAAAATGTTTTTTAAAAATGCTTATAAGCATTGTTATGAAAATATGAGGATGTATTTAGTTGGTGCTTATGGTTATAATCAGAAATCCATTAAGTTGGTTGACCAACTATATTCTTATTCTATCCCTATTTTTATTACTTTATTACTATTCTATCTCTACTTGATTGCTATGTTATTGTAATATTCTTTTTGTCATTTTTCCTAGAAATAATTGTAATCAATTTCATCAATACCAAACACTTTAGCCTGGCGCTGTGGCGCCAAACCTAAAACATTTAATTTTTTTTATAAGTATTGCATTGTTTTGAGACGCTTATTTCACAATCTCATAACTTATTCGTTATAATTCGGAACGAGGTTGTTCCAAAGCCATTCTCTTCCTTATCTTACATACTTCAACTTCCCGTGGACAGAAATTCATTCTGAATCCGTTAACATGCCATTCGATTGGCTTAATTTTCATCCTTCGTTCATTTTACGTTATTAACATTCTTCGTTCGTTCGTCCGTAATTCGGTCATCCGAACTCGGAACTTGTTTGTTCTTGAGTCCACGACTCACGTTTTCTATGTTCTCTTACATTCTTATGAAACCCTATACATTCGGGTTCATTTACATACTTTCTAATTCTCGTTCATCTTTTACAAAATTTTTGCCATAATTTCGTTATAGCTAAGTTTAATCCGTTCTTCATGAACGTTTCTACCGTTCCTAACCAAGCAATAAGCAACTAACTTATACGTGATATTTTTAAACTTGTTCATCAACAACAAGTTATAACTACGATGGTTTTAAATTTGTCCATCAACAACGTTCTTCGTATTCTTCGTGTTCTTCGTTCGTTCTTCATTTTTAATCGATATTTTGATTATGATTTCACTTTTTCTTGGAATTTGGTGTTATGAAACACCATTCCTTACTTATCTCACCGAATCGTTCATATGATTCATTCAGATCGTTCAAATTCATTACGAAATTCATACTTCCTTAAGAAATTTATAAACTAAACTTCTAATTCTTATTTCTTCGTTTTCTCATGATTTCAACCATATGAAAATCTTTCTTAACATCGTTTACTTCTATTCCAATTAAGCTAGGTTTTTAACACAGAAAACTTAAAGAAAATTTTCTTAGAAGTTAGGTTTTCAATATCTTTCTTCTTTAATGTCCTTCTGTTGGACAAAGTTTGCACTCGGGCTAGCTTTTCCTCTTCCTTATCTTTCCCATCCGAAAAATCACCAACAAATGAGTTAAGGTTTTTTTTATAGAAAACCAAAGCTAGGGGTAAAATAGTCATTTCACCCCAAAGTTACTATTCACACCTCCTTACTATTCACGAAGCCTCTCCTGGAAGCTTCGTGCTTTCGTCTTTCGGGATTCGTCTGACAGTTTTAAAAACTGCGATTCTCGAAATCTAAATATTTTTGAATATTTCGTCTTTCCTTTACCGATTAACTTTTACGCATTCTTCGGATCTCCAAAAAACTGAAAAACACTTTTAAATGATAAGCGTTTTCCTTCACATTTTCCCCTAACGTAGTTAAACGAATGAAAAGTACATAACAATACTTTTCGTCGTTCTTATTTCGTTCAATTTTTGCACGTTTTTTGAGAAAAATTTTATCGGCTTACTTAACTTTTCACGATATATTATCGTCAAATCTTTCGACGGAATACCATTTCGACATACCGAACTCTCAAAAAGGCTTAGGTTATTCAAACCCTAACCCTTAGGATTTTGTCAGGTGAATAGTGACTATTTCTTCTTTTTCCCCAAAAATATTTTTGTTCCCAATTTTTTTTTATTTTTTTCTTGAAAATTCTTACTCGTTCAATCTAGCTCGTAGGTTGAATCCTCCTGTTTTATAATCATCCTAGGTTCTAGAACGATTAATAAACACATAGCACATAATATTATTAATAAAAATTCATTTTATTAATAACTAATTCTTTAAACTTAAATTCTGGACAATCCGATTTTTCGGGTTGTCACAGCTTATCTGATGATTCAGGGGCTTCAAAATCTGATGGTGATAAAAAGACTGACTCTCCTATAGCTGAACCTCCAAGGAGAAGAAAGAGCAATAGACTACTTGCCAGATCTGTTCTAAAGAAAAAAGGAGAATCTTCTACTGTTGTCATTGATTTGAGTGATGATGAGTTTGAATCCAAGGAAGAAGATGCTAAAGAAGAAGATGAAGAGATGGAAAAAGGTTCTAGTTCTACAAACCAGGAATCAGAGGAACAAACTGATGAGTCTGATGAAGGAAGTCTACACAGTTCTAACTCCAGCCCCGGACAAAATGAAGGTGGAAAAGACTCTAGTTTTGCAACAGAAGAGCCAGAAAATTTTCACATTCCTAACCCTGTAAATCGCATGGGAAAAATTGTAGTGGAAATTGATGAATCACTGGATGTGCTTCTCGGCAGATGGATTAATCATGGGAATGAAAGGCTAAATGTGGTGATGATGACCGCAGAAAATGCGCTCAATAATTGTAAGGCTATGAAGCTAGACACTTCAACTATGATATATGAGCCTGAAGTTAAGAACCATGCAATAAGGTGGTTTCACCCTCATATGCCATGGGTAAAGGCATCTCTCACTGAAGATAACAACTATCTCACATGGGTCTTCTCTCATCTTCCCAACCTAGAGCTGGTGGCACAGAACTTTCCAAGGATAAAGAAGTTTACAACCAAGATGATCAAAGACCAGTCTCACTTCGAAGTCTACCGACATGCTGGTAACCACTACATTCCTTACGATTGTAGAGTGGGTTCTGATGGCAGAAGGATTATGCCCAAATAGATGATCATAGAGTCCCTTCACTCTACCATTGAAGATGATCAAGTTCAGTTTGAGAAGCTTCCCTCTGCCCAAGCATAATTGTCTGATATTCCTTCATCCTCTAACAATGATTGGGACTCAGCGCTTTATCAGATTCTCACTGCTTTCAAAAATCTGTCCAAGAATGAAACTCGTGGAGTCCAGTCTAGTGCTCAACAAGAGTCTGCCAAACTAAATAACTAAACTCCTATGAAGCAGGAGTTATTGAAGAATTCTGATGAGTTGGTTGAGAAGATATCTATCATCATTGAAGAGGCAAAGATGTTGACAGAAGCAGGAGATAATGCGGTTCAAGACAGACTCCAAGCCACTATGACTGATATATCTCTCAAAATCAAAGAGAGAGATCAAATCTATCTGAAGGCCATAAATGATTAGAAGAAAGAAGCTCTACGAACACAAAAAACAACTGAAGATCAAATTCTATCTCTCTCTGAAAAGATTGATAATCTGAATCAGTCTCTCTCCCTACAACTTGAGATGAGCCAACAAGAACTCAAGATTGAGGTTGGTAACTCATCTTACCTCATGGAGAAACTTATGTCAAACGTGGAGAAGCTTTCTCAAGTGATTAATGACAAAATGGGGGAGAAAAAGAGACAGAGAAAGAAGCACTCAAGGAAGAGCAAGGAGAATAGAAGAAAAGAAGACAAAAAGGCCAAGAGAAAGGCAAAGTAACAGAAGAAGAAGATAGCAGCAGCAGAAGTAGAATCATCATCTAAGGGGGAGCCAAAGGATGATAATCCCATGAATACAGAGTCTGAGGGGGAGCAGAGAAAAGAAATGAAGTCACCATCCCAGGGGGAGAAGGAGCAAAAAGATGAGTAGATGAGTAGCTGGTTAACAGACATCCTGAAAGACACACATGGAGCCAAAAAGGTACATCTCCATCTAGTTAGGTATGTTCTGGATCCAGGATGTAAAGTGTCATAGTCTATGTAATTCCATATTATTATCAATGACATTCATGATTATCTATTTTAGAAATACAGCTGCTCACTGTATATAAGATTCATTCATCTCATACATATGCACAAATTGTTTTTGTCATAATCAAATAGGGGGAGATTGTTAGGAATAAGCATGTGAATGATATTCCTATTTATATGTGATTTGATTATGATATAAACGAATGAATATGCAAGTATGCTTGCATTAAGAAAAGCTGTAAAGTCCTTTGATTGATAATAGGAACATATGTACAAGGACTTAGAATGAATTAATCAAATATGTTAAGTTGATCCTACATAAGCAAAACAGCTTTGTAAAGTCCTTAAAAAGAAATGATGTACAAGGACTATAAATATAGAAAGATCAAGCTTGTTAGGTTGATCTTATAATGTAATAGATAAAGCATGTCTGTCTATCGAACCTTTATTTCGAAAGAAATCGTAGTCTGCCAGGAGAGTTAAGGAAAACTCGAGAGCTATTAAGGCAAAATCGTAGTCTGCAAGATAGTAGATCTCGTAGTTCGTCGACTGCCAGGAGAGATGAGGAAGGATCGTAGTGTGTCGAGAAGAACTTCCTCGGAGTCGTAGTCTGCTGAAGAATTCATGATCAGAATCATAGAGACAGCCTGTCTAAGAGCCGAACGAGCATCTGCCAAAGCCAAGTCAAGAATAATAGACCACACTCAGAGTCGTAGAGTCTACTGATAAAATAAGAAGCAGAGATCATATTCGAACTAGATCAGATGAAGACACCAAGCTTAAGGACAAAAATCGTAGAGTATCAACATTTGATCTCGGAGTCGTAGTGTCTGCAGAACCAAAGCGAATCGTAGAGTGCAGAACTAAGACTTCAACAGAGGTGCTCACAACACCAAGGCAGAATCGTAGAGTAAACATGATTCTCAACAAATGAGCACTCCCAGAATATCCAAAGGATGAAGCCTCTGGTCTGAGCTGTAAAGTTACACTCCACCTAAAGGAAACTAGAGAACACTCAATGAATGTCATGCAAGATAACAGAAAATCTAAGCACCAACCCAATCGGCATCTAGATTGAGTTGTAAAGCCATTCAAGATGAAGTCTTCTACAAGTAGATCAAAAGAAGACTTCACTAAAAGTGACTGACTAAGGAAAGTCAGCAAGTGCAGTAGCTGTCAAGTGAACAGAAGACAACGATCATGGGGTCAACCAGGATCATAGTGTTTGATAAACAAAGCAAGAACTGATGTAGGCCAGCTTCTCAAGAATAAGGCTAAAGTGATTAAGCATGGGTCAGTCCATTGATGATAAGTGAACGAGAGATCACAAGGAGAAAGCGAGCTGGGCATGCCACAAATCTGAGGTGTCTTGCTATTCAGAAGAGACCAGAACAAGGAGTCAAGCTATTAGTTGTTAAGATCAGTCAAAGGCAAATAAAAGTGTTGAAGCACTGCACAAATGAAGGAAGAGGTGTTCTACATTGAAGATCCAATGAACACTTCTTCAGGATCATAGTGTTGTCTCAATCAGTCAATGAGCAACATTCAACAAGACACACTACGATCATGTCCAAGAATATATGCATCAGAATCATAGAGTTCGGTCATCTAAATATTGAAGCATTAACAACGTTTCAATCTGAAGATTGATATTTTAACATTGCTAGTTGAGAGCATCGATGTAAAAGGACAGTATCTGATGTTCTAATCGAGAAGTCAGAAAGAAGAAATAAAGATGAATACCTGCCTGACATGGAAAGGTGACAACTCAAAAACGGTAGGTAAGGTAGTAGACTGCTGTGTCAGTAAAGTCATAAAGGAGCTGTCACGTCACATCAAGTAGTCTGCACCAAATAACTCGAGATCTACGAAGAAATTCAAATAGCTTTCAAAGGCTATATTCCAACGGGAAGATTAGGAAGGAGTATATATCAACTAAAGCTTCAAAGATCAAGTGTTGCTGAGTTGAAAGTTTGTTGAGTTTTTGGAATGCTATATTGTTGACTCTACGAAGTTCCACCAGAACTGAACAGAACAAGTCTCAGTGGAAGTGAGACTACGAAGGTGGAAGTGAAGCAGATTTAAGGAAGGATTTGAATAGACTAACGCTTCACTCAATAAGGATGAGAATGCCACTAAAGATGGCAGCTAAGCTGAGAGCCGAGAAGGCCAAGAAGATAACATTCAGAAAAGTGGCAGAACACAAAGATGATCTAGAAATCCACTCTACGAATCACCATGAACCAAAAGCTAAAACAGAACAGATGCAGAACCATGTCTGCAAACCATTCAAGAAGGGTTCAGGGAATGCTAAGTGCCAGATGAAGTCTACTAAAAGGTTGAACACTTAGCAAACCTAAATGGTGATGGTGCATAGCTGACATATGATAAAGATGAGCATAAAAGAATGAAGATCAGCTGCACCAAAGAAGAAGTGGTCTAGACTCTACGCAGAATAAAAAGAGGACCACACCAAGCTGATAAGTACGAAAGATGATCAAGCTTAAAGACATCTTAGCAGCTCAGCACCAACAACAACAACACTAACAACAACAAGTAGCCAGGGCCTGAGGGGTCCTTATCCGGAGGGATTAAATGAAGATCCAAGCCTGCTGGGCTTGAAGAGTTCCTAGGAAACTAGAGGAGTTCCAAGCCTACTAGGCTTAAAGAGTTCTTAGTGAGCTGAAGTTCCAAGGCTGCTGGCCTTGAAGGAATCTTAGTGATTCAGGGGACTGCCCTTCCTTAGTGGAATTCCTGCTCGTTAAAGCAGAAGAGTGGATTAGGAGCTTGAGTCTCTGAACCACTTAAAATCCCTTGTGTCTTTTAAATTCAGTCATTTACTTTCTATCATTTACATTATGTATCTAACTACTATAAATGCTATGTATGTATTAACTGCTTACAACTTAACTAACTCTACGAACAATGTATTCATGTTCATGAATATATCAGTGAAGGGGATCTTTTTTTTATTCCGCTGTGCTTGAAAAGATTCTTATGCTTGTCATGTGCTAATTCATTAGAAATACAAAATAAATAAGAAAAGTATTTGAAAATGAAAAGGATCTATTCAACCCCCATTCTATATCTATTGTGTGCCTACTCAGAACTAACACTATTTACTCGGGTACTATTCACTCATGTGACGCCCCTAAAATAGGTATACATCACCCATCTTGGGTCACCAAATACATGGTACAGAAAATAACTACAACTTCATTATTATAATTGTCGAGCAAAATACGACAACGCATATACTGTGAGTTTAAATAGAAATATTGTCATCTAGATAATATCCAAACTCAAATAAGTCCTCATTACAATTATTGATACACTATTTTACAAAAATTGCGAGGTCTGCTAAAGCAACAGTCTAGAACCATCATTCCATACCCCGACTAGTTCCCGCTATATTCTCGCCTCCTGAGAAGGAAAATGGAACAAAAAGTAAAAGGGTGAGCTCAACTAGTCTAGTAAAGAATATTATAACTAAGATAATGAACAACACATTATCGTTAGCCTTCAACAAATTAGATAAAATATAATGGACAATAAGTTTTAGATCAATATTCTCAGCGAAAATAACAATTCATTAGAAGAGTTAAGTAGAGAATGAAATCTACTATAATCTATGAATTTTAAAAGTCCATCATCAATATTTTATCCCTGCAACATCAATCAATATACATCTTGAATCAAATATTCATCTTTGTACTACAGTCCAAAGATATTCATTTGTATCACCAGTTGGTCATGTTCATCTCAACACATGTCCATCGTTGCACCACGGGCCAAAGATATTCATCAGGTAATCATTCATCTTTGCACTATTGGCCAAAGATATTCAATAATATCATCATTTAGGACTGAGGATGATGAAAAATATCTTAACAAAAATGAATACAGTGAGATAAAAGATCAAAGATTAAGGATTCGTACTTTAATTTATCCAAGTTCAAAAATACTCCATAATAATCAATTGTGGAGCAAAATTCAAGAATAAAGATCAAAATATGGATACAATCAAAGATAGTAACCATAATAGACAACTTGGATAAAGAAAAGAAAATTTAATTTTTTTTGTGAATAGTGTCGTATACGTGAATAGTGTCGTATATGTGAATAGTGTAGTATACATGAATAATAACTCGGACACAAAAAGGTAAAAATTCTACAAGAAAATCATACTTCATGAATAGTACCATATTCGTAAATAGTGTCGTATACGTGAATAGAGCCGTATACGTGAATAGTAACCATAACGTGAAAAGGTAAAAATTTCACAACAAAATTCATACCAATATTTCGGTATAATGATATTGAAAGAAATAATATCATTCACAAAGAAAATAATATCACTTACCTCAAAAGAATAGTACTTCTGGCTGAAATATCAGATATAATGTTGAGGGAAATTTGTACTGAATAGCAACTCTCAAAGTATCTAATTACTCACAAAATACGCTTAATATTATAGAGAGAGAAAACTTCAGATTCTGGTGTGATTTTTAATTCTAACTAAGCACCCTATTTATAGGAAAATGGCAGAACGCCATCGTAGACCAACCTGCTACCGGTGGCTTCCTACGCATCCTTCTTTGAAAACTTAGCCCACCACTTTTAAAAAACATTTCAACACATTTCACCAATAAAGGACAAGAGTGGGGCCCACCCATTTTTTAATAAAAAAATTTATGTCTGAAACTTCAATAATTCATGATAAATAGCCCTTTTATCAGAAAAATACGAATTCTATGTCCATTCCATAGGAAATTTAATTCTCTACAACTTTGTAGAAGAAAGTTTTCTCAAATTCCAAATAGTAAAGGTCCAAAATCTACATACGGATGATTTTTAATACCTCCATTCTGACAAAATACTGATAAAACACCTCAACATTAATTCCTTCATTTATATCCACATAAAATAAATATTTCCTTATCATATAAATCAATAATTAATTATTCACAAATAATATTACAGAATCACAATAATGACAACCAGGTCATTCCCAAGAAAGAGGGGGCTTTCCGATAAGGATTCCTCCTTACTAGTGCATAATTAGGTGACCAAACCCCTTTCCTAGACAGAACTACCTTAGACATTTCCAATAATGTTATCTAATAATATTATTCAAATAATATGAATTATTGATCTGATAATGGGAAATACTATACAGTGACAATTATTGAATTAACAATAATATAAAATATCAACGTAGCAATTATTGAATCAATAAAATAAAGTATTGAACACTAATTACTGTAATAGTTATTGAATAGTGTCTTCTTATGTAAGAGTCAATAATCCAATAATAATGTTCAATACTGTAAAGCATCGCTCTTTACGTGCCAGACATCGTATTCTTTTCTTTAACCACGGGGTATTCCAACAGTTTTAACGGTAACAACTACGCCATTATAAAAACTCAAACTTGTCATTTTCTTCATCCAACAGTTATTCTGTTATGGGGCCCACAAATGACTGCGCCATAGTACGGATATTCTCCGACAACAAGAATATTCCACGACCAAATTAATATTCCCCGACAACAATGAATATTTTATAACCACTTGTTTATTTTGCAAAATTTGCACATTTCACCTATAACTAAAGTATTATATCAAATTAACACCTTATTATTCAAAATAATAATTTAGAAGAAATTCCATTTTATTTAAAAAAATTCGGGGTCTTACAACCTCCCCTCCTTATGAAAATTCATCCTCGAAATTGATGTACGTACCTAGTGTTTTAAAAAGGTGAAGGTACCTCGCTTTCATTTTCGATTCCAACTCCCAGGTCATTTCCTCAATAGCATGGTTCCTCTACAAAACTTTGACTTGTGGTATAACTTTTGTTCGTAGGACATGCTCTTTCCTATCCAAGATCTTGACAGGTACCTCCTCATACATTAAATCTTCGACTATCTCATTTGGTTCTAACTCAATAATGTGGTTTGGGTCTTTCACATATTTATGAAACATAGATATGTGAAAAACATTATGAACACGAGACATGCTTAGAGGTAATGCGAGTCTATAGGCCGCATTTCTTATTCGGTCAAGAATCTCAAATGGACCAATAAATCGTGGATTGAGGTTTCCTCTCTTCCCGAATCTTGTAACTCCCTTGAATGTAGCAATACATAACAATACATGATCCCTAATATTAAATTCCACGTCCTTTCGATGAAGATCTGCATAACTCTTTTGTCGATCTTGTGTTGTTTGTATACATTACCGAATCATTTGAATCTTTTCTATAGTCATGCGTACCAATTCTGGTTCCAACAACATTACTTCACCCACCTCGTCCCAGCATACTAGAGAACGACACTTTTGTCCATACAATGCCTCAAATGGAGCCATGCCTATACTTGCTTGATAACTGTTTGTTGTTGGAGAATTCCACCAATGGCAAGTACTTATCCCAACTTCCTTTGAAATCTAGGACACAAAGTCTTAATAGATCTTCAAGAGTTTGAAAAGTCCTTTCCGATTGCCCGTCCGTTTGAGGATGGTATGCTGAACTGAATCGTAAATCTGTGCCCATAGCTTTTTGCAAACTAACCCAAAATTGTGAAGTGAATCTTGGGTCACGATCTGAAACTATGGATACTGGCATGCCATGTAATCTCACAATCTCATTTACGTATATACGAGCAAGACGTTCAAGGGAATAAGTCTCCCGTATTGGCAGGAAATGAGAAGACTTTGTTAATCTATCAACAATAACCCAAATTGCATCTATGCCTTGAGAAACCTTGGGAAGACCCGTAACGAAATCCATGGTAATGTGTTCCCACTTCCATTTCGGAATCTCAAGTGGTTGTAATGGACCTTTTGGCACTTAATGCTCCACCTTTACACGTTGACAAGTTAAACACCTCGAGATAAACTCCGTGATCTCTCTCTTCATATTGTTCCACCAAAATGTATGTCGAAGATCATGATACATTTTGGTACTCCCAGATTAGATTGGAAATGGTGTGTTGTGTGTCTATATCATGATGCTATGCTTCAAGTCAGAATCATTAGGAATGCAAAGTCTGGAGTTGACTCGAAGTATTCCTTCTTCATCGAATCTTGCTTCTGAAATAATACCTTTTTGTACTTTCTTCTTCATACGCATCAGCTCTGGGTCTGTGGCTTGAGCAACTTTAACTTTATCAATTAAAGTCAGTTCTACTTGTATGTTTGATATCATCGTGTGGGTACTTGGAGCTTTTAACTCTATCTCCATCCTTTGTAAGTCGTACAAAATGGGTCCTTGCGTTGACTTTATCGCACTCGTTCCCGCATACGATCTTCTACTCAATGCGCCAGCTACCACATTTGCTTTTTCAGGATGATATTGAATGATATGGTCGTAATCTTTTAACAGCTTGAGCCAACGTCGTTGCCGCATGTTGAGTTCCTTTTGGGTGAAGAAATATTTGAGGCTTTTATGATCCGTATAGATCTCCACTTTCTCCCCATATAGGTAGTGTCTCCAGATTTTCAATGCGAAAACGACTGCTGCCAACTCCAAATCATGAGTAGGATAATTCCTCTCATATTCTTTGAGTTGTCGCGAGGCATAGGCTATGACTTTCCTATATTGCATGAGAACACATCTTAACCCTTTACCTGAAGCATCATTGTAGATAACAAATCCATCCGAACCAGATGGTATTGTCAAAACAGGTACCGAAATGAGTCTCCTCTTAATTAATTGTAAATTCTTCTCGCATTCCTCGCTCCATACGAATTTTGTATCTTTCTGAGTCAGCTGAGTTAATGGAGTAGAGATTCGAGAAAATCTTTCCATGAATCTCCGATAATAACCAGCTAAGCCCAGAAAGCTACGTACTTTGGTCACCGACTTCGGTTGCTCCCAACTTTGTATTACTTTAATCTTCGCCGGGTCAACTGATACTTCATGTTTTGACACCACGTGCCCAAGCAATGCTACTTCCTTAAGCCAGAACTCGCATTTCTTTAGCTTGGCATATAGCTTGCTATCACGAAGCCTTTGAAGTACCGGCTTCAAATGGTGCTCATGATCTTCACGGCTTTTTGAATAGATGAGGATGTCATCAATAAAGACAACAACGAACTGATCCAAATATTCCTTGAACACACGGTTCATCATATCTATAAAAGCAGCAGGATCATTAGTCAATCTAAAAGACATTACTAAGAATTCATAATGCATATACCAAGTTCTGAAGGCAGTCTTCGGAATATCCTCAGTTTTAATCTTCAGCTGATGATATCAAGAACGAAGATCGATCTTTGAAAATAATTGTGCTCCTTGTAACTGGTCAAATAGGTCATCAATGCGAGGTAGTGGATACCTATTCTTGATACTAACATGGTTCAATTCCCATTAGTTAATACAAAGTCGCATACTCCCGTTTTTCTTCTTTACGAATAAAACAGGAGCGCCTCAAGGAGATGTACTAGGACGAATAAAACTGATGTCCAACAACTCCTATAGTTGGACCTTTAACTCCTGAAGTTCAATAGGAGCCATTCAATATAGGGTTTTAGAAATGGGTTTTGTACTAGGTTCAAGGTCAATAAAGAATTTAACTAAACGTTCTGGGGGTAGACAGGGAAGTTCTTTAGGAAATACGTCAAGAAATTCACTAACAACAGAAATATTATTCAAATCTGACGTGTTTTTGTTCAAATCCATAACATGGGCTAAGAAAGCTTGACATCCATTTTTTAATAAACGAATGGTTTTATGACTTGATATGACAGTGATTGACTTTAGTGGTTTGGTTGCTTGAATTCGCATAACAGGTTGGTTAGGAATATGAAAACTAACAACCTTACAAAAACTATTAATTTTAGCATGATGAGTGGTTAACCAATCAATCCCTAAAATCACATCAAATGCAAGTATCTTTAAAGAAATAACATCAACAGGTAATGTGTTGGTGCCAACTTGGATCAAGCAAAATTTATAAACAGTGGATGTAATGAAAGTTTCTCCTAACGGTCTCAACAGATAAGTCAAAGTCTAATTTCTCCGGAGTCAAGTTCAAACGTTGAGCACAAGCAGGAGAGATAAAAGAATGGGTAGAACCGGTATCTTGAAAGGTATAAACTTCGTAAGAGTTTATGATTAGCTTACCCGTGATCACCTTGTTCGGGTTCCTCGCGTTTTAGCCAGTCATGACAAACGCTTTTCTAGGAACCAATGACTTTGACTTGTCCGGGACAACCTTTGGAGTCACCATCCCCGCTGGACTTGGTTTCGCTACAGAACAATCTCGAGCTATATGACCTTCCTTTCCACATTTATAGCATACCTTGAATTGTTATGGGCATTTTGGGCTGATTTGTCCCTCTTTCCCGCATTTATAACATACGACCGGTGGTTGTTCTCCTCCCCTAGAAATAGTTGGTGCTGACGTTTTCACGTTGTCATTATTGTACCTTCTCTTTTTGAAGTCTCCACCTGACTCGCTTCTTCTACTATCATGGCCATGATTACCACCAGAGTGGTTAGCGCTTTTGTCCGTATTGCCCCCCGCTAGTTATCATTGCTCTGATGACTGTTGCCACCGATACGAACCTGATTGTGGTCCCTCGGTTGAACATACTCATTAGCTCACTCTAATAATGGAGCCATGTTCACAACATCTGAATATAGAGAAAATTTATGAGAGATAAGGTATTGACAAATTTTGGGTTTTACACCTCTCAGAAACATTCGCGTCATACGTTCCTCATTTTCTACCAAATGAGGTGCAAACCTGGATAACTCCGCGAACTTAGCCTCGTACTGGGACACAGTCATGTTGTTCTGTTCCAATATAATAAACTCTACCTCCTTCATATGACGAATACTTTCAGGAAAGTACTTGTCATTGAACAGTTTCTGAAATGTTTCCCAAGACATATTGAGTGCGGCTGACTGGGTACGCTTCACAGATTCCCACCAGTAATCTGTCTCACCACGGAACATAAAGGTGGCGAATGGAACCTTCTGTTCCTCCATGCATCCCAAGACATCAAATATCTTGGTAATTTGCTTAACCCACGTTTTCTCCTTAATCGGATCAGGCTTTCCCAAAAATTCTAGTGGTCCCAACTCTTTGAACTGCTTGGTTATGACAAGTCACGCGTTGCTATCATTTCCACCCATATTTTGTACACGAGTCTCCCTTGTCTGATTTTGCATGAACTGCAAAAAGATTCTAAACATCCCATCATTCATCGTTTGTTCGGTAGTGTTGTTTACTGGAAGAACATTGTCGTCCTGTTGCACGTTCTCCTGGTTGGTGATTAAAGGTGTCTTCATGGTCTGATTCACTCCATTGTTAACATTTCCAGTTGCCATTCTCAAATACTACCACAAAATAAGGGTTAATTGAAGGAAATGACATACCACATAATACCCTTATATTTTGACCGACCAATAAATAAGCTTAGGTAGGACACACTAGCGAAGGATTTACTCGTCTCTCCCCTCCTAGTTCTATTCTCCGATCTCCACTAGAGACCATATCCCTAAGCTCTGATACCAACTGTGATGCCCCCAAAATAGATATACATCACCCATCTTGGGTCGCCAAATACATGGTACAGAAAACAACTACAACTTCATTATTACAATTGTCGTGCAAAATACGACAACACATATACTGTGAGTTTAAATACAAATATTGTCATCTAGACAATATCCACACTCAAATAAGTCCTCATTACAATTATTGATACACTATTTTACAAAAATAGTGAGGTCTGCTAAAACAACTGTCTAGAACCATCATTCCATACCCCGACTAGTTCCCGCTATATTCTCGCCTCCTGAGAAGAAAAATGGAACAAAACTGAAAAGGGTGAGATCAACTAACCCAGTAAAGAATATTATGACTAAGATAATGAACAACAAATTATCGTTAGCCTTCAACAAATCAGATAAAATATAATGGACAACAAGTTTTAGATCAATATTCGTAGCGAAAATAACAATTCATTAGTAGAGTTAAGTAGAGATTGAAATCTACTATCATCTATGAATTTTAAAAGTCCATCATCAATATTTTATCCCTGTAACATTAATCAATATACATCTTGAACCAAATATTTATCTTTGCACTACAGGCCAAAAATATTCATTTGTATCACCAGTTGGTCATGTTCATCTCAACACCTGTCCATATTTGCACCATGGGCCAAAGATATTCATCAAGTAATCATTCATCTTTGCATTACTGGCCAAAGATATTTAGTAATATCATTATTTAGGACTGAAGATGATGAAAAATATATTAACGAAAACGAATCTAGTGAGATAAAAGATTAAGGATTCGTACTTTAATTTATCCAAGTTCAAAAATACTCCATAATAATCAATTGTGGAACAAAATTTAAGAATAAAGATCAAAACATGAATACAATCAAAGATAGTAACCATAATAGCCAACTTGGACAAAGAAAAGAAAATTTAATTTTTTCTATGAATAGTGTTGTATACGTGAATAGTAACTCCGACACGAAAAGGTGAAAATTCCACAAGAAAATCATACTTCGTGAATAGTACTTGTGAATAGTACCGTATTCATGAATGGTGTCGTATACGTGAATAGTGTCGTATACATGAATAGTAATCTCGACATTAAAAGGTAAAAATTTCACAACAAAATTCATACCAATATTTTGATATAATGATATTGAAAGAAATAATATCATTTACGAAGAAAATAATATCCCTTACCTCAAAAGCATAGTACTTCTAGCTGAAATATCGGATATAATGCTGAGGAAAACTTGTACTGAATATCAACTCTCAAAGTATTTAATTACTTATAAAATACGCTCAATATTATAGAGAGAGAAAACTTCAGATTCTGGTGTGATTTTTAATTCTAACTAAGCAACCTATTTATAGGAAAATGGCAGAACACCATAGTAGACCAACCTGCTACCGGTGGCTTCCTACGCATCCTTCTTTGAAAACTTAGCCCACCACTTTTGAAAAACATTTCAGCACATTTCACTAACAAATGACAAGAGTGGGGCCCACCCATTTTTTAATAAAAACATTTATGTCCAAAACTTCAATAATTCATAATAAATAGCCCTTTTATCAGAAAAATACGAATTCTATGTCCATTATATAGGAAATTTAATTCTCTACAACTTTGTAGAAGAAAGTTTTTCCAAATTCCAAATAGAAAATGTCCAAAATCTACATACGGATGATTTTTAATACCTCTATTTTGACAAAATACTGATAAAACACCTCAACATTAATTCCTTCATTTATATCCACATAAAATAAATATTTCCTTATCATATAAATCAATAATTAATTATTCACAAATAATATTACAGAATCACAATAATGACAACCAGGTTGTGTTAGGTTTGTAATATTCATGAACGCAATCAAATTGCATAAAATAAGCGAAAACGTGGAAAAATCAGAGTTTTAAATTTTATAAACCATATACCCGGATCATCCTTTATGCACAATTATTAATTAAACGAAAAATAAAGAACAAAAATCATACCCTTGAAGATTCGAGCATCCTCAAGTACAAGTTCACCTCCAATCCTTTTCGCATTCAACTTGAATCCACCGGGTTTGGTTCCTTCCTTTGATCAACGTTTGCCACCCAAGTGTTTGGCCTCTAGAGGTGATCCACCAAGGGAGAAGAAAAATTCAAGAAGATGGGTGTATGGAAAAACCCTAATTTTCCTATCTCTCATAGAAAGGAGCATACTCTCCAACAATTGGAATCACGTCTGTTGTGAAAAAGTCAACAACCCCTTACCCATAATAAGACTCCTCTTATTTATAGATGTGGGTAACCCTCCTTAACAATTAAGGAATTGAGTTTTATTTTAATTAATTAAAATCTTTTAATTAATTAGCCTCCTAATCTTATTAGGAATAAATGAGAGTACTTTTATTAATTAATTCCCAAACTCCTTTAGGAATTAAATAATAATAATAATAATAATAATAAGACTGCTCTTATTAATTTATATTTAATATTTCCAAAATATTAAATAATAAATATTAATCTATTTAATTTATTCTATCACCACAGATTAAATTAAATATAATCAACTTATTATTACGATTATGCCATTAACTTCTTAAATAATTATTCTTCATTTTATGGTGTGACCCTTTAGGTTCTCCATATTAAACCTAGTTGTGAATAAATCAATTAGAACAATTCTAATCTTATTTAAATAAATAAATTAAACTATTAATTTATTTAAATAAATAATATTTATTCTACAATAGGATAAGCCCTCCCTAGCGATTAACGACTTTCCGGATAATATAGATTTCAACATTAATCATAAAAGAACCTTTGAGTAAATAGTTACTGATCAATTCAATCATTCCTCTATACAATGTCCCAATTAAATATAAGACATGGAATTATTTATCAAGTCTTATTTTATTTAATTATATGTATTTCGATCCTTAAATGCACAACTCCAAATAATGCAAATTAGAAACTCCTTTCTAATTTCATTACTCGCCTTAACCAAGGACTCTTTGGGTTGTCATTTATCGAATCACATAAGACATTTCTCTTCTTTTACTAGAAGTGGTAGATTCTTTATTGATCATACATTATCTCCATGTACAACTTATTATACCCAAGCATACCCTTTGATATACCCTAAGGGTCTTAAGGAATAAGTCAAAGTATAACTCATCATACACAAGATACTATGATGATCTCAAGTCCAAGGATCACTTGTACTACTATCACTACATGAATTCCTATTGACAGGCAAGTAAAACTCCATTAGGTATTCCTTAGCGAGCCACGTTCAGTGAACTTATTCTCTAATAAGCATCTACATACATGCTTTAATGTCTCCACATAAATGATCATGAGATCAATCATCCTCATCCAATGAGAAAGCAACGTATGTACCAATCTATCCGGATTTACTAATCCCCAATTTAGTAATCCAACGATTGGGAACTATTTTAGTTTTAAGCTTTCTAAGAATTTAGATCTCATTAGAATGATCATCATCATTATTCTAAAAGCATTGCTTAAAAATATGGGTTTATCACATATTATAAAATAGCATCATGTAGACAATTAAAAGCCTTTAATAAATTAATACTTTTTATTAATAAATGAATAAGATTGTTACAAAGTATATGCTTTATCATCATACATGATTGACTTGTGTACATACTACTTTCAATCTCCCACTTGCACTAAAGCCAATCGTATAGTATCTCATACCCTTCTTCTCTAAGTGACGATTATCCTGCTGTTGGATAAGCTTTAATTAAAGGATATGTAATGTTGTTCTTGAGAGTCCGCTATCTTTATAATGATTTCCCATCTTTCAATGATTCTTATAATCAAATGAATGTGCCACAACACATGTTTAGATCCAAGATGAGACTTAGGAACTATTCCTAGTTCTCTAATGAACTTTTCATCCAAACAATCAACTTGCAGCTTCATTTATAGCTATATACTTTGTCTTTATCACTAAACCAACAACTCTTTGCTGTTTGGAACCTTTCCAATTCACTGCACAGTGATGTTCTCCAGAATATGACTGATCAACATCAGGTCTCGTATATTTCATTGCATACATTATAGTTACTCATGCGATCTCTCTTTTTGGAGTCTTTGGGGACTATTAAGAGAGATACACTCCATGGCTCATCAACATGAGATGTCTCTTGGAGTTTGCCATGCTAAACGACTTTAGCATCAAATGAATATATGTTCCTTGGGTTAAGCCGAACATCCTTTTAAATCTATCTATATAGATTTGTATCCCCAATTTAGATACTCTTCCCAAATCATTCTTAGAGGAATATTTCGATAACTTTATCTTTACTGATTGTAGCATTAGTATGTCATTCCTTATCCATAGTATATCAACATATAATATTAGGAATGTCACGGCGCTCCCACTGACCCTTGTGTACACACTAGGTTCATTCTTGTTTTTAATAAAGTCAAACTCTTTTGATTTGTTTCATCAAACCGAATGTTCCATTTTTGAGAAGCTTTCTTCAATTCATTTCTCTGAGTGTCTACAACTCTTACCTCATCGTATGTAACTGGTTCATCATCTTCTATGATGTGTACCTCATCATCATCATCTATGATGAATCCATACCTCCTAGGTATCTTCTTGGTGACTATTCCGTATTTGATTGATTTGTTGGTGTACAATAGGTCTATCTACAGGTTCCTCTTATTTGACTTATAGTGTTTTGTGGTTCTTGAACTCTTTAAGATGTATTATCCTCCCACTAGCCCCTTCAATGATAAACAACTTTATCTTAGAAGGCAGCGAGTTTCACAACAAACACATTTTACTAAGTAGGATTATAGAACATATACCCTAAACTTACTTTAGGATGTCCCACAAATCGACACTTGTCAAATCTTGTCCCAAACTTATCCCTTTGAAATCTTTTCACATAAGTTGGACAACCCCTTATCTTAACATACTTAAGATTAGGAATCCTCACTGTCCATAACTTTTATGGAGTCTTGGGGCCGAATTTTGAGGTTACCTTTTTTAAATAGAATATCGGACCATTTCTAGGGCATTATCCCAGAAGGTTACTGGAATGTCGGTAAAATCATTATGGACCGTACCATGTCCAATAAGGTACGAATTTTCCTTTCAGATACACCAATCAATTATTTTATATCAGCAGGCATCCATTGTGAGAAAACTATTTGAGATGATCTAGAAACTCATTGCATAAGTATTCCCTCCTTGATCCGATCAAAGAATCCTAATACTTTTCCAATTCGTTTCACTTCTAAATTCTTTGAACCTTTCAAATAATTCACACTTGTATTTCAGCAATTACACACATTCAACTCTTTGAATGATCATCTCCTTTTTCTTATACTAGTTTGTTCAATTTGCAAAATAATTTTTACATAAGTCAAGTATACAAAATCCATTAAGTAATATTCCAGTTCTATACAAAACATTATTATTATAAATAGAACAATAATTGTTCTAAATATAACACCAAAGATTTCATTGTCCAACAACAAAATGGAAATAATGTTTCTAACGAGAATTGGAATACAATAACAACTTATTGACTTAATAGATTTGCCCGTAGGCAATGCTAAACTATAAGTTTCTATAGCTAATGCAGCAACCTTTGCTTCATTTCCCACACATAGGATTACTTATCTTTGTTTAGCTTTTTACTTCTGCTTGGTCCCTTCATAAATCTATATTTATTATAACCAAAGTCGGTATCCAATACCCAAGTAGAACCTTAACTTAAAGAAAAATTAATTTTAAATCATGAACAAATTTGTATTTGTAACCAAAATTTCACTAAACTTCTTTGGTTAGCCTCTGCAAGATGCTTCTCGCAGTTTCTTTTCCAGTGTCCTGGCTTATTGCAGTGGAAGCAAACTCCTTTGCTATCCGTATCAGTTTTGTTCTTATTATCCTTTGTTTTTTCCTTTCTATTTACCTTCTTTGAATCGTTCTTCTTTTCAGAAGATTCTTTGGCCCCCTACCAGTAAGACTTGGTCTTTCTTGGTTGGAAAGTGACTCTCAACATTTTTCAACATGTTAAGCAAATTAGCAAAGCTGATATCTAGCTTGTTCATATAAAAAATTTACAACAATTGTGAAAGGAGTCCGGGAGTGAGTGCAAGATCAAATCTTGGCTCAACTCTCCATTCATGACAAAACCCATTGTCCTAATTGTTCAATCAAATTGATCATGTTAAGGACTTTTATTTGTACTGTAGTGTCATCGGTCATTCTAGATCGGAAGAGCTCCTTAGATAACTGATATCTATCAGTCCTACTTTCCTCACCATCAACTACTTTATGTGTAGGAATATAGTAAGAGCATCCATAGTTCCATGCTGACGCTGAAGCTCATTACTCATGGATGCGAGCATGATACATTGAGCCAACTGTGCATCATCTTTCCACTTTCTAAAAGTAGCAATCTCTTCCTCAGAGGCATTGTCTGCAACCATTGCATAGATAGGCGTATTAAGGACATAAGATAGTTTTTCAGCTATGAGAACTATTCTCAAATTCTGTAAATGAATTTGTAATTAACAACATTTTAACATACATTCTTTTATTAATTACCAAAATAAATTAGGTCTTGTTTTAAATTGGTATCTCCCACTATTTTTATCAAACTATATTACCCTCACTTATATAGTTCGGCAAAATCTAATTAAAGATTTGCTAGTGAGAATAAGGATCCCATTTCAAATGTATATAGCCTTGTGGTGACACAACAAACTATATATAAATAAATAGGTAGATAACTCTTGTCAATTACATCAATTATGCAACTCCTTGTATTTTACCTCTTTGATTATTTTGATCAAGTGGTGGCACATCTGAATCAAAATTATCCAAGTTAAGTCCAACCTAGCACTCCATATATTCAAAAAAGAAAAATATTGTCTTTGTGCTGACACAACAAAACAATATTGTTCAATTTTCTTTATAAGCATCAAATGTGATAAATTAACATCTTAAATACTTAATACTTGCCTTGTGGTGACACAACAAACTTATATTAAATATTTAATACTCTATTAATTTTATCATGCTAGAAGGCGACGTTCGATATTCCAAATATCTTTGAACGCTTAAGACTTAATATAAAAAATTTGAGGGGTTTGTTATTAATTTGTCTCATCTTGTTTAGCGCGCATGCACACATATATATATATATAAAATACGCGTCATATTAATTAACATGCGAAGCATGTTTTCATAATATATAATATATATATAGTATAAGCATGCACATATAGAATACTATATTCTACTCGGATTGATTATGGACTTTTATTCTAGTTTGATTCACTAGAGCCACCAAGTGAACTAGAAGGTCAAACCCTAGGTGCAAGAATTAATATTTAAATATAACTATTACATTTAAACACGGGCTCCATTACAAACAAGTCTTCAAGCGCTCCTTGTTCCTTGATCTCCAATTTTTCAAAATTAATTCTAACTATTCCTATTACAAAACTATTTAAAATAAATAGAAACCTTGATCGTGATCGAGGGAAGTACATAGGAGGGAGATAGAATTTACATTAAGAAAAAATTAGAGTAGACGAGGTACGCAGACCCCATTTAATAAAACCCATACATTCATGCATCCAACTAAAATAAAATCCAATCACATTGGTCAATAGTCCATAATCAATCCCATTTATTATCATACACATCACCATATGCATTAATAAATAACATTCATCTCATGAATAATAAATATTTAATATATATATTGATATCATTTAATGGGCAAATTTAGTTAGTATAAAATCTAATTTTGAATCAAAATAAACCCCTTTATTTTAATTCAAATTTAAATTAAAATAAAACACTTTTATTTTAATTTATCCTATTTTGAATAAAATAAACTATTTTATTTTAATCAAAATCTTTAATCAAAATAAACTCCTTTATTTTAATTAATTATGGAATCCAATTCCATGTAAAAAAAATAACTTATTTATTAAAGGAAACACGAATTCTCTTTCCTATTCACAAATAAACTCTTTTATTTTGAATAATATAAAATCTTATTTCATATCTAAATAAACTCCTTTATTTTAATCCAAATTTAAATTAAAATATAATACTTTTATTTAAGGAAATTAGGATTCTCTTTCCTATTCACAAATAAACTCCTTTATTTTAGAAAATATGGAATCCAATTTCAACTCTAATTAGTTATCATGAAATCCAATTCCAACTCTAATTAGTTAGCATGAAATTCTAATTTTAAAATTAAAATAAACTTTTTATTTTAAATATAAAATAATTAAGAACATAATATATATATATATATATAAAATTCGTAAATCTTATAATATATATATATATATATATATATATATATATATATATATATATATATATATATATTAACAAGATATCACCTTTTAATAGGAATCACCATCCAGATTCAATTGCCACGTTAATATCTCTTAACTTTTAAAAAGATTGACAAGTTCTGTAACTTAGTGATTCACGGTTATTAGTCATCCACATGATTAGTATATATAATAACCGAAGCATGGTCTACTTTTATGAATCATTTACACGGATTCAGCGCAACAGGCTTTCAGAATTCCGTTTTTTTAAAAAAATTTTATACAATAAAATTATGCCTAATTAAATTATTCTAAACACATATTAATATACATATTAAATTTGACAATTAATAATTCGTATAAAGATTTGGCTCTGATAGCGCTGTTAGGTTTGTAATATTCATGAACGCAATCAAATTACACAAAATAAGCGAAAACGTGTAAAAATCAGAGTTTAAAATTTTACAAACCATATACCCGGATCACCCTTTATGCACAATTATTAATTAAACGAAAAGATAATGAACAAAAATCATACCCTTGAAGATTCAAGCTTCCTCATGTACGAGTTCACCTCCAAATCCTTTTGCGTCCAACTTGAATCCACCTGGTTTGGTTCCTTCCTTTGATCAACGTTAGCCACCCAAGTGTTTGGCCTCTAGAGGTGATCCACCAAGAAAGAATAAAGATTCAAGAAGATGTGTGTTTGGCTAAACCCTAGTTTTCTATCTCTATAGAAAAAAGTGTACTCTCCCAACTATTGGAATTACGTATTCTATGAATACGTCAACAACCACCTCACCCATAATAAGATTCCTCTTATTTATAGATGTAGGCAACCCTCCTTAACAATTAAGGAATTCGGCTTTATTTTAATTAATTAAACTCTTTTAATTAATTAGGCTCCTAATCTTATTAGGAATAATTAATTAAACTCTTTTAATTAATTAACCTCATAATCTTATTAGGATATATGAGAGTACTTTTATTAATTAATTCCCAAACTCCTTTAGGAATTAAATAATAATAATAGTAATAATAATAATAATAATAATAATAATAATAATAATAATAATAATAATAATAATAATAATAATAATAATAAGACTCCTCTTATTAATTTATATTTAATATTTCTAAAATATTAAATAATAAATATTAATCTATTTAATTTATTCTATCACCATAGATTAAATTAAATATACTTAACTTATTATTACAATTATGCCATTTACTTCTTAAATAATTATTCTTCCTTTTATGGTGTGACCCTTTAGGTTCTCCATATTAAACCGGTTGTGAATAAATCAATTAGAACAATTCTAATCTTATTTAAATAAATAAATTAAAATATTTATTTATTTATTTAAATAAATAATATTTATTCTACAATAGGGATAAGCCTCCCTAGCGATCAACGACTTTTCAGATAATATAGATTTTAACATTAATCATAAAAGAACCTTTGAGTAAATAGTTACCGTACAATTCAATCCTTCCACCATACAATGTCCCAATTAAATATAAGACATGAAATTACTGTCAAGTCTTATTTTATTTAATTATATGTATTTCGACTTTTAAATGCACAACCCCAAATAATGCAAATTAGAAACTCCTTTCTAATTTCATTCTGCCTTGGCCAAGGACTACTGGGTTGTCATTTATTGAATCACATAGGACATTTCTCTTCTTTTACTAGAAGTGGTAGATTCTTTATTGATCATATATTATCTCCATGTACAACTTATTATACCCAAGCATACCCTTTGATATACCCTAAGGGTCTTAATGAATAAGTCAAAGTATAACTCATCATACACAAGATACTATGATGATCTCAAGTCCAAGGATCACTTGTACTACTATCACTACATGAATTCCTATTGACAGGGAAGTAAAAATTCATTAGGTATTCCTTAGCGAACCACGTTCAGTGAACTTATTCTCTAATAAGCATCTACATACATGCTTTAATGTCTCCACATAAATGATCATGAGATCAATCATCCTCATCCAATGAGCAAGCAACGTATGTACCAATCTATCCGGATTTACTAATCCCCAATTTAGTAATCCAACGATTGGGAACTATTTTAGTTTTAAGCTTTCTAAGAATTTAGATCTCATTAGAATGATCATCATCATTATTCTAAAAGCATTGCTTAAAACTATGGGTTTATCACATATTATAAAATAGAATCATGTAGATAATTAAAAGCCTTTAATAAATAAATACTTTTTATTAATAAATGAATAAGATTGTTACAAAGTATATGCTTTATCATCAAACATGATTGGCACTTAACTCCAATTTTCTAGATTTTGCAACTTTTGGCACATTTACTTCAAATCTTCATAACTTCTTCGTCCGTTATCGGAATTAGTCCGTTTTCGAGGCTATGGAAAGCTTGTAACATGCTCTATAAAACACCCATGATTTCATAATTTTTCAGATTTTTTAATTATTCTGAAATTTGGCTCCAAAGTACCCCAAGACTAAGTTTTTACTAACAACGATACGTGAAAAACGTTATGAACACGCGACATACTTGACGGTAAAACGAGTCTATAGGCCACAGTTCCTACTCAATCGAGGATTTCAAATGGGCCAATTAAATTGAGGGTTGAGATAACGCCTTCTTGAACCTTCTTCTTCACATTCATCAGATTTGGGTGTGTAGCTTGAGCGACTTTAACTTTATCGATTAAAGTCGATTCTATTCGTATATTCGTTATCTTCACGTGGGTCTCTAGAGTCTTTAACTCTATCTTCATCATTTGTAAGTTATACGAAATGAGTTTTTGTGTTAACAACATCGCTTTTCTCAAACGATATCGATCTTCTACTCAACGCGTCAGCTACCACGTTCGCTCTTCCACGATGATATTGAATGGTATAGTCGTAATCTTCAACAGCTCGAGCCAACGTCTTTGGCGCATAATACATTCATTCTAGGTGAAGAAATATTTAAGGGTTTTAGAAATGGGTTTTGTACTGGGGTCAATACAAAATTCGATTTCACGCTCTTAGGTAGGCCAAGAAGTCTTCAGGAATACGTCAGGAAATTTATTAACGATAGAAAAAAAAATTGTGACTCTCATCCCAAGACTTGGATAGTATGTCATATTGATACTTATTAACTTGCCACCGTTATTCACGGCTTCCCCTACAGAAAGTCTGGCTTTGGTGCATTCCACACAAGGAAGTCAACAACGAAAGGATCAGGGCTCTTTACTTATGTCTTGATATGACAATGATTGACTTTAGTGGTTTGGTTACTTGAATTCGCATAACAGGTTGGTTAGGAATATGAAAGCTAACAACCTTATGAAAAGCATGATGAGTAGTTAACCAATCGATTTCTAAAATTATATCAAAGGCAAGTATTTTCAAAGAGATAAGATCGACAGGTAACATGAAAGTATCAATTTGAATCAAACAAGACTTATAAATAGTGGAGGTAACGAAGGTTTCTACTAACGAAGTTTCAACCAATAAGTCAAAGTCTAACTTCTCTATGGTCAAATTTAAACGTTGAGCGCAAGCAAGAGAGATAAAAGAATGGGTAGAACTGGTATCTAATAAGGTATAGACTTCACAATAATTTATAATCAACTAACCCGTGCTAACTTCGTTCGGGTTACTCGCTTTTTGAGAAGTCACAAAAAACGCTCTTCCCAGAAATCATTGACTTTGTTTTGTCCGTAGACGGCCTTTGGTGCCACCGTCCCAAATTGGACTTGACTTTGGTGCATGACAAAATCGGGCTAGGTGACCTTCTTTTCCACAATTGTAACATGCTTTGGATCGCATCGTGCGACTTGGTGATATGTCCCTCCCTCCGCATTTGAAGCATACAATTGGTGGTCGTTCTCCTTCCTTGAAAAAACGGTGTTTGGTGCTGCTTGTCTTTCCATCGTTGTTGAACCTTCTCTCTTAAAATTTCCACTCCTATTATCTTGGCCATGATTACCACCAAAGTGGTTACCATTCTTGGCATGATAATTTCCCCCACGATGGTTATCATTGTTCCGATGGCCGTTGCCACCGGTACGATTATTATCATGTTGTTGGTCGTTACCTTTTGGTTGGGCTGACTCAACGGTCTCATGTGCTTCATTGCTTATCTCAAAATTTTTAGATGCCATTTTTAAACATTGTCACAAGACAAGGGTTAATTGACATATCACATATTATCCCTATACTCTGACCGACCAATTAAATACCAAATAAACTTAGGTAGGTCATACTAGCGAAGGAATTCCCCGTCTCTCCCCTCCTAGTTCTTGTCTCATATCTCAGCCAGGGATCATATCCCTAAGCTTTGATACCAACAGTGACTCCCCCAAAATAGGTATACATCACCCATCTTGAGTCGCCAGATACATTGTACATAAATTCAAATACAACTTAATTATACAACAGTCGTGTAAAATACGACAAAACATAGCTGAGAGTTTAAACAAGAATATTGTCATCTAGACAATATCCACACTCAATGGTGTCCTCATTACAATTATTATCACATTATTCCGTAGAATAGTGAGGACTACTAAAGCCATTTATCCTGGACCATCACTCCATTCCCCGACTTGTCCCAACTATATTCTCATTTCCTGAAGAGATCAATGAATATTATGACTAAGATAATGCAGAATAAATTATCACTAGTCTTCAACAATGTTAAACTGATAAAATACAATAGACATCAAGTTTAACTGCAGCGAAATAAGCAATCCATTAAGAGTAGTAGAGCATGATATCTACTATCTTCTATGATTTAAAATGTTTTCATCAATTTTTATCATTTGAGACTCAAATTTTAATAAATAAACACATCATCGAATCATCCCTGCACTATGGGCCAAGGATATTCATTAAATCATCAATGGTCATGACTATACCGAATAATCCCTGGTCATAATCATACCAAAAACTGTCCATCAATGCACTTCACAAATACCGAGGACTTTTACCACATCATTTATAACATTACAAGTCATGATTATACCGAATGATCCTTGGTCATAATCATACCGAGTCCATCTATGCACGTAAGCCAAAGATGACCTTCATCACAATATAAGCATGAGGATGATGACAATGACATAATAATTCAATAAAACAAGTTCAAGAATAAATTTTAAAGATTTATAAGTTAATTTATCCTAAAATCAATTACATCCAAATTGTCAACATGATACTGCTTTGTGGAGTAAAATTCAAGAATAATATTTATGTACCAAAAATAATTTGGACAGAAAAGAAATATATTTTTCGGGTAAATAGTACCCCGTGAATAGTACCCTATGAATAGTACTTCGGGAATAGTACCTCGTGAATAGTACATCGACATGAAAAGTACTCCAAATACCTAACTGAATAATATTCGGGTGAATAGTAATTTAGGTGAATAGTAACCCGTGAATAGTAACTCGTAAATAGTACTCTGACACGAAAAGTGCCCCGAATACCTGAGTGAATAATACTAGAGTGAATAGTAACTGGGTGAATAGTAACTCGTAAAAGAAAAATACCAAAGAAAATGATATTTCATGACGAGTACAAAAGAAATGATATCTCAGACGAGTATAATAGAATATACAAAACTGCAAATGGATTTTCACCCACCATGCGGTAATCCACGTAGACAGATCATTTCCACAATTTAATAAAGAATGAATACGAAGGATCATTCCCCATGCATGCGAAAATCCACATAGACAGATTATTCTAACAGAATAATAAAGAATGGAATAACAGAAGAATTCACCATGCATGCGGTAGTCCGCGTAGACAGGTTATTCCAATAGAATAATAAAGAATAGAATAATAGCAGAATTCACTAGGCATGCGATAGATCGCATAGACAGGTTATTCCAATAGAATAATAAAGAATGGAACTAGGTCATGCATAATCCGCACAGATAGAATATTCTAACAGAATAATAAAGAACGGAACCAGGTCATGCGTAATTCGTACAAACAGGATATTCCAACAGAATAATAAAGAATGGAACCAGGTCATGCGTAATCCGTACAGACAGGATATTCCAACAAAATAATAAAGAATGGAATAACAATAGAATTCACCAGGCATGCGATAGACCGCACATACAAGTTATTCTAATAGAATAATAAAGTATGAAATAACAGAAGAATTTCACCATGTATGCGGTACTTCGCATAGACAGGTTATTCCAATATAATAATAAAGAATAGAATAACAGCTCTTACGAGTATTTAAAGAAAATAATTCTCTTCATGAATACGAAAGAAACAATACCCCTTACCTCAAAAGAAGACTGGATACTGGAATAGTGAGGTAGCAGACTTCTCTTCTTCTTTCTCTCTATAATTTCTCTCTATAATAATTGCTCTATAGCTTTAGTGAATTGGTGAAAAATAATGAAGGAATGAGCTTCTATTTATAGGAAAATATAGTTTCGATAATTGCACGTTTTGGGGCTCGAAATATTACAGTATAATACCTTCCTGTTTTTCTTCATTTTTAATTTAGTCCTGCAAGTATTATCAAACTTGCACCACCTCCCCTAATAGTAAATCATGTAAATCAATAGTTCTAAACATGTGAAAATACAATTTATAGTATAGTACATTCATCTATACCTACATTTTTAACTTAGTCATGCAAGTATTATCAATCTTGAACCACCTCCCCTAATAGTACAAGAATGTAAATCAATAGTACACATGTGAACAAATAGTTATAATCATGTGAATTAATAGCAATTAATTGCTCATTTATCCGGTTAATTACCGATTGATCAATATAACCTCCAGACATCAATAAATGTCGATTTTCACTAACATTAATAATTCCAACGCAATGGAACTATCAATTTCATCTTTAATCAACACGAACTTATTCATCATTAATATTATAACTCTCAATATTTAACAACCAGGTCATTCCCAGGAAAGAGGGGGCTTTCCGATAAGGATTTCTTCTTATTGGCGCACAATTAGATGACCAAACCTCTCCATGACAGAACTTCTAGACATTGTCAATATTGCAAATAATAATATGAATAACTTTGTCGTCTCAATTATTGATTTAATAATATAACATATTATATAGATGATATTGAATCAATAATATGAGAGATATGATGCAACAATTATTGTAGCAATAATTGAGTATAATTGAGTGACTTCTTACGTAAGCATCAATAATCAATATTGTGTGCTACTATGCAACCACGCGTATTACTTTACTTTCACTACCGAGTAGTTCAACAGTTTTAACGGTAACACTTCCTCTGTTATTTTTATAAAATGATAATTCTATCATTTTCTTACTACGACAATACTTCTGTTGTGGGGTCCACCAATGATTGTGTCATCGTACGAATATTCCCTGTTAAAACGAATATTCCCCGACCAATCGAATATTATATAACAACTTGCTTACTATGCAAAATTTATAAATATTACCCACAACTATAACATTATATCAAATCCACACCTTAATATTCAAAAAAATATTTCAAGAAATTTAAATCTTTATTCATAAAATCTAGGGTCTCACACTTACAATCTTATTTATGTACATACGAGAAAGACGTTCAAGTGAATAAGTTTCTTGTATAGGTAAGAAATGAGCAGACTTAGTCAATCTATCAACAATGACCCAAAATATGCTCCCACTTCCATTTTGGAATTTCAAGTGGTTGCAATGGACCTTTCAGCACTTGATGTTCCGCCTTGACACGTTGACAAGTTAAACACCTTGAGATAAACTCTGATATCTCTCTCTTCATATTGATCCACCAAAATGTATGTCAAAGATCATGAAACATTTTGGTACTCCCAGGATAGATTGCAAATGGTGTGTTGTGCGCCTCCATCATGATTTTATACTTTAAGTCAGAGTCGTTAGGAACACAAAGTTTGGAGTTGACTCAAAGTATTCCTTCTTCATCGATTCTTGTTTCCGGAATAGCACCTTCTTGTACTTTCTTCCTCATACGCATCAGCTCCAGGTCTGTAGCTTGAGAAGCTTTAACTTTATCGATTAAAGTCAGTTCTACTCGTATATTTGCCATCATCACATGGGTCCCTGGAATCTTTAACTCTATCTCCATTCTTTGCAAGTCATACAAAATGGGCCTTTGCGTTGACAATATAGTACTCGTACCCGCATATGATCTTCTACTCAATGCGTCAGCTACTCCGTTCGCTTTTCCAGGATGGTATTGAAATGTATGATCATAATCTTTCAACAGCTCAAGTCAACGTCGTTGCCGCATGTTGAGCTCCTTTTGGGTGAAAAATATTTGAGGCTTTTATGATCTGTATAGATCTCCACTTTCTCCCCATACAGGTAATACCTCCAGATTTTAAGTGCGAAAACGATAGCTGCCAACTCTATATCATGAGTAGGATAATTCCTCTCATATTCTTTGAGTTATCGTGAGGCATAGGCTATGACTTTCCCATATTTCATGAGAACACATCCTAACCCTCTGCCTGAAGCATCACTGTAGATGACAAATCCCTCTGAACTAGATGGTATTGTCAGAACAGGTGCTGAAATGATCCTCCTCTTGAGTTCTTAAAAACTCTTCTCATATTTCTCACTCCAACCTATTTTTTTATCTTTTCGAGTCAGCTGAGTTAATGGAGTAGCAATTCGAGAAAATGCTTCCACGAATCTCCGATAATAACCAGCTAAGCTCAAAAAGCTATGTACTTCGGTCACTAACTTAGGTTTCTCCCAGCTTTGTATTGCTTCAATCTTTGCTGGGTCAACAGGTATTCCGTGATTTGATATCACGTGCCCAAGGAATGCTACTTCCTCAATCCAGAACTCGTATTTCTTCAACTTGACATATAACTTGTTTTCACGAAGCTTTTGGAGTATCAGCCTCAAGTGTTGCTCATGATCTTCACGGCTTTTGGAGTATATGAGGATGTAATCAATAAAGACGACCACAAAATGATCCAAATATTCCTTGAATACTCGGTTCATTATATCCATCAAGGCAACAGGAGCATTAGTCAATCCAAAAGACATGACTAGGAATTCGTAATGCCCGTACCGAGTTCTGAAAGCAGTCTTTGGAATGTCATCTGTTTTAATCTTTAATTGATGATATCCGGAATGAAGATCGATCTTTGAAAAGAATTTGGCACCTTGAAACTGGTCAAAAAGGTCATCAATGCGAGGCAACGGGTACATATTTTTGATGGTGACATGATTCAACTCCTGATAGTCAATACAAAGTCGCATACTTCCATTTTTCTTCTTCATAAATAGAACAGGAGCACCCCAAGGGGACGTACTGGGATGAATGAAACCTATATCTAACAATTCCTGTAGTTGGGTTTTTAACTCCTGAAGTTCAATAGGAGCCATTCAATATGGGCTTTGGAAATGGGTTTTGTACCAGGTTCAAGGTCAATACCAAACTCGATTTCATGCTCCGGGGGAAGGCCAGGAAGTTCTTCAGGGAATACGTCAGGAAATTTATTAACAATAGAAATATCATTCAAATCTGACGTATTTTTGTTTAAATCCGTGACATGGGATAAGAAAGCTTGACATCCGCTTTTCAATAAACGAATAGCTTTATGGTTTGATAAGACAGTGATTGACTTTAGTGGTTTAGTTGCTTGAATTTGCATAATAGGTTGGTTAGGAATATGAAAACTAACAACCTTACGAAAACAATCAATTTTAGCATGATGAGTGGTCAACCAATCAATCCCTAAAATTACAACAAATGCAAGTATTTTCAAAGAGATAAGATCGATAGGTAACGTGCGGTTACCAATTTGAATCAAACAAGACTTATAAACAGTGGATGTAATGAAGGTTTCTCCCAACGGAGTTTCAACAGATAAGTCAAAGTCTAATTTTTCTGGAGTTAAATTTAAACGTTGAGCGCGAGTAAGAGAAATAAAAGAATGGGTAGAACCAGTATCAAATAAGGTATAGACTTTGCTAGAGTTTATGATTAGCTTACCCGTGATCACATCATTTGGATTCCTTGCTTTTTGGGAGTTTACGACAAACGCTCTCCCTTGAACTACCGGTTTTGTCTTGTCTGGGACGGTCTTTGATGCCTCTATCCCAGCTAGACTTTTAATAAACTAAAGTCATTCGTTTATTGAAGAACGGATCTCAAGCTTTCTTAGCCCATGTCATGGACTTGAACAAAAACACGTTAGATTTGAATAATTTCTATTGTTAGTGAATTTCCTGACGTATTTCCTGAAGAACTTCCCGGTCTACCCCCAGAACATGAAGTTGAATTCTTTATTGACCTTAAACCTAGTACAAAATCGATTTCTAAAACCCCATATCGAATAGCTCCTATTAAACTTCAGGAGTTAAAGGTCCAACTACAGGAGTAGTTGGACATCGGTTTCATTCGTCCTAGTACATCTTCTTGGGGTGCTCCTGTTTTATTAAATAAAGAAGAAGAAAGGGAGTATGCGACTTTATTATTGACTAAAGAATTAAACCATGTCACCATCAAGAATAGGTATCTGCTACCTCGCATTGATGACCTGTTCGACCAGTTTCAAGGAGCATAATTTTTTTCAAAGATCGATCTTCGTTTTGGATATCATCAACTGAAGATTAAAACTGAGGATATTCCGAAGACTGCCTTCAGAACTCGGTACGGGCATTATAAATTCTTAGTCATGTTTTTTGGATTGACTAATGCTCCTTCTACTTTCATGGATATGATGAACCGTGTGTTCAAGGAATATTTGGATCAGTTCGTTATTGTCTTTATTGATGACATCCTCATCTATTCCAAAAGCCATGAAGATCATGAGCACCATTTGAAGTTGGAACTTCAAAGGCTTCGTGATAACAAGCTATATGTCGAGCTGAAGAAATGCGAGTTATGGCTTGAGGAAGTAGCATTCCTTGGGCACGTGGTGTCAAAACATAGAGTATCTGTTGACCCGACGAAGATTGAAGCAATATAAAGTTGGGAGCAACCGAAGTTGGTGACCGAAGTATGTAGCTTTCTGGGCTTAGCTGGTTATTATTGGAGATTCGTGGAAGGATTTTTTTGAATCGCTACGCCATTAACTCATCTGACTCGGAAAGATACAAAATTTGTATGGAGCGAGGAATGCGAGAAGAGTTTTTAAGAGCTCAAGAGGAGACTCATTTTGGCACCTATTCTTACAATACCATCTGGTTCGGATGGATTTGTTATCTACAGCGATGCTTCAGGAAAAGGATTAAGATGTGTTCTCATGCAACATGGGAAAGTCATAGCCTATGCCTCGCGACAACTCAAAGAATATGAGAGGAATTATCCTACTCATGATCTAGAGTTAGCGGCCCGATCGTTCAGCGTTGAAAATCTGGAGACACTACCTGTATGGGGAGAAAGTGGAGATTTATACGGATCATAAAAGTCTCAAATATTTCTTCACCCAAAAGGAACTGAACATGCGGCAACGATGTTGGCTCGAGCTGTTGAAAGATTATGACCATACCATTCAATATCATATTGGAAAAGCAAACGTGGTAGCTGACGCATTGAGTAAAAGATCGTATGCGGGTACGAGTGCGATGTTGTTAACACAAAAACCCATTTTGTACGACTTACAAAGGATGGAGATAGAGTTAAAGTGTAATAACCCAATATTTTCAATAAGAAATTTTGTGATTTAATTTTATATATATATATATATATATATATATATATATAAAGGTGGGAATATGTGCAAAGTAAAGTGTATGTATCAATGTGATAAATAAAAA
Source organism: Panax ginseng (assembly GCA_020205605.1). Taxonomy (NCBI): domain Eukaryota; kingdom Viridiplantae; phylum Streptophyta; class Magnoliopsida; order Apiales; family Araliaceae; genus Panax; species Panax ginseng. The sequence continues at coordinate 121,979,777 of CM035132.1, read as the reverse complement.
TATTAATTAGATGTAAATAATTTCTTTTAAACTTATTGATCATTATAGATTATATTCTTATAATAAATTAATTTTGTAATAAAAATATTTATTATTTATTTTCCATGAAAATATGATTATGGTATACATGATATGATTATTAGGATTATTATGATATATATTTTATTATATTGGTTAGGTTAATTATTTTAACTTAATTAATGATGGTATGTATGAAGGTTATGTCAGATATGAATTCAAAACCCTAAGTTTGGATTTTGAATAAGGAATGAGAATAATAATATAATATTATTTATATTTCAGTAATAAAAATATCCCTGATATGTGTGTAATGTTAATTTGTAGATCAGTTATAGTAAAACAGTACAAACCCTAGCATTACTGATAAACTATGGTACAGAAGTCAATTATGACTGTAAAATTTGTTAAGTTGTGTGTTATGTAATTAATGACCATTATTATGTTTATTGTTAATTAGGTAAACCTTAAATACTAAATTAGAATCCTAATTGCTAAGTTATAAACCCTAAGTATTAATTTAGCAAGGTTAATGGTAATTAATATATTATAATGGCTAATTTACAAAACCTAGGTGATTAGGAAACCTAGTGTAATTAGGGAACCTTAATCAATATTTTAGAAACTAAATGCCCTTAATACACAATCCTAGAAATTAAGCTTATAAAACTTAGGGTTAAACCCTAAGGGTCAAAACCTAATGGTTGTGAGAAGTTACCAAGTTGCCATTTACTTTATAAGTAAAATGACCAAACTACCCTTTTGATTACTTTAATAAGGTGGAGTGTAGATCTAGCCCTAGTAAGGAGTTGGTGACCAACTCTAGCTAGCCACATGGTCTAGTAAGCAACTTTAATCATCTAACTTGCTAGATTAAATACATTACATCATGAATTAAAAGCATACAAGCAAGCAAAGTAAGTTACTTTACTTCTCAACCTATCCAAGTCTTCTCTCACTCTCTCATCCGAAAATTTTGAGTGGTAGTGAGTTAGAAACAAAGTTCAGAACACTTCATAGCTTGCCCAGGATCAGAATCAAAAGTCGGATTCAAGGATCAAAGCTAAAAAGGTATATAAACCCTAAAACTTAGAAATTTATGTGATTCATGTTATTTGTTGTTGTTTATTGTTTAAAGTTATGTTAGAAGGTGTCATTTAGTGATCTGGGTTGTTATAACTCAAATCCATAACACATAGATGCTCGAAATTGATGATTTTAGAAATCTGGAAAAAGTTTAAAATTGTGGTCTAACAATGAATGTCAGAGCCTCTAGATCGTTTTGTGTTAAGTGATATGTGTGTTTTATGTTATGGATATGTTCTTTGTCATATGGACTATGATCTGGAACTGGAAACAAGGCCAGATCATGTCTAGAACTCAAGATATGAGTGGTCAAAGTGAGTTGACCAATCAGGAAAAACTGAGTTTCTGGGCAACCCAGAAACCCAGAATTTCTGACAGCCACTTTTGAAGCTCTAAATCTTTTTGTTGTTTGTTAGTGTGGCCAAGTTGTTGTTTTCATGTTGTAGTCTGACATGAGGACTACACCATCAAATCTTTAGATCACCTAGAAAGTGCATAGAATCAAACTTATAAAGGGTCAAAGTAGCGTTGACCAACTGCCTAGAACGAAATCTGGAAAACCCAGAAATCGTGAAGAACAGGCGTCCTGACAAGGTTTTACCAGGCATTATGTGTCATATGTGATGTTGTTTTACTGATTTGGTGTTATGTAATTGTTCCTTGTCATTCGTACTACAAGTATGGATCAAGAAAACACTTAAGTGATGAACAGAACCTAGAGAAAATCGAGCGTTAAAGTGATACTATGAACTGCCTGGGTTTCTGGGTTACCCAGAAAACCCAGAACAGCTCTGACATGATTTTCAATGGCTTAGATCTCCTTGTTGCTATGTTGTTTAACCATGTAACTTGATTTTAATTATAGTACTACACTTATACTACATTATTGATATCATTAGCTGCTCAGAAAACATTAGGAGCATAGATTAAATTGCGGTCACACTTGGTACCTTAGTGACTGGCCAAGAATGTTCTGACAGGCTCAAGAAGATGAAGAACACCTATAGCAACGGTTCTGTCACTATAGGCAGTCTTTAGTGACAGTTCCTTTATAAAATTAATTATTTTATTTAAATAATTAGAAAAAAATAGTTTTTAATTATTAAAATACAAAATAAATTCTTAAAAATTATTTTAAAGTCTAAAAATAGGTTTTAATTATTTTGAATGTATTTCATTAATATTTATTATTTTGGAATATTAATGATATTTAATTTATTTAATTATAATATTAAATAAATTACTTAAAATGATTTTAATACTTGAAAAATAATTTAAAATTATATTATGTTATAAGAAAATATTTTAAGTTATTTTTAATATTTTGTGATGAATTTCATTAATTAAATAATATTAATGATATTTAAGTTACAAAATATAACTTTTAATATTTTGTTATGAAAATATTAATTATTTAATATTAATGATATTAATTTAACATTAATGATATTAAATTTATTTAATAATTATATTAAATAAATAGTTTAAAAATGGTTTTATTATTTAAAAATGATATAAATCAATTAAAAATATTTTAAGTTATAATTAATGACTTTTAATATTTGGATAAATAATACATTGATATTTTAATATTAATGATAATAGAATTATTTGATATTTAAATCATTTTATAATGATTACGGTGTTTGAAAATTCATGATAAATTATAATAATTATTTGAAAATTATTATAAGGCTATGAAAAATAATATGATTGATACTTAGGTTCTCCAGAATAATATTAAGGGTATTGAATAGAGTTTTAAACTCGGTAAGTACCCGAATCTGTAGTCAATCAGCAAACGTGTCTTTGAAATTGATACGGACTTAGATAGTTTGACGGTATGTGTGTTTATTTGTGATTTAATGATTGTGAAATATGTGTGTCAATGTGATTAGGTTATGTGCTGACTACAATAAGCAGTACTATGTGTTACGATATGTGATTCTAATCGATAGAATGATCTTATTAATGATAGGTCATGATATAAAAGATATAACTAAGTTGCGTATTATAAGCAGCAGACCAGGCAAGTATCCTACCTTTGCATTTCCTTTATGAAATGGACAAAAGTAAGAGAGTTTCAGAATTATATGATTATTGTACTAGATTATTAACCCTATTGTTATATATGTTATATCCGATTATTGATTATCAACATGGTACTATATGGTAATTCAGATATATATATTATGTTCGTTAGTTTCTAAATATTGTTATTCAAGTGTCCCCACTTGGATAATCATTGTATTTAATCACATGTTGATATATATATATATATATATATATATATATATATATATATTTGTCTCTTCCAAGTTTAACTCTTCCATTAATCCCAGTATGTATATGATAACAAAGAGTCGTCTAAGCTACCAGCTAGACACATATTTAGAAATATCGTTGAATATGATAAAGCCTTTTTGTATCCAATCAAATTATTTTGGTTCCGATTCCAGACTAAGTATGAACATCCCGAACATGGGAAAACTTTTATGCGCCCAAGGCGGACAGAGTGAACGATAATATCGTTCTTGCATGTAGTATTGATCAATACAAGGCACATTGGGCAGATTACCCTCGTGTCCGTAAGTTATGACGAAATGCGGATGAAGTTCTGTTAAACTTTAGCGAAAATGAAAAATAATGTTCATAGTATGTCACCTTAACCCTATTTATAGTCAGTACGTAGTTTTAAAAATTTGATAGAGAGTTGTTATATTATTATTATCGGTCCAGATTACTTCACAACTTTTGATTTATTGTAGAAGGGTAGTACAAAGAAAACATTTAATCCTTTCAGCTAATATTTATAATTGTTATTACTTGCTGAGCACTCAAATGCTCATCCTTGCTTAATTTAAATGTTTTCAGTTAAGTATGATCGGCGAGAGGGCTCTGCCAAGAACAAAGGGAAAGGAAAGCTACCCGAATAAGTTTGTGCTATATTATGTAATAGCTAGACTTAAATAAGATGATTATATTTATTATCTATCATGTAATGAAATATTTTACGGTCGCGTACCTGGGATTTAAAAAACTCTGATATGTAAATTAAGTTAGATATTTATGACAATATTATTATTATTTCCGCTCATAGAAATGGTATCATAATGCACTGAGTTCGGGTTTCAAGTATCTGAATTTGGGGGCGTTACAAAAAGGCTCCAAGTACCCACGTGATGATATCAAACATATGAGTAAAACCAACTTTAATCGATAAAGTTAAAGTTGCTCAAGCCACAGACCCAAAGTTGATGCGTATGAAGAAGAAAGTACAAGAAGGTTTTATTCTAGAAGCAAAATGCAATGAAAAAGGAATACTTTGAGTCAACTCCAGACTTTGCATTCCTAACGATTCTAACTTGAAGCATAGAATTATGATGGAGGCACACAACACACTGTTTGCAATCCATCCTGGGAGTACCAAAATGTATCATGATCTTCGACATATATTTTGGTGGAACAATATGAAGAGAGAGATCGCGAGTTTATCTCGAGGTGTTTAACTTGTCAACGTGTAAAGGTGGAGCATCAAGTGCCAAAGGGTCCATTGCAACCACTTGAGATTCTTGAAATGGAAGTGGGAACACATTACCATGGATTTCGTTACGGGTCTTCCCAAGGTTTCTCAAGGCATAGATGCAATTTGGGTTATTGTTGATAGATTAACCAAGTCTGCTCATTTTTTGCCGATACGGGAGACTTATTCCCTGGAACTTCTCACTCGTATGTACGTGAATGAGATTGTCAGATTGCATGGCATGTCAGTATCCATAGTTTTGGATCATAACCCAAGATTCACTTCACGATTTTGGGTTAGTTTGCAGAAAGCTATGGGCACGGATTTATAATTTAGTTCGGCATACCATCCTCAAACGGACGTGCAATCAGAAAGGACTATTCAAACTCTTAAAGATGTATTAAGACTCTATGTCCTAGATTTGAAAGGAAGTTAGGATAAATACTTTGTGACGCCCCCAAAATAGGTATACATCACCCATCTTGAGTCACCAAATACATGGTATAAAATTCAAATACAACTTAATAATACAACTGTCGTGTAAAATACGACAAAACATAAGCTGAGATTTTTAATACGAATATTGTTTTCTAGATAGTATTCAACTCAAATGGAGTCCTCAATACATTTATTATTACACTATTTCATAGAATAGTGAGGACTACTAATGCTATCATCTGGACCGTCACTCCGTTCCCCGACTAGTCCCAGCTACGTTCTCATTTCCTGAAGAGGACAATGAAATCAAAAGGGTGAGCTCAACTAGCCCAGTAAGAAATATTATGACTAAGATAATGCAAAATAATTTATCGTTAGCCTTTAACAGTGTTAAACTGATAAAATATAACAAACATCAAGTTTAACTGCAGTGGAACAAGTAATTGATTAGAAGAGTCAAGTAGAGCATAAAATCTACTATCTTCTATGATTTAAAAGGTTTTTCATCACTTTTATTCTTTGAGACTCGACAAATAAATAATCCACATCATCGAATCACCCCTCTTTTACTACCAAAGATATTCTTTAGTATCACGACCACAAATTATCCATGCACTACGGGCCAAGGATATTCGTGTATTCATCAATGGTCATGATCATGCCAACATCTATCCATCAATGCACTACGGGCCAATGAGGACTTTTACACATCATTTGTAACATTACTACCATGATTATACATAGAATAATCCCCATCATAATCATACCAAGTCCATGTATGCACATCTGAATACAGATGACTTTCAACATAATATAAACATGAGGATGATGACAATGATATAAGAATTTAATCAAACAAGTTCAAGGATAAATTTTTAAAGATTTATAATTTAATTTATCCAGAAATCAATAACGTCCAAATTGTCAACATGATACTCCTTTGTGGAGTAAAATTCAAGAATAATATTGTACCAAAAATAATTTGGACCGAAAACAAATCAATTTTTATCATGAATAGTACCCCGGGTGAATAGTACTCGAGTGAATAGTATCCCGTGAATAGTACTTCAGGAATAGTAACCCCGTGAATAGTACTCCGACATGAAAAAGTTAAAACTTATCAAGAATACTCAGAATAATACTTCCATGAAAAGATACTGGATGAAGCGCAAATATCAAGGATATTCTACTAATTTCATGGAGTATAGAAGCCAAAATTTTAACAAAACGAGTATAGAATTCAAAATCTGAAATGAAATAATATTACTTACATACTACAAAGTATGGAAGAAAAAATATTATTTCAAGCGAATATTGAACAAAAATAACATCCCTTACCTTGAAAAGAAGAGTATTCTAACTGGTATAGCGGGAATATTCTTGATGAAAACTTTCACTATTTTCTACGCTCAAAGCTTTCTAAAACTCGAAAGAAATACGCTCAGGATTATAGAAGAAGAATTCTCTGATTCTGGTGTGATTTTCAATTCTAACCTAAGCGCCTATTTATAGAAAAATGCTAGAACGCCATAGGAGACTAAATTAATAAAATAATATTTTATTTTATTTTTTCCTTACGCATGCCAAGACCATGACTATCAAGGTATGCCATTCTTGAAAAATCTCAGCACATGTTTTAACAAAAACAAAAGTGGGTCCCACCTATAATTTTAATAAAAATATTTTAATTTTTGAAATTTTAACAATTCATAATAAATACGAATTTAATGTCCATTCCACACGAAATCGAATTCTCTACAACTTTTTAGCTTTAAGTTTTTCCAAATTCCAAATAAAAAAATCTGAATTCTACAAACGGACGATTTTTAACACCTCATAAAATTCATAACAAATCATACGTTAATTTTTAACGGTTCAAAATTTGTGGACATATACTCAACTTATATATATATATATATAACATATCCATAAATCACAACGATCCAACTGTCAGATTAAAATTATAACTCACACAATAGAGCTTTAAGAACACCAATTTAATTTTTTAATACCCCCATTTCTACAAAATATTGATAAAACACCTCAACATTAATTTCTCCATTTATAACCACATAAAATAAATATTTTTCTATCCATCATATATGTCCACATAAAATAAATATTTCCTTATCATATAAATTAATAATTAATTATTCACAAATAATATTACAGAATCACAATAATGACAACCAGGCCGTTCCCAAAAAAGAGGGGGCTTTCCGATAAGGATTTCTCCTTACTGACGTGCAATTAGGTGACCAAACATCTCCTTGACAGAACTTTCTAGACATTTCCAATAATGCTATTTAATAATATTATTCAAATAATATGAATTATTGATTTGATAATGGGAAATACTGTGCAGTGACAATTATTGAAACAGCAATAATATAAAATATCAACGCAGCAATTATTGAATCAATAAAATAAAATATTGAATAATAATTACTTAAGAATTATTGAGTAGTGCCTTCTACGTAAGAATCAATAATTCAAAATACTTAAATAATACCATGTCTTCTTGTAACAACGCATATTTCATCGTATTTTAACCACCGTATTCCAATAGTGTTAACGGTAACCATCGCTTGTAGAATTATTTATAAACTCAAACTTGTCGTTTTCTTCATCCGACAGTTATTCTGTTATAGGCCCACAAATGATTGTGTCGTCGTACGAATATTCCCTTACCAATCGAATATTATATAACAACTTGCGTACTTTGCAAAATTTATAAATATTACCCACAACTATAACATTATATCAAATTTACTCCATAATATTCAAAAATGATATTTATAAAAAATTCATCTTTATTCATAAAAGTTGGGGTCTTACATACTTGCCATTGGTGGAGTTCTCCTACAACAACAGTTATCAAGCAAGTATAGGCATGGCTCCATTCGAAGCATTGTATGGATGAAAGTGTCGTTCTCTAGTATGCTGGGACGAAGTGGGTGAAGCAACGTTGTTGGGACCACAATTGGTACGCATGACTACAGAAAAGATCCAAATGATCCGACAACGTATACAAACGACACAAGGTCGACAAAAGATGTGAGACCCCGAATTTTATGAAATGAAAGTATTCAATTTCCTAATAATTATTCTATTAAGTAAATGGTTAAATTGATAAAAGGTTGAAGATAAGGGTGATATGTGAAAATTTTTCAAAGTATGCAAGTTGTTATAAAATATTCGTTTGGTCAGAGAATATCTTTTTATCGGGGAATATCCGTAAGACGGCACAATCATTGGTGAACCCCACAATGGAAGTATTGTCATAGTTAGAAAATGACATAATTATCTTTTTATAAAAATAACAGCGAAAGTGTTACCGTTAAAACTGTTGAACTTGTGACGACCCCAAATCCAGATACTTGAAACCCGAACTCGGTTCTCCATGATACCATTTCTTTAAGCTGAATAATACTAAATAATAATACATTCGAACTTAATTTACATACATCAAATTTTACTTCCCCAGGTGGGTGACCTTCAAATACATTTCTTACAATACTTGAATAGATACCAATATAACTATAACCATTAACTCATAATACACACTTATTCGATCAGCTTTCCTTTTCCTTTGTTCGTGCCTAAGCCTTCAGGTTGCTCATACATAACTGAAAACATTTAATTTAAGCAAGGATGAGCATTTAAGTGCCCAACAAAGTAATAGCAATTATATATAAGTTTGAAAGAATATAAGTATTCTCTTTACATAACACTTCTACAACGAATTGAAAGTTGTGAAGTAATGTCATCTTGATAAAAATTCACATAACAACTCTCTTTCAATTTCTTTAAATTTGGCTCGCTCTACCCTTGAATAGGGTTTAAGAAACATACTATGAACATTTGTTTTCATTTTCGAAAAGGTTTAGCGAATTCTATCCTCAAATTAGTCATAACTTACGGCACGGAGGGTGATCACCGCATTGTACCTGTGATGATCAATACTACATAACTTGAACGAAATTCATCGCTCACTCTATCCGCCTTGCAAAAAATCTTCCCATATAGGGATGTTCATACATGCACAGTTCCAAACCCAAGGTTTTAATCTTGCTCAACAATAATATGTAATTCAACATATATATATACTGGGTAATTGACAAAAGTGTATCAACATGTGAACAAATGCCATGATTATTCAAGTGGGGACACTTGTATAACCATTTATAGAAATCAATGAGCATGAATATATATCCGAGCTAACATGTCGATAATCAAAGAGTACATAATCATGCGGGATAGAATAATTACAAACTTTTTTACTCATGTCCATTGCATAAAGGAAATGCAAAGGTAAGATACTTGCTGATTCAACGATTACAAATCTCAACTTAGGTTTTATCTCTTTATCACAACCTATCAATAATCGGATCATTCGTTCGATTAGAACAATATATCTTAACACATAGTAATCGCCTATTACAATACAATTGACATAGTCCAATCACATAATCACAAAGTGATCATACTTTTAGTTCTATATTCTATACTTGAAATATTTTTATACATTTTTCAAATATCTCATCCATGCTCTTCACATGAGTCTTTTCTTTCTTTTATAAGGTCCGACATTTGTTTGCCAGACGACTTTTTATCGGGTAAATACTTTAGTCTAAGACTCTTATTCTATACCTCAACATCTGTAAATATCGGACATCTTATTTTTAATCATTTTCGTAATTTTCGTAAATTGAAAATTTTAAAATAATTTAAATCATCACTAAAGGGCCTATAGTGATATAATCACATTATAGGTGTTCTTCTTCAAATTCGAACTTCATAATCGGTTCTTAAGTCAAATTTGGTTTGGCTATTTATAACTTTCAAATATCGGAATCATAATTAAATGATTTAAACATTAAACAATTCCATTATCATTAATAGTTTAATTAATACTAAACTATTAATGAAACCATTACTAAAATATAAAAGTTATTTATAATAACTCAAACTATTTTTAAAACATTTATATTACCCAAATAATTAACATTAATATTTAAATATTAATGTACTATTTATCCAAATATTAAAAGTCATTAATTATAACTTAAAATATTTTTAAATCCTTAATATCCTCTTTAAATGGTTTTTAAATAAGTAAAACTATTTTAAAACTATTTATTTAATATTAATCATTAAATAAACTAAATATCATTAATATTATCTTAATATCATTAATATTTAATTATTAATGAAATTATCATTTAAATATTAAAAGTTATATTTTATAACTTAAAATATTTTAAATACCTTATTTTCATTTAAAATGATTTTTATAATATTAAAATCATTTTTAAACTAAATTATTTAATATAATCATTAAATAACTTTAATATCATTAATAATTATTAATTAATGAAATTCATCACAAAATATTAAAAGTTATCACAAATAACTCATTTACATAAATCAATTTCAAGCCAAAATAAACATAGTAAACTAACTAGTTTATTAACAACACTAACTAAACTTCAAAAAATTCAAACTTTAACTAACAATTAAAAATAATAACATTACAAAAATTAAATAAGAAACATACCCTAAATACTGAATTCCACAAATCGAATACGCACTTCCACGCCTAAAATTTAACTAAGGAGATCTTTATAAAAGTTCTCCCACAACAAAGCCTTTCTCAAAATTTGGAGGCCTTATTGTTGGTGAATGAAACAAAGGCCAAACCCTTCTATTTATAGGTTTAGAAAATGGTGAAGTTCTCAATTTAGTCGATGTGGGACTTGGTTTATACTAATTTTTCAATAGCTCACTTTGCGATTTTCTAACGCATTGCTCATAACTCCGATTAATCTAATTTTTTGATATGTTATACATGGTATGTAAGACTATTTTTAAAAAATACGAATTACCCAATTCGGGTTCATTACGTAGCCCAAAACAAAGGCGTCAAAAGTGGACATTCATAACAGCTTATCAATCTCGTTTCAGCTTTACCCTCTTCCGCTAAAATAGTCATAACTCTTTCATTTTAAAACATTTTTGAGCGATTCTTGAGCCCACGCGAAGCTAACTTATGGGGCTACAACTTTTATTCTTTGACCATTTCCAAATTCCGAACACATCAGCCCAGAAATTCCGTTCAAATGGACTGCACCGCACTTGTTGGGAAGTTTTGACACTACTACTTTGAAATGTCATAACTCTCTCCTCCGATATCGGATTTAGTCCGTTTCGGAGTCTATGGAAAGATTATTCGGTGTAATATAACATACCAAAAGCCCATAAGATTTTGGAAACATTAACTGATCGAAACAGTGTCCCGAATAGCACATCCCGCTGCTGACTTTCAGTTTTGAGAAATTTGACACATTTCCTTCCAATCACCGTAATTCCCTCATCCGAGATCGGAATGAGGTCATTCCAAAGCCTATGGCTTCCTAACTCAGTGCACTACAACATATCCAAAGCCCAGACCTTTTAAAGCATAAAAAGTGGACGAGAATGCCCCCATTACAGACTTCCCAAAAACAGTTTATCATGATCGGTCAACCATGTTTGACCATCTATAACTTCTAATCTATACATGATATGGACTTGATTCTTTTTGCAGATTAAAGACCACATATCAGGCTACACATAACAACTTTTGAAGAACAAAACTCATGATCGAGCAAAGAGTTATGGCCTCCGACATTTGGTGAAAAAATAACAGAATTTGATTTTTCCAACTTGCTTAAATCTTCAAATTCGTGCACTTTGATGTTATGGGTCTTTGATTTATCAACCCATATCATCAATTAACATTCTATTACACAACTTTAAACAATCAATTGCATCAAATAACATCGAATCAAAGGATTTCTAGGTTTAGTGTTCTTATACCCTTTTTGCCAAAAAATTCTTGATTCTTACTTACGATTTGTTATGGGTGATGGTCGGGCTTTGTTTAAGAGTGTATGGGCAATCTTGTACAAGGAAATTAAATGTAATATTTAATCACTAGATTTAATTCTTATAATTTACCAATTAACTTCTATCCTTTGGTAAATTAAAACACTTATACAATAACATCGAAATTAAACCCTGTAATTAAAATTAGGGTTTCTCAACGTCATCAATTAGGGTTTCTAATTGACCATTAGTGGTTCTTTAATTATCTGTATGTTACTAACACAATTAAGTTACGATTTCTAATTTCGATCGGTTAGGGTTATAATAATTAGGGTTTGTCCTAATTATCAACGTCTGTGATAATTAGGGTTTCTTCTAATTACTCGATATTCTTATTCATAGTAACTTCATATACACAATACTACTCGTAAATATCTCATAACCGAGTTTAATAATTAGGGTTTCACAAAGACGCGGTAATATGCTATGACCTAATTGGTAGTCATTGCTCAATATATTATCTCATACATATACCCAATACATAATTATGGTAATTGTAAGATAATATAATATTATTATTCTCATCTCTTGATCACAATCCCAATCCGGGTTTGGATCTCATGTCCGACTTATTCTTCGTACACAACATCAATAATCAAGTTAAAATAATTAACTTAAATATTACGAACAATTCATATAATAAAATATTTATTATATAAATCTAATTATCACATCATATATTATTTCCAATCATGTTTTCATGGAAAATAATTAATAAAAACATTTAAACTACGTAAATTTATTACCATATAATTTGTGGTAATTAATAATTCCAAAATTATTTCTAATTTATCAAGTAATAAATGTATTCGCATTTATCGTTCACTTTACTTGACACTTAGTCTCGCGCATTAAATAAAAAAAATTATACATAAAATTTCTTATTTATTTTATATAGAAAATCTCGGGTTATTACATTCACCTCCTTTATAAGGATTCCGTCCCCTAATCACCGCTTTTAAAACTCATATGCGGAAGAAGGGTACATAGCATATAATCATTGTACGTAGATCTCGATCATACTTGATCAAACTGATCTTTAATTATTCATCATAACACTTGTCTATCCGATTAAGCAGAAATATAAGATATATAAGTTATTCAAATAACACCTGGAGTTCTGTTTCCAACTGCCACCGTATCCTGGACCGTCATGTTGTAAACCCTCAGAGTTGCTTTCGTTGGGTTACTGGTTGAGTTTGGTCCTGAAATTGCTAACGTCCCACTGCTTCTCCCGTGGTTACGTTCCACCTCCATTCCCTCTCGTGGATGCAGTTCCTCACCTTATATGCTCGGTCGATCCACATATGAAGCATCCATCGATCATCCTTGAGTTAGGGCGATTGGGAGAGATATGACCCTCTTGCCTGCGCATTGCAGCATACAACTTGCCCTTCAGACACTCGCCAGAGTGATTCTTCCCATGCTTCTTGCACCGCACTACCTTCTTTTTATACCTTCCCGCTTTACTTGCATTTTCTCAGAAAAATTCCTCATTCTTTTCTCACCCCTATTCCCACTACTACTTTCTATCTTTACTGCTCCTCCTGACTTGCTTTTGTTCTTCTTCTCTTTTTGGTAGAGGCTCATGGCCTCACTTCCTGTTCAAAGAATGATAGCCTTCTCCATGAGTCTTTGCAAAAAGTATTGATTTGCGAAGATCGACACCTTATTGTAGCCGGGGTTTTAAGCCCACTCAAATCTCCTTGCCTTCCTAGCCTCTCAGTATCCACTTGATGTGGAGCAAACCTAGCCAACTCATTAAATTTTACGGCATACTCCACAACAGTCATGTTATCCTGCTTTAACTCCAAGAATCTCACCTCCATTCTAGAATGCATACTAACAGAGAGATAGTTTTCGAAAAATAAATCCTTAAACCTATCCCAAGTAATTTCTTCTTCTCCTGCCCGAGTCTTATTTGCCTCCCACCAAAAGTTAGCTTCCCCTTTCATCATATAAGTGGCAAAAGCGGTCTTTTGCCCTCATCTACTTTTTTAGCGATTACGAATGCCTTCTCTATCTTGTTCACCCAAGTCCGGGCTTCTATAGGTCACCGATCCTCTCGAATTCGTGGTCCTACGTCTTTGAAGTCTTTGAATTTTGCTGCCGATTATGCAGGTTTGTTTCCATAATCGGTGTTCCTCACGATAGCTTTGAGCTACCATGTTTGCAAAGTTTTGCATCGATTAATTTTGCGTTCAAAGATTAGTAGATTCATCTATCCTTTGGTTTCGAGTTTGGCGTCTTGGCGGCATTATCTCAAGTTAAATAAAACCATAAATTATACCCTTACATTTTAAACCTTATTGCATAAGATTAATGTATTAAACTTCGTTTCATTTCTCAAACTTAGATTCATATTCATTTATCGAATATTTACACAAAGACATCCTGCTTTAATCAACAAATATCCCTTTGTGACTCACGAAAAGTCGAGTTTAAAATCTTAACCAACATAAAAGTTAAAAAATAGTTCATTACTTATCACACATTTTACATACATAACCCATACTACTTATTTACCAAGCTTTTTTTCTGGACATTCATTCGCTCGATGTCCTTCCATCCCACAATTAAAACATCCACCTTTCTTATAGTCGGGCAACGAGGAGAGGTGTGTCCTTCACTTGATGTGTCGTTTGAGGCTCCATCTCGTCAATTTTGATTTTGAGCTTATCCTGCTCTTCCGTTGTTTCCATTAACGCTGACGATCAACTTTTCTATCTCTCCACAACCTTTCCATGAAGAAACCTTGTTCTCCAAATCCTCCGCACCTCCGTTGATGCTTGAGCAAATTCAACTTTAGTGTCGAATCACTATCTCACAAATCCAACATTTCGGATCCGATGCTACGTTTTTCCACGATAGCCACCTCATCCGATTTGGGTTCCTAGTGAGCTTCTATTTCATCTGTTGGCCTCGATATTAGCTCGGGGTGTGAATATGATCCTTCTTATTCTACATATCTTTCTCACCAGACATCTACATACATAAGTTACCCTGATTAACATATAGTATATATACACATCAATCAAGAGTTCTATATACGTTGTCTCTTATTTTGATTGACGATAAATTTATTCAATTCTCATCAACGCCTATCTCTCTGAAAAGGAAGCTCCATCCACTCAGATCGAATCGCATGAAGGTGATGACTAAAGCCCAGTCCAAGGTATATATCCGTGTGTCTTTGGCTTCTATTTCAACCTTCAACTGCTTTTATCTGAATATCTCCCTCTCGCTCCAACCTCCCTCATAACTTGGCTAACTCTCTATCTGCATGCTTACAACATTCACACATATCATCACATGCTACCCAATACACCTCTCACAAGAGTAAAAGTTTTCAAATTGTCTTTGAGGGTCATATAACCATGAACACATAGTTTTAACGGTATTCATACCAAAAACAAAACATTACCCGTATGTTTACAATCACAAAGAAGGTAAACTACCATTAATAGTACTTTAGGTGATTAGCCTATTGTACCCTAACGCCATGCATAACGATTAATCATACCTAGCGAATATTTACGCCATTAGATTGGATCATTTATCCAAACAACATTGTTCACCTCATCTTATCATAGGATTCCGCACCAAACAATTTGGTTCGGAAATTTCTTCAATGAACACTTAGAGTTTTCATAAACATTAGTCTAGTGATTCAAATAGCATAGACTCATATCAATAATTCAATTCAATCGAATTATTTAGATGTAGCCAAACCCCGCTGGCAAATTAAACTTTTGAAAACATTTTCGTGAATGACGCTATGATGCCGTCTTCAGATTAACAATCCGTTGAGGATGTCGTCATTGTATGACTTTGTCATAACACATCATACAATAGTGGAACAATGACTTCAGTCAAATTCACACTAAGTATTCTCAGTATTTACAACTCCATCACATTTTTATCATCTCTCGCACTGAAGTTACATGGTACATGAGTGATAATTAAAAAAAAAATTGATATTTCAAATCATTTGCGTCTAGCCAAAATAAGTAGCATAGACCGTACTTTAAACCATTTCAAAAATGATTACGAGTCTACATTTTTGTTTTCAAAAGCACATAGTGCGTATTTAGCTTGATGTTAAAAATTTTGAAGTTTAGCATAGCTAGGAGTTTAGGAAAACCTAACACCTTCACTAAAAAAATCATTTACTTAACAATCTATCTGCTCTCGTAATCCATAACACTCCATTCACACAAAAACTATACCCAGCTTCATCAAACCACACTTATGAGTTCATAAATTGCCACAATCATATGAGTTTAAGAACTTATCCTAGTCGGACCTTTGGCGTCCATTCATTTGAGGGGTTCATAAACATTTCATATAATTATGAGTTAAGAATGTCTCATAGGTATGAGTTTTAAGAACTCGAACTTAATCTTATATTCTCTATCTATGACCTATCTACCGGTTATACACACGAGAATGGAGTCATCCTCTTAATGTGCATATAACAAATAAATAGCGACACAAACATTTCAATGATTATCGCATGCGAAACTAAGTGGTTTTTTACACAAGTACAATTCAAATCCCCATACGAAGAATCATACAACTCAAATTTCCGACATGAGTCCTCAATTGAATCCCCATCTAACACTAACCCCATTCTCCATACGAATTTAATTCGTATTTATAATTCTCTTCTGGATCTATACCAATTGATAGTACAATTCATACACAGCAATCTTGCTGTAAACTTTCCAATAATCAATTTGATTCCGTCTGGCTGTCATAGCCTTATCAGATCATGGGGTGATCTCATCGTATATATTACGATTTAGTTCTATATCTTGATCGTTTTATTTTACGATCTCTCATAATCGCACTTTCGGTCTTTTTAGACTCAATCTATTCCCCACTCTCGCTTAACTTTATAATCGAGTTAGGGGAACTCGTGGTTCAGACACTCGCCGAGATTCATCTTTGAATCTTATCGACCAACTAACTCTATATGAGTTAATACTTATCCTAATCATTGCGGTTATTAGTCTCAGGTATTCCTACCTAAGCTTCATAACCAACAGCTTTGATACCAACTTGTGACGACCCCAAATCCAGGTACTTGAAACCCGAACTCGGTTCTCCATGATACCATTTCTTTAAGCTGAATAATACTAAATAATAATACATTAGAACTTAATTTACATACATCAAATTTTACTTCCCCAGGTGGGTGACCTTCAAATACATTCCTTACAATACTTGAATAGATACCAATACAACTATAACCATTAACTCATAATACACACTTATTCGATCAGCTTTCCTTTTCCTTTGTTCGTGCCTGAGCCTTCAAGTTGCTCATACATAACTGAAAACATTTAATTTAAGCAAGGATGAGCATTTAAGTGCCCAGCAAGTAATAGCAATTATATATAAGCTGAAAGAATATAAGTATTCTCTTTACATAACACTTCTACAACGAATTGAAAGTTGTGAAGTAATCTGTACTGATAAAAAATTCACATAACAACTCTCTTTCAATTTCTTTAAATTTGGCTCTGGCTCTACCCTTGAATAGGGTTTAAGAAACATACTATGAACATTTGTTTTCATTTTCGAAAAGGTTTAGCGGAATTCTATCCTCAAACCGTCATAACTTACGGATACGGAGGGTGATCAGCCCCGTTGTACCCTGTATTGATCAATACTACATAACTTGAACGAAATTCATCGCTCACTCTATCCTTTACTTGCAAAAAAATCTTCCCATATAGGGATGTTCATACATGCCTGGTTCCAAACCCGAAGGTTTTTAATCTTGCTCAACAATAATATGTAATTCAACATATATATATATACGGGTAATTGACAAAGGTGTATCAACATGTGAACAAATGCCATGATTATCCAAGTGGGGACACTTGTATAACCATTTATAGAAATCAATGAATGTAATATATACCGAGCTAACATGTCGATAATCAAAGAGTACATAATCATATGCGAGGATAGAATAATTCTAAAACTTCTTACTCATGTCCATTGCATAAAGGAAATGCAAAGGTAAGATACTTGCCTGATTCGCTGATTACAAATCTCAACTTAGGTTTTATCTCTTTATCACAACCTATCAATAATCAGATCATTCGTTCGATTAGAACAATATATCTTAACACATAGTACTGTCTATTACAGTCAGCACATAGTCCAATCACATAATCACAGTGATCATACTTTTAGTTCCTATTCTATACTTGAAATATTTTTATACATTTTTCAAATATCTCATCCATACTCTTACAATGAGTCTTTTCTTTCTTTTATAAGGTCCGACATTTGTGGTCACATATCGACGACTTTTTTTTATCGGGTAAATAATTTAGTCTAAGACTCTTATTCTATACCTCAACATCTCAGAAATATCGACATCTTATTTTTAATCATTTTCGCAATTTTCGAAATTGAAAATTTTAAAATAATTCAAATCATCACTAAAGGGCCTATAGTGATATAACTGTTACTATAGGTGTTCTTCTTCAAATTCAGAACTTCATAATCGGTTCTCAAGTCAGCTAGTATTTAATGTACTATTTATCCAAATATTAAAAGTCATTAATTATAACTTAAAATATTTTTAAATCCTTAATATCCTCTTTAAATTGTTTTTAAATAAGTAAAACTATTTTTAAACTATTTATTTAATATTAATCATTAAATAAACTAAATATCATTAATATTATCTTAATATCATTAATATTTAATTATTAATGAAATTATCATTTAAATATTAAAAGTTATATTTTATAACTTAAAATATTTTTAAATACCTTATTTTCATTTAAAATGATTTTTATAATATTAAAATCATTTTTAAACTAAATTATTTAATATAATCATTAAATAACTTTAATATCATTAATAATTATTAATTAATGAAATTCATCACAAAATATTAAAAGTCAACACAAATAACTCATTTACATAAATCAATTCCAAGCCAAAATAAACATAGTAAACTAACTAGTTTATTAACAACACTAACTAAACTTCAAAAATTCAAACTTTAACTAACAATTAAAAATAATAACATTACAAAAATTAAATAAGAAACATACCTGGAAATACGAATTCCACAGACTGAATACGCACTTCCACGCCAAAATTTAACTAAGGAGATCTTTATAAAAAGTTCTCCTACAACAAAGCCTTTCTCAAAAATTGGAGGCCTAATTGTTGGTGAATGAAACAAAGGCCAAGCCCTTCTATTTATAGGTTTAGAAAATGGTGAAGTTCTCAATTTAGTCGATGTGGGACTTGGTTTATACTAATTTTTCAATAGCTCACTTTGCGATTTTCTATCGCATTGCTCATAACTCCGATTAATCTAATTTTTTGATATGTTATACATGGTATGTAAGACTATTTTTAAAAAATACGAATTACCCAATTCGGGTTCATTACGTAGCCCAAACAGTGCGTCAAAAGTGGACATTCATAACAGTTATCAATCTCGTTTCAGCTTTACCCTCTTCCGCTAAAATAGTCATAACTCTTTCATTTTAAAACATTTTTGAGCGATTCTTGAGCTCACGCGAAGCTAACTTCTGGGGCTACAACTTTTATTCTTTGACCATTTCCAAATTCAAACACATCAGCCCGAAATTCCGTTCAAATGGACTGCACCGCACTTGTTGGGAAGTTTTGACACTACTACTTTGAAATGTCATAACTCTCTCCTCCGATATCGGATTTAGTCCGTTTTGGAGTCTATGGAAAGCTTATTCGGTATAATATAACATACCAAAAGCCCATAAGGTTTTGGAAACATTAACTGATCGAAACAGTGTCCCGAATAGCACATCCCGGTGACTTTCGCTTTTGAGAAATTTGACACATTTCCTTCCAATCACCGTAATTCCTCATCCGAGATCGGAATGAGGTCATTCCAAAGCCTATGGCTTCCTAACTCAGTGCACTACAACATATCCAAAGCCCAGACCTTTTAAAGTATAAAAAGTGGACGAGAATGCCCCATTACAGACTTCCCAAAAACATAGTTTATCATGATCGACAACCATGTTTGACCATCTATAACTTCTAATCTATACATGATATGGACTTGATTCTTTTTGCAGATTAAAGACCACATATCAAAGGCTACACATAACAACTTTTGAAGAACAAAACTCATGATCGAGCAAAGAGTTATGGCCTCCGACATTTGGTGAAAAAATAATGTAATTTGATTTTTCCAACTTGCTTAAATCTTCAAATTAGGCACTTTGATGTTATGGGTCTTTGATTTATCAACCCATATCATCAATTAACATTCTATTACACAACTTTAAACAATCAATTGCATCAAATAACATCGAATCAAAGGATTTCTAGGTTTAGTGTTCTTATACCCTTTTTGCCAAAAATTCTTGATTCTTACTTCTGATTTGTTATGGGTGATGGTTGGGCTTTGTTTAAGAGTGTATGGGAAATCTTGTACAAGGAAATTAAATGTAATATTTAATTACTAGATTTAATTCTTATAATTTACCAATTAACTTCTATCCTTTGGTAAATTAAAACATTTATACAATAACATCGAAATTAAACCCTTAATTAAAATTAGGGTTTCTCAACGTCATCAATTAGGGTTTCTAATTGACCATTAGTGGTTCTTTAATTATCGTGTATGTTACTAACACACCGATCGTTACGGTTTCTAATTTCAATCTGTTAGGTTATAATAATTAGGGTTTGTCCTAATTATCAACGTCATAACAAGAATTAGGGTTTCTTCTAATTACCGATATTCTTATTCATAGTAACTTCATATACACAATACTACTCGTAAATATCCCATAACGAGTTTAATAATTAGGGTTTCACAAAGACGGTAATATGCTGTGACCTAATTGACCGTCATTGCTCAATATTATCTCATTCTTGCACATACCCAATACATAATTATGGTAATCGTAAAATAATATAATATTATTATTCTCATCTCTTGATCACAATCCCAATCCAGGGTTTGGATCTCATGTCTGACTTATTCTTCGTACACAACATCAATAATCAAGTTAAAATAATTAACTTAAATATTCTGAACAATTCATATAATAAAATATTTATTATATAAATCTAATTATCACATCATATATTATTTCCAATCATGTTTTCATGGAAAATAATTAATAAAAACATTTCGGCTTACAGAAATTTATTACCATATAATTTGTGGTAATTAATAATTCCAAAATTATTTCTAATTTATCAAGTAATAAATGTATTCGCATTTATCGTTCACTTTACTTGACACTTAGTCTCGTCATTAAATAAAAAAAAAAAAATGTACGCATAAAATTTCTTATTTATTTTATATAGAAAATCTCAAGTTATTACAAAACTACTTTCGGTAGTAAAAGTACAAAGAATACGCTGGTTGCATAGTAAGACACGATATTGATTATTGATGCTTACGTGAGAAGTCACTTTCGATTATACTCAATTATTGCTACAAGAATTGCTTTGATCATATCTCTCTCATATTATTGATTCAATTATTATCACAGTATCATCTGCATAATATGATATATTATTAAATCAATAATTGAGACGAAAAAGTTATTTATATTACTATTTGCAATATTGATAATGTCTAGAAGTTCTATTAAGGAAAGATTTGGTCACCTAATTGCGCGCCAATAAGGAGAAATCCTTATCGGAAAGCCCCCTCTTTCCTGGGAATGACCTGGTTGTTAAATATTGTGAGTTATAATATTAATGATGAATAAGTTCGTGTTGATTAAAGATGAAATTGATAGTTCCATTGTGTGGGAATTATTAGTATTAATGGAAATCAACATTTATTTCGATAATAATTGATGTCTGGAAGTTATCGGGTAATTAATCGGATAAATGAGCAATTAATTACTATTAATTCACATGATTATAACTATTTGTTCACATGTGTGTACTATTGAATCACATTCATTTACTATTACGGGAGTTGGTGCAAGTTTGATAATACTTGCATGACTAAGTTAAAAATGGAGGTATAGATGAAGGTACTATACTATAATTAATTTTTTCACATGTTTAGAACTATTGAGTCACATGATTTACTATTGATTCATATGATTTACTATTAGGGGAGGTGGTGCAAGTTTGATAATACTTGCATGACTAAATTAAAAATGAATGAAAAGGCGAAGCTATTATACTGTAATATTTCGAGTCCCAAAATGTGCAATTATGGAAACTATATTTTCCTATAAATAGGAGCTCATTCCTTCATTATTTTTCACCAATTCACTAAAGCTATAGAGCAATTATTATAGAGAGAAATTATAGAGAAAAAAGAAGAGAAGTTTGCTACCTCACTATTTCAAAGATCCAGCTTTCTTCTAAGGTAAGGGGTATTATTCTTTCGTATTCATGAAGAGAGTTATTTTCTTTCAATACTGTAAGGGGTTGTTATTCCATTCTTTATTATTATGTTGGAATAACTTTGCCATGTAAGTATCGCATACATGGTGAAATTCTTCTCATTATTCCATTCTTTATTATTCATTTGGAATAACTCATCATGCGCGGCCTATCGTATGCACGGTGAATTACATTGTTATTTCATTCTTTATTATTCTCGTTGAATATCCTGTATGTGCGGATTACGCATGACACAGGTTTCATTCTTTATTATTACTCGTTGGAATATCCTCATACTGCGCTGAATTACGCATGACCGGTTCCATTCTTTATTATTCTCGTTGAATAACCTGCCTACATGCGATTACATCGCATGCCCGGTGAATTCTTCCATTATTCTATTCTTTATTATTCATTTGGAATAACTTTTATGCGCGTGGACTACTGCATGCATGGTGAATTCTTCTATTATTCTATTCTTTATTATTACATTGGAATAACTTCGCTACATGTGGATTACCACAGTATGGTGAATGATCCTTCGTATTCATTCTTTATGAAATTGTGGAAACGATTTGTCTACGTGGATTACCGCATGGCGGGTGAAAAATATATTTGCAGTTTCATATATTCTATTATACTCGTATGAGATATCATTTATTTTGTACTCGTCATAAAAAATCATTTTCTTTGGTATTTTTTTTACGAGTTACTATTCACGGGTTACTATTCACTTGGTTACTATTCACTCTAGTATTATTCACTCAGGTATTCGGGGCACTTTTCGTGTCGGAGTACTATTCACAAGTTACTATTCACCCAAATTAATATTCACCCGAATATTATTCACTCGGGTATTTGGGGTACTTTTTATGTCGGGATACTATTCACGAGGTACTATTCCCGAAGTACTATTCATAGGGTACTATTGCGGGGTACTATTTACCCAAAAATATATATTTCTTTTCTATCCAAATTATTTTTTGGTACATGAATATTATTCTTGAATTTTACTCCACAAAGCAAATGTCATGTTGACAATTTGGATATTTTTAAACTCGGATAAATTTAAAGTCTTTAATATTTATCCTTGATTTCGTTGATTAATGCTTATATCATTGTCATCGTCCCTCATGCTTATATTATGATGAAAGTCATCTTTGGCTTACGTGCAAAGATGGATTGTTGATTATTGGTTTTATAGTTGTATATCTTTGGCTTACGTGCAAAGATGGACTGTTGATTATTGGTTTTACAGTTATATATCTTTGGCTTACGTGTAAAGATGAACTATTGATTGATGAGTATCTTTGGCTTATGTGCATAGATGAACTGTTTATTGGTATGATTATGACCAGGGATCATTCGGTATAATCATGACCCGTAATGTTATAGATGATGTGGTAAAAGTCCTCATTGGGCCGTAGTGCATTGATGAACAGTTATTGTTATGATTATAACCAGGGATTATTCTAAGTATAATCATAACCATTGATGATTACATGAATATCCTCGTCGTGAAGTGCGGTGGGATGATTCGATGATGTGGATTATTTATTAAGCTGAGTCTCAGCGATAACATATTGATTATACACTTTTAATTCATAAAAGATAGTAGATATCATGCTCTACTTAACTCTTCTAAAATATAGTTGTATGTCTTTAGCCTATAGTGCAAAGATGAATTGTTAATGAGTATCTTTGGCCGTAGTTTAAAGATGAATTTATTAGTATGATTATGAGCAGGAATTGTGATTTGGTATAACTATGATTTTTGATGTTTTAGGTGAAGATAGGTGATGAAAATTATCTTTGTCCTGGGTTCGAAGAGGAATTTAGAATCACAATTATGATTATGAGTTATTAATATGATTGTGGACAGGAATTGTTGATTGATTTTAGAGGAATAAAACATTATTGGTGAACTTTTAACATGGAGAAGATAATAGACCTGATGGTCTATTTGACTCTTCTAATGGATTGCTCGTTCCGATGCAACTATGGTTGAAAAGTTTTATCATCTACCATATGTTCTAAATTTCTGATTTATTACTGATGAAGGCTATTGATGATGTAAATTATCTTTAGTCATGATATTCTTTACTGGGCTAGTTGTGCTCACCCTTTTTACTTCATAATTCCTTTCAGGTAAAAAGAGTGTAAATTTGGGTCGAAAGCGGGTAATGTAGAGGAGAATAGAGCGGTGGTATATAGCTGTTGAGGTTCTCTCCAAATAATATGGAAATAATTTTATTGAGAACTTTAGATAAGTGTGTCGTATTGTATACGTCATTTGATATTTAATTTTGGTGAACCGAATAGGGTGAGGTGAACCCAACTTTGGAATGGTGTTTTGCCACTATTATACAAGATTTCTAATGACATACAACCTCGTGTTATCATAAAACAGGGTTGTGCACATCCACTTGCTGAGTACATCTACGAGCACTACCTATATGATCTTGGAGTTTGGTTGAAATATAATTTTTAATTGCAGACAGTGGAGATAGTTATATGTCAAGAGAAGACTCACCATTGGAAAGAACATGATAGTAATCTTCTCATTTTTCTTTGGGGTCTATTGGGTCAACTAAGGATAATTCTGTGGACATATGATATCTATCATAACCTAGACGCATGGCCTCCTATGTACGAAGGTTTCCTTGAGCACTTCCCAAAGATTTTAATTTCTAAAACAGTTTTTGAATGTACTTTTATGTAAAGTACCATTGTAAGGTTGTGGTTGAGGTACCATAAGAGTTACATACATTTGTATTAAAACTCACAGTTTAACTGTGGTCGTATTCTGCACGACAGTTCAACACTTGTATAAATGAAGTTTGTATTTGATTTTTATAGTATGATATCTGGTAACTCAGAATGGGTCGTGTGGACCTATTTTAGGGGCGACACAAAAGAGTTATGCGGATCTTCATCTAAAGGACGTGGAATTTAATATTGGGGATCATGTATTATTACGTATTGCTCCATGGAAGGGAGTTACAAGATTTGGGAAGAGAGGAAATCTCAATCTACTATTTATTGGTCCATTTGAGATTCTTGACCGAATAGGAAATGTGGCCTATACACTCGTATTACCTCCAAGCATGTAACGCCCTGAAATCCGGTCTGTCTGGCTAGAATCATTAGCACAGACTTAACAATAACGGATCATGTATGAACAGAACATTCTCTTATTGAACAGTTAAAGCACAGAACAGTTCATCTCATAGAAACACCGAAGTGTTCACATTGTGGCATAAGGCCTCATATGTTCTACCACCTTGCACAAATATCTCACATTAGCACATAGACAGAACTTCTCAAGTTCAACATCTGAGAAGTTTAAGAAACTAGCATTCATTTGAAATATGAATGAAGCTAGGAAACTTGCTTTACGCATGCGACTCGACTTACGCCGAATCGCTTCATTCCAGTTCCTATGTAGCACATAAGAAAAACAACACATTCACTAATTAGTCATGTATATTTGACTTATGCATTAGTTTGCTTAACTTTACTACTTAGGGTTCGCGTTCTTACAACCTAAGTTTACGCGACGACTTGCATTACCGTTCTACGGCTTCATGACATACAAAGATGTCTTACTTATACGTTCATCATCTTTGATGTTTTACATTTTTATCTTCGTCTTATAACTTATCTAGGACTCAGCACACATCGCTTCTCTGCTAGTAGTCCATATGGTACTCCGAGTGGTTTCCCACAAACAACCAACAAATAAGTTCCCGTCTTGTCTACACTGCCATCACAGTGAGTTAGATCGGTTTCCAGTTTTGTATATACCTTCGCTCTCTGGAGGAATTGTTTAGCCCAGCTCCCATATGTCAACCATCAAAGGTTACGATTGTACTACAACTTAACTTATCTTAACTTATCCGAACTATTAAACTATAATCTTCGTTAAGTTAATTTCTCATTCCTTATGGCTTCTTGGAAACTAAATGCCACACCTCAGGATTCACTCTTTATCGTCTAAGTCATACAGTCATTTGTATACTCAGAGCGATCATCCTTAACTCGGCTTCGTTACGTTAAACGTTATTATCTTTAATTCAACTTCTTTACTGTTCACGATTTAATCATTGGTCTTTATTATCATACGGTCAAACCATACACGGAGTGTAGTTTCTATCTGTTTAATATTTGCGTACACTCAACTTTCACATTGGTTAAAATGTTCCATACTTACAATTTATTCGATCATTTTCTATCTGAATCACGATCGACTTTCATTAATCTTATTACCGTTCATTACGGCTTTCTTGTTACCATTTCTATCTTACTTAATACTTTCATTATCCATTACTTGAACCCCATGTTCATTACTCTTTCTTAATGTCGGGTTTACACTTTGCTTAGTTATATCTTTAAGATCGCTTGCAATCAAAGTACGCTTACATTTATTCCCTTCTTAATCTTTTAATCTCTTTTGATCATTTCGTTCAACCCGTACTAAAGGTTTAATTCACTTGATTAAGTGTTACATTAGTTGAACATTATGTTCTTTATCGCTTTTTCTCACTACAATAAGGCTGCCACTTCTCCTTTTATCTCTCTTGCATGCCGCTTAGTTTGAAGTACCCGGCTCTCAGTCTGGTACTGCTAGCTTTCCTTTACTATAGGCATGGTCATGCCACTGCACCAAGCCCCAACCCTGAAAATTTCTCTAAGTGTTAAATCCAATTTGAGACGCTTACTTCCCGCCTCCATAACTTATTCGTTATAACTCAAAACGAGGTCGTTCCAAAGTCATTCACTTCCTTATCTTACGTACTTCAATCCCCCTCAGACAAAACTTCATTCTAAATCCGATAACGTGACATTCAATTGGCTTAATCTTCACCCTTCGTTTATTTTACCTTTTTAACGCTCTTTATTTGTTCGTCCGTAATTCAGTCATCCGAACTCGTAATTCGTTTGTTCTTGAGTCCACGACTCACGTTTTCTGCATTCTCTTATATTCTTATGAAACCCTACACGTTCGGGTTCATTTACTAACTTTCTAATTCTAGTTTGTCTTTTACGAATTCTTTTGCTATAACTTCGTTATAGCTAAATTTTAATCCGTTCTTCATGAACGTTTCTATCGTTCCTAACCAAGAAATAAGCATCTAACTTATACACGATGGTTTTAAACTTATCCATCAATAACAATTATCCTACGATGGTTTTAAATTTGTACATCAACAACGTTCTTCGTGTTCTTCGCATGTTCTTCGTGTTCTTCGTTCGTTCTTCATTTTAATTAATATTTTGGATTACGATTTCACTTTTTATTGGAATTTGATGTTATAGAACATCATTCCTTACTTATTTCACCTACTTATTCATATAATCCACTCGGATCGTTCTAATTCATTACGAATCTTATACTTTCTTAAGAAATTTATTTACTAAACTTCAAATTCTTATTTTCTTTATTTCTCACGATTTCAACCATATGAAATCATTCCTAACATCATTTACTTCTTATTCTCATTAAGCTATGTTTTCAACATATAAAACTTAAATAAAATCTAACCTAGAAGTTAGATTTTAATACCTTCCTTCCTTATTTTTCTTCCGCAAGACAAAACCGGCGATTCGCAAGCTTTTCTATTTCACGAACACTTCCGATCCGATCATTCATGCTCATGCTCTTCCTTCTCCTTCTTCATCCGAACCCTCTCTCTCTCTCTCAAGATATAGGATTTTCAAAAATCCTATTTAAATGAAAGTTAGCTTCCTATTTATAGAAAATCCAAGCTAAGGGTATTTTAGTCATTTCACCCCCTTAACCTCCTTACTATTCACACCTCCATAATATTCCCACCTCCTCAATACACCTTTTTACTATTCATGAGACTTCCCTTGAAAGTTTAGTGGTTCCGTCTTTCGGGTTTCGTCCGACAATTTTAAAAACTGCGATTCTCGGAATCCAAATATTTTTGGATATTTCGTCTTTCCTTTACCGATTAACTTTTATGTATTCTTCGGATTTCCGAAAAACTGAAAAACACTTTTTGGTGTTAGGCATTTTCCTTCACGTTTTCCCCTAACGTAGCTAAACAAATGAGAAGTACATAACAATACTTTTAGTCATTTTTTATTTCTTCTAATTTTTGCACGTTTTTCGAGAACAACTTTTATCGGCTTATTAAACTTTTCACGACATATTATCGCCAAATCTTTCAATGGAATGTCATTTAGACATACCGAACTCTCAGAAAGGCTTAGGTTATTCAAACTCTAACCCCTAGGATTTTGTCTGGTGAATAGTGCTTATTTTGTCCTTTTCCCCGGAAATATTTTTGTTCCCGGAAAAAATTTATTTTTGTCTTGAAAATTATTACTCGTTTAGTCTAGCTCGTAGCCAGAATCCTCCCAACTTATAATCATCCTATGTTCTTGAACGATTAATAAACACATAACACATAATATTATTAATAAAAATTCGTTTTATTAATAACTAATTCTTTAAACTTATATTCTGGACGATCCGAATTTCCGGGTCGTTACAAAGCTTGTCTCGTGTTCATAATGTTTTTCACATATCTATGTTTCGTAAATATGTGAAAGACCCAAACCACATTATTGAGTTAGAACCAGATGAGATAGCCGAAGATTTAACGTACGAGGATGTACCTGTCAAGATCTTGGATAGGAAGGAGCATGTCCTACGCACAAAGGTTATACCACAGGTCAAAGTTTTGTGGAGAAACCATGCTATTGAGGAAATGACCTAGGAGTTGGAATTGGAAATGAAAGTGAGGTACCCTCACCTTTTCGAAACACCAGGTACGTACATCAATTTTGAGGATGAAATTTCATAAGGAGGGGAGGTTGTAAGACCCCAACTTTTTATAAATAAATTTAAATTTCCTCTATTCATTATTTTGAAATAGTAAGGGGTGGATTTGATTAATGTGATTAGTTATGGGTAAAATGTTCAAATTTTGCAATATAAGCAAGTGGTTATAAAATATTCATTGTTGTTAGGGAATATTCGTTTGGTCATGGAATATTTTTGTGGTCGGGAAATATTCGTATGACTGGTAAGCGACCATTTGTGGGCTCCATAACTAAAAATGGTCGGAGATCAAGAAAACGACAAGTTTGAATTTTTATAAATAATCTGCAGAAGTTGTTATTCAGTAACAACACGTTGGAATACCGGTGGTTAAAATACAAGAATCTGCGTTGTTGTTGCACAAAGAAGACACCAGTATTGCACATTATTTTTTGGATTATTGATTCTTACGTAAGAAGACACTACTCAATAATTGTTATAGTAATTACTATTCAATATTTTATTTTATTGATTCAATAATTGCTACGTTGATATTTTATATTATTGTTGTTTTAATAATTGTCACTACATGGTATTTCCATTATCATATAAATAATTCATATTATTTGAATAATATTATTAGATAGTATTATTGGCAATGTCTAAGAAAGTTCTGTCTAGGAAAGTGGTTTGGTCACCTAATTGTGCGCCAATAAGGAGAAATCCTTATCAGAAAGCCCCCTATTTTCTGGGAATGACCTAGTTGTCATTATTGTGATTCTGTAATATTAAAGCTGTTCAAGCTACACACCGGAGCTGATGAATTTGAAAAAGGAGGTGCAAGAAGTTGTTATTTCAAAAGCGAGAATCGGTGAGGTGAGGAAAGCTCAAACCTTCGATTTATTAATCCATTTGAAATTCTCGATCGAATAGGAACTGTGGCCTATAGACTCATTTTTCCGCCAAGTATGACGCGTGTTCATAACGTTTTTCACGTATCGATGTTACGTAAGTATGTGGACGACCCGAACCACATCATTGAGTTAGAACTGAACGAGATAGCCGAAGACTTAACATACGAGGAGGTATCTGTCAAGATCTTGGATAGGAAAGAACATGTCCTATGTACTGAGGTTATACCACAAGTTAAAGTTTTGTGGAGAAACCATGCTATTGAGGAAATGACCTGGGAGTTGGAAACAGAAATGAAAGCGAGGTATTTTCATCTTTTCGAAACACCAGGTACGTATGTCAATTTTGAGGACGAAATTTCATGAGGGGAGGTTGTAAGACCCCAACTTATTATTAATAAAATTTAATTTTCTCTATTTATTATTTTGAAATAGTAAGGGTTGATTTGATTAATGTGGATAGTTATGGGTAAAATACTCATTTGGTCGTGGAATATTCTTGCTGCCGGGGAATATTCGTACGACGGAGCAGTCTTTTGTGGGCCCCATAACGGAAAGCGATTGGATGAAGAAAACGAAAATATAAGTTGTTTAAAAATAACTAGTAGTTATTACAGTTGATATTGTTAAAATACTAAATGGGTTAAAACACAAGAAGCATCGGTATTGCACCAATTATTGATTCTTACGTAAGAAGGCACTACTCAATAATTGTTACAAATAATTCTTGTTCAATATTTTATTTTATTGATTCAATAATTCTTTGCATTGATATTTTATATTACCGTTGTTTCAATAAATTATCATTACACAATTTTTTCTATTATCGGATCAATAATTCATATTATCCGAATAATATTATTGGATAACATTATTGGCAATGTCTAGAAAGTTCATCTAAGGAGAGGTTTGGTCACCTAATTGCTTGGCGCTAAGTAAGAGAGATCCTTATTGAAAGCCCCTCTTTCCTGGAACAGTGCAGTTGCATCTTTGTGATTCTCAGAATATTATTTGTGAATAATTAATTATTGATTTATATGATGAGGAAAATATTGATTTTATGTGGATATAGATAGAGAAATTTTTAAAATGACAATTGTTAAAAATTGATATTTTATCTTTTCTCGATAAAATAATATTTTATTATATTATTATAATATAATAATGATGATATTTTTACAATGAATGTGAGCTATATGAGTATATGAGGATGAGGAGCATTTTAGTTGCAAAAGTTGTTTAACACATGTTTTGTGTGTCGGTGGACCCCCATTTCTTGACCGAAATTTGATTATAAACATAAAATCGCCTGCTTTATGGATTTCGGTCAATTTTTGTTTGGAATTTGGAAAAACTTTCTTCTGCAAAGTTGTAGAGAATTGAATTTCTTATAAAAAGTCGCGAGATTCAAATTTTTTGATAAAAGGGCTATTTATTGTGAATTATTGAAGTTCCGGAGTTCCGAAATAATTGATTTTTGGAAGTTTTAATTGTTTAAAATAACAAAAACGTTTTTATGGTGGGTTGGTGGGCTCATGTGTTGTTAAGCATGCTGAAAATCTGAATTCAAAGTGGGCGTAGACAAAATTTGATAATAATTATTAATTTATTAAATTTTCTACTTTGGTTTAAGCATTTTCCTATAAATAGGTCTTAGGTTAAATTGAAAATCACACCGTAAACTCAAGTTTTCTCTCTATATTATCGAGCGTATTCTTGTGAGTATTTTGAGTATACTTTGAGTATTGCTATACGGTGCAAGTTCAAGTCATAGCTTATATCCGGTGTTTCAACTAGAAGTACTGTCTTTCGAGGTAAGGGATGTTATTTTCTTCTCAAATGATATTATTTCTTTAATATCATTATACCGAAATATTGGTTGGAATTTTTTATCAAATTTAGAATTTTTTCATGTCGGGGTTACTATTCATGAGTTACTATTTACGAGTTACTAATCATGAGTTACTATTCACGAGTTACTATTCATGAGTTACTATTCATGAGTTACTATTCACGAGTGCTATTCACGAAGCATGAAGATATTTTTTTGTGAAATTTCTATCTTTTGGTGTCAGAGTTACTATTCACGATACTGGCCTTTATTCACGATAATGTACGACTTATTCACGAATACTGCACTATTCAATTAAAAAATGAAATTTCTTCTTTTTGTCCAAAATATCTACTATGGATACTAGCTTTGATTGTATCCATGTTTTGATCATTCTTGAATTTTACTCCACTCTGATTACTTATGAAGTATTTTTGAACTTGGATTGTTTAAAATACAAATCCTTAATATTTGTTCTTTTGTTTCACTGGATTCGTTTCCTTTAAAATATTTTTCATCATCCTCAGTCTTAAATGATGATATTACTGAATATCTTTGGCCTATAGTGCAAAGATGAACAAGTGTTGAGATGAACATGACCGACTGATTAATATCTTTGACCCATAGTGCAAAGATGAACAGGTGTTTAGATGAACATGACTAACTGATGAATATCTTTGGCACAGTGCAAAGATGAATATTTGATTCCGATATATATATTGATTGTTTCACATTACGGGATAAAATATCGACGATGAACTTTTAAATTCATATATAGAAGATAGTAGTTTGCATTCTCTACTTAACTCTTCTAATGAATTGTTGTTTCCGCTGCAGTTGTTGATTTAAAACTGGTTGTCTATTGTATTCTATTAGATTTTTCCCTGTTGAAGACTAACGATAATTTGCTCTATGTTATCTTAGTCATAATGTTCTTTACTGGGCTAGTTGAGCTCACCCTTTTCCTTGTTGTTCCATTTTTCTTCTCAGGAGGCGAGAATGTAGCGAGTACTAGTCGGGGTATGGAATGAAGGTTCTAGAGAGAGTTGTTTAGTAGTCCTCACCATTTTTGTAAAATAATGTATCAATAATTATGATGGAGATTTATTTGCGTGTGGATATTGTCTAGATGGCAATATATGTATTTAAACTCATAGTTTATATGTTGTAATAATAAAGTTGTAGTTATTTCTGTACCATGTATTTGGTGACTCAGAATGGGTTGGATGGAATGGACCTATTTTGGGGGCATCACATTCTCTCTCTATAATATCGAGCGTATTTTTGTGAGTATTTAGATACTTTGAGAGTTGTTATTCAATGCACATTTTTTTCAGCATTATATCCGATATTTCAGCTAGAAGTACTATTCTTTTGTGGTAAAGGATGTTATTTTCTTTGTAAATAATGTTATTATTTCAATATCATTATACTGAAATATTGATATGAATTTTATTATGAAATTTTTACCTTTTCATGTCGAGGTTACTATTCATGTAAATGATACTATTCACGTATACGACACTATTCACGAATACGGTACTATTCACGAAGTATGATTTTCCTTGTGAAATTCCTGCCTTTTCTTGTCGGGGTTACTATTCACGTATATGATACTATTCACGAAAAAATTAAATTTTCTTTTCTTTGTCCAAGTTGTCTATTATGGTTACTATCTTTGATTGCATCCATGTTTTGATCTTCATTCTTAAATTTTGCTCCACAATTGATTATTATGGAGTATTTTTGAACTTGAATAAACTAAAGTACGAATCCCTAATCCTTGATCTTTTATCTCACTGAATTCATTTTCTTTAAGATATTTTTCATCATCCTCAGTCTTAAATGGTGATATAACTGAATATCTTTGGCATGTAGTGCAAAGATGAATGATTACCTGATGAATATCTTTGGCGCGTATTGCAAAGATGGACAGGTGTTGAGATGAACATGACCAACTAATGAATATCTTTGGCTTGTAGTGCAAAGATGAATATTTGAATCAAGATGTATATTGATTGATGTTACAAGGATAAAATATTGATGATGGACTTTTAAATCATAGAAGATAGTAGATTTCATTCTCTACTTAACTATCCTAATGAATTATTATTTTCTCTGCGAATATTGATCTAAAACTTGTTGTCCATTATATTTTATCTGATTTATTGAAGGCTAACGATAATTTGTTCTACATTATCTTAGTCATAATATTCTTTACTGGGCTAGTTGAGCTCACCATTTTCCTTTTTGTTCCATTTTTCTTCCAGGAGGCGAGAATATAGCGGGAACTAGTCGGGATGTGGAGTGATGTTTCAAGTCAGTTGTTTTAGCAGTCCTCGCTATTTTGTAAAATAGTGTATCAATAATTATAATGAGGACTTATTTAAGTGTGAATATTGTCTAGAAGATAATATTTATATTTAAACTCACGGTATATGTGTTATCGTATTTTGCACATCAATTGTAATTGTGAGATCCCAAATTTTATGAAATAAAAGTATTCAATTTTTCTATTTTAGTAAATAGTTAAATCGATAAAAAGTTAAAGTTAAGAGTGATATGTGAAAAAATTTCAAAGTAAGCAAGTTATCATAAAATACCCGATGCTAAAAGTACAGTAATACGCGTGGTTGCATAGTAGCACACAATATTGATTATTGATGCTTACGTGAGAAGTCACTCAGTTATACTCAATTATTGCTACAGTAATTGCTGCATCATATCTCTCATATTAATTATTATTCAATTATTGTCACAGTATCATCTGCATAATATGATATATTATTAAATCAATAATTGAGATGATAAAGTTATTTATATTATTATTTACAATATTGACAATGTCTAGAAGTTCTGTCAAGGAGAGGTTTGGTCACCTAATTGGGCACCAATAAGGAGAAATCTTTATCGGAAAGCCCCCTCTTTCCTGGAAACGACCTGGTTGTTAAATATTGTGAGTTATAATATTAATGATGAATAAGTTCATGTTGATTAAAGATGAAATTGATAGTTCCATTGTATTGGGATTATTAGTGTTAGTGGAAACCAACATTTAATTCGATAATAATTGATGCCTGGAAGTTATCGGGTAATGAATCTGATAAATGAGCAATTAATTGCTATTAATTCATATGATTATAACTATTTGTTCACATGTGTGTACTATTGATTCACATTCTTGTAGTATTAGGGGAGTTGGTGCAAGATTGATAATACTTGAATGACTAAGTTAAAAATGGAGGTATAGATGGAGGTATTATACTGTAATTCGTATTTTCACATGATTATAACTATTGATTCACATGATTTACTATTAGAGGAGATGGTGCAAGTTTGATAATACTTGCAGGACTAAATTAAAAATGAAGAAAAATAGGAAGGTATTATACTATAATATTTCGAGCCCCAAAACGTGCAATTATCGAAACTATATTTTCCTATAACTAGAAGCTCATTCTTCCTTCATTTCTCACCAATTCACTAAAGATATAGAGCAATTATTATAGAGAGAAATTATAGAGAGAAAGAAGAAGAGAAGTCTGCTACCTCACTATTCCAGTATCCAGTCTTCTTTTGAGGTAAGGGGTATTATTTCTTTCATATTTATGAAGAGAATTATTTTATTTCAATACTCGTAAGAGCTGTTATTCCATTCTTTATTATTATGTTGGAATAACATGTCTATACGAAGTACCGCATACATGGTGAAATTCTTATGTTATTCCATTCTTTATTATTCTGTTGGAATAACCTGTTTGTGTGGTCTATCGCATGCCTGGTGAATTCTGTTGTTATTCCATTCTTTATTATTATGTTGGAATAACCTGTCTATGCGAAGTACCGCATACATGGTGAAATTCTTCTGTTATTCCTTTCTTTATTATTCTGTTGAAATAACTGTAAGAACCCGAATTTTTAGAAAATATTAAAATAAGAATTTAGTGAATAAAATTCTTAAGGCTTGTGAAGGGTTCAAATAAAAATATATAATGTGTTACGAGGTATATGGTGTGGTGTTGTATAAGTAATATAAACTATGCAATAAGTGATGTTGTGTTTAATAAATATATATCCTTATTATATATTTGTTATAAATTGTAGAGATGAATTAGTAAGATGATGGATAAAAATTAATCTTTTGATGTTAAATAATTTATGTGAAATTATTTTTATAATAGTAAGTTGGTGACATTAAAATATCTTTGATAATCATCAATTTCTTGAGTATATGTACGAGTAAATATCAAGTCTAAAGTAGTGCAATCTTACTCTTTAATGGTTGACGTATAGGAGCTGGGCTAAACGATTCTTTCAGAGAGGGGAGGTATATACGAATTGGTAACCGATCTAACTCACTGTGAAAACAGTGTAGACGAGACGGAAACTAATTTGTTAGTTGTTTGTGGAAAACCACTCAGTGTACTATATTGAATACTATTAAAGACTCGATGTGTGTTAAGTTTAGACTTGTATATATGCACGTTGTTGACGAGAGAAGAGAATTAATATACCTTTGAAGTGGTTAGAGAATTATTGAGTAAATTGATACACGGCGAGAAGTGAAGATTAAAGGTATGCATGTATGTGTTATATTCGAGCGTTGTGTTATTGGTGGTATGAAACCATAAAGGAGATGTATAGTTGGTTAAACTAATAAGGGAGATAGAGTTTTAAAACTCGAAGCGTAATCCTTGAATTGTCAAGAAAAATAGTAATCGATGATGTGAAACCAAATAGAGGATTGATGTTAGTTGAGTTAACGCTTAAGGAGGATGTGTAAAGTTTTTAGAAGTGTAAGGTTTCAGTTCTGCTAATGCAGAACTTGTCTGCTTGAGAATTTGGTATGGCGCAACAAGGCCATTATTACTTTACCTATGATCGGTCAAGCAATTTACTTTATCAGAGAAAACTCGAGTCGGCTTTATGAAATGTGATTTGCAAGCCATGTATACTAATAACTCTTAAAAGGTCATGAATGGTGACCAAGTGTTCATGAAGAAATTTAGTTAGCAAAACATGACTTGATTAATTAACCCTAAATAAATACTGGTTAATTAAGTGAAATTATAGAATATTATATTCTATTAATTAGTGTTGTACATACTAGTTATTGTAAGATAATAAATGATTAATACTAATTAATCGTTATAAATGTGATTATGGGTTGGGAATACCCAATTGAGTTAAACTTAGCCCAATTAAAATATTAATGTGAACATTATCATTAAATGGTATTACTATGTGTAATATGGGAAATGAATTGGGACATTAATGTTATATGTGTGACATAAATGAAACCATATGATAGGAGTATATGGAAATGAAATGAGGTACCTAGTAGCACCATGGTATCATATGAAGTTGTAATGTATAAATGATTAATTATCTGTGTATTCTAGAAACTGAGAAAGGAATTAAATGTTGAAATAAACATTAATATTAAATAAGGTATAATGTGATTATGTGGGTAATAGAAATAATTATGGAACTACTCGGATAATAATACCTGACTGCGATATTTTATTACATGTATTTAATGTACATGGATTATATGATGTGAGTATAAAACTTATCTTTAAATTCCTAATATGGTAACAATTGTACCTTAATATTACATTATGGGAATTAAAAGATCCAAACCAAGCCTTAGAATAACAAGTAGCTGAGTTATTTGCTCTTGTCCCAAATTGAGTGTCACAAAGTACATGAACAGTGACCTAGAAACTCTCTTTACGTATTCTCCAAGTGGCTATGGAATAGGTGATCATGGCTAGCAAGGAGGCTAGTATTGAGTTGTTGAACAACTCCTTAATAACCTTTGTTTCCTCCCTTTACACCATGGACTCCAATCTTGTGTAATGCTATTGTCTAGTCCAAGCTTCTTCTATAAATGAAATCTTAAATTCAGTTTTTGGTGTTGATAGAAGTTGCTTGATAGTCTAATTGTCTGAGTTTGAGTTCTGAGCTACTATAGAAGTATATTCAGAGTTTAGGAGGTCCAATTCAAGCTCAAGAAGGTATAATTTTTATTTATGTTCTTGAGATGGGTTTGTTTGATTCTTGAAATTTCTTGAATTCATTTGTTAATTAATATGAGTAAACATGTTATAAGGTGTTTAGGAAGTTTACTAGCATGTATGAACACTTTAGTAGTGGCTTGGAACATGTTTGAGTCAAGGGAAATCAAGTTAACTAAGAATCTGCAAAACAGAGTCTGCTTCTGCTCCTGAACAAGACATGGCGCAGCTGCGCCCTAATTGAACTAGGGTGCAGCGCAGCTGCGCCGTCCTCTGAGTTCAGTTGAGCTTTCTGTTTCACAATCTGCTAAGTGCTAGTATAGTATTATGACTCGAACTAGCATGCAAGTATGAGTAATGTGTAAAACACAAATATATTAACCTAATGTGAGCATGATTAGATGAGCATGCATGATTAACGAAAGCTTATAGTAGATGGAATTTTGGGACTTTAAGCTTTGGAAATAAACTTTGTTAAAGTTCATGTTCTGTAGATTTTGAATTTAGTAGTATACACACATGACTGCTTTCACACATAAATGAGCATGATATATGATTCATAGTCCAATTGTTCATGACCACCTTATTAAGCTTTGTGTTAGAAAAGTTTTTCAAGAAAAAGCTTAGCATAGTGAACTAACATGCATGACTACTACATGATTTAAACTCTAACCTTGCGAGCATGATAACATGACTTGACTACATATGTTTAGAGCTTTGAAGTTGTCTTGTATGTGTTGAATGGCATTGTTCAAGTCTACAATGGTTTCAAAAGCAAACTTGAACATATTTTCAAAATCTAGTTACATCACATGGATATCTAGATTCTAAAGGATTAATATGACATGTTATGTCTATAAAATCCCTAGATATGACTTATATGTGTTATATTGCATCATTCATGAAAAATGATTTCAAAGGCAACCATGTTTCGAACTTAAGTTGCATTACATATGAGTATTTAGATTTTAAAGGCTTGAGATGCCATGTTATGTTTCATTATGTCACTAAACATAAGTCTTATATGTTAAACATAAGGGAAGTAAACCAAGAATGAGGTTAAAGCACATTTTTAAAGTGTTAAATAATGATAGCTATGAGTAACAGATGTGAATATGTATGAGCATGTGTAGTACAGATTACGTGACCTCATTATAAGAACAAAAGGCTAATTAGTACACCTAGTTATTTCATAACCCTAATTGGTTTTGATTTCGTGAAAATCCTAAACTAAAGTCCCTAACATGTAAGGTTGATCTTGAAGTGGTCATACAAATATGTAATGACCTTTTGTGTGTATTCATGAGAAGTGTAAGTGACTAAGTGTGTTAAAGTTTGGACTGAAACTAGGAGTGCAAAGCTCAGTCTTGTTACGGCGGGGGATAAGTAATTGCTAGGCCGTTCCTAAGTTTTCCATGGGCGCAGCAATTGCTACCATCCTATGATTATAAATAAGTTCTGGTTTTTATCTGATGTTTGAAGCATGCTTTTATAATTACTATATATGATCAGTATGGTATTTAATGTGTTGAGAAGCATGTTATGTGATAAAGATGAATGTTAATTAAGACTTTCAAATTGTTAAAGTCCAAAGGAATGTTTTCATGATATAAGGCAATGATACGTTGTTTGAATTTGTGAGGTCTTACAATCTGATTTGTGCTATATAAATAATGTTGTATAAAGTTACAACTAAGTTAGACGTTTGTGTGTACGGTTGAACTTAACTATATGAGTTTTAAATGTGTCGAACACATAGCGAGTCCAGTGTGTGATAAAAATATATGAATGTAGATGTCATGTATGGGTGACTAAGGTATACTATACATACCTAGCTATTATAAGAGTATGATGAGAAAGTGAAATGTAGGTTTTACAAACCTAGTTAGGAAATAATGTAACATTATTATTACATTAAGAATGTATGAATGCATGACTAATGGATATGAATCCATGATTATATAACTATGTAGGAATACACGAAGTGCAGATAAGCTTTAAGCAGTTAAGTCGTAGTTAATAAACTACGAATCAGACATGTCTTTCAGTTCCTATTTGTTATATGAATTCGATAACTATTAGTTGAGCTATATTATGCTATGCAAATGTTGTTATATATGAAATGCGTATGAGATATGTATGAAATGTGAAAGTTGATCTTTGATGATATACTTGTGATATAAACTTCTATGCCTGTCATGTGAGAAGTAACATGCGTAGTAATTATTAATCGATTATGAATGCATGAACCCGAATATCTTTGTTATATGCTATATCTTTTGCAAACTATTAGAATTGTTGGGTCATTTGAGCTCACCCTTGCAAATAACCATTTTTGCAGGTTAAGGATACACGGTAAAGGTTACGTGCTACTTGATTGATAAAGTTCAAAAGTATCGAAGGAGATTGATTTATTATTTAACTAGATGATCTTGAACCATGTTTAGATTCTAGTAGATGTACATGATAGAAGTTTATAATATGTAATACATGTTAAGTTATACTATATGATACATAGAGAAATTCAAATCGAGATGTAAACATTTTTACAATAATTCGAATAGGATGAATCATAGCATAATTTGATTCAAGGATTTGTAATTGATTCGAGTTAAGAAATCAATAAAAGATTATTTTTTCAAAGGAGATTGAAAAAGTTTAAATTATTCCGCATATTTTTATAACATCAAATATGATGTAAGACGGGAATGATAAATGACCAAGATTAGAAACTTATAAAAGTTTGGGGTCATTACACAGATCCTAGAAATGGAAAGAATTTATACTCTAAATTGTAATAAGCAAAGTTTTATTCAATAAGTTGTGAATAAAAGATATAATATTTTGACGATAGTAGTATCGTGGTGGACTGAATCCGAGGTTCAAAGGGACCTAGATTTGGGGGTGTCACAATAACCTGTCTGTGCGGTCTATCGCATGCCTGGTGAATTTTGTTGTTATTCCATTCTTTATTATTCTGTTGGACTATCCTGTCTGTGCGGATTACGCATGACCTAGTTCCCTTCTTTATTATTCTATTGAAATAACATGTCTATGTGGATTACCGCATGCATGGTGAATGATCCTTCGTATTCATTCTTTATTAAATTGTGGAAATGATCTGTCTACGTGGATTACCGCATGGCGGGCGAAAATCCATTTGTAGTTTCATATATTCTATTATACTCATTTTGTTGAAGTTTTGGCTTTATACTCCATGAAATTAGTAGAATATCCTTGATATTTGCATTTCATTCAGTATCTTTTCATGGAAACATTATTCTGAGCTTTCTTGATAATTATTGATCTTTTCATGACGGAATACTATTCATGAGTTACTATTTATGGGTTACTATTCACCCGGTTACTATTCACTCTAGTATTATTCACTCGGGTATTCGAGGCGCTTTTCATGCCGGAATACTATTCACGAGTTACTATTCATGGGTTACTATTCACCCAATTACTATTCACCCAAATATTATTCACTCGGGTATTTGAAGTACTTTTCATGTCGGGGTACTATTCACGGGGTACTATTCCCAAAGTACTATTCATAGGGTACTATTCACGGGGTACTATTTACCCGAAAAATATATTTCTTTTCTGTCCAAATTATTTTTGGTACATGAATATTATTCTTGAATTTTACTTCACAAAGCAGTATCATGTTGACAATTTGGATATTTTTAAACTCTAGATAAATTTAAAGTCTTTAATATTTATCCTTGATTTCATTTGATTAATGCTTATATCATTGTCATCATCCTCATGATTATATTATGATGAAAGTCATCTTTGGCTTACGTGCATAGATGGACTGTTGATTATTGGTTTTACAGTTGTATATCTTTGGCTTACGTGCAAAGATGAATTATTGATTATTGATTTTATAGTTGTATATATTTTGCTTACGTGCAAAGATGGACTATTGATTATTGGTTTTACAGTAGTATATCTTTGGCTTACGTGCTAAGATGAAATGTTGATTGATATCTTTGGTCGTAGTGCAAAGATGAACTATTAATTGATAGCTTTGGCCCGTAGTGCAAAGATGGACAGCTGTATGACATGATCATGACCACTTGTGATACTAATGAATATCCTTGGTCGTAGTGCAGGGATAATTCGATGATGTGATTGGCAGGAACATGACTATTAGTTAACAATTGAATGTCTTTGGTCGTAGTGCATTGACAGGCAATTGATTGGTATGATCATGGCCGTTGGTTTTATAGTTGAATATCTTTGGCCAGTAGTGCAAAGATAGATAACTGATTGGTATGATCATTATTATTACATTTGAATATCTTTAGCCTTTGGGGTAAGGATATTGAGTAAATGTTCTATTAAGCCTTTGTGGCAAGGAGAAATTGTTGATTCACATTATTATAAACATGAATTGTGAATTTAACTAACATCTTTGGTGGTTCAGGTGAAGACAGGTGATGAAAGTTCTATTTGTCTTGGGTATAATAAAGAACTATTGATGAATATTACAGGGATAAAATTGATGATAAACTTTTAAATAATAGAAGATAGTAGATATCTTGCTCTACTTGACTCTTCTAATGGATTGCTTATTCCGCTGCAGTTGTTGATCTAAAACTTATTGTCTATTGTATTCTATCAGTTGTTATATTGTTGAAGGCTAAGGATAATTTATTCTTCATTATCTTAGTCATAATATTTCTTACTGGGCTAGTTGAGCTCACCCTTGCTTTCACTGTTCTCTTCAGGAAATTAGAATATAGCTGGGACGAGTCGGGGAATGGAGTGATGGTGGTCCGAGATGGTGGCTATAGTAGTCCTCACTATTTTTATAAAATAGTGTGATAATAATTGTAATGAGGACTCCATTGAGTGAGGATATTGTCTAGAAGGCAATATTCGTGTTTAAACTCTCAGCTATGTTTTGTCGTTTTTTG
This sequence comes from Panax ginseng, assembly GCA_020205605.1. Lineage (NCBI taxonomy): Eukaryota > Viridiplantae > Streptophyta > Magnoliopsida > Apiales > Araliaceae > Panax > Panax ginseng. The sequence goes on along the minus strand of CM035132.1, from coordinate 121,936,904 downwards.
CACGACGGTTGTATAATTAAGTTTGTAGTTGAGTTCTGTACCATGTATCTGGCGACCCAAGATGGGTGATGTATACCTGTTTTGGGGGCATCACAGTTGGTATCAAAGCTTAGGGATATGATCCCTAACTGAGATGTGAGACAAGAACTAGGAGGGGAGAGACGGGAAATTCCTTCGCTAGTATGACCTACCTAAGTTCATTTGGTATTTAATTGGTCGGTCAGAGTATAGGGATAATATGTGATATATCAATTAACCTTTGTTTTGAAGATGTATTCTAGAATGATATTTGAAATACAGGAGATGAGAAATGGGAAAATCATGATAGAGAGGAAGTAATCAGAAAGGTACAATTCGAAAAGAAAGCAATGTATTCTCATCTCTACGAACTATCAGGTACGTAAATTTCAGGGGCGAAATTTCATAAGGAGGAGAGATTGTGAGATCCCAAATTTTATGAAATAAATGTATTCAATTTTTCTATTTTAGTAAATAGTTAAATTGATAAAAGGTTAAAGTTAAGGGTGATATGTGAAAAATTTTCAAAGTAAGCAAGTTGTCATAAAATACCCGAAGGTAAAAGTACAGTAATACGCGTGGTTGCATAGTAGCACACGATATTGATTATTGATACTTACGTGAGAAGTTACTCAGTTATACTCAATTATTGCTACAGTAATTGCTGCATCATATCTCTCATATTATTGATTCAATTATTGTCACAGTATCATCTGCATAATATGATATATTATTAAATCAATAATTGAGACGACAAAGTTATTTATATTATTATTTACAATATTGACAATGTCTAAAAGTTCTGTCAAGGAGAGGTTTGGTCACCTAATTGCGCGCCAATAAGGAGAAATCCTTATCGAAAAGCCCCCTCTTTCCTGGAAACGACCTGTTTGTTAAATATTGTGAGTTATAATATTAATGATGAATAAGTTCGTGTTGATTAAAGATGAAATTGATAGTTCCATTGTATGTGGATTATTAGTGTTAGTGGAAACCGACATTTATTTTGATAATAATTGATGTCTGGAAGTTATCGGGTAATTAATCTGATAAATGAGCAATTAATTGCTATTAATTCATATGATTATAACTATTTGTTCACATGTGTGTACTATTGATTCACATTCTTGTACTATTAGGGGAGTTGGTGCAAGATTGATAATACTTGCATGACTAAGTTTAAAATGGAGGTATAGATGGAGGTACTATACTGTAATTCGTATTTTCACATGATTATAACTATTGATTCACATGATTTACTATTAGGGGAGATGGTGCAAGTTTGATAATACTTGCAGGACTAAATTAAAAATGAAGGAAAATAGGAAGGTATTATACTGTAATATTTTGAGCCCCAAAACGTGCAATTATCGAAACTATATTTTCCTATAAATAGAAGCTCATTCTTCCTTCATTTCTCACCAATTCACTAAAGCTATAGAGCAATTATTATAGAGAGAAATTATAGAGAGAAAGAAGAAGAGAAGTCTCTACCTCACTATTCCAAAGATCCGATCTTCTTTTTTTGGTAAGGGTATTATTTCTTTCGTTTTCATGAAGAGAATTATTTTTTTCAATACATGTAAGAGTCATTATTCCATTCTTTATTATTATGTTGAAATAACTTTGTTTATGCTAAGCACCGCATACATGGTAAAATTCTTCCGTTATTCTATTTTTATTATTCTATTGGAATAACTCATCTGCAAGGCGGTCAATCGGATGCACGGAGAATTTCATTGTTATTCCATTCTTTATTATTATGTTGGAATAACTTTGTCTATCACAAGTACCGCATACATGGTGAAATTCTTCTATTATTCCATTCTTTATTATTCTGTTGGAATAACCTGTCTGTGCGGTCTAACGCATGCCTGGTGAATTTTGTTGTTATTCCATTCTTTATTATTCTGTTGGAATATCCTGTCTGTGCGGATTACGCATGACCTGGTTCCCTTCTTTATTATTCTGTTGGAATAACCTGTCTATGTAGATTACCGAATGCATGGTGAATGATCCTTCGTATTCATTCTTTATTAAATTGTGGAAATGATCTGTCTACGTGGATTACCGCATGGCGGGCAAAAATCCATTTTGAGTTTCATATATTCTATTATACTCATTTTGTTGAAGTTTTGGCTTTATACTCCATGAAATTAGTAGAATATCCTTGATATTTGCATTTCATTCAGTATCTTTTCATGGAAACATTATTCTGAGCTTTCTTGATAATTATTCAACTTTTCATGACGGAATACTATTCATGAGTTACTATTTACGGGTTACTATTCACCCAGTTACTATTCACTCTAGTATTATTAATGGTGTAAACGAGTCGAACCGGAGCGAACAGAGAGCTACTCAAATTCGACTCGAAATGATAAATTCGTACTAGAATTCGGCTCGAATTCGAATTATATTTGAAAATTCTTACTCAGATTCGACTCAACTCGAATATTTGTTACTCGAATTCGATACGACTCGACTCGAATATTTATTCAAACTACTCGCGAGCTTCAAATTCAAGCTCGAATTCGAATTTCCACATAATAACTAGTTTTATAATAAATATAATTATAAATTGAATTTTGTATTTTACAGACCCCAAATGTAAGACCCATTTTTTTTTAAATAAAATGGAATTTCCTCTATTTATTATTTTGAAATAGTAAGGGTTGATTTGATTAATGTGGTTAGTTATGGGTAAAATGCAAAAATATTTTAAATAAGCAAGTGGTTATAAAATATTCATTGTTGTCGGGGAATATTAGTTTGGTGCGTGGAATATTCTTCTTTGTCGGGGAATATTAAATGCGACAGCGTGACCTTTATTATGTGGCCCCATAACGGAAAGCGATTGGATGAAGAAAAAGAAAAGTATAAGTTGTTTATAAATAACGGCGTAATTATTCTGGATTAATCTTTGTTGGAATACTAGGTGGTTAAAAACACGATGTCTGCGTTGTTGCCTGATAGCACATGGTATTGCACCAATTATTGATTCTTACGTGAAGGCCTTTACTCGATAATTATTACGATAATTCTTTATTCAATATTTTATTTTATTGATTCAATAATTGCTACGTTGATATTTTATATTATTGTTGTTTTGATAATTGTCACTACTACGATATTTCATTATCGGATCAATAATTCATATTATTTTAATAATATTATTAGATAGCATTATTGGCAATGTCTAGAAAGTTTACATCTAAGGAGAGGTTTGGTCACCTAATTGCGGCATGATGAGGAGAAATCCTTATTGGAAAGCCCCTCTTTCTGAGGAGCGGCACAGTTGTCGATATTGTGATTACATAATATTATTTGTGAATAATTAATTATTGATTTATATGATAAGGAAAATATTCATTTTATGTGGATATAGATGGAGAAAATTTTTAATGTGACAATTGTTGAAAATTGATATTTTATCTTTTACGATAAAATAATTCATTTAAATATATTATTATATTTTAATAATATAATAATGGTGATATTTTTACAATGAATGTGTGATATATGAATAAATGAGGAGGAAGAATATTTTTGTTACAAAAAATGTTTAACACATGTTTTGTGTGTTGGTGGACCCTATTTTTTGTTTGAAATTTGATTATAGCACATAAAATCGTCAGTATGTGGATTTTTGGTCAATTTATTTTGGAATTTGGAAAAACTTTCTTACTGCAAAGTTGTAGAAATTAAATTTCCTATGGAATGGACATAAGATTTGAATTTTTAATAAAAGGCTATTTATTATGAATTATTGAAGTTTGGAATATTGGAGTGCGAATTGATTTTGTTACAAAAAATGTTTTAAAACATGTTTTTTCATTTTGGTGGGCCCATTACATGTGTGTAAAATGATTTTGAAATTGATTTCAAATTGTGCGTATAATATTTTTATAAATATTATTATTTTATTAAATTTTCTACTTTGGTGTTACTAAGCATTTTCTATAAATAGGGTCTTGGGTTAGAATTGAAAATCACACGAAAAGCTGAAGTTTTCTCTCTATATATTATCGGCGTATTTTTGTGAGTATTTAGATATCTTGAGTGTTGCTATCTGATGCAAGTTTTCCTTGACGTTATATCGATATTCTAGCCGAAAGTCTTATTCTTTTGAGGTAAGGGATGTTATTTTTTTAAAAATGATATTATTTCTTTCAATATCATTATCTTGGAATATTGGTAAGATTTTTCTTGTGAAATTCTTATCTTTTCATGTCGGGGTTACTATTCATGATTCTTATTCACGAGTTACTATTCATGAGTTACTATTCACGAGTTACTATTCACGAGTTACTATTCACGAAATACTATATTCACTGAAGCATGATGATTTTTCTTGTGAAATTTCTACCTTTTAGTGTAGAGATTCTTATTCATGTATACGGCATTACTATTCACGTATCTGACCTTATTCACGAATCGACACTATTCACGAAAAAAATTAAATTTTTTTTTGTGTCCAAGATTATACATTATGGTTCTATCTTTGATTGGATCTATGTTTTGATCTTCATTTTTGAATTACGCTCCTGATAGTTTATTATGGAGTATTTTTGAACTTGGATTGTCTAAAATACGAATCCTTAATATTTGTTCTTTTGTCTCATTTGGATTCGTTTTCTTTAAAATATATTTTCATCATCCTCGGTCCTAAATGATGATATTCTTGAATATCTTTGGCTTTATAGTGCAAAGATGAATGATTTCTTGATGAATATCTTTGGCTAGTAGTGCAAAGATGAGCAGTGTTGAGATGAACATGACCATAGTGATTAATATCTTTGGCACCATGTAGTGCAAAGATGACTATTTGATTCAAGATGTATATTGATTGATGTTACGAGGATAAAATATCGATGATGGACTTTTAAATTCATAGATGATAGTAGATTTCATTCTCTACTTAACTCTTTTAATGAATTGTTGTTTCAAATTGCGATTGTTGATCTAAAACTTGTTGTCTATTGTATTCTATCAGTTTTCCCTGTTGAAGACTAAGGATAATTTGTTGTACATTATCTTAGTCATAATATTCTTTTGGGCTGGGCTAGTTGAGCTCACCTTTTCCTTTTTTGTTCCATTTTTCTTCTCGGGAGGGCGAGAATATAGCGGGAACTAGTCGGGGTGTGGAGTGATGGTTCAAGATAGTTGTTTTAGTAGTCCTCACTATTTTGTAAAATAGTGTATCAATAATTATAATGAGGACTTTATTTGGGTGTGGATATTGTCTAGAAGACAATATTTGTATTTAAACTCACGACATAAGTGTTTATGTATTATTTTGCACGACAATTGTAATAATGAAGTTGTAGTTGTTTACGTACCATGTATTTGGCGACTTCGAGAATAGGTTGGGTGGATTGGACCTATTTTGGGGGCGTCATGATTAATATCGAGCTTAGGGATATGGTCTCTGGCGGAGATCGGGGAATAGAACTAGGAGGGAGAGCGAGTAAATCCTTACGCTAGTATGTCTACCTAAGCTTATTGTTGGTTGGTCGAGTATATAGGGTTATTATGTTGCATGTCAATTTCTTTAATTAACCCTTGTTTTATGGCGATATTTAAGAATGGCAATGAGAATGTTAACGATGGAGTAAATGAGGCCGTGGAGACACCTTTACTCACCAATCGGGAGAATGTGCAACAAGGCGACAATGTTCCTCCTATAAACAACACCACCGATCGAGACGATGAGCGATGGGATGTTTAGAAGCTTTTTGCGTTCATGCAAAAAATCGGGGCGAGGAGACTTCGTGTACAAAATCTGGTGGAAATGATAGCAGCGCCTTACGGTTTATCACCAACAAGCGATTCAAAGAGTTGGGACCACGAGTGCAGGGAAAGCGGGATCCGATTAAAGGCGGAGGCGTGGGTCAAGCAAATTACCAAGATATTCGATGTCTTGGGATGCGGAGAGGAACGAAGAAGGTTCCATTCACCACTTTTATGTTCCGTAATGAAGCGATTCTTGGTGGGAATCGTGAAGCGTACCAACCGGTACCTTTTCTCACATGTCTTGGGAAACGTTTGAGAAATTGTTCAATGACAAGTACTTTCACGAAAGTATTAAATCATATGAAGGAGGTAGAGTTTATTAGACTAGAAACGAAACAACATGGCGGTGTCCCGATGCGAGGCGAAGTTAGCGGAGTTATCGAGTTTGCACCTCATTTGGTGGAGAATGAGGAGCGTATGGCCGCGGATGTTTTTACGAGGTTTGAAACCCAACATACGTCGATATCTCATTTCTCATAAATTTTCTCTATATTCGGATGTTGTGAATAGGGCTCGATTATTGGAGCGCGATAATGAGTCACTCAATCGAAGAATAACGACCAACAACTCGATGATAATCATCTGGGGTGGCAGCGATCGTCGAACAATGATAACCATCGTGGAAGAAATTATCATGCGAAAATGGTAACCACTTGGTGGTAATCATGGCCAAGATAATAGAAGAAATAATTCAAGTGGAAATTTCAAGAAGAAGATTTAACGATGCGGGAAGGCGTCGGCGTGACTGACCTGACACAATGACAAATTCTAGGGAGGAGAGCAACGATCGCCCGATTAGATCTACAAATGCGGAGAGGAGGGACATATAAGTCCAAAGCTGTTCACGACCTTCAAGGTATGTTTTAGTTGTGGAAAAGAGCGGTCACATATAGCTCGATTTTGTCACATGGCGAAAAACAAGTCCGGTGGGGATGGTGGCACCAAAGGCGGATCTGGACAAAACAAAGTCGGCGGTTTCTGGAAGAGCGTTTGTCGTGGTAGCCAAAATCGAGGAACCCGAACGAAGTGATCACGGGTTAGTTAATTATAAATTCTTGCAAAATCTATACCTTATTGAATCTGGGGTTCTACCCATTCTTTTATCTCTCTGCTTGTGCTCAGCGTTTAAACTTGACTCAGGAGAAATTAGACTTTGACTTATCTGTGGAGACTCAGTTTAGGAGAAACTTTCATTACATCCTTTGTTTATAAATCTTGTTTGATCCAAGTTGGCACCATCACATTACTGTTGATCTTATCTCTTTAAAGATACTTGCTTTTGATGTGATTTTAGGGATTGATTGGTTAACTACTCATCATGCCAAAATTGATTGCTTTTTGTAAGGTTGTTAGTTTTCATATTCTAAGCAACTTTTATTATTGAATTCAAGAAACCAAACCATTGAAGTCAAACTCTTTCATATCAAGCCATAAAGTCATTCGTTTATTGAAAAATGGATGTCAAGTTTTCTTAGCCCATGTCATGGACTTGAACAAAAATCGTCGATTTGAATGATATTTACATTTGTTAGTGAATTTCTGGCGTATTTCCTGAAAAATTTCCTGGCCTACTCCCAGCGTGATATTGAATTTTGTATCGACTTTGAACCCGGTACAAAACCCATTTCTAAAATCTCATATTGAATGACTCCTATTGAACTTCAGGAGTTAAAAACCCAACTATAGAAGTTGGTACCCGAGCCTCTATCTGGTGACTTCCTTTGTGGAATGCACTGAAGCCAGACTCTCCGTAGGGATGCCATATTTGTGCGGTAGTAAACTGATAGGTGCCATTGTGACGTGCTATCCAAGATTGGGATGTGAGTCACGATTGAGAAGCAACCTAAATCGATAATCAAAATCGTAACTTTCTGAAGCTTAGTTGGTTATTATCGGAGATTAAATGGAAGATTTTCTCGAATCGCTACTCCATTAACTTCGGTTGACTCGTAGAGATACAAAATTCAAATGGAGCGAGGAATGTGGGAAGAGCTTGAAGAACTCGAGAGGAGACTCATTTAACACATGTTACGACCATACCATCTGGAAAAAGCGAGCGTGGTAGGCGGCGTGTTGAGTAGAAGATGCGTATCTGATCTGCGAGTGCGATATTGTCAAATAAAAAGACCATTTCGTATAACTTACAAATGATAGAGATAGAGTTAAAGACTCTACAGGGACCCACGTGATGATATCTGAGTAGAATCGACTTTAATCGATAAAGTTAAAACCGCTCAAGCTAAGCTACACACGGTGATGAATATGAAGAAGAAGGTGCAAGAAGTTGTTATTCAAAAGCGAGAATCGGCGATGTGAGAAAAGCTCAAACCTTGATTTATTAGTCCATTTGAAATCCTCGATCGAATAGGAGCTGTGGCCTATAGACTCGTTTTACTGCCAAGTATGTCGGCGTGTTTATAACGTTTTTTCACGTGTCGATGTTACGTAAATATGTGAACGACCGAACCACATTATTGAGTTAGAACCGGATGAGATAGCGAAAGATTTAACGTCTGAGGAAGTACATGTCAAGATCTTGGATAGGAAGGAGCATGTCCTACGCACAAAGGTCATACCACAAGTCGAAGTTTTGTGGAGGAACCATGCTATTGAAGAAATGACACAGGAGTTGGAATCGAAAATGAAAGCGAGGTATCCTCACCTTTTGAAAACACCAGTGCGTCGTCAATTTCGAGGGCGAAATTTTATAAGGAGGGGAGGTTGTAAGACCCCATATTTTTTTAAATATAATGGAATTTCCTCTATTTATTATTTTGAAATAGTAAGGGGTTGATTTGATTAATGTGGTTAATTATGGGTAAAATGTGCAAATATTTCAAATAAGCAAGTGGTTATAAAATATTCATTGTTATCGGGGAATATTAGTTTGGTGGTGGAATATTCTTCTTGTCGGGGAATATTAAATGCGACGGTAGCGACCTTATGTGGGCCCCATAACGAAAGCGATTGGATGAAGAAAAGCGACAAGTATAAGTTGTTTATAAATAACGGCGTAGTTATTCTGATTAATACTATTGGAATACTTTCGGTTGGTTAAAACACGATGTCGCGTTGTTGCACGGTATTGCACCAATTATTGATTCTTACGTGAAATGGCACTACTCGATAATTATTACGATAATTCTTGTTCAATATTTTATTTTATTGATTCAATAATTGCTTGAGTTGATATTTTATATTATTGTTGTTTTTAATAATTGTCACTACACAATATTTTTAATTATCGGATCAATAATTCATATTATTTTAATAATATTATTAGATAGCATTATTGGCAATGTCTAGAAAGTTACATCTAAGGAGAGGTTTGGTCACCTAATTGCGGCGCTAGATGAGGAGAAATCCTTATTGGAAAGCCCCTCTTTCTAGGAGCGGCTTTGGTTGTCGATATTGTGATTACGTAATATTATTTGTGAATAATTAATTATTGATTTATATGATAAGGAAAATATTCATTTTATGTGGATATAGATGGAGAAAATTTTTAATGTGACAATTGTTGAAAATTGATATTTTATCTTTTACGATAAAATAATTCATTTAAATATATTATTATATTTTATAATAATATAATAATGATGATATTTTTGACAATGAATGTGTGATATATGAATAAATGAGGAGGAAAGAGTATTTTTGTTACAAAAATGTTTAACACATGTTTTGTGTGTTGGTGGACCCTATTTTGGTGAAAATTTGATTATAGCTTTGTAAAATCGTCCAGTATATGTGGATTTGGTCAATTTCTATTTGGAATTTGGAAAAACTTTCTTACTGCAAAGTTGTAGAAAATTAAATTTCCTATGGAATGGACATAAGATTTGAATTTTTTAATAAAAGGCTATTTATTATGAATTATTGAAGTTTTGGAATATTGGAGTGCGAATTGATTTTGTTACAAAAATGATAAAAACATGTTTTTTCATTTTGGTGAGCCCCACATGTGTGTGAAAATATGTTAGAAATTCAGATTTCAAATTGTGCGTATAATATTTTTATAAATATTATTATTTTATTAAATTTTCTACTTTGGTGTTCTAAGTATTTTTCTATAAATAGGGTGCTTAGGTTAGAATTGAAAATCACACCAGAAACTGAAGTTTTCTCTCTCTATAATATCGAGCGTATTTTTGTGAGTATTTAGATATCTTGAGTGTTGTTATCTGATGCAAGTTTTCTTGACGTTATATCTAATATTCGGCCGGAAATCTTTATTCTTTTGAGGTAAGGGATGTTATTTTTTTTAAAAATGATATTATTTCTTTCAATATCATTATCTTAGGAATATTGGTAAGATTTTTCTTGTGAAATTCTTATCTTTTCATGTCGGGTTACTATTCATGATTACTATTCACGAGTTACTATTCACGAGTTTCTTATTCATGAGTACTATATTCACGAAGCATGATGATTTTTTTCTTGTGAAATTTCTATCTTTTAGTGTCGAATTACTATTCATTTATTATACGAATTATATTCACGTATACGGCATTATTCACGAATACGACACTATTCACGAAAAATTAAATTTTCTTTTATGTGTCCAAGATTATGCATTATGGTTCCTATCTTTGATTGGATCTATGTTTTGATCTTCATTTTTGAATTACGCTCCACAATAGTTTATTATGGAGTATTTTTGAACTTGGATTGTCTAAAATACGAATCCTTAATATTTGTTCTTTTGTCTCCTTTGGATTCGTTTTTCTTTAAAAATATATTTTCATCATCCTCGGTCCTAAATGATGATATTCTTGAATATCTTTGGCACATAGTGCAAAGATGAATGATTTCTTGATGAATATCTTTGGCTCGTAGTGCAAAGATGAGCAGTGTTGAGATGAACATGACCGAGCGATTAATATCTTTGGCATAGTAAAAGATGACTATTTGATTCAAGATGATGACTATTTGATTCAAGATGTATATTGATTGATGTTACTTAGGATAAAATATTCGATGATGGACTTTTAAATTCATAGATGATAGTAGATTTCATTATCTATATTAACTCTTTAAAGTGAATTGTTAAATCATAAAAGATAGTAGATTTTATTCTCTACTGACTCTTTTAATGGATTGCTTGTTCCGCTGCAGTTAAACTTGATATCTATTATATTTTATCAATTTAACATTGTTGAAGACTAATGATAATTTATTCTGCATTATCTTAGTCATAATATTTCCTACTGGGCTAGTTGAGCTCACCCTTTCTTTCATTGTTCTCTTCGGGAAATGAGAACGTAGCCGGGATTAGTCGGGGAATGGAGTGACGATCCGAGATGGTGTCTTAGTAGTCCTCACTATTCTATAAAATAGTGTGATAATAAATGTAATGAGGACTTATTCTGAGAGTAGATATTGTCTAGAAGACAATATTTGTATTAAAACTCACAGCTCTTGTTGTATATTTAAGATTGTATTTGTATTATGTACCATGTATTTGGCGACTCATAATAGGTGATGTATACCTATTTTGGGGGTATCACAGTTGGTATCAAAGCTTAGGGATATGATCCATGGCTGAGATGTGAGACAAGAACTAGGAGAGGAGAGACGGGGAATTCCTTCGCTAGTATGACCTACCTAAGTCTATTTGATATTTAATTGTTCGGTCAGAGTATAGGGATAATATGTGATATGTTAATTAACCCTTGTTTTGTGGCAGTGTTTGAAAATGGCATTAGAGAATGTTGAGAACATCAATGGAGCATGAGAGAGACCGCTGAGTCTCCACGCATCAATAATCGGGATAATGTGCATCGGAAGGTGACAATCCTCGAGCAACAACAACACTTGACCAAATGATGAACGATGGAATGTTAGAGGCTTCATGCAATTCATGCAACATCGAAGTGAGGCGGCTCCCATCCAAAAATGCAAGTGGAAACACTAACAACTCTCGGACGGTCACCGCCAAACAGTTCAAGGAGCTGGGACCACCGGAGTTTTTTGGAGAGCCAAAACCACTTAAGGCGGAGACGTGGATAAAATAGATCAACAAGATATTTGATGTCTTGGGTTGCTCCGAGGAGCAAAAGGTTCCCTTTGCCACCTTCATGTTGCGGACAGAGGCAGATTACTGGTGGGAATCTGTAAAGCGTACTCAACCTGCCGCACTGAAGATGTCTTGGGAAAAGTTTCAAGAACTGTTCAACGACAAGTACTTTCCCGAAAGTATTCGTCACATGAAAGAGGTAGAGTTCATCAAGCTGGAGCAAAACAACATGACCGTGTCGCAGTACGAATCCAAGTTTGTCGAGTTGTCCCGATTTGCGTCCCATTTGGTTAATAATGAGGAGAGAATGACGCGAATGTTTCTAAGAGGTTTGAAACCCGAGATACGTCAATATCTTATCTCTCATAAACTGTGTTTGTATTCAGATGTTGTTAATAGGGCTCAGTTATTGGAGCGCGATAATGAGTCAACCCAACCAAAAGAGAGCGGTGGGAAAAATGATAATACTAGTGATAAAGTTGATCGTCATCGGCGGTGACAATAAGCGTGGAGGAATCAACATGCGAAATGATAACCACTTCGGTGGTAATCATGGCCAAAACAATAAGAATGGACATTTCAAGAAGAGGAGATTCAACAATGATGGAAAGGCGTCAAAGACCAAAGACCCGTTGTTAAGGAAGGAGAACGACCACCTATCATATGCTTCAAATGCGGAGGGGAGGGACACATCACGATGCCGTCCAAAGCATGTTATAATTGTGGAAGAGAAGGTCACCTAGCCCGATTTTGTCGTTCACCGAAGATAAGTTCAGCTAGGATGGAGGCACCAAAGGACGCCCCAGAAAAGTCAAAGCCAGTAGTTCAAGGGAGAGCGTTTGTCGTGACCTCCCAGAAAGCAAGGAACCTAAATGAGGTCATCACGGGTAAGCTTATCATAAACTCTAGCGAAGTATATACCTTATTTGATACCACTTCTACCCATTCTTTTATTTCTCCTACTTGCGCTCAACGTTTAAATTTGACTCGGAGAAATTAGACTTTGACTTATCTGTTGAAACTCCGTTGGGAGAAACCTTCATTACATCCACTATTTATAAGTCTTATTTGGTTCAAATCGGTACCCTCACATTACCTGTCGATCTTATTTCATTGAAAATACTTGCATTTGATGTAATTCTAGGGATTGATTGGTTAACTACTCATCATGCAAAAATTGATTGTTTTCGTAAGGTTGTTAGCTTTCATATTCCTAATCAACCTATTATACTTAATTCAAGCAACTGCACCATTAAAATCAATCACCGTCATCTCAAGCCATAAAGCTATTCGTTAATTAAAAAAGCGGATGTCAAGCTTTCTTAGCTCATGTCACGCGGATCTAAACAAAATACGCCGATTTTAAATGATATTTCTATTGTTAATGAATTTCACGATGTATTCCACAAGAACTTCCTGGCCTACCCTCAGGCGTGAAATTGAATTTTGTATCGACCTTGAACCCTAGATAAAAACCCATTTCCAAAGCCCCATATCAAATGGCTCTATTGAACTTCGTGAGTTAAAGACCCAACTGTAGGAATTGTTAGACATTGAGTTTATTCGTCCTAGTACTTCTCCTTGGGGTGCTCCTGTTTTATTCGTGAAGAAGAAAGATGGGAGTATGCGACTTTGTATTGATTATCGGGAATTGAATCATGTCACCATCAAAAATAGGTACCCATTGCCACGTATTGATGACCTGTTTGACCAGTTGCAAGGTGCCAAATTCTTTTCAAAGATTGATCTTCGTTCCGGATATCACCAATTGAAGATTAGAACCGATGACATTCCAAAGATGGCTTTCAGAACTCGGTACGGGCATTATGAATTCCTAGTCATGTCTTTGGATTGACTAATGCTCCTGCTGCCCTCATGGATATGATGAACCGAGTATTCAAGGAATATTTGGATCACTTTGTGGTCGTCTTTATTGATGACATCCTTATTTATTCCAAAAGCCGTGAAAATCATGAGCAACACTTGAGGCTGATACTCCAAAATCTTCGTGAATATAAGCTTTATGCCAAGTTGAAGAAATGCGAGTTACGGCTTGAGAAAGTAGCATTCCTTGGGCACGTGGTATCAAGTCATGGAATATCTGCTGACCCAAAGAAAGATTGAAGCTATTCAAAGTGGGGAGCAACCTAAATCGATGATAGAAGTCGTAGCTTTCTCGGCTTAGCTGGTTATTATCGGAGATTCGTAGAAGGGTTTTCTCGAATCGCTACTCCCTTAACTCATCTGACTCGGAAAGATACAAAATTCGGTTGGAATGAGGAATATGAGAGGAGTTTTCAAGAACTTAAGAGAAGGCTCATTTTAGCACCTGTTCTGACAATACCATCTGTCTCGGAGGGATTTGTCATCTACAGTGATGCTTCAGGCAAAGGGTTAGGATGTGTTCTCATGTAACATGGGAAAGTCATAGCCTATGCCTCTCGACAACTCAAAGAATATGAGAGGAATTATCCTACTCATGATCTAGAGTTGGCAGCTGTTGTCTTCGCACTTAAAATTTGGAGGCATTACTTGTATGGGAAGAAAGTGGAGATCTTTACGGATCATAAAAGCCTCAAATATTTCTTCACTCAAAAGGAACTCAACATGCGACAGCGACGTTGGCTTGAACTATTGAAAGATTATGATCATACCATCCAATACCATCCCGAAAAGCAAGCGTGGTAGTGACGCATTGAGTAGAAGATCATATCGCGTGCGAGTGCGATATATTGTCAATCTGCAAAGCATTTTTGTATGACTTGCAAAGGATGGAGATAGAGATAAAGACTCCAGGGACCCATGTGATGATGGCGAATATACGAGTAGAACCGAATTTAATCGATAAAGTTAAAGCTGCTCAAGCTACAAACCTGGAGCTGATGCATATGAGGAAGAAAATACAAGAAGGTGCTATGCCGGAAGCAAGAATCGATGATGAAGGAATACTTTGAGTCAACTCCAGACTTTGTGTTCCAAACGACCGAAGTTAAAGTATAAAATCATGATGGAGGCGCCTGACAACACACCATTTGCAATCCATCCCGAGAGTACTAAAATGTATCATGATCTTCGACATATATTTTTGGTGGGGCAATATGAAGAGATAGATAAATATTTATTATCTCAAGGTGTCTAACGTGTCAACGAAGTTAAAAGTGAGCATCATGTACCAAAAGGTCCATTGCAACCACTTGAAATTCCAAAATGGAAGTGGGAGCACATTACCATGGATTTCAATTCTTCGGTCTTCCCAAGGTTTCTCGGGTATGTAGATGCAATTTGGGTCATTGTTGATAGATTGACCAAGTCTGCTCATTTCTTACCTATACGAGAAACTTATACACTTGAACGTCTTGCTCGTATGTACATAAACGAGGTTGTAAGATTGCATGGTATGCCAGTATCCATAGTTTATGATCGAGACCCAAGATTCACTTCACGATTTTGGGTTAGTTTGCAAAAAGCTATGGGCACGGATTTACGATTTAGTTTGGCATATCATCCTCAAACGGATGGACAATCAGAGAGGACTATTCAAACTCTTGAAGATTTATTAAGACTCTGTGTCCTTGACTTCAAGGGAAGTCGGGACAAGTTCTTACCATTGGTGGAGTTTTCCTACAACAACAGTTATCAAGCAAGTATTGGCATGGCTCCATTCGAGGCGTTGTATGGAAGAAAGTGTCGTTTCTCGGATATCTTTGGGATGAGGTGTGTGAAGCAACGTTGTTGGGACCGGAGTTGAGTACGTATGACTACTGGAAAAGATTCAAACGATCCGACAACGTATAAAAACCTCACAAGACCGACAAAAGAGTTGTGCTGATCTTTATCGAAAGGACGTGGAATTCGATATTGGAGATCATGTGTTGTTACGTGTTGCTCCATGGAAAGGAGTTACGAGATTTGGACAGAGAGAAAAGCTCAATCCTCGATTCATTGGCCCATTTTAATCCTCGATCGAGTAGGGATCAGTAGCTTATGACTTGCTTTTTACCGCCAAGTATATCTCGTGTTCATAACGTTTTTCATATATCCATGTTACGTAAATATGTGAAAGACCCGAACCATATTATTGAGTTAGAACTAGACGAAATAGCAGAAGATTTAACGTATGAAGAGGTTCCTGTTCAAATCTTGGATAAGAAGGAACATATTCTACTATCCAAGGTTATACCTCAAGTCAAAGTTTTATGGAGGAACCACGATGTTGAGGAAATGACCTGGGAGTTAGAATCTGAAATGAAATTAAGGTATCCTTACCTCTTTGACATACCAGGTACGTACCCTAATTTCGAGGGCAAAATTTCATAAGAAGGGGAGATTGTAAGACCCCAACTTTTATGAATAAAAATGAATTTTCTATAAATATCATTTTTGAATATTATGGAATAAATTTGATATAATGTTATAATTGTGAGTAATATTTATAAATTTTGCAAAGTATGCAAGTTGTTATATAATATTCGATTGGTCGGAGAATATTCGTTTTAACAGGAATATTAAATGCGGCCAAGACAATCATTGGTGGACCCCACAACAAAATTATTGTTTGATTGAGAAAATGACAAAAATATTTTATTAAAAATAACTATGGAAGTTTTATCGTTAATCTTGTTGAACTACTTTCGGTAGTAAAAGAAATCAAAGATGTCTGGCGTGGTTGCATAGTAGCACACGGTATTGATTATTGATGCTTACGTGAGAAGTCATTCGATTTTATTCAATTATTGTCAATATTTTATATATTATTAAATCAATAATTGAGATGATGCGAGTTAGTTATTAATATTATTATTTGCAATATTAATGATGTCTAGAAGTTACGCGAGGAGAGGTTTGGTCACCTAATTGCGCGTCGATAGGAGAAATCCTTATTAGAAAATCCCTCTTTCACAGGAGCGACCTTTAGTCGATTAATAGTGTGAATAATAATAACGATGATGAAGTTTTGTTTTATTAGTATTATTAATGTAATAAAACAGAAAAGCTTTTTATGTAAAATGTAATACTTTTATAAAGTTATTCATTTTATTAGGCTAATAGTAAAATCTTTTTATATAAAAATGAATACTTTTATAAAGTTATCTGTTTTATTGAGACAATAATTAGATTATATTATATTTTATTATGCATAGTGTTTGCATAGTGCTTGCATAATGTTTGTATAGTAAAATCTTTTTAAAAGTTATTTCGTTTTATTAGATTATAAATAGAATATAATATATTTTATTGTAAACCAATCTGAATTTGTCTGCTTAAAGTAAATCGATCCGGATCGTTCATGGATTGGTTACTATTCACCCATTCTTCTTCTATAAATAGAAGCTCATTCCTTCATTATTTCTTACGAATTCACTGAAACTCTAGAGAGAGAAACTGTAGAGAGAATTATTCTTCTATAATCTTGAGCTTATTTCTTTAGCGTTTAAGAAAGTTTTGAGCGTAGTGCAAGTTTCTTCAAGTATATCCCCGCCCTACCGTCGGAGTACTCTTCTTTATAAGGTAAGGGGTATTATTTTTTTATATTCATGAAGATAACTTCTGTTATTCCATTCTTTATTATTCTGTTGGAATAACATGTATACGCGATCTACCCTATACTTGGTGATTTCTATTGTTATTCCATTCTTTATTATTCGCATTGGAACATTACATGCATTCGCTTTTACCGGGACCTAGTTCCGTCTTTATTATTCTATTGGAATATCCTCGTCTGCATGCGTTTTACTTGCACTGGGTTCCGTCTTTATTATTACATTGGAACATCCTGTCGGTCACGAATTTTGCCCGACCGTTCCGTTATTTATTATTCTGTTGGAATAACCTATCTATCGCAAGTACCTGCATGCATGGTGATTTCTTTCGTTATTCCATTCTTTATTATACTCGGTTGGTTAAAGTTTTGACTTTTATACTCCACGAAATTAGTGGAATATCCTCGATATTTGCGGCTTCATCCAAAGATCTTTTCATGGAAATATTCTTCCGAGCATTCTTGAATTTTACTCTACAAAGAAGTATCATGTTAATTTTTGACTTATTAGTTCTGAATAAATTAATTCTTGAACTTGTTTTATTGAATTCTTATATCATTGTCATCATCCTCATGTTTATATTTTTTTGAAAGTCATCTCGCAGCTTTGTAGTGCATGGATGGACTTGGTATGATTATGACCGAGGATTATTGGTTGTAATTATTACGACCGTAATGTTACAAATGATGTGGTAAAAGTCCTCATTGGCCTGTAGTATATTGATGAACAATTTGTTGGCATGATCATGACCATTGATGAATACACGAATATCCTCAACGCGTAGTGCATGGATAATTTGTGGTTGTGATACTAATGAATATCATTGGTAGTAGTCTGAAGGATGATGTGGATTATTTATTAAGTCGAGTCCCAAATGATAAAAGTAATGAAAAATCTTTTAAATCATAAAAGATAGTAGATTTTATTCTCTCTTGACTCTTTTAATGGATTGCTTGTTCATCGCTGAGATTAAACTTGATGTCTATATATTTTATCGGTTTAACATTGTTGAAGACTAATGATAATTTATTCTGCATTATCTTAGTCATAATATTTCTTACTGGGCTAGTTGAGCTCACCCTTTCTTTCACTGTTCTCTTCAGGAAATGAGAACGTAGCTGGGACTAGTCGGGGAATGGAGTGACGATCTGAGATGGTGTCTTAGTAGTCCTCACTATTCTATAAAATAGTGTGATAATAAATGTAATGAGGAATTATTCTGAGAGTAGATATTGTCTAGAAGATAATATTTGTATTAAAGCTCACAACTCTTGTTGTATATTTAAGATTGTATTTGTATTTTGTACCATGTATTTGGCGACTCAGAATAGGTGATGTATAACTATTTTGGGGGCGTCACATTTGTGGCAAGGAAAAATTGTTAATTCACATTATTATAAACATGAATTGTGAATTTAACTAACATCTTTGGTGGTTCAGGTGAAGACAGGTGATAAAATTTCTATTTGTCTTGGGTATAATAAAGAACTGTTGATGAGTATTACAGGGATAAAATTGATGATAAACTTTTAAATCATAGAAGATAGTAGATATCATGCTCTACTTGACTCTTCTAATGGATTGCTTATTCCGCTGCAGTTGTTGCTCTAAAACTTATTGTCTATTGTATTCTATCAGTTGTTATACTGTTGAAGGCTAAGGATAATTTATTCTTCATTATCTTAGTCATAATATTTCTTACTGGTTAGTTGAGCTCACCCTTTTTTTTCACTGTTCTCTTCAGAAAATGAGAATATAGATGGGACGAGTCGGGGAATGGAGTGATGGTCCGAGATGGTGGCTATAGTAGTCCTCACTATTTTTATAAAATAGTGTGATAATAATTGTATTGAGGACTCCATTGAGTGTGGATATTGTCTAGAAAGCAATATTCGTGTTTAAACTCTCAGCTATATTTTATCGTATTTTGCACGATAGTTGTATAATTAAGTTTGTAGTTGAGTTCTGTACCATGTATCTGGCGACCCAAGATGGGTGATGTATACTTGTTTTGGGGGCGTCACAGTAATAATGAAATTGTAGTTGTTTTCTGTACCATGTATTTGGTGACTCGGAATGAGTTGTGTATACCTATTTTGGGGGCGTCACAAAAACTTCGTTTGCCATAACTGAAATATTATTGGATATTTCATCTCGTCTTAGAATTCTATCATTACGCGTTTCTCAGAAATTCATAATTAATTCCCGAGTAGAAACGGATAAATAGTATTTTTACAGAAATTTCTCGAATTTTTTTTATTTTCGTCTTGAAATTTCAAAACAATTAATCCTAGCACATAGCCAGAATCCTAACCACATCCACATATTATAGGTCATAGAATAACCTTCAAATATCTTACTCACATAAATAAACCATTAAATTCATTTAATTCAAATAACAAAATAAATTTTAATTCACATAAAAATCTGATTTTCCCGGGCGTTACAGGCCATGTCACAACCTAATTTGAAATAAAAGGCATTGCACAACCTAATTTGAAATAAAAGGCATTGTTGAAGTTGAATTATTATATCATACCCAGTCTATTACAAGAAAATGTTATATTTCATAAAAAAAAGTTTTCTATTAACAATAATATAAAATAACAATTTTGATTTTAAAATTGTTCATTGTCGTTTTCCTATAAAGTCATTATTACTAAATTAACAATTTATAATTTTAACAAATAAAAAAATTAATAAATTTATTAATTTTAAAAATAAACATAAAAAAATACTTCCTTAATATTTACAAATATAATAAATGAGATTTTTTTATGGGAAAGAAGAAGTATAAAATTATATTAATGTTATCTCTATTTATATAACTATTTGGAACCCTAACACTACCCTTTTTTTAACCCTTCCTCCTTTTTCTTTCTCCTCAACTACTATAATAGCTCTTTTCTTTTGGAGTTTTTATTTTAAAAGGACTCATATAGAGAAAACAAGTGAAAAAGATATATATATATATATATATATATATATATATATATATATATATATATATATATATATATATACTAGCAATAAATCCGTGCTTCCTATATGGGATGATGGAATTTATCCCAAATTTTGGACGACTCACATGAATTATTACGATGCACAGAAAATTCATAATCATTTGTATTTTATTATATATATATATATTATTTTGTTTTCTCTTATTTGTTTAATCTCCTCCTTCTGTTTTTCTTTCTCTTTTGTTCATTTTCTCCCTCTCTTAAAGACCGAACCGAACCGGTTCATACTCCATGACACTGTCAGACTTGCCCTAAAACCCAACACAAACCTTATAACCGCTAATGTGCTACTCAAATTAGTAAATACAGCTCTAATAGATAGAAACGTAAAACAGAGCGGCAAAGGATTTTATTTATTCAATCAAATTGAATTAACAATCAGAGCAATGAGGAAGAAAGTGGATGAACGAATCAGAACTCTTATCGAAAACGGCGTTAAAACCAGACACCGTTCCATCTTCGTCATCATCGGTGACAAATCGCGCGACCAGGTAGTTTTATCTCTTTGTTCTAATTCACATATACAAATGCGCAGCCATGTTCATTCTGTAAATTTTTAATGAGATTTTTATTTTATTATTTTTATTTTTTATAAATCTTTTTGTCCCTCAATTTCACAGATTGTGAATCTTCACTACATGCTAAGTAAATCAGTGGTGAAGTCTAGGCCAAATGTTCTCTGGTGCTACAGGGATAAACTTGAACTTAGCAGGTTCTCCTTTTACACACATATTTTAATATATGCAGTTACTGTTTCAGTGGTGAAAAGATTAAATTTTTGATGGTAAAAGCATCATCTCTTTAATCTTGGTCCCGAGTATTTCTTTTATGGATAGTAATGCTGTGCGATGGAGTGAGATGGACAGAACAAAGTGAGTTAATAAGAGCATAATTGTGAAATGTCATTCATAGATGGCATAAGTTGGAGGCTAGAGTTCAACAATAATTCTAGTTTTGTGAAAACCTATTTGGCTTGAACTATAATTAAAATTATGGTGTGCCTAGTCATTCTGTTTGACTATTAACATTCTCTATTTCGGTATCTGTTAGAAGAGTTTATCAGCATTCAAAGCCAATTGGCAGCGTCATTGTCAAATTCCTTGAATCGGTACATATCAGCCTTGTATTAGGCATGGCTTACCTTCTGATCCTTTTATTTTACTTCGAGCGGAAAGCTGGGGATTCTTGTGGTTGTAGAATGTTACAGTGGCGTAAGAATTAAATAAACTTGACTTTTCGCATGCATATATAACCTAAAATGGAAGAGAATTGAATAACGGGGTATATCATTCTAGAATGTTCAAACCATGCTGCACCTTCTATATAATTCAAATTAAGCTGAAAAATGGCCCTGAGTATGTACATATGAATTTATCTCTTTGTTTGTGTATAAGGTGTTGAAGTACCTACCATTTATCCTTCCATGTCACTTGATCAAAATATGTTATGGACTTGACATTTTCCCGACTAGCTTAATGTAAACCTTCATCTATGAGCAAAGAGCTTCAATGACTAGGTCTCAGCTTTCTATGCACAAACACACACACAGATATTGTATATATACACATTCTTTGCCAGCTCTGCAACCACCCCAATATGTGCGTGTCATATATGATGAGGGTCGTACTCTTGCTTGGGATTCTTACCCATGTCGTGAGGTCTTTGCCATTCTCCTGGGCATGTGTTCTTAGCAACATTGTATGTTTGCACCTTAAAAGTTGGTCTTCTATGTATATATCTTTGTTCTCATTTCTTGTGTTGATTTCTCGTTTTTCGATACAATCTACCATGATATGGTTGCTCAATGAAGGTTGGTTAATTATGTTTCCACAGTCATAAGAAAAAGCGTGCCAAGCAGATTAAAAAGCTAATGCAGAGGGGGCTTCTGGATCCTGAGAAGGTTGATCCTTTTTCACTTTTTCTTGAAACTGGAGGATTAACATACTGCCAGTACAAAGATTCCGAAAGAGTTCTGGGGAATACTTTTGGCATGTGTATACTACAGGTAGATGACATATTTCGTATTTCTGCAGAGGTGAAATGTAATATATGGTCTCCGCCTACAGTTTTTGGTTCACAAGCAGTATTCATGTTTGTTGCCTATTTCTTTGAAATAGGATTTTGAGGCTTTGACACCAAATCTTCTTGCAAGAACGATAGAAACAGTGGAGGGAGGTGGATTGATTGTATTGCTGCTTCGTTCTCTATCCTCACTCACCTGTTTGTATACCATGGTTATGGTAAGAGTTAACATTCTCCCCAGTGCCCCACAGTTTTTTTTATCTTCTCCCTAATTAGAAACGGTCAAATATATTCAGTAATTTACATTTCATATTCTAAATTATTCTTTCTACATTACAATTTTTGTTGTCCTCGTTTCTTTTTAATATATTTTATGCTCTTGTATATCTCATATGAATGCTGGTGCAAAATCTATGTTGCTGTCAAGGCTAGAAATTGTACATATGTGTGACCTGTCTCTGTTATACTGTTCTTTTATACTTGATTTCCCTCTGGACCTCTCCTCTGTTTATTAGAGGGGAACATGTGATCCTGCAAGGAATCCTCTTTATACGTAAATTAATTTCTAACTATATACATATATACTTTCTTCTACATTCAAATAGAAAGGACAATTTTAATTTTTTTTTGTAAGAGAAAAATATGGTTGTTAGAGATTCTTCTTCTGCCGAACCAAAACAAATGAATAAATAAATGGAAAAGAAAAAGGAAAACTGAAAATTCAAAGGAGAAACCCAGTCATCCAACTATCTAAACATTGAAATATTTTCGAAGGGCAGAATTTTCCCGTAACACCGAACCCAGATAAACAGGCCCGAAGTAGTAGAAATTCTGCTTTAGTATGAGACCCCTCTAAACAGGACAGAAGTAATAGAAAACATTACATTTTTCTTTATTAATAGAAAAACAAATTTTATTAAGAAGAGATATATTCAAGCAGTTGGGGAGGAATTCCCCAATCCTAAAACAATAGGGGAAAAGAATAAAAGAACATTTACAAAAGACTGACCTCCAATCTCTACAAAGACCAAAACAAAAATTCCCTGAAAGATAACATATTATGCATGGAATATGAAAAAAGATATCTGGCAATCAATTAGGTTTTAAGCAGGATATGTTGCATTTTTAATTTGTTAAAAAGAAGCATTTTGCCTTAAAGCTCAGTGCCATAACAATGCCTTTACCTAGTTTATCTGTAGCGAGATGAATGTTATATTGTTGACAATGCGGTTTGTTTTAGCTCAAACCCTCATGTGTGGTTCGATAACTCATAGATGGTTTGCTAAATACAGGATGTTCATGAGAGGTATCGTACAATATCTCATTCTGAAGCTACTGGACGCTTTAATGAACGTTTCTTACTGTCACTTGCGTCATGCAAAGCTTGTGTAGTTATGGATGATGAGCTAAACATTCTACCCATTTCTTCTCATATGAAGTCAATCACCCCAGTTCCGGTCAAAGAGGTAACTTCTGATCATAGGAACTAATGGCTTGTAAAATTTTAACACGTGTTTTAATGCTATATGCTAAGTGCCAGTTTAAATGCAAAATGTTGTCCTGCTTGATTATTTTTTAGAGATAATGACTAGTAGAGGGTGCCATTCAAGAAAAAGAAAATAAATGATTAGTGAAGGGCATGTTTATCAAATATATTTTTAAGTTTGAACTGTTAGTCATTATCAATCATGACAATGATGATTTTGTTTTTGACTCTAGTGAAGGGCTTGAAAATGTAGTTTTTGGCTCCCTTTAAGGTATATATATCTAATTATTTGTCCTTGTTGGCGATGAAAGGACTCCGAGGGGCTTTCAGAAGCAGAACAGGACCTGAAGAATTTGAAAGAGCAATTAAATGATGATTTTCCTGTCGGTCCATTGATTAGAAAGTGCCATACACTGGACCAGGTGTCGATTGTTTACTTGATCTGCATGTAAATTTTAATTTTTTATAATGTCAATGATCAATTTTAGTAGCTTCCTTAATTGTTAACAATACACAGGGAAAAGCAGTTATTACATTTCTTGATGCAATCTTGGATAAAACACTTCGAAGTACAGTTGCTTTACTTGCTGCTCGTGGCCGTGGGAAGTCGGCAGCACTAGGTCTTGCAGTTTCTGGAGCTGTTGCTGCAGGGTATGTAGAATTGTTTATTTTAGTTCCATTTTAAAAGTTTTCTCCTGGCAATTGTTATATTTTTTAGTGAGACAACTTATCTTTGTAGGTATTCCAATATATTTGTTACTGCACCCAGCCCTGAGAATCTGAAAACTTTGTTTGAGTTTGTATGCAAGGGATTTGATATGCTTGAATACAAGGTATGATGTTCTATACTTTTGGGTGAAGTATAAAATACATTTTTTTATTGTCTAGTTGCAGCATATCATCATTCTAATAATACGTATATAGCATTCTTAAGATGTTCCTTGTAGTGCATAATGCTTTATAATGAATGGAATACCCATTTGAATGCATAAAACATTAGTTTTTCTTAAGAAATAGACCAATATTATAAGTACAAACACACGAATATATATAAGGAGTGATCCATGGCTAGGTTGGCCATGGACCTATTTCAGCCAGCCCATATGTAGTTGTCTACAATCTGCGTGGACGGCGATAATTTAAAAATTTCTGCGTTGTTCGCTAAACTGATGAGTGGATGCGTTTAAATTTTTTAAAATCCGTTTTCGTCCTCAATCTGCATGGATTATTGGCTGAAAATAGGTCCATTCCAACACTAGCTATGGATTGCTACCTCATACTCCTGAATTTTGAGATTGAATGAATCCAACACTGATTCATATCCACATCTTTTGCTCATACATGTTTCTATCTAAAGTTTAAACATAGTGTGGTGACCTGTATATACCTGTGCATCTTTATTTTATTTATTATCATTTTCTCAATTTTTTAATTGTGGAGCTGCGGGTGAACACACACGAGGATATGGAACTGGATCAATAACAAAATGTCCTGTCCTAATGATTCCAAGCTTCATTGTTATCTAGAAGCATTTATCCATTTAACCATTTTAAGGAATGATCCCCTATCAAGTTATTTTTTGTTAACCATTTGCACATCAATTTCTATTTCCCTTAATCCCTGTAACAATTGGATACTTCATCCATTATTTTTGTGTATAGTTTTACCATCACTAGTTTTTCCAGTTTGTAAATTAAGAAAATTCTATATTGTGTATGGAGATGATTTCAGTATCTTTTTGTTTTTTGGTTGTGATTCTAATAACTGTAACTGCAATTCCTGTTTGTAGGAGCACCTAGATTATGATGTGGTGCAAAGCAACAATCCAGAGTTTAAGAAAGCAATTATACGAATTAATGTCTACAGACAGCACAGACAAACAATTCAGGTTGGTACACAACTACACATACACAGACCATGGCTCCCTCTTGATATTTGGTGCTTTACAAAAGTATTTTTTATTTTTTTATATGTAATGATCATATTGTAATATAGTTTTCTTGAGTGCGTGTCTGCTTCTTCTCCCTATTCTTTCTTGCATTAGTTCTTTAATCATTATTTTTCATATAATTTGTTTTCATCAAGTTATTATTTTCATGTTATTTATTTCTTTTCCCATTCGTTCGTTCATTAGTTCTTTATTTGTTATTTTTCATATTATTTTTGAACTTAAAAGCATGGGTACTGGCACCAAATTTATGATGTGGTACGTGTATGTTGATGTGATAATCTTTTAAAGAAAAAAGCAAAAAAAAGGTTTGAATAACTGATGTGTCTAAGAGACGTTAAATTTTGAAACATTTTTAACATTAATTATGCAACTTTTATGATGATTACCGTCCTCTTCTATGCATATTCCTTTAAAAAAGCCTTTCATTTTTCTTTTATTTGATTTGATAGTCTTTTTTCTTAATTTGGTTTTGATTAGCAATTATTCTTGCTTCACTAACATAAATAAAGCTTGCTTTTCTAGAGTTTTGGAGTTGACTTTTCCAATATTTGGCATGCTAGATTGATGACATTTGAGGAGGTGAAAGGAGTTTCATGGTTCGGAAGAAAAAATTGTCCTTCTGTCCAGTGATTTCCTTTCTTCCGGGATGTAGTAATATGGTAGCCCTTTCATCTTACATATTGTGAGCCCAAGTACAAATTAGGGTTCACATACGGCCTAAAAAATTGAATGACAAACAGAAAAGTCGGAAATAAATGCGAGACCCGAGAGAAGCCTCCACGTGTCCCGAGGCAAAAGACTCGTGGAGGCGATTCATTTTGGGAATTGATTCATGAATTGGATTGGTGGCTAGAAACAATGTTCTAAAAGGCGCTAGGCGGGAGGCGGGCAGCCGCGGGTGGCCTAGCGCTTAGGGGGCCTAGGCGGGGCCTGGACGGGATTTTTTATTTTAAGTGAATTTTAATATTTTATCTTACATTTATCCAAACAAAACAATAATATAAAGCAAAACAATCTATAATAAAAATAATAACGGCCTTTGCTTAAAGTTCAAACACATCCATATTGTCAATGTCAAAGTTTAAACGCAAACATGCAAATGTTGAAAGTTCAAACATATCTTTAACGTATTAATTTTATTCATAAACAAGATTGCTATTAAATAATAAAATTTAAAATTCAATTCAATATTAAAACTTAAGAAATTAAACATAAATTTAAGAATTATATTGAATTAAACTAAATATTACAAATGTATCATCATTTATATAATTTGAAGTTGGTACAAGTTCAAAAAATTATAACTATAATAAAATTATCCATTTTGACTTGATATTGTTCACTTCTTGTGATTTGATATGCTACAACATGCA